>JAIOJX010000026.1:271979329-273179329 GCA_022376925.1 Tragulus kanchil
CAATAACACTATCAATATTCTTATCAAATGCCTCCATTTTAAGAACAAAATACTAGGAACACATAGGCAAAATCAAACTATTTGACTTTAAGTCCAGAATCAGAAATCCACCCATATAATCAGAGTACAAATTTGGGGTGTGTATGTATGTGTTCCTGCTCTATTTCTTCAACCAATATAGCAAAAGTGTAGTTACCACAGTACTTGACCTCTGCCTGGGGCACCAATCTAAAGGAAAATACCTCTGGCAAACGTGTTACTCCTCAGATATGACAGCAGGATACAGTATAATGGCTAAAACTTCTTTCCTAAAAACAGTCATACTGCTTCAATGACATTCTAAGTCTCCAATACTCTGTGGACACAAACTTTAGAAGCACTTTTTTCTATTGAGGTATCTAGCCCTGACAGAATATTGAAGTATGAAACTGTAAGTTACAGGGGGATTCTGACAATCATAGATTTTTAAAGGAAAAGCAAGCAGTTTAACAATTATTTTAAATAACAGCAACATTAAACTCTTCTTCTAAGGAATATCCCTTCTTATTTTCAGTTTTCACTTTTACCAGAAGATGTGTAAGTTAGGTGCTAGAACATTACGCCTTACTTGCCTTATTTTTTTGTTTAATATTTCTTTCTTGATGTGGACCATTTTTAAATTCCGTATTTACAATACATTCTGGTTTTTTGGCTGTGAGGCATGTGGGATCTTAGCTCCCTATCAAGGGTCAAATCCATACCCACTGCAATGGAAAGTGAAGTCTTAACCACTGGACCACCAAAGAAGTCTCTACTTGGTTCCTTATTTTAGTTTGGTTTAGTTTATGATCCGAGGTATATGACTTAAGTTTAAGCCAAAGATAATGCTTAAATTAAAAGGATAATGAGCAAAAGATTATATGCACACAGTCACGCAGTTTCTACTTTTAACTGTGAGTAGTTTATTTTACTCATATCAGGATGGGGAGTAAAACATAACCAAGAGGCTCATAAAAAAGTTACTAATAAAATTCTCACTAACATTCCAAATTCTCAAAGTGCAGTTTAATGGCCAAGGTATGATAACAGTGCGATAAATTGTAGGCTATTAGTACAATAAATCAATAACACTATCAATATTCTTATCAAATGCCTCCATTTTAAGAACAAAATACTAGGAACACATAGGCAAAATCAAACTATTTGACTTTAAGTCCAGAATCAGAAATCCACCCATATAATCAGAGTACAAATTTGGGGTGTGTATGTATGTGTTCCTGCTCTATTTCTTCAACCAATATAGCAAAAGTGTAGTTACCACAGTACTTGACCTCTGCCTGGGGCACCAATCTAAAGGAAAATACCTCTGGCAAACGTGTTACTCCTCAGATATGACAGCAGGATACAGTATAATGGCTAAAACTTCTTTCCTAAAAACAGTCATACTGCTTCAATGACATTCTAAGTCTCCAATACTCTGTGGACACAAACTTTAGAAGCACTTTTTTCTATTGAGGTATCTAGCCCTGACAGAATATTGAAGTATGAAACTGTAAGTTACAGTGGAATTCTGACAATCTAGAAAGAGTGACAAATTTTAAAAAGTAAGAGCATTTAATAGGTATTCATAATAATTGCTAAAGCCTTAAAAATAAACAAATACTAGTAGTACATTCTGGTTAAGGAGGCAGCTTACTAACGTGTAACAAAATCCTTTACAATGTGTATACTCTTGGGTTCAGGAATTTCTACTTTTACCAATTTACCCTAAGGGGGGAAGAAAAAAACTCAGGCAAGTGGACAACAGTGCATGTAAGCTATGTACTAGGATGCGTGTCATCTCACTGACCCATGCAGCCAACATCAAGTGCTTCCACATGCATGCTGTCGTGGAACTTACATACTAGTACAGAGAAACGTAATACACAACGAAGTGGATGACTGGCTAATACATAATCAGAGAAAATGACGAAAAGGGAGTATTTGACAACGTGGAGGTCACTGGTGACCTAGACAAGAGCCCTTTAAAAAATGCTCTTTGGCGGGGCAGGGGCAAAATCTCACTGGAGTAGGTTTTTAAAAAAGAAATGGAATGCAAAGAAGTGGACACAGCAGAAACCAGCTCATTGCAGTTTCACTGTGAAGGAGACCAGAGAGTAGGAGCTGGAGAGGGTCATTACACCGTGTTTGCATTGTCATGGAAACAAATCAACAGAGAGGAAACGTGATACAGGAAAGAGAGGGCACGGCAGCAGGAACACAATCGTATGGAGAGAGAGGGGAGCAAATTTAATGCACAACGTGGCCTTGGCAGGGACAATTCACCTGTTACACTACAAGAAAAAGCAGAGTATAAGATACAGGTGGGCACAGAATAACAGACCTCAAAAACACCAGGTTCTACTATGCCTCCATGCCCTTTCATCTCCCACGCTGCTCCAAATATTTATAGAATTTGATCCCTTACCTCCTTTAGATCTTTACTCAAATGCCAACTCCTCAGTGAAATCTTCCTTGCAGTGTTTAAAACTACAACCCCCACCCAAACACTTACCATCCTCTTTCTGTAGTTTATTTTCCTCAGTATTTATTACCATCAAATAGACAATATAATTGCACTTTTTAAACATTCTATTTATTGCCTAAAAAAAATATGTAAGACACCATTAAAAAAACCTCTGACATTTCTTTAATAAAATGGGATACTTACTTCAGCAATGACAAAAGGTCAACCTTTGCTAGTATGACTACTATATTTGCATATAATGTACTCTAAGGAAAAAAACATACATTTACTTCATCATCATCATCATCATCAGTTCTGAGGGAGAAATCAGTGAAGTAAGCTCCGGGCATCAGAATGAACTGGCCAGGGGCAAAGTCAGACTACTGATAATCCAACCATCAGCTGTGCAACTGTGAGCTGGACTGGGACCAGGAGAGCCCGTCTCTGGAGGGTTTCCTGAGGCACTCAGGTACACACGAGTGCAGAGGAAACAGGGCAGTACGTGCTCTAGGCTGAATGACACTGAATGATGATCTAACTGAAATGACACTGGGCAAGTCAAGGTGATCTAACTGAATGATATTAGGCAAGTTTAAATCTGGTCTCAATTTCTTTGTGGCAAAAGCTTCTTTCCTCTTACAATTAAGATGAATAATTCTAAAGATTAAATATGATTCATGTGAAACAACAGCACAGTATTGGTTCTAAATGACTTAATACATGGTACTCAGTTACATCTTCACATTAAACTATCAGAAATGTTCAGGTCTCCAGAGACAGCGAATTTAACTTTAATTTCCAGATCAAGATGACAAACAGAAAAAAAAATAATAATAAGGCATCTGGGGAGGGACACAGTATATTCTCTGATCCCATTTGTTCTTCTCTTGTTCCCAACTAGTAGGCTACATTCTGTGCAATTAAAGAAGGAAATTCCAGTCTGGTTCCATGCTGACTAGTCAGCTGCCCACAGAATCAAAGCAGAAAATTTCAAGTATCTAAAGTCGGCCTGACAGACATCAAGTTTGACATCTATTGGATTAAGGTTAGCCTTCAAAACTGGGTATTTCCCCCTTTCCAACTTTTATCAGGGGATAGATTTGGTTTGCCTCCAAAGAAAAGGGAAAACGTGAAAAGGAAAAAAGAGCAACTCTGCAATTATAAACCCACCCAAACACTCACTCTTTCGGTAGTTTATTTTCCTCATTATTTATTACCATCAAATAGACAATATAATTGCACTTTTTAAACATTCTATTTATTGCCTAAAAAAAATATGTAAGACACCATTAAAAAAACCTCTGACATTTCTTTAATAAAATGGGATACTTACTTCAGCAATGACAAAAGGTCAACCTTTGCTAGTATGACTACTATATTTGCATATAATGTACTCTAAGGAAAAAAACATACATTTACTTCATCATCATCATCATCATCAGTTCTGAGGGAGAAATCAGTGAAGTAAGCTCCGGGCATCAGAATGAACTGGCCAGGGGCAAAGTCAGACTACTGATAATCCAACCATCAGCTGTGCAACTGTGAGCTGGACTGGGACCAGGAGAGCCCGTCTCTGGAGGGTTTCCTGAGGCACTCAGGTACACACGAGTGCAGAGGAAACAGGGCAGTACGTGCTCTAGGCTGAATGACACTGAATGATGATCTAACTGAAATGACACTGGGCAAGTCAAGGTGATCTAACTGAATGATATTAGGCAAGTTTAAATCTGGTCTCAATTTCTTTGTGGCAAAAGCTTCTTTCCTCTTACAATTAAGATGAATAATTCTAAAGATTAAATATGATTCATGTGAAACAACAGCACAGTATTGGTTCTAAATGACTTAATACATGGTACTCAGTTACATCTTCACATTAAACTATCAGAAATGTTCAGGTCTCCAGAGACAGCGAATTTAACTTTAATTTCCAGATCAAGATGACAAACAGAAAAAAAAATAATAATAAGGCATCTGGGGAGGGACACAGTATATTCTCTGATCCCATTTGTTCTTCTCTTGTTCCCAACTAGTAGGCTACATTCTGTGCAATTAAAGAAGGAAATTCCAGTCTGGTTCCATGCTGACTAGTCAGCTGCCCACAGAATCAAAGCAGAAAATTTCAAGTATCTAAAGTCGGCCTGACAGACATCAAGTTTGACATCTATTGGATTAAGGTTAGCCTTCAAAACTGGGTATTTCCCCCTTTCCAACTTTTATCAGGGGATAGATTTGGTTTGCCTCCAAAGAAAAGGGAAAACGTGAAAAGGAAAAAAGAGCAACTCTGCAGTGAAGAAGCATGACAAACACTACCTTCATCCAGTGATAAAGGTTTACATATCCCTGATGTCAGGTAAATACTATGTATTCCTGGATATGATGTGAAGGGCACTTCATCTCTGTGGCATTCTTTCCAAAAACCTATAACCCTAGTCTAATTGTGAGAAAAACATCAGGATAAACCTGATTGGAAGGAACTACAAAACACTTCAACAGTCAAAACTGTCAAGGTAAAGAAGGAAAGACCAGGAAACTATCAGGTGAGGCCAGAGAAGACTAAGGACGTGGGCCAAGTAAGTAAAATGTGGTCTCCTGAACTGAATCCTAGAACATAAAAACAACATCAGTAAACAAAACAGTATAATCCAAATAAAGTCCAGCACTTAATTAATAATAATGTACCAATGTTTATTTAATAAATGTACCATGTTTTTCTTTTCGTAGTTTTGACAGACGTACCATTGTAAAATAAGGGGATATTGAAATAGTGATGACATAAGAGGAAACTTAAACTGGATGAGGGTTATACAAGAACTCTCAGTGCTATCTCTAAAACATTTCTGTAAATCTGTAATTATTTCCAATAAATAAATAAATAATCTGTAATTATTCCTAATAAAAAGTTTATTTAAATAAAAATGGCCATTGATGACAGGAAAGATATTCAAGATACTTTAAATAAGAAAATCAAGTTTCAGTAAAATAAGCATAATATGATCTCACGTTCTCTGAAAATGGATACTAGTCCGCCCACAGAATTTCAACAGATCAAGATGACAAACAGAAAAATAATAATAAGGCATCTGGGAGGGACACAGTATATTCTCTGATCCCATTTGTTCTTCTCTTGTTCCCAACTAGTAGGCTACATTCTGTGCAATTAAAGAAGGAAATTCCAGTCTGGTTCCATGCTGACTAGTCAGCTGCCCACAGAATCAAAGCAGAAAATTTCAAGTATCTAAAGTCGGCCTGACAGACATCAAGTTTGACATCTATTGGATTAAGGTTAGCCTTCAAAACTGGGTATTTCCCCCTTTCCAACTTTTATCAGGGGATAGATTTGGTTTGCCTCCAAAGAAAAGGGAAAACGTGAAAAGGAAAAAAGAGCAACTCTGCAGTGAAGAAGCATGACAAACACTACCTTCATCCAGTGATAAAGGTTTACATATCCCTGATGTCAGGTAAATACTATGTATTCCTGGATATGATGTGAAGGGCACTTCATCTCTGTGGCATTCTTTCCAAAAACCTATAACCCTAGTCTAATTGTGAGAAAAACATCAGGATAAACCTGATTGGAAGGAACTACAAAACACTTCAACAGTCAAAACTGTCAAGGTAAAGAAGGAAAGACCAGGAAACTATCAGGTGAGGCCAGAGAAGACTAAGGACGTGGGCCAAGTAAGTAAAATGTGGTCTCCTGAACTGAATCCTAGAACATAAAAACAACATCAGTAAACAAAACAGTATAATCCAAATAAAGTCCAGCACTTAATTAATAATAATGTACCAATGTTTATTTAATAAATGTACCATGTTTTTCTTTTCGTAGTTTTGACAGACGTACCATTGTAAAATAAGGGGATATTGAAATAGTGATGACATAAGAGGAAACTTAAACTGGATGAGGGTTATACAAGAACTCTCAGTGCTATCTCTAAAACATTTCTGTAAATCTGTAATTATTTCCAATAAATAAATAAATAATCTGTAATTATTCCTAATAAAAAGTTTATTTAAATAAAAATGGCCATTGATGACAGGGAAAGATATTCAAGATACTTTAAATAAGAAAATCAAGTTTCAGTAAAATAAGCATAATATGATCTCACGTTCTCTGAAAATGGATTTTTTCAATTATAAAGTAATGTGTTCACATATTTATATTACTCAGGCATACTAGCCAAAGTAAAACTAGAACACAAAACAGAGCCAGAAGTCAGGTGACACAGAGCCAAAAATCAGGTGAATAAACAAACAACAAGTTTATTTCTCTTTAATATTAATCTTGAAATGAATGGCACAGCTTATTGAGGCAGTTCTGCTCCTTGGAGTCACTCATGGAACTAGGTTCCTTTAAAGACATGGCTCCACTGTCCTCTAAGGCATGCCGTCATTTCAATTAAACCAGCAGAAACACAGAAGAATAACTACTAGGGGAGACATGGCCAATGCCTTAAAATCTAGAAGAATCACATATCACTTCTTTTCACAATCCACTGCTGAAAATGCAAGCGCATGTCCATTCTCACTGTAGGTGTGGAAATGTAGTAAAGATGAATGGATATGTGCGAGGAAGTAAAACCTGGACTTCCGTGGACAACTAGTAACTGCCAGAAAAGGTATGCAAAAGGAAAAAAATTATCTAGCACTTTCTAAATAACTACTGTTAACAACTGAATACAGTTTTGAGACTTTTTTCCCTAGGGCTTAAACAAAACCAAATACCTATTTCTTTGATTCATGAATCAAAGGCATCGGTCCACTTTAATATAAACTGCATACTATTCCACTAAATTAATGTACTAGGTCTAATTTTGCATAACCTATATGTTATCCATTTTTAAAGATTTTCCCACAGTACCAAAGAATCAGATGAACAGGTTGATTTTTTAAAATATTCTTAACATATAAACAACAATCGAAGCTATAATGAAAAAGAAGACCACATTTACAATATGAAATGCAACAAAAAAGACAAAAAACCTAGAAATTAATTTCATAAGAAAAGTACAAAATCAGCACAAAGAGGAGCTTTCCAAATACTCAAAAGTAACCTTGGACACGTGGAAAAGCACATTATGTTTCTGAATGAAAAGATTACAAATTATTTTTAAATTAACTTACAAATTCGCTATAATAATTATGCAAATAATTATTAGATTTCTTTTTCTATGATGAAGAAAATTGATTATTAAGTCTATACAGGAAAAATAAATAAGACTAGCCAAGAGCAACATGAAAATGAGGGGAAGCAACCCTACTGAATGCTACAATATATACAGCTTTAAAAAGTGTCACATGAGCAAATGAATAAACTAACATGCTGGTGAAACAGAGTAAGATTTGAAACGGACCCAAGTATTTCTAGGAGGGACTTCCCTGGTGGTCCAGCAGCTAAGACTCCACTTCCAATGCACAGGGCCTGAGTTCAATCCTTCATCAGGGAACTAGATCTCACAGAAGCTCAAACTAAAGATCCTACAGGCCAAAACTAAGACCCCAGCATAGCTAAATAAATGACTTCACAAAAAAACACTTTTTACAGGAATCTAGCACATGATAAAGGTGGCATCTCAAGTTAGCAAAGGATAGATTTTAATAAATATTATTTGACAAAGAGCCAGTCTCAAAAGGTAAGAATCAACGTGTTATAGTGTACAAAAAGATAGATCGTTAATTGGATTAGTGATTTATAAGTAAGCGTATGCTCCACAGTTCATGTAATATGTTTACATGCAAATATACAAACATGCTTAAACTATATATGTTTAAGACAACTAGTAACTGCCAGAAAAGGTATGCAAAAGGAAAAAATTATCTAGCACTTTCTAAATAACTACTGTTAACAACTGAATACAGTTTTGAGACTTTTTCCCTAGGGCTTAAACAAAACCAAATACCTATTTCTTTGATTCATGAATCAAAGGCATCGTCCACTTTAATATAAACTGCATACTATTCCACTAAATTAATGTACTAGGTCTAATTTTGCATAACCTATATGTTATCCATTTTTAAAGATTTTCCCACAGTACCAAAGAATCAGATGAACAGGTTGATTTTTTAAAATATTCTTAACATATAAACAACAATCGAAGCTATAATGAAAAAGAAGACCACATTTACAATATGAAATGCAACAAAAAAGACAAAAAACCTAGAAATTAATTTCATAAGAAAAGTACAAAATCAGCACAAAGAGGAGCTTTCCAAATACTCAAAAGTAACCTTGGACACGTGGAAAAGCACATTATGTTTCTGAATGAAAAGATTACAAATTATTTTTAAATTAACTTACAAATTCGCTATAATAATTATGCAAATAATTATTAGATTTCTTTTTCTATGATGAAGAAAATTGATTATTAAGTCTATACAGGAAAAATAAATAAGACTAGCCAAGAGCAACATGAAAATGAGGGGAAGCAACCCTACTGAATGCTACAATATATACAGCTTTAAAAAGTGTCACATGAGCAAATGAATAAACTAACATGCTGGTGAAACAGAGTAAGATTTGAAACGGACCCAAGTATTTCTAGGAGGGACTTCCCTGGTGGTCCAGCAGCTAAGACTCCACTTCCAATGCACAGGGCCTGAGTTCAATCCTTCATCAGGGAACTAGATCTCACAGAAGCTCAAACTAAAGATCCTACAGGCCAAAACTAAGACCCCAGCATAGCTAAATAAATGACTTCACAAAAAAACACTTTTTACAGGAATCTAGCACATGATAAAGGTGGCATCTCAAGTTAGCAAAGGATAGATTTTAATAAATATTATTTGACAAAGAGCCAGTCTCAAAAAGGTAAGAATCAACGTGTTATAGTGTACAGAAAGATAAAACTCTAAATGGATTAGGGATTTATAAGTAAACATATACTCCTCTGTTCATGAAATATGTTTACATGCAAATATACAAACATGCTTAAACTATATATGTTTAAGAATGAGTGTACCAACATACTTAAACTATAAACATATTTGAAGAATATCTATATGAATTATTTTATAACCCTGAGTTCAGAAAGACCTCTTGAGTCATAACTTAGGTCAACTACCAAAAGAATTTATAGAAAAAAACAGACCATAAAGACAAAGACAAATGATGAACTGAAAAATAGTTGCAACTCATAGATCTAATATTCCCCACATATAAACAAGTCTTAGTTATTACAGGGGGGAAAAAAGAAAGAACACCCAACAGAAAAACAGGCAAGCAACATAAACAGCCAATCTGAAGATAAACATGAATAGCTATTAAACATACGAAGTGACGCTCAACTTCACTTATAATAAGAAAAGTAAATTAAGACTACCCATGGGTTCAATCCCTGGGTCGGGAAAATCCCCTGGAAAAGGGAAGGACTATCCACTCCAGTATTCTTGCCTGGAGAATTCCATGAACAGAGAGGAGCCTGATGGGCTACAGTCCAGTGCCACAAAGAGTTGGACACGACGGAGCTGCTGGAAGAAGTACAAAAACTGCACAAACCCTGGGAAGGAAACCTGGCAGTATCTGCCATAGTTACCAATGCATTTTGCCTTTAACTCAACAATTCCATCTCTGCAAATCTCTCAGAAACTCACACATACATGAAATAACACATGTACTAGGTTATTCACTGTGGCATTATAACTGAATCAGAGTAAAACACTGGATATAAGCCAAGCATCCAGCACTACTGAAAATGTTGGATAAGTGATCACCTAGTCACACAATGAAATAATGTGTCTGTGAAGAAAGATGAAAAATCTGTGTGCACTGATACAGAGAGCTGTCCAGGACATTTCAAATATCAAAAGCAAAGGGTATCACAGTTTATATGGTGGTTATTTTCTTTAGGAAGGGGAAAGAAAAAATACTTAATTGTGTTAGCTTGCGTTTCTATAAAGAAATACAGAAGAATAAGCAAGAAACTAATAATAAAAAATACAAGAGGGCTTCCCTGGTGGTCCAGTGGGTAAGGACACTGCCTTGCAGTGCAAGGGGCGCCAATTCGATCCCTGGCCTGGGAAGATCCCACGTACCGCGGAGCGGCTGGACCAATGTGTCCAATTACCAGGCCGGAGCTCTGGAGCGCATGCGCCCAGAGCCGGTGCTCTGCGACAACAGAGGCCGCCGCGATGGGAGGCCCACACGGGCCAAAGAACAAAGATGGATGAAAATGGACAAATGAAAGACCAATAGAAGTGGCCCACCTGCTCCCGTCCCTCCCCACTCCACCCCTCTCAAATAAATAAATACATAAATCTTTAAAAAGAAAAAAAAATACGAGAGTTGGAGAGGCACCTCACAGCATTTTAGCTTTAAGAAACAGATACAATTACATATTGAAAACAATTACTTTGGCATTTAAATTTGTACAATATTTCTTCATATTTAGTGTTTTACATACATTATATCTCATTTAAACTATGTAAACCAGGTATGATAATAATCTCCACTTCACTCAAGGAACTGTTACTGTGTACATAAAACTAGTTAGTAAGTAACAAAGCTGGAACTGAAGAACACAAATACTGGATTATTCCAAACACTGAATTATTTTCAAAGGCCATCAGTCATGCCTCAAATTATTTACATAAAAGTTACCATTACAATCTCAGACACATATTTGACCTACAACATATCAGTATTTATTAATGAGTAATGGGCAAGCAGTGTTCCAAAAGTATAGCTAGCCCTAGGAATGGATGTACCAATAAATTTGGCAATGAACTGAAAACTCTCTTTGCAAATCTCTCAGAAACTCACACATACATGAAATAACACATGTACTAGGTTATTCACTGTGGCATTATAACTGAATCAGAGTAAAACACTGGATATAAGCCAAGCATCCAGCACTACTGAAAATGTTGGATAAGTGATCACCTAGTCACACAATGAAATAATGTGTCTGTGAAGAAAGATGAAAAATCTGTGTGCACTGATACAGAGAGCTGTCCAGGACATTTCAAATATCAAAAGCAAAGGGTATCACAGTTTATATGGTGGTTATTTTCTTTAGGAAGGGGAAAGAAAAAATACTTAATTGTGTTAGCTTGCGTTTCTATAAAGAAATACAGAAGAATAAGCAAGAAACTAATAATAAAAAATACAAGAGGGCTTCCCTGGTGGTCCAGTGGGTAAGGACACTGCCTTGCAGTGCAAGGGGCGCCAATTCGATCCCTGGCCTGGGAAGATCCCACGTACCGCGGAGCGGCTGGACCAATGTGTCCAATTACCAGGCCGGAGCTCTGGAGCGCATGCGCCCAGAGCCGGTGCTCTGCGACAACAGAGGCCGCCGCGATGGGAGGCCCACACGGGCCAAAGAACAAAGATGGATGAAAATGGACAAATGAAAGACCAATAGAAGTGGCCCACCTGCTCCCGTCCCTCCCCACTCCACCCCTCTCAAATAAATAAATACATAAATCTTTAAAAAGAAAAAAAAATACGAGAGTTGGAGAGGCACCTCACAGCATTTTAGCTTTAAGAAACAGATACAATTACATATTGAAAACAATTACTTTGGCATTTAAATTTGTACAATATTTCTTCATATTTAGTGTTTTACATACATTATATCTCATTTAAACTATGTAAACCAGGTATGATAATAATCTCCACTTCACTCAAGGAACTGTTACTGTGTACATAAAACTAGTTAGTAAGTAACAAAGCTGGAACTGAAGAACACAAATACTGGATTATTCCAAACACTGAATTATTTTCAAAGGCCATCAGTCATGCCTCAAATTATTTACATAAAAGTTACCATTACAATCTCAGACACATATTTGACCTACAACATATCAGTATTTATTAATGAGTAATGGGCAAGCAGTGTTCCAAAAGTATAGCTAGCCCTAGGAATGGATGTATACCGAATAACATTATATGGCAAATGAACTGTGAAAACTTTTTTTTTTGGCCACTTCTATTGATCTTTCATTCATTTATCTTTGTTCTTTAGCCTGTGTGGGCCTCCCATTGCAGTGGCCTTGCTCGTTGCAGAGCACCGGCTCTGGGCGCATGCGCCCCAGAGTTCCCACTCGGTGGTTGGACACCGGTCCAGCCGCTCCGTGGCATGTGAGATCTTCTCAGGTCAGGGATCGAACCGGCACCCTTGCACTGCAAGGTGGTGTCCTTTCCTACTGGACCATCAGGGGAGTTGTGAAAACTTCTTATATTAAAAAAAAAAACCCTCCTAATCCAATGCAATTTAGGTGGCTTATAATACAGCTTAATTTTCATGTGTATCTACTGTAATGTTTTTTCCCTTTATTTCAGATTGATGTTTCTGAAGTCTGGAATACAACATACCCTTTTATCTCTAGTCATACCCAAGTCAATTTTTTTCTCCTAAAATGAAAATCACTCCTTGAAGTAAATTACCATTAAGCAGGTGGGTAACACAGAACTGGGGAAAGAAATGGCAACCTACTCCAACATTCTTGCCTGGAGAATCCCATGGCAGAGAAGCCTGGCAGGCTACAGTCCATGAGGTCGCAAAGAGTTGGACACAACTAAGTGACTAACACACACTGTCACAAGACAGTATCTGAATTCCTCCTTACATAAATAAATGAGTGTATGGATTCTAGATCCCCAACTGGACCAGGAACTTCACTAGTCACAGCATATTTATATAAATGAATGAAACTAGTAAGCACTGGATTGGCCAAACATCTTAATGGGAAAACCCAAACAAATTTTTGGCCAACTCAGTGTTTTGTCGGTCCTTACTGATACAACTAGGTTAAAATCTACCATCTTAGTATCTTGTTCCATCTATTCTTTGTTTTTTTAATTCCTCTTTAACTTCTCTTATTCTGAGGATTACTTATGATTCCATTTTATTGCTTCTAGAGATTTATTACTTAAACCCACATTTCCAAATTTTTAGTGGTTGTCCAATATACATTTGCAATTAATCTAAGACACATATTTGACCTACAACATATCAGTATTTATTAATGAGTAATGGGCAAGCAGTGTTCCAAAAGTATAGCTAGCCCTAGGAATGGATGTATACCGAATAACATTATATGGCAAATGAACTGTGAAAACTTTTTTTTTTGGCCACTTCTATTGATCTTTCATTCATTTATCTTTGTTCTTTAGCCTGTGTGGGCCTCCCATTGCAGTGGCCTTGCTCGTTGCAGAGCACCGGCTCTGGGCGCATGCGCCCCAGAGTTCCCACTCGGTGGTTGGACACCGGTCCAGCCGCTCCGTGGCATGTGAGATCTTCTCAGGTCAGGGATCGAACCGGCACCCCTTGCACTGCAAGGTGGTGTCCTTACCTACTGGACCATCAGGGGAGTTGTGAAAACTTCTTATATTAAAAAAAAAAACCCTCCTAATCCAATGCAATTTAGGTGGCTTATAATACAGCTTAATTTTCATGTGTATCTACTGTAATGTTTTTTTTCCCCCCTTTATTTCAGATTGATGTTTCTGAAGTCTGGAATACAACATACCCTTTTATCTCTAGTCATACCCAAGTCAATTTTTTTCTCCTAAAATGAAAATCACTCCTTGAAGTAAATTACCATTAAGCAGGTGGGTAACACAGAACTGGGGAAAGAAATGGCAACCTACTCCAACATTCTTGCCTGGAGAATCCCATGGCAGAGAAGCCTGGCAGGCTACAGTCCATGAGGTCGCAAAGAGTTGGACACAACTAAGTGACTAACACACACTGTCACAAGACAGTATCTGAATTCCTCCTTACATAAATAAATGAGTGTATGGATTCTAGATCCCCAACTGGACCAGGAACTTCACTAGTCACAGCATATTTATATAAATGAATGAAACTAGTAAGCACTGGATTGGCCAAACATCTTAATGGGAAAACCCAAACAAATTTTTGGCCAACTCAGTGTTTTGTCGGTCCTTACTGATACAACTAGGTTAAAATCTACCATCTTAGTATCTTGTTCCATCTATTCTTTGTTTTTTTAATTCCTCTTTAACTTCTCTTATTCTGAGGATTACTTATGATTCCATTTTATTGCTTCTAGAGATTTATTACTTAAACCCACATTTCCAAATTTTTAGTGGTTGTCCAATATACATTTGCAATTAATCTAAGGCTACCTTCAAATACAATACCCTTTTATATATAGTACAAGGACTTATAGAAATATATTTCCAATTCCTCTCATCCATCTTTTATGCTATTATTGTTGCTATCTTTTATTCTTATATTCGCTATAAACACATAACACTCTTTTTGCTTTAGACAGTTATCTGTCAGAGCAGGGGTGAGTTAATGATAGCCCACGTGCCATCTCTAGCCCACTGCCTATTTCCAGAAATTGTTTTATCCACACACAGTCCCGTTCATTCACATATACATTTCACACTGCAACAGCAGAGCTGAGGAGATGCAACAGACTACATGGCTTAGACTACATGGCTCTCAAAATTTAAAACATTTACTGCCTAGTCCTTTATATACAAAGCTTGCTGACCTGTATAGTAATTATTCTTTTTTCCATGTCTAGTGGTCTTCATGTAGATCTAGGTTTGTGGGGGGCATATTCCTTTTGCTTGAAGAATATGCTTTTTTAACATTTCTTATACAGTATGTTTACTGTCAACAAATGCCTAGTATTTGTTTGCCTAAGAAAAAACGATTTCTCCATCATTTTTTAAAAATTTTTTTCATTATAGTATAGTTGATTTACATTGATTAAATCAAAACACTTTGCTGTTGTACAGCAAAGTGAATCAGTTTTACGTACATACTATATGTTTATGTGTATATATATATATTATATATATATGGTCTTTTTTAGATTCTTTTCCCATATAGGTTATTACAGAGTATTGAGGCAAGTTTCTTGTGCTTTATGGTAGGGCTTTATCTATTTTACATATAGTGGTGTATATCTCCATTTTTGAAACATATTTTCATTGAATATATATTTCTGGGCTGTCTTTTTTTTTTTCATTTAGCACTTTTAAAAAAAAATTTTGGCCTCTTTTCATTGATTTTTTATCCATTTATTTTAATCTATCTTTATTCCTGGCCTGTGTGGGCCTCCCATTGCAGTGGCCTCTCCGGTTGCAGAGCACTGGCTACTGGCTCGTAATTGGACACACCGGTCCAGCCGCTCCATGGCACGTGGGACCTTCCCAGGCCAGGGATCAAACTGGTGCCCCTTGCACTGCAAGGCGGACTCTTTACCCACTGGACCACCAGGGAAGTTCCTTCCTTTAGCACTTTTAAAATGTCACTCCAAAGGGTAAAAAAATGTCAGTCCAGTTTCTCCAGACTCTGATAGTTTCTGATGAAAAGTCAGCCATAAGACAAAAATCCTGCGTCTGTTTCGTCACTGGGTGCCTTTGCTGTTTGACTTTTGCCTTCTGAAGTGTGTGTGTTGTTATTCTCTTGAGGTTTTTTCCTCTGCATTTTTGTGCCTCATGAATTTTGGAAATTATTAGTCACTATTTCTTAAAATACTCCTTTTACACCACTCTGTTTATCTAAACAGCTTGTGTCGGAGAGCAGAAACTGCAGTAAAAAGATATTTGCCTGAAAAATGGCAAACTTTTCCTTCTAGGCCTTTCGGGTAGGGAAGGTGAGTCTATTTAGTTTGATGAGTCTCTTTAGTTAGCTGTTGAGCTGCTATCCTCGATGCACTATGGGCTTCAAATTTATATAGAGATGGAAGGTTGGCTTATAAGAGTAATAACTGCTCTATTCTGAGTCTAGGTCCTTCCCCCATACTGTGTCTCTTTGTCTTTTTCTCCTCTCCCACATTCTGCCATTAGTCACTATTAAAAACTTCATCATTTGGTGGTAGAAAATGGTAGGGTGGATGCACCTTCTGCTGCTCTGAGAAAACCTTGTCCTTAGTCATGTTTTGCGTCTCTGGGTCTGGAGGGTGTCGTTCTTCAGTTCTCCCGTGATCTAATCCCACAGCTGTGTGTTCAACATACTCCCATGATGGCAGCTGTTCCCTGTCCATTCTCCCTGCAGTAATAAAACTTCCTCAATGCCCTAAGGCAGAGGTGCCTGTTGACTCCTCCTCTGCCACCACTCCAACTGCTCACAGATGAGGTCTTTGCAG
The DNA here is from genome assembly GCA_022376925.1 of Tragulus kanchil. Taxonomy (NCBI): domain Eukaryota; kingdom Metazoa; phylum Chordata; class Mammalia; order Artiodactyla; family Tragulidae; genus Tragulus; species Tragulus kanchil. The sequence goes on from JAIOJX010000026.1 coordinate 271,995,888, forward strand.
TGCAGAGAGAGAAGGGTCTTGTCACTGCTGTCCTCCTCCCTAGGGTGTGCATCGTAATACTTCTTAAGGCACCTTCCTACCTCCTATCTCTTGGGAGTCCTTACCCTCACACCCTAGGGTTAGTAGTGGAGAAAGTATACATGAGGGTACAGAGTTCTCCATTTTCTGATGTCCTCACAGATTTAACACACTTCTGACCACCTCTACTTGACCTTCACTAATTTTTTTTCCACACTCTTCTTTCTATGTCCCCTATGTCTACCTCAGATGAGGGAGTGTTCACATCTCCTCTTTTCCTGCATGTACTGTGTCCTTAGGCTTTAAAGCTAGTAAAGTTCTTCTTCACTGTAAGGTAGCAGTAACAACTCCTTCCAGCTCTCTACATCTCAGGGCAGAAACTAAAAGTTCTGATAACTTTTATTATACCCTCTTTTGGAATAAAAATATTTCCTGATGACTGTTCTCTGTTGGCAAGATTTAAAACCCAGTGTATAAAATAACATGTGCCCAATTCTTATTAAAACTCCCTGCTCTAAATACAGTCATTTTCTCCTGTTAAAAAATTAACACCGCCTTGCAGTGCTTGTGTCGGAGAGCAGAAACTGCAGTAAAAAGATATTTGCCTGAAAAATGGCAAACTTTTCCTTCTAGGCCTTTCGGGTAGGGAAGGTGAGTCTATTTAGTTTGATGAGTCTCTTTAGTTAGCTGTTGAGCTGCTATCCTCGATGCACTATGGGCTTCAAATTTATATAGAGATGGAAGGTTGGCTTATAAGAGTAATAACTGCTCTATTCTGAGTCTAGGTCCTTCCCCCATACTGTGTCTCTTTGTCTTTTTCTCCTCTCCCACATTCTGCCATTAGTCACTATTAAAAACTTCATCATTTGGTGGTAGAAAATGGTAGGGTGGATGCACCTTCTGCTGCTCTGAGAAAACCTTGTCCTTAGTCATGTTTTGCGTCTCTGGGTCTGGAGGGTGTCGTTCTTCAGTTCTCCCGTGATCTAATCCCACAGCTGTGTGTTCAACATACTCCCATGATGGCAGCTGTTCCCTGTCCATTCTCCCTGCAGTAATAAAACTTCCTCAATGCCCTAAGGCAGAGGTGCCTGTTGACTCCTCCTCTGCCACCACTCCAACTGCTCACAGATGAGGTCTTTGCAGTGCAGAGAGAAAGGGTCTTGTCACTGCTGTCCTCCTCCCTAGGGTGTGCATCGTAATACTTCTTAAGGCACCTTCCTACCTCCTATCTCTTGGGAGTCCTTACCCTCACACCCTAGGGTTAGTAGTGGAGAAAGTATACATGAGGGTACAGAGTTCTCCATTTTCTGATGTCCTCACAGATTTAACACACTTCTGACCACCTCTACTTGACCTTCACTAATTTTTTTTCCACACTCTTCTTTCTATGTCCCCTATGTCTACCTCAGATGAGGGAGTGTTCACATCTCCTCTTTTCCTGCATGTACTGTGTCCTTAGGCTTTAAAGCTAGTAAAGTTCTTCTTCACTGTAAGGTAGCAGTAACAACTCCTTCCAGCTCTCTACATCTCAGGGCAGAAACTAAAAGTTCTGATAACTTTTATTATACCCTCTTTTGGAATAAAAATATTTCCTGATGACTGTTCTCTGTTGGCAAGATTTAAAAACCCAGTGTATAAAATAACATGTGCCCAATTCTTATTAAAACTCCCTGCTCTAAATACAGTCATTTTTCTCCTGTTAAAAAACTTAACTGGGGGGCTTCCCTGGTGGCCCAGTGGGTAAGGACACCGCCTTGCAGTGCAAGAGGCACCAGTTCGATCCCTGGCCTGGGAAGATCCCACGTGCCGCAGAGCGGCTGGACCGATGTGTCCAATTACCTGGCCGGAGCTCTGGAGCGCATGCACCCAGAGCCGGTGCTCTGCGACAACAGAGGCCACCGCGATGGGAGGCCCACACAGGCTAAGGAACAGAGATGGATGGAAATAAATAAATGAAAAAAATATATATATTAACTGGGGCTTCCCTGGTGATCCAGTGGGTAAAGAGTCCACCTTGAAGTACAAGGGGCACCAGTTCGATCCCTGGCCCAGGAAGATCCCACGCGCCATGGAGCAATTGGATCGGTGTGTTCAATTACGAGTGCGCTCTGGGGCGCATGTGCCCAGAGCCGGTGCGCTGCAGCGAGCGAGGCCACTGCAATGGAAGGCCCACACAGGCCGAAGAATAAAAACAGATGAATATATAAAAAAACCAATAAGAGAGGCCAAAATTTTTTTTAAATGAGAAAAAATTAACTGAATGGCTAAATATAAATTCTCTAAAGGAAGAGGGCAGAGTTCTTCTACTTTAGATCACTACCTTTAGTAAAATTAAATATGATCATAAGAATCTGTCTTCTGTGGCTTGGTGATTATCAGAATAAAATACATATATATATAGCACAATTCTCTATAAGCATTCTCATCATCTGGTAGTCTACAATGTGTTTGGTTAGAAGTTTTTACTTCATATGAAACACATGAATGTGCACATAACACTTTCCCTCCTCTGCCCACCCATCCTCTCCCCTCCCCACCTCAGCTCTCTCTGGTGGCAATTTTAAAACTATAGGAATGCTCCAGCTCAGAAGAGATCCAAAATATAGGCTTCTGTGTTAGTTAAATACCCTATCTGAATCCCGCTGTGCTTCAGGTTCCATCTGGACTTCTCTCCTGTTGTAATATCAGTATTCGCAAGAAAATTTCCACCAGGAAGCATTTATGGGTCTGCAATGTGAAATCCTATCATAAATAACCACATTACGGTAGGTAAAAGTAAAAGTTTATATGTTCATTACCATCCCTTAATTATTACTGTGCTAAAAAGAAAATCACTGCTAATTTTTTATTCTGGTATCACAGGCAAAAATTTTCCAGTTGCATGTATAAAAAAAATAATCTGTTAGTATACTGTCTTCATATAGTAACTCATCCAAAATAGAAAACTATCCTCGCACCAACCGAAGTCTCAGGGACAGATGCACTGATTAGAGACTTCAACAGCCAGCTTACACTGTCTGAAAGGGCTTCTGAGGCAGATGTTTCATCGCGTGACTCATCTGATCATTTACTTATATACTGATGTCCACTATGTTATATCAGTTACATCAAAGCAACCATGCAATGAATTTTATTCCTGCAAATATAAAGTTCCCTTTTAGTTTCAGATTGTTTCTGGAAAGAACAGAAAAAGTCTTATTTGTGAGCAGATTTCTGCTTCTAAATCACTGCGCCCCTGTAGAGTTTCTATATACAAACTATTGTCAAGGTGCAGGAAGCCAATTATATTGCAGATATACCACAGGCTACCTTGGAAAATATACTTATACTACCTTTTACCTTTATAATATAACTGAATAGAGGCATTCCTAAAGCTTAGCACAAAAGATAAATTTGCTTTAAGTGAGTAATTTCATTCCATTAGTTCTGAAATCTGTTCACTGAAAAGATTATCAGAAGAAAATGCTTTTCATTTTAAATAATGTCAATATATTGGTGCTGTTAACTTATTTTTAAAAATTATAACCAGGATTATTTAACAAGACAACAAAGGGGAAATATTCAGATTACTTATAATCCACTGGTAAAGTTACCTAAGTATCCAGGCTGTTGTGTAGAGTTAATGCTACTGTATACATAAATCTAATGAAAAACTCGGAGGTCTTTGGGCTCAGAAGAGATCCTACATATCGGCTTCTGTGTTAGTTAAATACCCTATCTGAATCCCGCTGTGCTTCAGGTTCCATCTGGACTTCTCTCCTGTTGTAATATCAGTATTCGCAAGAAAATTTCCACCAGGAAGCATTTATGGGTCTGCAATGTGAAATCCTATCATAAATAACCACATTACGGTAGGTAAAAGTAAAAGTTTATATGTTCATTACCATCCCTTAATTATTACTGTGCTAAAAAGAAAATCACTGCTAATTTTTTATTCTGGTATCACAGGCAAAAATTTTCCAGTTGCATGTATAAAAAAAATAATCTGTTAGTATACTGTCTTCATATAGTAACTCATCCAAAATAGAAAACTATCCTCGCACCAACCGAAGTCTCAGGGACAGATGCACTGATTAGAGACTTCAACAGCCAGCTTACACTGTCTGAAAGGGCTTCTGAGGCAGATGTTTCATCGCGTGACTCATCTGATCATTTACTTATATACTGATGTCCACTATGTTATATCAGTTACATCAAAGCAACCATGCAATGAATTTTATTCCTGCAAATATAAAGTTCCCTTTTAGTTTCAGATTGTTTCTGGAAAGAACAGAAAAAGTCTTATTTGTGAGCAGATTTCTGCTTCTAAATCACTGCGCCCCTGTAGAGTTTCTATATACAAACTATTGTCAAGGTGCAGGAAGCCAATTATATTGCAGATATACCACAGGCTACCTTGGAAAATATACTTATACTACCTTTTACCTTTATAATATAACTGAATAGAGGCATTCCTAAAGCTTAGCACAAAAGATAAATTTGCTTTAAGTGAGTAATTTCATTCCATTAGTTCTGAAATCTGTTCACTGAAAAGATTATCAGAAGAAAATGCTTTTCATTTTAAATAATGTCAATATATTGGTGCTGTTAACTTATTTTTAAAAATTATAACCAGGATTATTTAACAAGACAACAAAGGGGAAATATTCAGATTACTTATAATCCACTGGTAAAGTTACCTAAGTATCCAGGCTGTTGTGTAGAGTTAATGCTACTGTATACATAAATCTAATGATCTAAATATTTATTCTAGTATCAATCTTAAGCCGTAACCAAACAGTTATACTTTGTTCTTTTTATAACAGAAGAAAATGCATAAAAATGACTGCAATACACTTTTAACTGGGAGTCTGAAAATCAGAACACTATTAAAGTGATCATGAATATATCGTAAATATTACATGTCATTTGAAAATCAAACCATACGGGAAGGATTATCCACATGCACAAGGTTTTCAACATTTTCTCTCTTTATGCAATATTTATAGAAGGAAAAATTTTAAACTGAGAAAAACCTTTAATAATACAACCACCTTCTTATTTGCTACCAAAATGAGGGGGAAATTCTTATGAATCTGTCATGTGAAATAGTAGTCAATAGCTGCATACAATCAGTAAACAAATTCAGTTCAAGGCAAGAAGAATTAAATCAGCATTTAGTGGTTGCAATTTAGGTTATTCTAGCGTGTAATACTTTAATTGTATAAAACAAAGCTGATGTCACAAACACAAAAGAACTTCTTGCAAAGCAAGTACCACAAGTAATTTCTATGCTGCCACTGATAGCTGACAAGTGATGAGCACTTTGTTCAAATGTATGCACTAGGCACATAAGACAACAGGTGGTTTATAAAAAGAAAATACTGAAGTGAAGCTCTTAAACTGTTCATAATCAACATCTTTATAATGTTTTGCCAGAATATCTGCTTTAATCTTTGAATAGCCAAAAGATTTCTTCTACAGGGAAATACAGTATTCCCAACATAAAAAAGGATGAGCTGAACTAGACAAACTAGGATTAATTCTGGGCTAAAAGGCTTCCCAGGTGGCACAGCGGTAAAAGAATCTGCCTGCAAATGCAGGAGACACACAATCAATCTCTGGGTCAGGAATATCCCCAGAGAAGGAAATGGCAATGCAGTTCAGTATTCTCGCCCAGAAAATTCCATGGACGAAGAGCCTGGTGAGCTGCAGTCCATAGGGATGCAAAGTCAGACACTACTGAGCACATACACAAACAGTATTTACACAGACAACATATTCATATATTGCCCATGTGTTGATATATTACTAATGTATTTCATAGTTTAATAATTTAGGTTCAAATATTTTCAAAAAATTTTAATCTATTCTGATTAACTGATATAAATTTTAATCTATTCTTATTAACTTATTATCTTAGCACTGATATTCAGTGATAGAGAAAAGTCTCCCCATAAAACAAACAAAAAAACCCACCAAGTTCTTTTGGCCTAACTAACCAGCAATGTTGGAGGTGTTTCTCATTGATGGAAAAAAGCGAAACAGACGGCAGTGTCCCACGTGACTAGCGCTCCTCACTACCTCCACCACCCAGCCTAGGAATCTAACAACTTTGACTGGCCCACTAGAAGCTATGTTGTTTCTGATAATGTTTTTTTTTTTTTTTTAAGCGGGGGGCGGGTTGGGGAGGGAGGCGGGCAGGCGGGCCACTTCTCTTGGTCTTTCATTTATCTATTTTCATCCATCTTTTTTGTTCTTTGGCCTGTGTGGGCCTCCCATCGCAGCGGCCTCTCTTGTCCCGGAGCACAGGCTCTGGGCGCACGCTCTCCAGAGCTCTGGTCCGGTAATTGGACGCATCGGTCCAGCCGCTCCACAGCACGTGGGATCTTCCCAGATCAGGGATTGAACTGGTGCCCCTTGCACTGCAAGGTGGTGTCCTTACCCACTGGACCACCAGGAAAGCCCTGATAATGCTTTTTAAAAGAGAATAATGCACAGTCATACGAAGTAAAATTTCAAGTTTAAGACACAGAAACTCACTACCCCAATCCTCCCACCACAATAAACTAATCACAAAAAGATTTGATTAGGAATGGATTATGATTAAAAGATTTTTCCCATTCCCCAATATTCCTATACACAAAGGATCCTTATTTGTCATAAATGATTTTAACTGTTCTAGTTTAAAGAGCAATAACTGGGTATGGCAAAGGGCAGACTGAAGTCACTGAAAATATGAGGAAAAAATAAACAGGCAGATATGATTATAACTTCTCTTATACATTAATACAACCAAGAAATACTGAATTATGTCTAAAACTCACTTTACAACTGTTTAATTCTGGGATATATATATAACATCCAATTTATTTACACACTCTAGCCAAATATTCACTTGAGATGATGTGCCTGACACAGGCAGCATCTACTATTCAAAGCCTTTTCAAACGACCACGTAGCCAAAAGCTCTGCACATTTGCAGTAAAAAATTTTATGTGACGTTTGCAAAACAAAGGTGGTAAAGTTAAGTGATAATTATTTTCATTTACCCGGAATAGTGGAACTTGAAGAAATCCAGGTTTTATTAACAAAAGAGAAGGAAACAGGCAGATTTATTGAGCTTCACAAAGACTACTGGGCAAAAGTGTGGTCCATCAATCCCCTGAAGGGGCTGCAAGTTCAAAACAGTACGTCATAATAATAACAAGATACTATTTGTCTTCCTCACTGTGCCAACATCAGGGTACAAAATCCATGGTGAGAAAACCACCAGCATCTTAGCATGAATCAAGGTAGTGATGTCAAACTGTACTACCAATCACTGTATTCTTCACACAAACACACACAAACAAGTAAGTTTCAGTTAAGAATGTCCTTAATGAAAGTAAAAATCATTAATTTGACTAAACCTCAACCTTGAGTACAAATATTTTTAATATGCTGGGTGAAGATACAGAAGTACACATAAAAAAAACTCCTGCTACATACAAAGTACAATGGTCGTCAAGGAAAAGCATTTGCATTGCAAGCTGAATTAGTCACTTTCTCTGTGGAACATTATTTCTACCTGAAAGAACAACTGACACTGAAACCAGGGTTATCTCTGGCAGATAGGATATACCGATAAAATTCAGGCTTTCACCTGAAAATTAAAATTTTGGAAAACTTGTAACTGCTATCATGACCTTGACAGCTTCCCAATATTCAAAAACTTTTCTTATGAGATCTATGGTGATATTAACAGATATGATTTTGAGCCACTATATAATGAAATGTGTCATAATTTAAAAGATCTGCAGAATACACACAGAGAATTGGCATTTTCCAAATGACTAAAGGTGTGCACAGGTAGAAGGGTCATTCAAAACACAATGAACTTTAATGTAATTGAAAGAGTCCACTGCTATAGTTGCAGATTCTATAGTCCAATTAAGTTTTAAGAAACTCCTATTTGTCAAGCTTTGACGCAGTATCAAAGAATAATATTCACAATGATCTGAAACAATTAATAAAATATCCTTCCTTTTTCCAACCACGTTTGTATAAGGCCAGATTTTCTTCATGTATCTCACCCAAATAAACATACTGCAAAAAACTAAATGTAGAAGCAAACATAATCCAGTGATCCCTTATAATGCCAGATATTAGAGATTTGCAAAATATAAAACACTCCCACTCATATATTTTTTTAATGAATTTCCGTAGGGGATATAAAGAGCAATAGTTGAGTGAGAAAGACTATAGCAGTTAGTAAAAGAAACCAGCATTCTTTTAGACACTTTGCTATTTCCAGACCTGGGACAGGAAAAAAAAAAAAGGTAATCCAGGAAAATCCTCCATATTAGCCCCCAAAGTATAAAACTATCCAAGACTATTAGTGTGGCATCAAAAGAGATCCAAAAAGTACCACTAGTCACCTTTGTTGCTGTTGTTGTTGTTCAGTTGTCCTGTCATGTCTGACTCTTTGCTACCCCCATGGACTGAAGCACGCCAGGCCTCCCCGCCTTACCATCTCACAAAGTTTGCCCAAGTTCATGCCCGTTGCATCAGTGGGCTTCTGCCCTCTATCTTTCCAGATACAAAGTACAATGGTCGTCAAGGAAAAGCATTTGCATTGCAAGCTGAATTAGTCACTTTCTCTGTGGAACATTATTTCTACCTGAAAGAACAACTGACACTGAAACCAGGGTTATCTCTGGCAGATAGGATATACCGATAAAATTCAGGCTTTCACCTGAAAATTAAAATTTTGGAAAACTTGTAACTGCTATCATGACCTTGACAGCTTCCCAATATTCAAAAACTTTTCTTATGAGATCTATGGTGATATTAACAGATATGATTTTGAGCCACTATATAATGAAATGTGTCATAATTTAAAAGATCTGCAGAATACACACAGAGAATTGGCATTTTCCAAATGACTAAAGGTGTGCACAGGTAGAAGGGTCATTCAAAACACAATGAACTTTAATGTAATTGAAAGAGTCCACTGCTATAGTTGCAGATTCTATAGTCCAATTAAGTTTTAAGAAACTCCTATTTGTCAAGCTTTGACGCAGTATCAAAGAATAATATTCACAATGATCTGAAACAATTAATAAAATATCCTTCCTTTTTCCAACCACGTTTGTATAAGGCCAGATTTTCTTCATGTATCTCACCCAAATAAACATACTGCAAAAAACTAAATGTAGAAGCAAACATAATCCAGTGATCCCTTATAATGCCAGATATTAGAGATTTGCAAAATATAAAACACTCCCACTCATATATTTTTTTAATGAATTTCCGTAGGGGATATAAAGAGCAATAGTTGAGTGAGAAAGACTATAGCAGTTAGTAAAAGAAACCAGCATTCTTTTAGACACTTTGCTATTTCCAGACCTGGGACAGGAAAAAAAAAAAAGGTAATCCAGGAAAATCCTCCATATTAGCCCCCAAAGTATAAAACTATCCAAGACTATTAGTGTGGCATCAAAAGAGATCCAAAAAGTACCACTAGTCACCTTTGTTGCTGTTGTTGTTGTTCAGTTGTCCTGTCATGTCTGACTCTTTGCTACCCCCATGGACTGAAGCACGCCAGGCCTCCCCGCGCCTTACCATCTCACAAAGTTTGCCCAAGTTCATGCCCGTTGCATCAGTGGGCTTCTGCCCTCTATCTTTCCCAGCATCATGGACTTTTCCAATGAGTCAGCTGTTTGTATCAGATGACCAAAATACTGGAGCTTTAGCTTCAGCATCAGTGCTTCCAAAGAGTATTCAGGGTTGATTTCCCTTAAGATTCACTGGTTTGATCTCCTTGCTGTCCAGGGTATTTTCGCGAGTCTTCTCCAGTACCACAGTTTGAAGGCATCAATTCTCTGGCACTCTGCCTTTTTTACAGTCCAGCTCTCACAACCATATGTGACCACTGAGAAGACCATAGCTTTGACTATATGGACCTTTGTTGACGGAGTAATGTCTCTGTTTTTCAACACACTGTCTAGGCCTGTCATAGCTTTCCTGCCAAGAAGCAATTGTCTTCTGACTTCATGGCTGCAGTCACCATCTGCAGTGATTTTAGAGTCCAAGAAGAGAATATCTGTCACTATTTCCACCTTTTCCCCTTCTATTGGCCATGAAGCAATGGGGCAAATCACCTTTAAAGAATGCTAATAAATCAGGTCATTATTGTGCCAATTCTATCCTAGGAAAATGTCAATATATCCCATTTTTTTGTGTCCCATCCAAATGACCAAGGAAGAGGATGGAAACCTTATCTGAGAATAGTATTTCAATGGAATACTATTTAGTAAAAAACAAGATCCTATAACCTTTAAATGTATTTTAACTCCAAATAAAACACTGATACATTCATGCTAATTAACAGTTAGCATCCACTTTCTAAAGTAAGCTGTATTTCACTTACCATACATCATTTACCTTCAAAGCAATCCACACAAAACATCTATCTTTATGAACCAAGCAAAATTACAACTTCTCTGACTATACATGATCTCTTTCCCTCTGAACTCTATCCTGAGAAGTGCCTGTGAACATCAAAGTAATTACTAGGAGTACTTTAGATTCAAAAGCAGAATTTGAAGATTTTCTTGAAGTAACTAGGTTCTAAAGTAAAGGAGACTAAAGACTTGAAACGTGGGACCATGAATGTTATAGTCAATTAACTAAAAATGTATACAACTTATGAGAGATAATGGTTAAAAGGAAGGGCTTTAGATCAAAGAGCCCAAATTCAGCTTTCAGTTCTGCACGTTACTAACTTGAGTGAATCACTTACCCTCTATAACTGTTCCTCTAATATGTAAAATGGGAATAGTAACATACACTGCAAGTAAACCTTCGGAAAATATAAATGAGGTAACAGACGTAATAATAAAGCTTTAAACTACAACCTATAACATATTAATCCTCAATAAATAAAGTTCCTGGTACCAGGACCTGTTATTTTTCATGTTATATAAAGGGAAAGAAAGAAAATGATGAGAGAATATTGAGCAGAACAATTTATCTCACCAGCTGGCAAGGGGTATCATCACCATCAGTCCAGTAAAGAATAACTACCACTCTGCCTTATGGGCAGTTATCAAAAGTGATAGGAAAACATAATATATCAACATGTACATGTATTTCACAGACACTAGGATTAAGCATACCAGTTGAAGGAATATTAACTTGTCTCCTTTATTAGATTTCCTAACAAAATATCACCTACAAGTCATTTAGTGGAAAAAAACATAGTGATGTTTATAACATAATCCTTGTATGTAAATAGTCAGTATAAATCTTCTATTTGCATGTAAAACAGGTTAAGTTTCCTAATGCCTCTCAAATCAAATGATGCAAACTTTAAAATTCTCATCCACGAATTACAATGTCAGCAAAGAAAGGCTTGACAAAAAGAACTGAAAGAGGTTATAACAAAGAAGGATTCAAATTCAAATTATAGTCTGGTCTTGATTTACATCAAATTTACCAGGTACACACCATCCCCCTAGTAAATTCCAGTGCGGTCAGACTCCTCTTACAACTGTTTTTTTTTTTAGGAACAGTCCCCCTCTTGGGGCTCTGCCAGCTGTTTCCTTATCAAAGTTATTCAGCTATTCACCTTTACTCTCCATAGGGCAAATAGTTACCATGTAAGATTATTTCACTGGTTTATGTACACTTTTAAGTTGTTCCCAATATACCTTGTAAATTCTATTTACGACTGGCTAAAGGCAGTATGATAATTTCTATGAAAAAGCAAACTCAAGAAACCCTATTGAAAATCAACATGGCAATGGTTAGCAAGTAATGAAATGTAAAAGAATGTATCCTTTGATTCATTAATTTCTCTCCAATAAATAAATATTTCTTAAGCAAATTATGCCTTCCCCAGTGGCTTAGCGGTAAAGAATCCACTTGCAACGCAGAAATGCAGATTTGACCCCTGGGTCAGGAAAAACCCCTGGAAAAGGAAATGGCAACTTACTCCAGTATTCTTGTCCAGGAAATCCCAGGAAGCCTTGCAGGCTATAGTCCATGGGGTTGGACACAACTGAGCAACTAAACGTAACAAAAAAGCAAATAATAAAATAAAGGCAAAGAGATATATAAATAAAGTCATTCGCAGAAGAGTTATCTATCATAGCAGAATAATTAAAAACATACTCCAGTATCTATGAAACAATAAACTGTAGATCACTGACAATGAAATATTACCCCTCACCAAAACTATTATTAATATTAAAGCTATTCTAAAACAAGAAAAATGTTCTATAATTTTAAGCAATAAAATAGCTTCACTAAGTGAACAGAGTAAACATAGGCTATCAATTAAAGTATGAGTTTTGGTAAAAAATCTTGACTCTGCCAACTCAATAGATGTGTGGTTTTTGGAAGTAATTTAAAGTCCGTGAGATCCAGTTTCCTTATTTCTAAAACGGGCTAGTAAGATCTAACTCACTGGAGTATCATGAGAGCACTGGGAAGTGCCTGCTCCTAACTCAGTAAATTCCTTTCCCTATCACTCATCTGATCGCTTCCTATTACTACAACCATCCGTTTATAAATAGCAGGTCCTATCTAAAATATAATAAGACTATGGTTCTGTATTTAAAATCATAGCCTAGAGTAAATTCCTTCATGGGACTTTATTTTTCTCAGTTCTTTAAAGTAAAGTATCAATCCTTGGTCTGACTAAAACCGCAAATACAACACTGTTTCAATGGTTTTTAAAAATCAAATTGAAAATAATTTTAATTAGAGTTCTTTTGCAAATATTTTACTCAAACTCAAGAAACCCTATTGAAAATCAACATGGCAATGGTTAGCAAGTAATGAAATGTAAAAGAATGTATCCTTTGATTCATTAATTTCTCTCCAATAAATAAATATTTCTTAAGCAAATTATGCCTTCCCCAGTGGCTTAGCGGTAAAGAATCCACTTGCAACGCAGAAATGCAGATTTGACCCCTGGGTCAGGAAAAACCCCTGGAAAAGGAAATGGCAACTTACTCCAGTATTCTTGTCCAGGAAATCCCAGGAAGCCTTGCAGGCTATAGTCCATGGGGTTGGACACAACTGAGCAACTAAACGTAACAAAAAAGCAAATAATAAAATAAAGGCAAAGAGATATATAAATAAAGTCATTCGCAGAAGAGTTATCTATCATAGCAGAATAATTAAAAACATACTCCAGTATCTATGAAACAATAAACTGTAGATCACTGACAATGAAATATTACCCCTCACCAAAACTATTATTAATATTAAAGCTATTCTAAAACAAGAAAAATGTTCTATAATTTTAAGCAATAAAATAGCTTCACTAAGTGAACAGAGTAAACATAGGCTATCAATTAAAGTATGAGTTTTGGTAAAAAATCTTGACTCTGCCAACTCAATAGATGTGTGGTTTTTGGAAGTAATTTAAAGTCCGTGAGATCCAGTTTCCTTATTTCTAAAACGGGCTAGTAAGATCTAACTCACTGGAGTATCATGAGAGCACTGGGAAGTGCCTGCTCCTAACTCAGTAAATTCCTTTCCCTATCACTCATCTGATCGCTTCCTATTACTACAACCATCCGTTTATAAATAGCAGGTCCTATCTAAAATATAATAAGACTATGGTTCTGTATTTAAAATCATAGCCTAGAGTAAATTCCTTCATGGGACTTTATTTTTCTCAGTTCTTTAAAGTAAAGTATCAATCCTTGGTCTGACTAAAACCGCAAATACAACACTGTTTCAATGGTTTTTAAAAATCAAATTGAAAATAATTTTAATTAGAGTTCTTTTGCAAATATTTTACTCAATATACACACATCAGAATTCACCCTGAATATACAAAGTTAGGAAATGGGCAGAGTACAAGTAATCCTCAGCATTTTCATTCTAAGGCTTTAATTAAATTTGAGCAATAAATATAGTTGTGGGGTGAGGGTGAACACTATTCCCATTAAGCTACACAGTAATGTATAAACCCTGTTTCAATTCTATCCACCTGACACCTGGCATTTAAGAGAAGACCTTCACAACTGGCTTAAAGGGAAGGTGGATACAGTTGTCCCTTTTAGCTCGGTGAAGAGAAAAGAGGAACAAATTCACCTTCCCCTGACCCAGCCCTTTACCTATGTGACAGGTAAAATATCTAGAGGTCTGGTGAACAATGAGGTCTTCTTAGTTCCTAACAGCAAGAATGCTATCAGTCAAATCCCAGCCAGCCAGGTGATGCTCCTTCCTCCCTCCTACCCCTGGGAGCAAGGACAGCAAAAACAAAGTTGGGGGTGGAGGAGAAGATGGATCAGGAAGGAGATGGCACTGACCCGGATGAGATCATTCCAGGCTCGCGGACAGTCTGGGGGTTCTCCACCCCAATCTCACCAGTGGAGAAGAGAAGAACCTTCCAGTTCTGAAGGACCAGTGCCGCTACACAGCCTGTAGCCCTTGGAGGTAGCCCCACTTTTCCCTCAACTGCCTGGGGTTGGAAACCCATACACTCAAAATTTTAAGTCATTGATGCAAGAAAACTGTACGGGGCCCACAATGGGTGGATCATGGGCGTCAGTGTAAAATTTACAAAGGGACAAGTTATAAGAAAATTGAATACTCACACTGTAATAAAACACCAAGTGTTCATCTGATTTCATTCATGCAAGTACAACAATGAATACATTGGTTTTCAAAACCAAGTCAGTCTCAACCTTACATTTTTAACTTAACATAATGACAGCGTTCTGACAAGAATGAAACATGTGGCTCAAAATTTAATGTTTGAAAAGATCAAGTCACTCTCCAGGACGTTAGAAGCTGCCTTCCATCCTTGAATAATTTCAACTCATTAGTGAGAGAAGACTTTTTAAAAGAATTCATACAGTTACTATTTTGAGCAGGGAAGACAGGAAAGGACACCTCTAAAATGTGTCAGAAAAGACGATCAAGAAAAAAAAAATAAGAATGTCACATGCACCTAAAGCAGACGGAAGACCACCATGAATATGAGGCTACTTCAAGCAGTTAAACTAAATAGCTAGCAGATTCAATAGTGTCGTACAATATTACAATGCAAACTAGAAGGAACTGTTCCCTACTGTTGCAGGATTTTCCACAGTAAACGGAAGTTGGTTATTAGAATGCATTGTATATGTAGATGAGAACCACTGCATAATTACTTAACCCATTGAATTTGTACTGAAGAAACAAAGAAAACATATGTTTTTTCGGTCAGATTGTTTACTGCAATCCAATACTAAATTAATTTAATAAATACTGCTGAAAAAGAAAATTACAGGACCCAAAGAAAAAGAAAAAAACTTCCATTATTTTAGGATACAATCAAAGACAGCTTTATATTGGCAATTTGTGTCTAGGCAAAAATGTGTGACTCATTTTAAACTCTTAAATGACGTGCTTATGAAGAAGGGGAGGGAGGTGGTCTCCTGAAAAACAGCAATTTATGTTCGTGGTAATTAAAGGTGATTTACAAAACATATAAACACCTAACTTAACCTAAAGGGAGGGGGCAATTAAATGAAAGCATTTTTACCTTCTCATTTAGCAGTTCAATAAAGTTGGAGTGCCTTGAGGGCTACAATTCTATATAAACTAGAAAGGCAACATAAAACCTCTTTCTTCCATCAATGCTACCTTCATCCCTTTTTAGCAAACACAGGCAACAAAACCAAAGGCGCTCTCCGGAATCTTACTGTTAATGCTCTAACTGAGCCATTTAGACATATGAAATTCAAACAGATACAGAGGAACAGTAATCCAAAACAGAATGAAGACGCATCTGTCATTAATAACAAAAGAGAAAGGATAAGGGCTTTTATTTTTCCTGGTCAAAAATTCTAACCATCTGCACAGAAATCATCTACATAGACTAATCTTAACTCATTAGTGAGAGAAGACTTTTTAAAAGAATTCATACAGTTACTATTTTGAGCAGGGAAGACAGGAAAGGACACCTCTAAAATGTGTCAGAAAAGACGATCAAGAAAAAAAAAATAAGAATGTCACATGCACCTAAAGCAGACGGAAGACCACCATGAATATGAGGCTACTTCAAGCAGTTAAACTAAATAGCTAGCAGATTCAATAGTGTCGTACAATATTACAATGCAAACTAGAAGGAACTGTTCCCTACTGTTGCAGGATTTTCCACAGTAAACGGAAGTTGGTTATTAGAATGCATTGTATATGTAGATGAGAACCACTGCATAATTACTTAACCCATTGAATTTGTACTGAAGAAACAAAGAAAACATATTTTTTTTCGGTCAGATTGTTTACTGCAATCCAATACTAAATTAATTTAATAAATACTGCTGAAAAAGAAAATTACAGGACCCAAAGAAAAAGAAAAAAACTTCCATTATTTTAGGATACAATCAAAGACAGCTTTATATTGGCAATTTGTGTCTAGGCAAAAATGTGTGACTCATTTTAAACTCTTAAATGACGTGCTTATGAAGAAGGGGAGGGAGGTGGTCTCCTGAAAAACAGCAATTTATGTTCGTGGTAATTAAAGGTGATTTACAAAACATATAAACACCTAACTTAACCTAAAGGGAGGGGGCAAT
The DNA here is from genome assembly GCA_022376925.1 of Tragulus kanchil. Lineage (NCBI taxonomy): Eukaryota > Metazoa > Chordata > Mammalia > Artiodactyla > Tragulidae > Tragulus > Tragulus kanchil. The sequence continues at coordinate 272,012,456 of JAIOJX010000026.1, forward strand.
TAAATGAAAGCATTTTTACCTTCTCATTTAGCAGTTCAATAAAGTTGGAGTGCCTTGAGGGCTACAATTCTATATAAACTAGAAAGGCAACATAAAACCTCTTTCTTCCATCAATGCTACCTTCATCCCTTTTTAGCAAACACAGGCAACAAAACCAAAGGCGCTCTCCGGAATCTTACTGTTAATGCTCTAACTGAGCCATTTAGACATATGAAATTCAAACAGATACAGAGGAACAGTAATCCAAAACAGAATGAAGACGCATCTGTCATTAATAACAAAAGAGAAAGGATAAGGGCTTTTATTTTTCCTGGTCAAAAATTCTAACCATCTGCACAGAAATCATCTACATAGACTAATCTTAACTCTATTTCATAAGAACTTGTTAGCCCAGTTTAAGAGAGATAAGCCCAAAAGAGAAGCAAAATCAGTTAAGGGCTTCAAAGCATACTGGGGAGTAGGGGAGCGGGCTGGGGGGGAAGGGGACAACCAACATTTTTTCTAAGAATTATAAAACTGCATAGATGTTTCAAAAATAAAAAGAAATGACATCAAAATTAAACTACAATTAGCAGTTATTCCAAAAACAGAAATGCTCTGCTTACTAAATTCTTTTTCTCTTCTTTAAGGAAAATAAACACTGGAAAATAAATTCCAATAGAAACTAAATTACTCTATGTAATCAGGAGAAGAAAATAAGCATATATCCTTTCAGATTTTAAAGAAAAGCAATTACTTCTGAAAACTGAAAACAATAGACAAACATGAAATTTTAATCTGAGTGCGTGTAGATGTTCAATTGTTCAATTGTGTCCAATTCTTTGAGACCCCATGGACTGAAGCCTGCCAGTCTCCTCTGCCCGTGGACTTCTCTAGGCAAGAATAATGAAGTAGGTTGTCATTTCCTTCTCCAGGGGATTTTCCCAACCCAGGGATAGAACACCGTCTCCTGCACTGCAGGCAGATTCTTTATCATCTGAGCCACCAGGGAAGTCTACTATTAAGAGATACTTTTAAGTATAAAGACAGATCAACTTTCTATTCTGTTTACAATAACCACATAGCATTCAGAATTTTTAAACATAATATTTTTTAAAGTAACAACATCTCTTTAGCCATTTGTAATCAGAAAGTAGTAAAATCTGATAAAACCAAAATTGCCTATTCATTGGATATGATGGGGAGGAGGGCTAAGCAAATAATCAACTTACAATTTTATGTGTACTATTGGATAACACTCATTTTTTCTTTCTTTTTTTGTTTTAACACTCATTTTTTCCTAAAGCACAAGTTATTGTACCTAAGTTGTACATAATTCAATCTATTTACGGGAATACTTTTTGAAATCAAATAGACGGCCACTAATTTAATTACCTGAGAATTAAAATCCTTAACTAATTCATCCTGGCAGAAATATCCTGATTAGCCCAGTTTAAAAACCAAACATTTTACAGATAGCAGTAGATCACTGACAAATCCTGAATCACAACATTCTAAACAAAGTCATCTTCTCATTGATTTAACACAGAACTCCTTCGAATTTTACTTGAACAATTTGTGTATACCTTACATTGGTATTTAAATAAGAAAATTCCTCATGTTTTAAACATCAGAATAATACATGTTCAATTTTTTAAAACTAGGTGATTTAGTCACTCGGTCACGTCCAACTCCTATGGCCCCCTGGACTAGAGTCCACTAGCTCCTCTGTCTGTGGGATTTCCCAGGCAAGAATACTGGAGAGGTTAGCCATTTCCTTCTCCAGAGGTCCTTCCTGACCCAGGGGTCTCCTGCATCGCAGGCAGATTCTTTCCCAAGTGAGCTGCCAGGGAAGCCCACTTTTTTAAAAGTTAGCCAAGGATCTAAAGTAAGAAAGGAAGGTCAGGGCTTCCCTGGTGGTCCAGTGGATAAAGAGTCTGCCTTGCCATGCAAGGGGCACCGGTTCCATCCCTGGCCCCAGAAAATTCCACGTGCCGCGGAGCGGCTGGACTGGTGTGTCCAATTACGAGTCAGCACTCTAGAGCGCATGAGCCCAGAGTCGGTGCTCTGCAAGGAGTGAGGCCACTGCAATGAGAGGCCCTCATAGGCCGAAAAATAAAGATGGATGAAAATAAACAGAAAATCAATAAAATGGGTCAAACTTAAAAAAATAAAAATAAAAAAACAAAGGAAGGTCAGCTACCTCTCTCTCCATCCCAATTCTATTCTCTAAAAAATCTATCAACAATTTGATGTCTCTCCTCAAATTTCTAAGAATTATAGCATAGAGCTAAGCTATCTAATATTGCAGTTATGAGCCACCTGTGGCTATAAAGTTCTTGAAATGTGGCTAGTCCAAATGGACATGTACTCTAAGTATAAATTACATACCAGATTTCAAGGACATGGCACCAAAAATATATCAATAATTCTTCATATTGACTACATGCTGAAATAGTATTTTTGATAGATTAAATGTTATTAAAGTTATTTTCACCTTTTCCTTTTTTAACATAGCTATCAGAAAACATGTAATTACACATGTAGCTCACAGGATATTTCTATTGGTCAGCAATGGTACAAGGCTAACAGTTCAGGTTCTCAGTCAGATCTGCCTTGCCAAGTACTCCTCCCACCTAGACAGGTTGTTGGCTAGGCAACCTTAGACAGATGTTCTAACCTCTCTGTATCTACATCTAACTTGTTCTGGGAACTGAATGAGATTCCTCACACAAAGCACTTAGCACATAGCCTGACACACTGTAAGTACTTAATAAATATTTGATGGCAACAAAAGAACAAAACTATTACCTAAAAATTCTTTTAAAATCACTAAGCAGCATCTGTTTCTTCAGAAAAGTGCCTACAGGTCACTACTGTGAAGAGCAGAGAGCCTCTAAAAAACAATGTACACCAAACACTTGATTTCTCTCTTTACAAACACATGGATCCTGAACATGTTTACTATATAGATCCTAAACATTCAGATCTAAAAACAAATAAAAGCAGTGTGAGCGGTATGGTGAAAAAAACTGAAAAGAAAAAGGGCTTAAAAAAGGAAGATTGGGAAAATTCCTAGCAGCTCAATGGTTAGTACTCTGGCGCTTTCGTTGACTGGGGCCTGGGTTCAGTCTCTGACTGGGAAACTAAGATTCCACAAGCTGTGTGGCCTGGCCAAAAAAAGAGAAAAGAAGAAAGATGGGCTCTAAGCCCAATGTACTAGTTATGTACCCAAGCAAAACTACTTAGCCTTTTTCTCTCAATACCTTCATGTGTACAGTTGGGATTATACCAATCCTGCAGATTTGTTAAGATTAAACAAATTAATAATATGTTAGAAAAAATCTGCCATGATATCTAATATGCGCTAGGTGCTTAGCAATCATTTCCCTTCTTCTGGAAATCAAAATAAAATGCCAACAACTCAGACGCATGCTAATATTGTTAGTAATAAATTGCCAGCCATGCCATGTGTTCACAGCCTGTAGAGGTAGTTTAGGAACATGCTGGTATAAATTCTTCATATTGACTACATGCTGAAATAGTATTTTGATAGATTAAATGTTATTAAAGTTATTTTCACCTTTTCCTTTTTTAACATAGCTATCAGAAAACATGTAATTACACATGTAGCTCACAGGATATTTCTATTGGTCAGCAATGGTACAAGGCTAACAGTTCAGGTTCTCAGTCAGATCTGCCTTGCCAAGTACTCCTCCCACCTAGACAGGTTGTTGGCTAGGCAACCTTAGACAGATGTTCTAACCTCTCTGTATCTACATCTAACTTGTTCTGGGAACTGAATGAGATTCCTCACACAAAGCACTTAGCACATAGCCTGACACACTGTAAGTACTTAATAAATATTTGATGGCAACAAAAGAACAAAACTATTACCTAAAAATTCTTTTAAAATCACTAAGCAGCATCTGTTTCTTCAGAAAAGTGCCTACAGGTCACTACTGTGAAGAGCAGAGAGCCTCTAAAAAACAATGTACACCAAACACTTGATTTCTCTCTTTACAAACACATGGATCCTGAACATGTTTACTATATAGATCCTAAACATTCAGATCTAAAAACAAATAAAAGCAGTGTGAGCGGTATGGTGAAAAAAACTGAAAAGAAAAAGGGCTTAAAAAAGGAAGATTGGGAAAATTCCTAGCAGCTCAATGGTTAGTACTCTGGCGCTTTCGTTGACTGGGGCCTGGGTTCAGTCTCTGACTGGGAAACTAAGATTCCACAAGCTGTGTGGCCTGGCCAAAAAAAGAGAAAAGAAGAAAGATGGGCTCTAAGCCCAATGTACTAGTTATGTACCCAAGCAAAACTACTTAGCCTTTTTCTCTCAATACCTTCATGTGTACAGTTGGGATTATACCAATCCTGCAGATTTGTTAAGATTAAACAAATTAATAATATGTTAGAAAAAAATCTGCCATGATATCTAATATGCGCTAGGTGCTTAGCAATCATTTCCCTTCTTCTGGAAATCAAAATAAAATGCCAACAACTCAGACGCATGCTAATATTGTTAGTAATAAATTGCCAGCCATGCCATGTGTTCACAGCCTGTAGAGGTAGTTTAGGAACATGCTGGCTCTAGTCATCTCAGGCTCCCTCCTTTTTATCCCTTTAACAAGCAAATGGAGAGCAGAACTCTGGAAAGAACAGGGCACCCTACTCCTATGATTATCACCAACTACACATGCACACAAACACAACAATTTAGCTAAAGATAATCAATTGGATTTGAAATTTTTCTATAACTATAGATGATAACAAACTTTACAATTTATAGTTCTGTAAATCTGAACCTTCTGTATGTTTCTAAATTGGAAACAAAACTGCCTCATACCTCAGAAAGCAGAACTCTTTTTTCCAGCCTACAAGGTCATCCCTCTAAGTAGCTACTAAGAAACTAACAAGTTTTAACTATAAACAGCTTGACAGTAGGTACACCAATACAGCCAAAGGTGCTGTCCTTCAGATAACACACAAGCACCCTGGCTTTCTGTTGAAAAATCACATCCAAACTTATAACACCAGGTTTAAAAAGCTAAGGATTCAGTGAAATCAATAGTCTTGCCATGTTCAAAGCATTAAAAATCTAACAATAGGAAGTTATATTTCTCCTAAAAATTGGTAGAAGCAAGTAATTTGGCTCACTAAACCCTAGAGAAAATATTAATCGTCTTCCTAAATAAAACACCTGTGAGAAGTTACCACATGTATATATTTTAAAAGAATTTGCTTCCCATAACATGGCTGTTATTTCCCTATTCTATACTGAATCATTGACAAACAGTCTTATTTGAGGGAACTGTTTATAAGAGATGAAAGAAAAGCCTACCATTAAGTTCTGTCCCTTCTTCAAAAAGTCTCTTGACTTTGCTTTCCCTCCAACTGCCATAGACACTTTTGTAAAATCCAGTTTTCATTATTTCCTCCATGAAATACTATAAAATAAACTCCTGCTTGTTCTTTTTGCCCCAAACTTCTTGCCAGGGGATTATACCAATCCTGCAGATTTGTTAAGATTAAACAAATTAATAATATGTTAGAAAAATCTGCCATGATATCTAATATGCGCTAGGTGCTTAGCAATCATTTCCCTTCTTCTGGAAATCAAAATAAAATGCCAACAACTCAGACGCATGCTAATATTGTTAGTAATAAATTGCCAGCCATGCCATGTGTTCACAGCCTGTAGAGGTAGTTTAGGAACATGCTGGCTCTAGTCATCTCAGGCTCCCCCCTTTTTTATCCCTTTAACAAGCAAATGGAGAGCAGAACTCTGGAAAGAACAGGGCACCCTACTCCTATGATTATCACCAACTACACATGCACACAAACACAACAATTTAGCTAAAGATAATCAATTGGATTTGAAATTTTTCTATAACTATAGATGATAACAAACTTTACAATTTATAGTTCTGTAAATCTGAACCTTCTGTATGTTTCTAAATTGGAAACAAAACTGCCTCATACCTCAGAAAGCAGAACTCTTTTTTCCAGCCTACAAGGTCATCCCTCTAAGTAGCTACTAAGAAACTAACAAGTTTTAACTATAAACAGCTTGACAGTAGGTACACCAATACAGCCAAAGGTGCTGTCCTTCAGATAACACACAAGCACCCTGGCTTTCTGTTGAAAAATCACATCCAAACTTATAACACCAGGTTTAAAAAGCTAAGGATTCAGTGAAATCAATAGTCTTGCCATGTTCAAAGCATTAAAAATCTAACAATAGGAAGTTATATTTCTCCTAAAAATTGGTAGAAGCAAGTAATTTGGCTCACTAAACCCTAGAGAAAATATTAATCGTCTTCCTAAATAAAACACCTGTGAGAAGTTACCACATGTATATATTTTAAAAGAATTTGCTTCCCATAACATGGCTGTTATTTCCCTATTCTATACTGAATCATTGACAAACAGTCTTATTTGAGGGAACTGTTTATAAGAGATGAAAGAAAAGCCTACCATTAAGTTCTGTCCCTTCTTCAAAAAGTCTCTTGACTTTGCTTTCCCTCCAACTGCCATAGACACTTTTGTAAAATCCAGTTTTCATTATTTCCTCCATGAAATACTATAAAATAAACTCCTGCTTGTTCTTTTTGCCCCAAACTTCTTGCCAATAAAATCCATTCAGAATGTGTTGATACATAGTTGATAGAGCACCAGCTCTGTTAACTAAGTGACATAATCCTGCATGTTACTCATGGAATAGACAAAGTCCAAATTTCTAACCTAACAAAACTACAAATTATCAATATCAATATATCCAATAGAGATGAATCCCACTGATACTATGGTGAAAGAAAGGAGAAAGACACAAAAGTAAACAGAAAGTACAGTTCATTTATAAGAAGTTCAAGAATAAGCAAAACTAATTAGATGAGACAAGTTAGAACAGTGATTACCCTGAGTGGGGAATGACTAGAAAGGGAGACAGAAATGTTCTCTATCTTGACCTCTGTAGTGGTTACACATGTGTATACACATAAACAAATGCATCTAGCCATGCACTTCAGATCTGTGCATTTTACACATCTTACTATATCTATTTCCTAACTCAATAAAAATAATGGGGAAAAAAACTAGAATTAAACAGTTTTGAGTATTTTCATGATCATGAGAAGGATAAGAACCTTCTCAGCAGGTTAAGAAACATAAGTAGGATAAGAACTTTCTAAGTATAAAGGTAATAGAAGAAATCAAAGAAAGAGACTGATAAAAGCATTTTCAACAAAGATAACATATATAATTAGGATATTCCCATATGCCTGCACTGAATGAAAAAATTCTAGAAAAGCATTCAGCAATCTTAAGGCCTGAGTCCTATTTTTCTGTGAACTTAGAGCTAAGAATGATTTTTACACATTTTCAAGTATTATAAACACAGACACACACAAAGAACATGAAACAAAGCAAAATGTTTACTATCTGGCCCACTAAAGAGAAAGTTCACCCAAATTCTTGTTCTAAAAAATAATACTAGGAACTAATAAATGCCATTACCTATAAAGGCAAATTGCCCATACCATTAAGTTCTTTTGAGGAACTGTTTATAAGAGATGAAAGAAAAGCCTACCATTAAGTTCTGTCCTTCTTCAAAAGTCTCTTGACTTTGCTTCCCTCCAACTGCCATAGACACTTTTGTAAAATCCAGTTTTCATTATTTCCTCCATGAAATACTATAAAATAAACTCCTGCTTGTTCTTTTTGCCCCAAACTTCTTGCCAATAAAATCCATTCAGAATGTGTTGATACATAGTTGATAGAGCACCAGCTCTGTTAACTAAGTGACATAATCCTGCATGTTACTCATGGAATAGACAAAGTCCAAATTTCTAACCTAACAAAACTACAAATTATCAATATCAATATATCCAATAGAGATGAATCCCACTGATACTATGGTGAAAGAAAGGAGAAAGACACAAAAGTAAACAGAAAGTACAGTTCATTTATAAGAAGTTCAAGAATAAGCAAAACTAATTAGATGAGACAAGTTAGAACAGTGATTACCCTGAGTGGGGAATGACTAGAAAGGGAGACAGAAATGTTCTCTATCTTGACCTCTGTAGTGGTTACACATGTGTATACACATAAACAAATGCATCTAGCCATGCACTTCAGATCTGTGCATTTTACACATCTTACTATATCTATTTCCTAACTCAATAAAAATAATGGGGAAAAAAACTAGAATTAAACAGTTTTGAGTATTTTCATGATCATGAGAAGGATAAGAACCTTCTCAGCAGGTTAAGAAACATAAGTAGGATAAGAACTTTCTAAGTATAAAGGTAATAGAAGAAATCAAAGAAAGAGACTGATAAAAGCATTTTCAACAAAGATAACATATATAATTAGGATATTCCCATATGCCTGCACTGAATGAAAAAATTCTAGAAAAGCATTCAGCAATCTTAAGGCCTGAGTCCTATTTTTCTGTGAACTTAGAGCTAAGAATGATTTTTACACATTTTCAAGTATTATAAACACAGACACACACAAAGAACATGAAACAAAGCAAAATGTTTACTATCTGGCCCACTAAAGAGAAAGTTCACCCAAATTCTTGTTCTAAAAAATAATACTAGGAACTAATAAATGCCATTACCTATAAAGGCAAAACAGAGGAATCAGAAAGTGAAGCATGGACAAGATTTCTCAATGGCATACCAATTTTCTTTTTGAACCATGCAAATGCTTTACCTATTCTTATATACAACCTATCTAAAATAATTCAAAAAATAAAAACTCTGCAACACTAGTATCCCTTTGGAGATGGAGAAGGAGAATTTAAACATACCTGATAGAATCATAAGTGTATATACCCCTTGGTCTAGTAATAACACTTGTAGGCATCTCTTATAGAAGTGTCCAGACAAGTGTCAATAACAAAAACAAAAAAACTTGTATAAGAATTTCATTAGCAACATTCTTTATAAAAAAAGATAAAGTCAGAAATGATATTGCCCACACATTACGTTAAGTCAAATAAGTCAAGAAAGACAAATACTCTATGATCTCACTTACATGTGGAATCTTAAAAAAAAAAAAAAAAAAAAAAAAGCCAAACTCAAAGAAACAGAGAGTAGACAGGTGGCTACAGAGAGTAGATTCCAGGGGTCGGACAAATGGGGAGATGCTGGTCAAATGGTACAAACTTTCGGTTACAAGATGAAGTTTTGGTATCTAATATAAAGTACGATAATTATAGTTAACAATATGAGATTGTATGCATGAAAGTTGCTAAATGAATACTCTTAAATGTTCTCAGCACACACACACACAAACGTAACGTGTGGATATGTTAACCAACCTTATTGTGGTAATCACTTCACAATACATACATGTGCAAATCATCGTGCAGACAATGCTATATGTCTATTATATCTCAATAAAGGTGGAAAAATAAATAAATGCCCACAAACAAGAAGCACAATATAAGCTCAATAAATTCTGGTACTGCCATACTGTGGACAATGGTGCGGCAGCTAAAAAATAATGAAGTGGGTATGTGGCAGTAAACAACAAAACTCTGTAAAATATAAAAAATAATAAATTTTAAAAAAATAATGAAGTGGGAAATAAGCCAGTGGGAAATAACAAAAGGACAGATATTGTATGACTCCGTTTATATGAGGCAGCTAGAGTAGTCAAATACAGAGACAGGACATAGAACAGAGCCTGCCAGGGGCTGGGGAACAAGGGATTGGAAATTACTGTTAAACATATATAAAGCTGCATTTTGGGAAAATGATAAAATTCTGAAGATGGACGGTGGTGATGGTTGCACAATATGTGACTGTGCTTAACATCACTGAACTGTCCAATCAAAAACAGTTAAAGTGGCAAATTTTATGTTATAAACATATTACCACAATCTTTGAAAACTTAGAATTAAACAATATGTAGAAATTAAAAATACAAGTTCACAAGAAAAACAATGAAGTAGCATTAAAAAATAACAGTCTACATGCACTGGCATAGAATGATCTCTTATTTAACCTCCAAACTAATTATTTAAGTAAAGCATTACGATCCCCAATTTACATGAGAAAACTGAGGTTCAAAGACACAGTGTAACTTTTTCAAGTAGACACTCGGGCTTCCCCAGTGGTACAGTGGGTAGAGTCCACCTTGCAGTGCAAGGGGCGCCGGTTTGACTCCTGGCCTGGGAAGATCCCATGTGCTGTAGAGCAGCTGGACTGGTGTGTCCAATTACAAGCTGGCACTCTGAAGCGCATGCGTCCAGAGCCAGTGCTCTGCAACGAGAGAGGCCACTGAAATGGGAGGCCCACATAGTCCAAAGAATAAAGATGGATGAAAATAAATAAATTAGAAAAAAAAAAAAAACAATAAAAGAGGCCAAAATTAAAAAAAAAAAAAAAAAGTAGTGACTACAAACTAGGCACTGATGGACGTACTCAGGTGCAATTCTAAAACCTACATTCATTCCACCTTAGGCACCAGACTGAAATGGCAGAAAAACAAAATAGCTGCATTAAGCTAACATGATTCTGACTTTTTTCCCCTAATCATTATTATCTTTAATATCATTTAAACAGTAACTAATTTATATGAGGCCACTTTGAAAAGCAAATCCTGAACATCATATACCTAGATTTCTGCTTCAAAGTGAATGAAGGCTACTCTTGTTCTTGCTCCGAAAAAACCTAAGTCAAGTTTAGATGAATAACCTGTTAAGGAAACATGGATAATTTGCTTCAAGTAAACTTTTAAAATAAGCAAACATGGTATTTAGTTTTTTAAAACAAACTCTTCATAACAAAATTTTCCATAAAAATAGTATATATTAAGTATAATGGATATCCGTTTTGTTTTCAAAACCAGTTAATTCACTAGTTTTTAGAACGTTAATTTCTAGGGTTATTTTTCCCAAATATGAGAAAGTAACATTTTTCTTTCTCAACAATATGATCAATTTAAGAAAACTAAAAGAAAAATATGGGAAAATTATGAATTCATAAAGAACTCTGTTCTATAGTTAATACATAACAACTCATAATGCATGTATACACATAGCTAGTCAGAGCTGTTTATCCAAAATTCCATTTATGGCAAAAATATGGAGAAATTCCCACTTCTTAAATGTTTTTCAATTTTTTTGTTTCAGAATACTACTGGGCTGCCATTTCTTCCTCCAAGGGAATTTCCCAACCCAGGGATCAAATCAACAGCTCCTTTATTGGCAGGCAGATTCTTTACCACAGAGCCACCTAAGAAAGCCTGTGTGTGCGCGTGTGTGTGTGTGTGTGTGTGTGTGTCTGTCTGTCTGTCTGTGTGTCTGTGTGTGTGTGTGGACTGGCAATCCACACGTTTTCTTGCCTGGGAAATTCCATGGACAGAGGAGTCTAGAGGGCTACATATAGTCCGTGGGGTCACAAAGAGTCAGACACGACTAAGTGACTAGTACATAACTGAATCACTGCACTGTATACCCGAAACTATCATGACACTATCAATCAACTGTATTTCATTAAAAAAAAATTTTAATGTAATGAGAACTCAAAAAATAAATCAAAAAAAATACAATAAGGGGCTTCCCCTGGTGGTCCAGTGGGTAAGGACACCACCTTGCAGTCCAAGGGGTGCCGGTTCGATCCCTGGCCTGGGAAGATCCCACGTGCTGTGGAGCAGCTGGACTGATGTGTCCAATGACCGAGCCAGAGCTCTGGAGCACATGCACCCAGAGCTCTGCCACGACAGACGCCACCGCGATGGGAGGCCCACAGGAGCCGAAGAACAAAGACGGATGAAGACAGAGAAATGAAAGACCAATAGAAGTGGCCCGCCCGCTCCCCTCCCCAACCCGACCCCCACCCAAAATACATAAATAAATAAATCTTAAAAAAAAAAAAAACCAATAAAAAAGTATGAAAAAAACATGAAAAACTCAACTGAATAACTCCTATAAACACTTTAATTTGCCTCCCTGCCCCAAATCTCCATTCGTAACTTCATACATAAGTGATCAAAGAAGAAAATACTCAATATAGAGGACATGGAAAACCTCCAAACACCTCCTAGGATCTTTCCCATCACTCTTACTCATGGTCTTTCATCCTCTTCACACTGACAATTCTTTCACTGCACAAGGGCCTTTGAAAGAAGTCATTTACTCTGAATTATCACTCTCTCCTTTCCTCCTTCTAGGAACTTATTAGTTCTCACCCAGCTTTCAGCTCTCAGCAGAATGATTGCTTCCTCAAGGTAATATCACACACTCACCTACACATACTGTCTCTCTTCTCTGTACACAGAGAATGACATCTGGTACTTACAAGACCATTTATTCAATGTCTGTCTCCCCCACTGGACTGTAAGCTCCATGAGGGAGGGTCATTTCTGTTTTACTCACCATTACATCCCTTAGCACACTAGAAAGAGGTGTTCCAGAAATGTGTCAAATAAGATAGTGACCTGAAGATTTAAAGCCCCTCCACACTCACAAACATATAATCCTTTTCCCCACTCACAAACTGGGATTTTCAATTGAGACTACATAAACGAGTCAGACACGACTAAGTGACTAGTACATAACTGAATCACTGCACTGTATACCCGAAACTATCATGACACTATCAATCAACTGTATTTCATTAAAAAAAAATTTTAATGTAATGAGAACTCAAAAAATAAATCAAAAAAAATACAATAAGGGGCTTCCCCTGGTGGTCCAGTGGGTAAGGACACCACCTTGCAGTCCAAGGGGTGCCGGTTCGATCCCTGGCCTGGGAAGATCCCACGTGCTGTGGAGCAGCTGGACTGATGTGTCCAATGACCGAGCCAGAGCTCTGGAGCACATGCACCCAGAGCTCTGCCACGACAGACGCCACCGCGATGGGAGGCCCACAGGAGCCGAAGAACAAAGACGGATGAAGACAGAGAAATGAAAGACCAATAGAAGTGGCCCGCCCGCTCCCCTCCCTCCCCAACCCGACCCCCACCCAAAATACATAAATAAATAAATCTTAAAAAAAAAAAAAACCAATAAAAAAGTATGAAAAAAACATGAAAAACTCAACTGAATAACTCCTATAAACACTTTAATTTGCCTCCCTGCCCCAAATCTCCATTCGTAACTTCATACATAAGTGATCAAAGAAGAAAATACTCAATATAGAGGACATGGAAAACCTCCAAACACCTCCTAGGATCTTTCCCATCACTCTTACTCATGGTCTTTCATCCTCTTCACACTGACAATTCTTTCACTGCACAAGGGCCTTTGAAAGAAGTCATTTACTCTGAATTATCACTCTCTCCTTTCCTCCTTCTAGGAACTTATTAGTTCTCACCCAGCTTTCAGCTCTCAGCAGAATGATTGCTTCCTCAAGGTAATATCACACACTCACCTACACATACTGTCTCTCTTCTCTGTACACAGAGAATGACATCTGGTACTTACAAGACCATTTATTCAATGTCTGTCTCCCCCACTGGACTGTAAGCTCCATGAGGGAGGGTCATTTCTGTTTTACTCACCATTACATCCCTTAGCACACTAGAAAGAGGTGTTCCAGAAATGTGTCAAATAAGATAGTGACCTGAAGATTTAAAGCCCCTCCACACTCACAAACATATAATCCTTTTCTCTGCCTACCTCACAAACTCCTCCAGAAAAGTGTCTCCAAATCTTCACCCAAGTAAAGCTACCTAGACCAGTGCTTCTCAAATGATCTGTTATGAGCTTTTGTGAAATGCAATAAAAATAAATTACTAGGCAAATGAATTTTTCAAAAAACATACGAAAATACTAGCACAATACCAAATAACAAAAATATTACTTCAATGCTATAAATTTTTAAATTCTCCCTCTCAGTTGTTTATAATTATCTGTCTAGGGCCAAAAACAGATAAAAGCACTAAGCCAGACGCCACCTCTAATTTATGTTTCCTTTAATTGCATTAATTTGCTCATTATAATATTATTACTGTAAAATATACTGTTGACATGAGCCTTAACCTAAAACTTTGTTTTGTCAGAAGATACTATGTTCTTGGCTCACTTGTGTAGTCAAAAGAACATAAACCAACACATAATTCCACCTATTTGCTCTCTTTGCTTTATATCTCTCTCAATTAAGGACTAACTGATCTGTAGTTTCTTCTTAATCCTTTCATCTCTAATAAATAACCTGAATGCTTTTCTCTCCTCTGAAATAATGGAATCCTCTCTTTTTACCAATTCTATCTTCTCAACACATGAAAAGCAAAAATCCACAAACAAAATTTCAAAATGCCTTTTCAATCAACAAAATTATTTCTGCACAGAAACACTTTTCACAGGTCTAATCCAAAATGGGGTAAAATTCAATTATAAACTGACAACGACACAGCATATACTTGCTATGGAATAAGCCGTCTCATGAGGAGATGATACTTAATCACATTAAGTCACAATTAACAGATAAACCACAATTCACTTTGTGAAACAAAGCAAATCCTACTTTATTAATTACTTATTAATTTTATTTGCACAATTAATACGTTACACGAGAATGACATCTGGTACTTACAAGACCATTTATTCAATGTCTGTCTCCCCCACTGGACTGTAAGCTCCATGAGGGAGGGTCATTTCTGTTTTACTCACCATTACATCCCTTAGCACACTAGAAAGAGGTGTTCCAGAAATGTGTCAAATAAGATAGTGACCTGAAGATTTAAAGCCCCTCCACACTCACAAACATATAATCCTTTTCTCTGCCTACCTCACAAACTCCTCCAGAAAAGTGTCTCCAAATCTTCACCCAAGTAAAGCTACCTAGACCAGTGCTTCTCAAATGATCTGTTATGAGCTTTTGTGAAATGCAATAAAAATAAATTACTAGGCAAATGAATTTTTCAAAAAACATACGAAAATACTAGCACAATACCAAATAACAAAAATATTACTTCAATGCTATAAATTTTTAAATTCTCCCTCTCAGTTGTTTATAATTATCTGTCTAGGGCCAAAAACAGATAAAAGCACTAAGCCAGACGCCACCTCTAATTTATGTTTCCTTTAATTGCATTAATTTGCTCATTATAATATTATTACTGTAAAATATACTGTTGACATGAGCCTTAACCTAAAACTTTGTTTTGTCAGAAGATACTATGTTCTTGGCTCACTTGTGTAGTCAAAAGAACATAAACCAACACATAATTCCACCTATTTGCTCTCTTTGCTTTATATCTCTCTCAATTAAGGACTAACTGATCTGTAGTTTCTTCTTAATCCTTTCATCTCTAATAAATAACCTGAATGCTTTTCTCTCCTCTGAAATAATGGAATCCTCTCTTTTTACCAATTCTATCTTCTCAACACATGAAAAGCAAAAATCCACAAACAAAATTTCAAAATGCCTTTTTCAATCAACAAAATTATTTCTGCACAGAAACACTTTTCACAGGTCTAATCCAAAATGGGGTAAAATTCAATTATAAACTGACAACGACACAGCATATACTTGCTATGGAATAAGCCGTCTCATGAGGAGATGATACTTAATCACATTAAGTCACAATTAACAGATAAACCACAATTCACTTTGTGAAACAAAGCAAATCCTACTTTATTAATTACTTATTAATTTTATTTGCACAATTAATGGAAAGAAAACACGGATCATAATGAAATCAATCAACTAAATAAACAGCTGCACTTACGTGTTAAATGAAAGATTCCGTCACAGGCACTAATATGAGATAAAAATGCATTTCCCAGGCCTTGCCCATTGTGAGCTCCTTTCACAAGGCCAGCGATATCCACTACATTTAGAAAGGCCGGAATTTTGCTGAAAAACAAAAGATGACTTTAGTATAAAATAATACTAAGAGCTTATTTATTAGGCAAATGGCTTTTCCAAATATGCTACATGGATTAATTTTCCTTTCTAGAACAATGCTTATTAGACTCAAATGAATTTTTAAACATGTAAACAAGAAATAATATTTTAAAACATTAGAACTATCTTAACTGGGAAACTGAAGGGAAAACAATTTAAAGAAGAATAGATATTTGTATTATGTCTCTAAAAGCTGAGAGCCACATCGTTTACTGCACTATACTGCTTTGCGGGCACAGGCACACATACACACACAAAAGTGGAGGCAGAAGGGTCCGTTTCGGAGCACACTGAGACAAGGCGAGGCAGTCATCACAAAATGAGCTAACCTCCTCAAATGATACTCTGTGCCAGGAACTGGACTAAGCGCTTCACATATGTTACCATTTCAAAGCTCAAAACAACTCTCTTAAGTTGGATGTTATTTATTAAACCCACTTTACAGATTAGGAAAGTGAGCCTTCGAGGAGTTTAGAAATCTACGACAGACAGGATCACTCAGCTCAATAGTGACGAAACTGGAATTCAAAAACAAGATATCCGGGCCTGCATTTCATCACCATATAGGTTTTATGGCCCTAACATGAATGTAATGATGTAAACCAATTATCAGCAAAGTAACAACCTAGTCATTAACAACAGCAACAGAATGAGACAAAGGTACAGTTAACACAAACTAGAAACAAGTTATGAAAACCAGTCAGCCATGTAGAGGCAGAGATTAAAGAATATGAGTAAATAAAGCTATTTTCAATGTCATATGACAAAAGTGCACTGCATATGTATTTATGTATCCTTTGTCAATTTTCAGAGTATTCACTTTTCCAAATGCCAATTTTACTCCATGATAACATACAACATAAAAGTTCCACAAAATACTTCCCTATTATCTACATGGAAAATGAGTCTTTTTAAAATAATTGTTTCATAAAAAAGTTTTATACAAATAGAAATTACTTGATAACAGTTACCAGCAAATCCACAGAAAACATACACGAGACATGGTTCAGATGGAAACTACAGTTGCCTCTCCAATTGTATCCTCTGTCCTTGCCTTGGTGACTATATGGGCTGTCATTTGGCTAGCCATCCCTGCCCTGTATAGCCCAGAACCTTGTAGAAGCTGGCTCTAAAGGGGGCATGTAGTTTGGGCCTAAACTAAGCAGTTTAACCTCATCCCCTTGGCACAGTTAACTTTGAAAGTTATGACTCAAATGAATTTTTAAACATGTAAACAAGAAATAATATTTTAAAACATTAGAACTATCTTAACTGGGAAACTGAAGGGAAAACAATTTAAAGAAGAATAGATATTTGTATTATGTCTCTAAAAGCTGAGAGCCACATCGTTTACTGCACTATACTGCTTTGCGGGCACAGGCACACATACACACACAAAAGTGGAGGCAGAAGGGTCCGTTTCGGAGCACACTGAGACAAGGCGAGGCAGTCATCACAAAATGAGCTAACCTCCTCAAATGATACTCTGTGCCAGGAACTGGACTAAGCGCTTCACATATGTTACCATTTCAAAGCTCAAAACAACTCTCTTAAGTTGGATGTTATTTATTAAACCCACTTTACAGATTAGGAAAGTGAGCCTTCGAGGAGTTTAGAAATCTACGACAGACAGGATCACTCAGCTCAATAGTGACGAAACTGGAATTCAAAAACAAGATATCCGGGCCTGCATTTCATCACCATATAGGTTTTATGGCCCTAACATGAATGTAATGATGTAAACCAATTATCAGCAAAGTAACAACCTAGTCATTAACAACAGCAACAGAATGAGACAAAGGTACAGTTAACACAAACTAGAAACAAGTTATGAAAACCAGTCAGCCATGTAGAGGCAGAGATTAAAGAATATGAGTAAATAAAGCTATTTTCAATGTCATATGACAAAAGTGCACTGCATATGTATTTATGTATCCTTTGTCAATTTTCAGAGTATTCACTTTTCCAAATGCCAATTTTACTCCATGATAACATACAACATAAAAGTTCCACAAAATACTTCCCTATTATCTACATGGAAAATGAGTCTTTTTAAAATAATTGTTTCATAAAAAAGTTTTATACAAATAGAAATTACTTGATAACAGTTACCAGCAAATCCA
This sequence comes from Tragulus kanchil, assembly GCA_022376925.1. Classification (NCBI taxonomy): domain Eukaryota; kingdom Metazoa; phylum Chordata; class Mammalia; order Artiodactyla; family Tragulidae; genus Tragulus; species Tragulus kanchil. Next base: position 272,030,436 of record JAIOJX010000026.1, read on the forward strand.
CAGAAAACATACACGAGACATGGTTCAGATGGAAACTACAGTTGCCTCTCCAATTGTATCCTCTGTCCTTGCCTTGGTGACTATATGGGCTGTCATTTGGCTAGCCATCCCTGCCCTGTATAGCCCAGAACCTTGTAGAAGCTGGCTCTAAAGGGGGCATGTAGTTTGGGCCTAAACTAAGCAGTTTAACCTCATCCCCTTGGCACAGTTAACGACGCTAGGACCCCTGCTTTGCCCCACTTGCCTAGAAAGACTCAAGGAGAGGTTTGCCAGAGAAGGTAAGTGTTCTTTGAATAGAAGCTCATCAGTCCTCTGACAGAGCTTCAAGAAGCAAATCCCCCTTCCTTCACTCTTAACATGGATAAGGTATACAATTTCAAGATCTGAGAGGGATCCTGTGACTAAAGGGGAAGGCAACCTTACGATCAAGCTGCGGAAGAAAGTAAAATGGAGAGGGGAACAAAGCCAGATCCTAGATAACACAACTGAGGTGCTGAAACCAACACTAAAATACCATGCTACCTTTGCCAACTCAATAAATCAAGATTCAGGGCTACTGGGTGTCCAGTGGCTAAAGAGTCCGCCCTGCAGTGCAAGGGACACCAGGTTCAATCCCTGGCCTGGGAAAATCCCACACGCTGCGAAGCAGCTCAATCAGTGTGTCCAATTATGAGCCAGCGCTCTGGAGTGCATGAGTCCAGAGCCGGTGCTCTGCAACCAGAGAGGCCACTGCAATGGGAGGCCCACACAGGCCAAAGAGTAAAGATGGATGAAAATTAAGTAAATAAATAACCAATAAAATTTCTTTAAAAAACCAGCTTTCAGGTCAATATGTTAAGTGCAACCGAAGTCATCTACATAATACATAATAATGTATCCCTTATACAATCAAGTATAGCAGCATACATACGAGTGGAGAGGCCCTGAACTCAAAGAAACAAACCTTGGGTTCTGGTTGTAGTTGACATTATCTGTGTATTCTCAGGCAAACCATTTTACCTTTTTGGACTTCCATTTTCTTTTATGAGGAGAGGAGACAGGACAATCTATAGTTCTAAGAGTCAGTTTTCTAGTGAAAATGAGTTTCTTAATTCTGATTCTTGACTTAAGGCTAAGTCCAAAGATTCAAACCATTAATATCATATTCCCCCAAAAAACACTTGAGCCCTAATTCAAGGATTTTTTGTATACGGTACCAATGATTTTTTTTCTTTATGGTACCAATGATTTTTAAGACTACTTTATGTGTTTAGATCATATAAAACTTAGATCATTGTCATGTCCTGATTACAATGGCGTACTCTGGTTATGCAGGAGAGCATCTATATTTAGCAAATACAAAATGAAGAATTAAAGTACAGTGTGGCACCCTGCCTGCAACTTTTTTTACAAAGGTTCAGATAAATTTGAGTGAAGCCATAAAATTGAAATCATTTAAAAATAAAATGTTTTTTAAAAAGGATACAGAAGTCAGCTCAAGAAGACAATTTGAGCTACACCCAATGATGGTGACATTGTAACCAAGTGAGTAATAGTGAAATGAATAAATACATGAATGCATAAATGGAAACAAGAAGTTTTAGCAATGCCAACTAATAAATGGAGAGGAACAAAGCCAGATCCTAAAAAGGTGCTGAAACCAACACTAAAATACCATGCTACCTTTGCCAACTCAATAAATCAAGATTCAGGGCTACTGGGTGTCCAGTGGCTAAAGAGTCCGCCCTGCAGTGCAAGGGACACCAGGTTCAATCCCTGGCCTGGGAAAATCCCACACCCCTGCGAAGCAGCTCAATCAGTGTGTCCAATTATGAGCCAGCGCTCTGGAGTGCATGAGTCCAGAGCCGGTGCTCTGCAACCAGAGAGGCCACTGCAATGGGAGGCCCACACAGGCCAAAGAGTAAAGATGGATGAAAATTAAGTAAATAAATAACCAATAAAATTTCTTTAAAAAACCAGCTTTCAGGTCAATATGTTAAGTGCAACCGAAGTCATCTACATAATACATAATAATGTATCCCTTATACAATCAAGTATAGCAGCATACATACGAGTGGAGAGGCCCTGAACTCAAAGAAACAAACCTTGGGTTCTGGTTGTAGTTGACATTATCTGTGTATTCTCAGGCAAACCATTTTACCTTTTTGGACTTCCATTTTCTTTTATGAGGAGAGGAGACAGGACAATCTATAGTTCTAAGAGTCAGTTTTCTAGTGAAAATGAGTTTCTTAATTCTGATTCTTGACTTAAGGCTAAGTCCAAAGATTCAAACCATTAATATCATATTCCCCCAAAAAACACTTGAGCCCTAATTCAAGGATTTTTTGTATACGGTACCAATGATTTTTTTTCTTTATGGTACCAATGATTTTTAAGACTACTTTATGTGTTTAGATCATATAAAACTTAGATCATTGTCATGTCCTGATTACAATGGCGTACTCTGGTTATGCAGGAGAGCATCTATATTTAGCAAATACAAAATGAAGAATTAAAGTACAGTGTGGCACCCTGCCTGCAACTTTTTTTACAAAGGTTCAGATAAATTTGAGTGAAGCCATAAAATTGAAATCATTTAAAAATAAAATGTTTTTTAAAAAGGATACAGAAGTCAGCTCAAGAAGACAATTTGAGCTACACCCAATGATGGTGACATTGTAACCAAGTGAGTAATAGTGAAATGAATAAATACATGAATGCATAAATGGAAACAAGAAAGCTCTTCTTACAGCAGAATGCCAACTAATAAATGAAGAAAAAATGGTGGAATTACAAAGTCATCATGTGACAATCATCACAATAATAATTAATTCACGAAAAAAACCAACAGATGCTAAACGAGAGGATGAAAGTAAGAGAAGTAAATGAATATGGTATATATTTTGTAGTTGGAACTCACAGGAATTGCTGATAGATTGGATGGAGGGATGAGGAAAGAAAAGAATCCAGAATAAATCTTGGGCTTTGACTTAAGCCACTAGAGAAAAAATAATGCTATTTATTGAATTATAAATGTCTTGAGGAAGCACAAAATTTGACACAGTAGGATGAAACCAAGAAGTTCATTTTGGATATGTCAAGTCAGAGACACGTGTTTAGTCATCTAAGTGTCAGTGTGAAGGAGGCACAGGTGTCTGGAGTGCAGCAGAGTTCAGCGCTGGAAACAAAATCCTGGGATTTATCCCCACATGCAAAATAGTGAAAAAATAAGAGCAAAGAAAATCTCAATAATAGGAAAACAATAAATAAACTGTGTATGCATTCATATAACATAGCACTAAGCATAATATTAGAAATCATTTAAGTCTGTATTTTTAATCTTGAAAAATATTAATAATACCCTAAGGAAAAAAATATCAAATGTATGAAAGTTTCTACCACCACAGTATTTATATTTATTACATCAAGATAAAAGAGGCAATTTTTACTCCTCTATACATTTCCATACTGTCTGAACTACCTACAATAAAACTATAGTACCTTTTTTTTTCCTAATTAAAAATATTTAGGGGCCATCCTGGTGGTCCAATGGGTAAAGAGTCCACCTTGCAAGGGGCACCGGTTCAATCCCTGGCCTAGGAAAATCCCACATGCCATGGAGCGGCTTGGCCAGTGTGTCCAATTATGAGCCAGTGCTCTGCAGCGCATGTGCCCAGAGCCGGTGCTCTGCAACGAGAGAGGCCACAGCAATGTGAGGCCCACATAGGTCAAAGAATAAAGATGAATAAAAATAATAAATAACTATGAAAGAGCTCATGGCAAGAAGTTAAAAATAAATTAAAAAAAGAAATATTTCAGTTGGTAAAAAAGTATTCATAGTTGTGTATTGTTGAATTTTGCCATTTGATATTGGAATACATTCTTTTTTATTTTATAATCTTAAATTTTATTTATTTACTCATTTATTTACTTTACCCTACACAGGGTCTTTGTTGCTGTGTGAAGGTTTTTCTCTAGTTATAGCAAGCAGGGGCTACTCTTCACTGCAGTACATGGGCTTCTCACTGCAGTGGCTGCTCTTGATGTGGAGTACGGGCTCTAGGCACCAGGGCTCATTAGTTGGTGGAGAAGACTTAGCTGCTCCATGGCATATGGATCCTTCCAGACCAGGGATCGAACTTGTGTCCCCTGCATTGGCATTGGCAGGTGGATTCTTAACCACTGGACCATCAGGGAAATACTGGAATACATTCTTAAATAAATGTGGTTATATTATACATCATTTAAATGCACATTTCTTTCATGATTTTTGATGAATCATTACTTGCTACTTATTTTATATGTAATTTAGACCATGGAAATAACCTTAGACAAAAAGCAAATTTAAGTGATTTTCTTTTGGGGGGGGGGAGTAGGGGGTCGGGTGGGCCGCTTCTATTGGTCTTTCATTTGTCTATTTTTCATCCATCTTTGTTCTTTGGCTCCTGTGGGCCTCCCATCGCCATAGCCTCTGTTGTAGCAGAGCGCCAGCTCTGGGCGCATGCACTCCAGAGCTCCGGCTCGGTAATTGGACACATCGGTCCAGCCGCTCTGTGGCACGTGGGATCTTCTCAGGCCAGGGATTGAACAGGCGCCCCTTGCACTGCAAGGCGGTGTCCTTACCCACTGGACCACCAGGGAAGCCCCTTGAGTGATTTTCTTATTCAAGTTCAGTATGAGTCTTAAAACAGCAGAGAACTCACATCAACATACACTTGGCCGAGGAATGGTATGCTTGTATAAAACAAACACAGTGCAGTGGTGGTTCAAGAAACTTTGCAAAAGAAAAGTCAAGAAACTTTGGGAAAAAAGAAAAAAGGGGCCCACATAGGTCATTTAAATAATAATAATTAAGAAAGAACTCGTGGCAAGAAGTTAAAAATAAATTAAAAAAAGAAATATTTCAGTTGGTAAAAAAGTATTCATAGTTGTGTATTGTTGAATTTTGCCATTTGATATTGGAATACATTCTTTTTTATTTTATAATCTTAAATTTTATTTATTTACTCATTTATTTACTTTACCCTACACAGGGTCTTTGTTGCTGTGTGAAGGTTTTTCTCTAGTTATAGCAAGCAGGGGCTACTCTTCACTGCAGTACATGGGCTTCTCACTGCAGTGGCTGCTCTTGATGTGGAGTACGGGCTCTAGGCACCAGGGCTCATTAGTTGGTGGAGAAGACTTAGCTGCTCCATGGCATATGGATCCTTCCAGACCAGGGATCGAACTTGTGTCCCCTGCATTGGCATTGGCAGGTGGATTCTTAACCACTGGACCATCAGGGAAATACTGGAATACATTCTTAAATAAATGTGGTTATATTATACATCATTTAAATGCACATTTCTTTCATGATTTTTGATGAATCATTACTTGCTACTTATTTTATATGTAATTTAGACCATGGAAATAACCTTAGACAAAAAGCAAATTTAAGTGATTTTCTTTTGGGGGGGGGGAGTAGGGGGTCGGGTGGGCCGCTTCTATTGGTCTTTCATTTGTCTATTTTTCATCCATCTTTGTTCTTTGGCTCCTGTGGGCCTCCCATCGCCATAGCCTCTGTTGTAGCAGAGCGCCAGCTCTGGGCGCATGCACTCCAGAGCTCCGGCTCGGTAATTGGACACATCGGTCCAGCCGCTCTGTGGCACGTGGGATCTTCTCAGGCCAGGGATTGAACAGGCGCCCCTTGCACTGCAAGGCGGTGTCCTTACCCACTGGACCACCAGGGAAGCCCCTTGAGTGATTTTCTTATTCAAGTTCAGTATGAGTCTTAAAACAGCAGAGAACTCACATCAACATACACTTGGCCGAGGAATGGTATGCTTGTATAAAACAAACACAGTGCAGTGGTGGTTCAAGAAACTTTGCAAAAAAAGAAAAGTCCTGAGATTAAGGAGCATGGTGGCCAGCCATCAGAAGGTGACAACAAACACCTGAGAGCAATCATTGAAGCTAGTCCTCTTAAAATTACACAAGAAGGGACTTCCCTGGTGGTCCAGAGGTTAAGGACACTGCCTTGCAGTGCAAGGGGCGCCAGTTCGATCCCTGGCCTGGGAGGACCCCACGTGCTGCGAAGCAGCTGGACCAATGTGTCCAACTACTGAGCCAGAGCTCTGGAGCGCATGTGCCCAGAGCCAGTGCTCTGCAGCGAGAGGCCACTGGGATGGGAGGCCCACACAGGCCAAAGAACAAAGATGGAAATAAATGAAAGACCAATAGAAGTGGCCAAAAAAAGGAAAAAAAAACTACACAAGAAGCTGCCAAAGAACTCAGTGTTGACCATTTTACCATCATTCAGCATTTGAAGCAAAATGAAAAAGTTCGTAAGTGGGTACCACAAGAGCTGCCCCCAAACCAAAAAACATCATCGTTCTGAAGTTTGTCTTTTCTTATTCTATGCAACAACAAACCATTTGTTCACTGGACTATGACATGTGATGAAAAGTGGATTTTATATTACAATCAGTGATGACCAGCTCAGTGACTGGACCAAAGAGAAGCTTCAAAGCACTTCCCAAAGTCAAACTTGCACCAAGAAAAGGGTCGTGGTCACTGTTTGGTGGTCTGCCGCTGGTGTGATCCACTAGAGCTTTCTGAATCCCGACAAAACCATTAAAGTATGCTTAGGAAATTGATGAGATGTACCAAAAATTGCAATGCTTGCAAATAGCATTGGTCAAAAGAATGTGCCCAATTCTTTTCCACTACAATGCCAGGCTGCATGTAGCACAACCAATGCTTCAAAAGTTGAATGAATTGGGCTATGGAATTTTGCCTTATCTGCTATATTCACCTGACTTCTTGCCTACCAACTACCACTTCTGCAAGCATCTCAAAAACTTTGGAAGGGAAAATGCTTCCACACCAGCGGGATGCAGAAAATGCTTGCCAAGAGTTCATCAAGTCCCAAAGTATGGATTTTTATGCTATAGGAATAAACAAACTTATTTCTCATTGTCGAAAATGTATTGATTGTAATGGTCCCTATTTTGATTAATAAAGATGTGTCTGAGCCTAGTTAAATTCAGGGTCAAAAATCACAATTACTTCTTAACTATCTAATACAAGCCTGTTATAAAAACTTCAAACACAGAGAAATATAAGAAAGAAAAAATAACCTAAAAACTCCATTCCTCAGAGATAATCATCAATTAGTTTCTGATCTTCAAGTATTTTCCTATGAATACATACAACCATGTATAATTTTCCATGAGTGGAATCACATAATACAGATTAATTACTCCCTCTACTTCATACTCCCCAGAAAAAAAATAACTGCAATGTTAACAAAGATGTATCCCCTTCCTTACCCTTCTCCAGGCTCTACATTACTTTAATAATCACCCAAAATAACAGCAACCCACTCCAGTATTCTTTTCTTTTTTTTGGTGGAGGAGGGGTAGGGAGGGAGGGGGGCGGGCGGGCCACTTCTATTGGTCTTTCATTTGTCCATTTTCATCTATCTTTGTTCTTTGGCTCCCGCAGGCCTCCCAGCACGGTGGCCTCTGTTGTCACAGAGCACCGGCACTGGGCGCATGCGCTCCAGAGCTCCGGCTTGGTAGTTGGACACACTGGTCCAGCCGCTCTGCAGCACATGGGATCTTCCCAGGCCAGGGATCGAACCGGCGCCCCTTGCACTGCAAGGCGGTGTCCTTACCCACTGGACCACCAGGGAAGCCCCACTCCAGTATTCTTGCCTGGAACATTCCATGGATAGAGGAGCCCAGCGGGCTGTAATTCATGGGATGGCAAAGAGTAAGACATGACTGGGCAGTCACAAAATAATAATTCCAAATTAATTTTGAAAAAAAATTCCATTTTTCAAAAACTTTGGAAAAGTTGAATGAATTGGGCTATGGAATTTTGCCTTATCTGCTATATTCACCTGACTTCTTGCCTACCAACTACCACTTCTGCAAGCATCTCAAAAACTTTGGAAGGAAAATGCTTCCACACCAGCGGATGCAGAAAATGCTTGCCAAGAGTTCATCAAGTCCCAAAGTATGGATTTTTATGCTATAGGAATAAACAAACTTATTTCTCATTGTCGAAAATGTATTGATTGTAATGGTCCCTATTTTGATTAATAAAGATGTGTCTGAGCCTAGTTAAATTCAGGGTCAAAAATCACAATTACTTCTTAACTATCTAATACAAGCCTGTTATAAAAACTTCAAACACAGAGAAATATAAGAAAGAAAAAATAACCTAAAAACTCCATTCCTCAGAGATAATCATCAATTAGTTTCTGATCTTCAAGTATTTTCCTATGAATACATACAACCATGTATAATTTTCCATGAGTGGAATCACATAATACAGATTAATTACTCCCTCTACTTCATACTCCCCAGAAAAAAAATAACTGCAATGTTAACAAAGATGTATCCCCTTCCTTACCCTTCTCCAGGCTCTACATTACTTTAATAATCACCCAAAATAACAGCAACCCACTCCAGTATTCTTTTCTTTTTTTTGGTGGAGTAGGGGTAGGGAGGGAGGGGGCGGGCCACTTCTATTGGTCTTTCATTTGTCCATTTTCATCTATCTTTGTTCTTTGGCTCCCGCAGGCCTCCCAGCACGGTGGCCTCTGTTGTCACAGAGCACCGGCACTGGGCGCATGCGCTCCAGAGCTCCGGCTTGGTAGTTGGACACACTGGTCCAGCCGCTCTGCAGCACATGGGATCTTCCCAGGCCAGGGATCGAACCGGCGCCCCTTGCACTGCAAGGCGGTGTCCTTACCCACTGGACCACCAGGGAAGCCCCACTCCAGTATTCTTGCCTGGAACATTCCATGGATAGAGGAGCCCAGCGGGCTGTAATTCATGGGATGGCAAAGAGTAAGACATGACTGGGCAGTCACAAAATAATAATTCCAAATTAATTTTGAAAAAAAAAAATTCCATAAAGCAATTATCCTTCAATTAAAATAACAATAATAAACAATAATGAACTTTAAAAAGGAGAAATAAAAACACATGATTTTAAATAATCACCTATATATATATGTACTAATCTATACAGAGCCACCACATGAACAATGGAATTAAGATTTTTCTTACCTTGCTGGTTTGTGGTACTGGCAAAGAAAGTCAAACCTTTCATCAGGCACAGGTACTCTGCTCTCATTGGGATCGATGGTGCAGAAAGGGAAGTTTTCCGCTGAAGCTTGACTATTGGTTAGTACATTGAAGAAGGTAGACTTCCTAAAATGAACAAAAACAATATCAATCAATTCTTAGGCTAACACTGAGAAAAATTTATTCTATTCTAATTTCAATGATCAAATAAAATCCATGAGGATTATAAAACCAGTTTGGGAAAAGAGTGGGATACATTTTTACTAACAGAAGTGAATTAAATTTACAATAGTACAGCTCATGGTTTACAATTAGGTTATGTGCCTATCTCAGGCTATTTGGAATGTGAAAAGCATTTCCCCCAAAGAATCTCTGTTATAAATAATTAGTTTTACATCATACCACAAAATCTATAAATTTTATTCCTAAAGTGCCTGGAACACCAGTATCATTTCACCTATATCTAGAATAATCTCCTCTGGTGTGTATAAGAGAGGTGTGTATTTAGTTAGGTCAATTTATTTCCCAGGCATTCTTAACAGGCAAATAGACAAAAACTGTCTAGTAGGAAATAAGAATTTTGAGCTCAGACTCCCTTCTAATTATTAGTACATAAGGACTACTGCTAATCTAGAACTGTGAATTGTAGATTATGAAATTCAAAATGTGATTTTTTTCTAAGGTATAACTTTAATCAAGAAAAAAGCTATGGAGAAGGAGACGGCAACCCACTCCAGTATTCAAAGACAACACAAAAAAAGAAAATTATAGGCCGATTTCACTAATGAATCTAGACGCCAAAATCCTCAACAGAATCCTAGCAAACAGAATTCAACAACACATCAAAAAGCTCATACATCACGATCAAGTTGGGTTCATCCCAGGCATGCAAGGATTCTTCAATATCCGCAAATCAATAAATGTGATACACCATATCAACAAATTGAGAGACAAAAATCACATGATCATCTCAATAGATGCAGAAAAAGCCTTCGACAAAGTATAGCATCCATTTATGATAAAAACTCTTCAAATAATGGGCATAGAAGGAACCTATCTCAACATAGTGAAAGCCATATATGAGAAGCCCACAGTGAACATTATCCTCAATAGTGAAAAACTCAAAACATTTCCTCTAAGATCAGGAACAAGACAGGGGTGTCCACTTTCACCACTCTTATTCAACATAGTCCTGGAAGTTCTAGCGACAGCAATAAGAGAAGAGAAAGAAATCAAAGGAATCCAGATTGGAAAGGAAGAAGTCAAACTCTCTCTATTTGCAGATGACATGATATTATACATAGAAAATCCCAAAGACACTATTACAAAACTACTAGAGTTAATCAGCGAATTCAGCAAAGTCGCAGGATACAAAATCAATATACAGAAATCACTGGCATTCCTATACACAAACAATGAAAAATCAGAAAACGAAATCAAAGAGGCAATCCCCTTCACCATTGCAACCAAAAGAATCAAATATCTAGGAATATACCTACCCAAAGAAACAAAAGAACTGTACACAGAAAATTACAAGACACTCATGAGAGACATTAAAGAAGACTTAAACAGATGGAGAGACATTCCATGTCCCTGGGTCGCAAGAATCAATACTGTGAAAATGACCATACTACCAAGTATCATCTACAGATTCAATGAAATACCTATTCAACTACCATTGACATTTTCCACAGAACTAGACCAAAGAATAACACAGTTCGTATAGAAACACAAAAAACCTCGAATAGCCAAAGCAATCCTGAGGAAGAAGAATGGAGCTGGAGGGATCAGCCTCCCTAACTTCAGACTCGACTACAAAGCAACAGTCCTCAAGACAGTATGGTACTGGCACAAAAACAGAAATATAGACCAATGGAACAAGATCGAGAACCCAGAGATAGACCCACGCACCTATGGGTACCTTATTTTTGACAAAGGAAGTGAACATATAAAATGGGACAAAGACAGCCTCTTCAACAAATGGTGCTGAGAAAATTGGACAGCTACATGCAAAAAAAGGAAGTTGGAACATTCCCTGAAACCATGCACAAAGATCAACTCAAAATGGATTAAAGAATTGGACACTACATGCAAAAAAATGAAGTTGGAACATTCCCTGACACCATGCACAAAGATCAACTCAAAATGGATTAAAGACCTAAATGTAAGACCAGAAACGATCAAACTCTTAGAGGAGAATATAGGCAAAACCCTCAAGGACATCAATCAAAGCAAGATCTTCTCTGACCCACCTACTAGAATAGCGGAACTAAAAAGAAAAATGAACACGTGGGACCTAATGAAACTTAAAGGCTTTTGTACAGCAGAAGAAATTACAAAAAAGCTGAACAGACAACCCACAGAATGGGAGAAAATCATAGCAAATGAAACAACAGACAAAGAATTAATTTCCAAAATCTACAAGCAACTCAGACAACTCAGCACAAGAAAAACGAACAACCCAATCAATAAATGGGAAAAAGATCTAAAGAGACGCCTCTCCAAAGAGGACATACAGATGGCCCAAAAGCACATGAAACGATGCTCAACCTCGCTTGTTATTAGAGTAATGCAAATTAAAACTACAATGAGATATCACCTCACACCCGTCAGAATGGCCATCATCCACAAATCGACAGACAAGAAATGCTGGAGAAGCTGCGGAGAAAAGGGAACTCTCCTGCATTGCTGGTGGGAATGTAAATTGATACAGCCTCTATGGAAGACAATATGGAGATTTCTTAAAAAAACTAAAAATAGAAGTACCACATGACCCAGCAATCCCACTCTTAGGCTTATACCCTGATGAAATCAAATCTGAAAGAAGCACCTGTACCCCAATGTTCATTGCAGCTCTCTATACAATAGCTAGAACATGGAAGCAACCTAGATGCCCATCGACAAACGAATGGATACAAAAGCTCTGGTACATATATACAATGGAACAAGATCGAGAACCCAGAGATAGACCCACGCACCTATGGGTACCTTATTTTTGACAAAGGAAGTGAACATATAAAATGGGACAAAGACAGCCTCTTCAACAAATGGTGCTGAGAAAATTGGACAGCTACATGCAAAAAAAGGAAGTTGGAACATTCCCTGAAACCATGCACAAAGATCAACTCAAAATGGATTAAAGAATTGGACACTACATGCAAAAAAATGAAGTTGGAACATTCCCTGACACCATGCACAAAGATCAACTCAAAATGGATTAAAGACCTAAATGTAAGACCAGAAACGATCAAACTCTTAGAGGAGAATATAGGCAAAACCCTCAAGGACATCAATCAAAGCAAGATCTTCTCTGACCCACCTACTAGAATAGCGGAACTAAAAAGAAAAATGAACACGTGGGACCTAATGAAACTTAAAGGCTTTTGTACAGCAGAAGAAATTACAAAAAAGCTGAACAGACAACCCACAGAATGGGAGAAAATCATAGCAAATGAAACAACAGACAAAGAATTAATTTCCAAAATCTACAAGCAACTCAGACAACTCAGCACAAGAAAAACGAACAACCCAATCAATAAATGGGAAAAAGATCTAAAGAGACGCCTCTCCAAAGAGGACATACAGATGGCCCAAAAGCACATGAAACGATGCTCAACCTCGCTTGTTATTAGAGTAATGCAAATTAAAACTACAATGAGATATCACCTCACACCCGTCAGAATGGCCATCATCCACAAATCGACAGACAAGAAATGCTGGAGAAGCTGCGGAGAAAAGGGAACTCTCCTGCATTGCTGGTGGGAATGTAAATTGATACAGCCTCTATGGAAGACAATATGGAGATTTCTTAAAAAAACTAAAAATAGAAGTACCACATGACCCAGCAATCCCACTCTTAGGCTTATACCCTGATGAAATCAAATCTGAAAGAAGCACCTGTACCCCAATGTTCATTGCAGCTCTCTATACAATAGCTAGAACATGGAAGCAACCTAGATGCCCATCGATGAACGAATGGATCCAAAAGCTCTGGTACATATATACAATGGAATACTACACAGCTGTAAAGAGAAACACAGAAGAATCAGCCCTAATGAGGTGGCTGGATCTAGAATGGATCATCAAAAGTGAAGTCAGTCAGAAAGAGAAGGACAAATACAGTATACTAACACATATATATGGAATCTAGTAGGATGGTGATGATGGCACACGCAGTGAAGTGACGGAAAGACAGACATGGACAGTGGACATATGGACATTGTGGGGAAGGAACAGAGGGTGGGAGGCGTATAGGAAGTAGCATGAAGGCCTGTACTATCATAAGTGAAGAAAATAGCTCTAGTCATTGCTCTGTGAGAAAAGGGGACCCTTCAGGGGTGCTGTGTGATGGTCGGGAGGGGTGGGAAGGGGGGGGATATACATATGACTAATCTGGGAACATACATATCTGTAAACAACAAAACTCTGTAAAAGTTAAAAGTAAAATAAAAGTTTTTAAAAAAAGAAAAAAGCTATGGAGAAGGAGACGGCAACCCACTCCTGTATTCTTGCCTGGAAAATTTCATGGATGGGGAAGCCTGGTGAGCTACAGTTCATGGGATCTCAAATATATATATATATATATATATATATATGAATGTATATATACATGGAGCTTCCCTGATGGCTCAGTGGTGAGGAATCTGCCTGTAATCCAGGAGACCTGGGTTGGGAAGATCCCCATGGAGGAGGGCATGAAAAATCACCCAAGTAGTCTTGCCTGGAGAATTCCATGGACAGAGGAGCCATGGCTGCAAACATGTCTGAAGTGACTAAGCCGCAGTAGGGGGATAGGTTAACCAAGTGATAATCTCTTTCCAAATATCATTTTGGGGTACCTCCCCCAACAGTTGGAAGTGTGTAGGAACTGTTCTTTATTCTGAATCTCTTTAGTTGGACACAACAGTCCTGCCTTACAGACATGCTCTGGCAAAGATCATCCCTATTAGCCTTCAAGTTCTGTAGTCCACTGGGTGTCCATCTCATCAAATCTGAAAGAAGCACCTGTACCCCAATGTTCATTGCAGCTCTCTATACAATAGCTAGAACATGGAAGCAACCTAGATGCCCATCGATGAACGAATGGATCCAAAAGCTCTGGTACATATATACAATGGAATACTACACAGCTGTAAAGAGAAACACAGAAGAATCAGCCCTAATGAGGTGGCTGGATCTAGAATGGATCATCAAAAGTGAAGTCAGTCAGAAAGAGAAGGACAAATACAGTATACTAACACATATATATGGAATCTAGTAGGATGGTGATGATGGCACACGCAGTGAAGTGACGGAAAGACAGACATGGACAGTGGACATATGGACATTGTGGGGAAGGAACAGAGGGTGGGAGGCGTATAGGAAGTAGCATGAAGGCCTGTACTATCATAAGTGAAGAAAATAGCTCTAGTCATTGCTCTGTGAGAAAAGGGGACCCTTCAGGGGTGCTGTGTGATGGTCGGGAGGGGTGGGAAGGTGGGGGATATACATATGACTAATCTGGGAACATACATATCTGTAAACAACAAAACTCTGTAAAAGTTAAAAGTAAAATAAAAGTTTTTAAAAAAAGAAAAAAGCTATGGAGAAGGAGACGGCAACCCACTCCTGTATTCTTGCCTGGAAAATTTCATGGATGGGGAAGCCTGGTGAGCTACAGTTCATGGGATCTCAAATATATATATATATATATATATATATATGAATGTATATATACATGGAGCTTCCCTGATGGCTCAGTGGTGAGGAATCTGCCTGTAATCCAGGAGACCTGGGTTGGGAAGATCCCCATGGAGGAGGGCATGAAAAATCACCCAAGTAGTCTTGCCTGGAGAATTCCATGGACAGAGGAGCCTGACGAGCTGCAGACATATCTGAAGTGACTAAGCCGCAGTAGGCGGACAGGTTAACCAAGTGATGATCTCTTTTCAAATATCATTTTGGGGTGCCTCCACCAACAGTTGGAAGTGTGTAGGAACTGTTCTTTATTTTGAATCTCTTTAGTTGGACAGAACAGTCCTGCCCTACAGACATGCTCTGGCAAAGATCATCCCTGTTAGCCTTCAAGTTCTGTAGTCCACTGGGTGTCCATCTCTGAGGAATGCATCACAGAGCTTTCCTTGATACACATTTTAGAAGCTGTGGGCAGTTCCATGGCTGAGCAACAAAGACTTTTATGACAGGAAATATTCTGTGAGCTGTTCTCTTTGAGGAGGATGTAATTACTGATATCCTAGAATGTGAAATTTTTGAGTTGACAGTGCATACATTAAAAGAAAATTATGTTTAATCTTAATTTTTAAAGATCTATAATATTTACAATGTATTTGCTCTATAAAAATTATTTAAAAATAAATCAATCTTTGGTTGTAAAAAAAAAAAAAGAAAGAAAAAAGCTATTGGTGACTTCCCTGGTAGTCCAGTGGCTAAGACTCAGAGCTCCAATGCAAGGGCCTGGGCTTCAATCTCTAGTCAGGGAACTAGATCCCACAGGCTACAACTAAGACCTGGTGCAGCCAAATAAGTATAAAAAGAAACAAATATATATATATACGAAAAGGAAAAAAAGGCTATTAATAATGAATAATGCACACTCAGAGACTGCCAATTCGTATTACTATTCTCTCTTTTCCAAACAATTTTTTAAGGTAAAAATGTCTATTAGATGTCTAACCCTAGACTCATCAGTAGTTTATACTTGCTACAATCAGTTCATATGATTGAACATTTAAACCGAAGAACTAGTCCTCTTTTTTTTTCTTTAAACACTGAGACCCGTTTAAAAGAGTAATGAACAAAAGGCAACAAAGGAGACTTACCTAAACACTATAGTGAGAAGTACAATTTGGCAATGATATATTAACGTGTACTTGCTCACAGATCTTTAAAATATGGCTAATATGGCTTTTATATAAACTAAATATTTCAGGTTAAAGTAGAAAAGTTTCCCAAAACATTCATTTAAATCATTACTGGTTACTTAGAGCATCATTGGTCAAATCAGTAACTTTCAAACTCTTGCCAATAACAGACTCAGCTGAGAATTTAAAGGCATGTGCACTGCACTACTATGCGGACTTCTTTATTTTGAATCTCTTTAGTTGGACAGAACAGTCCTGCCCTACAGACATGCTCTGGCAAAGATCATCCCTGTTAGCCTTCAAGTTCTGTAGTCCACTGGGTGTCCATCTCTGAGGAATGCATCACAGAGCTTTCCTTGATACACATTTTAGAAGCTGTGGGCAGTTCCATGGCTGAGCAACAAAGACTTTTATGACAGGAAATATTCTGTGAGCTGTTCTCTTTGAGGAGGATGTAATTACTGATATCCTAGAATGTGAAATTTTTGAGTTGACAGTGCATACATTAAAAGAAAATTATGTTTAATCTTAATTTTTAAAGATCTATAATATTTACAATGTATTTGCTCTATAAAAATTATTTAAAAATAAATCAATCTTTGGTTGTAAAAAAAAAAGAAAGAAAAAAGCTATTGGTGACTTCCCTGGTAGTCCAGTGGCTAAGACTCAGAGCTCCAATGCAAGGGCCTGGGCTTCAATCTCTAGTCAGGGAACTAGATCCCACAGGCTACAACTAAGACCTGGTGCAGCCAAATAAGTATAAAAAGAAACAAATATATATATATACGAAAAGGAAAAAAAGGCTATTAATAATGAATAATGCACACTCAGAGACTGCCAATTCAGATTACTATTCTCTCTTTTCCAAACAATTTTTTAAGGTAAAAATGTCTATTAGATGTCTAACCCTAGACTCATCAGTAGTTTATACTTGCTACAATCAGTTCATATGATTGAACATTTAAACCGAAGAACTAGTCCTCTTTTTTTTTCTTTAAACACTGAGACCCGTTTAAAAGAGTAATGAACAAAAGGCAACAAAGGAGACTTACCTAAACACTATAGTGAGAAGTACAATTTGGCAATGATATATTAACGTGTACTTGCTCACAGATCTTTAAAATATGGCTAATATGGCTTTTATATAAACTAAATATTTCAGGTTAAAGTAGAAAAGTTTCCCAAAACATTCATTTAAATCATTACTGGTTACTTAGAGCATCATTGGTCAAATCAGTAACTTTCAAACTCTTGCCAATAACAGACTCAGCTGAGAATTTAAAGGCATGTGCACTGCACTACTATGCCTCTTTCCAGACTTGGTATAGGTTGCTAGAGCAATCCTTGAGTTCATATTTATCAAAAATGTAACTAAAGGGAATTCCCTGGCAGTCCAGTAGTTAAGACTCTGTGCTTTCACTGCTGAGGGTATGGGTTTGATCACTAGTCAGGGAACTAAGATCCCATTTTTGGTGCAGCCAAAAAATGCAATGTAACTGAAATACTGACCACCTGCAATGAAAATAGTACAAAATAATGGTACAATAAAAATATTTAAGCAAACCTTAAATATATTAATTAACCCACTTATAAGACATTCATGCCTTTATGAGGGGACAGAAAAGTACAACTGTGTTTCTGGATACTATAAATAAAAAACTGCCCATTATTATTATCACAGGCTCAGTAACTGCAATATAAAAAGGCCATAGGGAGTTCATGGAGTCACTTTTAAATGTACTGGTATTTCAACACTGCATTTCAACTGCCTACCTGGACAAAAATATGTTTCATAATAAAGAAAAATGTTTATCCCTTAAAACACATTATATAGTAAAAAATGTAGAGAAGAAAGTTCCAGTTATCTCTTGGGCCGAAAAAATTCTTACACGCCATCAGCTAAACTTGGAAAACATCTCCATTTTCACAGATCACCTCCTCTTGGCCATGACTTTCAATTTCACAAAGCCCAAATCATCTATATCTTCCAATAGCTTTGTAAGTACAAAAAGGAAGAAGGAAAAAGAAAAATTTCTAAGGATTATTGGTACAGGCTTCAGTGGCAAGACAGTTTGATCTATTCAAATCTACTAAAGAAAAAGTATTGCAAAAGCAAAGAATTTTAAAGTTTTGTCTTAAATTGGAATGGTAAGCCTGTGAAACTTTTTACTGAAATGAGAATTTTACACAAGTACACACATATAGACACATCTTTAGATCTCTTAAGATTATTATTGAAGCTTGAAAGTATAAAAAATATTCAAAATTGTACAGATCTCTCTCTAATACAAGAACAGGTTTACATAAATATTATCTCAGCAATGAAATAAAATATTTATTGTTTCATAAAAGAGTAGCTAGACTTAATGTGTGCCCCCTCCACTGAAGATTTATTTCTGAAGGTATATATTTTACTGTAATAGGTAAGTCTGACTCAGTATATGTTTTATCTAAAATCTTATGCAAGATTACATTATGTATAAAAGTTAGGATACCAATGTAAACTCTACCAGCATTCTGAATTAACCATTTATACAACACACATCCAAAACCATGGAAAAACACAGAATGTTCTTTTCAAAATGTTTTTTTAAAAAGGAAAAAAAAGACACACTTTTAATTATTTATTTTTTAATTATGCATTTATTTGGTTGCACTGGGTCTTAGTTGTGGCATGTGGGATCTAGTTGCTTGACCAGAGATCAAACCTGGGCCCCCTGCACTGGGAACACAGAGTCTTAACCACTGGACCAGCAGGGAAATCCCTTCAAAATGTTTTGAATTTAGATATAACAAAACTGTTAAAAAGGACCTATCTGCTAGATACAGAAATAAAAACGACAGAAATAAATACCAATGTGTGTACACATGGGTTAGTATGACCACATATTTTTCCTGCTTCTATCAGGTGAGAAGGCCTAAATGCAGTAACACTCCAGCAACAGACTACATCTAGAATCCAGATCTTAAGTTTCTATTAATAAATACCATTCTTCAATGAAAGAAATCAATGCTCTCTGGAGACAAAGCTGGGACAGAAAAAATGCCCTATTAGCCTGAAATACAGTATCAGAGCGTAAAGGAAAGGCTTTAAAAAAGAAGGAAAAGAAAACAAAGAACAACAAGAAAAGGGCAGGGCGGGGGAGGGGGGAGGCGGATAGAGGCACGGCAAAAAGAAGCAACTTGAGCGAGCTCCCAGTGACTAGACCTGAACAATTTGTGCAACAAAATAAATACTGACAATACTGAATTAAAACCCAAAGAATTAAACAAATTTCACTGAGTCTGAAAAGAACTATATAAATGACTGAATAAATAACTAAATGTAAGGGAAAGACAAATCTTCCTTACAGAATTTCAAATAGCAAATGTAAAAAGAATAAGAGAAGTCGAAAATCACCATTAGAATACCACACTAATAATTGCTACAGGCAAAATCCACTAAGGAGTGAACAGGTTTACATAAATATTATCTCAGCAATGAAATAAAATATTTATTGTTTCATAAAAGAGTAGCTAGACTTAATGTGTGCCCCCTCCACTGAAGATTTATTTCTGAAGGTATATATTTTACTGTAATAGGTAAGTCTGACTCAGTATATGTTTTATCTAAAATCTTATGCAAGATTACATTATGTATAAAAGTTAGGATACCAATGTAAACTCTACCAGCATTCTGAATTAACCATTTATACAACACACATCCAAAACCATGGAAAAACACAGAATGTTCTTTTCAAAATGTTTTTTTAAAAAGGAAAAAAAAGACACACTTTTAATTATTTATTTTTTAATTATGCATTTATTTGGTTGCACTGGGTCTTAGTTGTGGCATGTGGGATCTAGTTGCTTGACCAGAGATCAAACCTGGGCCCCCTGCACTGGGAACACAGAGTCTTAACCACTGGACCAGCAGGGAAATCCCTTCAAAATGTTTTGAATTTAGATATAACAAAACTGTTAAAAAGGACCTATCTGCTAGATACAGAAATAAAAACGACAGAAATAAATACCAATGTGTGTACACATGGGTTAGTATGACCACATATTTTTCCTGCTTCTATCAGGTGAGAAGGCCTAAATGCAGTAACACTCCAGCAACAGACTACATCTAGAATCCAGATCTTAAGTTTCTATTAATAAATACCATTCTTCAATGAAAGAAATCAATGCTCTCTGGAGACAAAGCTGGGACAGAAAAAATGCCCTATTAGCCTGAAATACAGTATCAGAGCGTAAAGGAAAGGCTTTAAAAAAGAAGGAAAAGAAAACAAAGAACAACAAGAAAAGGGCAGGGCGGGGGAGGGGGGAGGCGGATAGAGGCACGGCAAAAAGAAGCAACTTGAGCGAGCTCCCAGTGACTAGACCTGAACAATTTGTGCAACAAAATAAATACTGACAATACTGAATTAAAACCCAAAGAATTAAACAAATTTCACTGAGTCTGAAAAGAACTATATAAATGACTGAATAAATAACTAAATGTAAGGGAAAGACAAATCTTCCTTACAGAATTTCAAATAGCAAATGTAAAAAGAATAAGAGAAGTCGAAAATCACCATTAGAATACCACACTAATAATTGCTACAGGCAAAATCCACTAAGGAGTGACAAAGTTTAGTTGGAGAAACTTTAAGAAGAAATAGAACATTTAAACAGCCTCAAAATACCTCTCCCCCATAATATGAATGAATTACTGTAGTGGTTTTAACAAAAGTCCACAAATTCTTTGATACTCATTCCTTCAGGAAATGGAGCTTAATTTCTGTCCCCTTGAACGTAGACTGGACTTACTGACTTGCTTCTAATGAACAGACTGGCAAAAGAAAAAAGGGTAATTTTACAGTGGAGAAATCTGATGGACACCAACTTAACCAAGTGATCAAGGTTAACATCACGCTGCGGTCACACAGGCCCTCAACATGACACAATGAGAAAAGAACTGCATCTCCACAGTGTTCTTCCCAAAAGTCCACATCATGATCCCTGATAAGAAAATATACTGTAAAACTACAGTAGTCCAAACAGTGTGGAACTGGCATAAAAACAGGCACATATACTAGTGGAATAGAGTAGAGAGTCCAGAAATATAGCCTTCCAAATATAGCGAAATAATCTTTAACAAGGCTATCAAGACCATAGTATGCAGAAAAGACAGTCTCTTCAGTAAATGATGCTAAGAAAACTGGATAGTCACATGCAAAGGAATGAAGACCCCTAACTTACACCACAAACAAATATTAACTCAAAGTGGATTACAGACCTAAAAGTAAAGCTTAAAAGCATGAAACTCACAGAAAAAAATGCATGGAAAAAGCTTTGTAACTTTATTTATTTATTATTTCTCAGATATGACACTGAAAGGACAGACAACAAAAGGAAAATTAAAAAAAAAAAAAGGAGAGAGACTACATCAGAGCAAAGGACCTCAATAGATATTCCTCTCAAGATGATAAACACATGGCCAAGAGACATATGAAAAGATGCTCAACATCACCAATCATCAGGAAAAAGAAAACTAAAACCACAGTCAGGGATCACCTCACACCCAACAGGATGGTCACTTTCAAAAAAAAAAAAAAGAACAGAAAACAGACTGCCCCGGTGATCAGTGGTTAAGAATCTGCCTGTCCACTCAGGGGACACAGGTTCGACCCGTGGTCCAAGAAGATTCCGTTTTCCAAGAAGTTGCCAAGGGGTGACTAAGCCCATGTGCCACAACTACTGAAGCCCGAGCACCCCAGAGCCCATCTTCACAAGAGAAGCCACCACAACGAGAACCCCATGCACAACAATAAAGAGTAGCCCCAGTTACTACAACTAGAGAAATCCTGCGCACAGCAACAAAGTCCCAGTGCAGCCAAAAATAAATTTAAAAAACTGAAAACAAGAAGTGTTGGCCTAGATGTAGAGAAACTGGTACTCTCTTGGTAGAATGTAAAATGGTACAGCTGCTATGGAAAGCAGTATGAAGAATACTCAAAAAAACTAAAACAGAATTACCATGTGATCCAGCAACTTCATTTCAGGGTATTAACAGCAGGGGGACTTCCCTTGTGGCTTAGTGGATAAGAACTTGCCTGCCAATGCAGGAGACACAGGTTCGATCCCTGATCCGGGAAGATCCCACATACCACAGAGCAGCTAAACTCGCACATCAACAAAGACCCAGCACAGCCAAAAATAAATAAATAAAAGCTTTTTTAAAAAAAATAAAAGCAGGATCTAAAGGGACATTTACACACTCATGTTCACCACAGCATTATTCACAATAACCAAAAGGTGAAAGTAGCCCTAATGTCTATTGGCAGAGAAATGAACAAAGAATAGGTTCAAAGCCATGAGAAAACATCCATTTGTTTTCTCATCAAAAATCAAAATGGAATTGAGAGACATTATACCTGATTGGTATTAAAATAAATTGGTAAAAATTGGCAAAATACCTGCTTGGTACTTTTCTAAGCAAATAAAAATTTTCATGACATTTAGAAGGTCTGTATTAGAAAAGAAAAGGGACATTAGTGGGGAAAATCCACTGATGAAATCCAAATAAACACATGGCCAAGAGACATATGAAAAGATGCTCAACATCACCAATCATCAGGAAAAAGAAAACTAAAACCACAGTCAGGGATCACCTCACACCCAACAGGATGGTCACTTTCAAAAAAAAAAAAAAGAACAGAAAACAGACTGCCCCGGTGATCAGTGGTTAAGAATCTGCCTGTCCACTCAGGGGACACAGGTTCGACCCGTGGTCCAAGAAGATTCCGTTTTCCAAGAAGTTGCCAAGGGGTGACTAAGCCCATGTGCCACAACTACTGAAGCCCGAGCACCCCAGAGCCCATCTTCACAAGAGAAGCCACCACAACGAGAACCCCATGCACAACAATAAAGAGTAGCCCCAGTTACTACAACTAGAGAAATCCTGCGCACAGCAACAAAGTCCCAGTGCACCCCAAAAATAAATTTAAAAAACTGAAAACAAGAAGTGTTGGCCTAGATGTAGAGAAACTGGTACTCTCTTGGTAGAATGTAAAATGGTACAGCTGCTATGGAAAGCAGTATGAAGAATACTCAAAAAAACTAAAACAGAATTACCATGTGATCCAGCAACTTCATTTCAGGGTATTAACAGCAGGGGGACTTCCCTTGTGGCTTAGTGGATAAGAACTTGCCTGCCAATGCAGGAGACACAGGTTCGATCCCTGATCCGGGAAGATCCCACATACCACAGAGCAGCTAAACTCGCACATCAACAAAGACCCAGCACAGCCAAAAATAAATAAATAAAAGCTTTTTTAAAAAAAATAAAAGCAGGATCTAAAGGGACATTTACACACTCATGTTCACCACAGCATTATTCACAATAACCAAAAGGTGAAAGTAGCCCTAATGTCTATTGGCAGAGAAATGAACAAAGAATAGGTTCAAAGCCATGAGAAAACATCCATTTGTTTTCTCATCAAAAATCAAAATGGAATTGAGAGACATTATACCTGATTGGTATTAAAATAAATTGGTAAAAATTGGCAAAATACCTGCTTGGTACTTTTCTAAGCAAATAAAAATTTTCATGACATTTAGAAGGTCTGTATTAGAAAAGAAAAGGGACATTAGTGGGGAAAATCCACTGATGAAATCCAAATAAAGTCTATAGTTAATAATTAAATAAATAAGGAAAAAAATATATCTGAAATTATGTGTATATATATCGACAATGACCAGAATTCTGAAAAAGAACCAATGAAAATTAAAAGACTTAAAAGAAAGTAGAATATGAAGTACTACTAAGGCATACAATTAACTGTTGGTAACAAGAAAGAGTGAGTGGGAGAGCAGATCTGTTGTTTAAAAGATTACCCTAAACATATTAAAAAAAGAAAAAAAAAAAGCCAATAATTCCCAAGTCACAAATTGCCATGGAAGAGCAGGTACGCTGGAATACTGACAGGAATAATAAGAGTTAAGCTCATTTAAATGGTATCAGGGAATTTTTCTTCCTCTATTTATGAAACTGCCTTCCTGCCACAATAAACTAGGAAATCAAACAAAACATACTAAATAAGAGTTTTCCAACAGTGGACAGTATGCAGCACAGGGCCATGTTTCCTGCAAGAACAACACATGGACTAAGTTCTAAAACTGCCCTAGCTTACTGCCTAAAGGTGGTTTCAAGGCCACAGCACAGAAAGGGGAAACCAAAGGAACCTGGCAGTCACACCAAGTTAAAGAGACTGAGTTGAGAGTTTTGAGGAGGCCATAGCAGCTAGAATTTACAGGACAGTGTACAAGAAAGGAAGCAGCTGCAGAGAGGGCTCTGGAGATCAGCAGAAGGTATCTTCAAGAATAAGGCTGAGTAATATCTGCATATGAGTAAGGTCACTGTCCAAAGACCAAGGGAATAAATCCCCAAGAACGGCACAGTGACCCACTCTCAGGATCACACAGACCTTGGAATAGTTCACATCCCTACAACCAGTGCAGACAGAGATATAATAGCATAATGTAAGGGAACCTGGGTAGAGTCCTCAGAGTCATATCTTAGTACAAGAACTAAAGTACCACCACAGCAAAAAAAAAAAAAAAAATCATGAACCCGTCATAATAAAATATAATAAAAAGTCTCAAAACAACCAAAAACTAAATGCTAGAACAAAGTCCAACACTCATTAAAGGAATACTATAACATTCAGCATTCAACATAAAATCCAGCATCTGGAATCCAATAAAAAGTAAGAGGAATGCAAAAAAAAATGCAGGAAAATCAAAATCAGGATAAAAGTCAACAAACACAAACAAACCCAGTAATGATAGAGATGCTGGAATTAGCAGGACATTAAAATAAAGGTTATACATTTTTTCTAAATTTATCTGAAGCACATAAAGGTAAATAAGAAGACAATGATGAATTAAACTAAAAACGATCAAGGCTGGACTACTATATAAAAAAATTAAGTACCTGAAAAAAGTGAAATTGAAATGATGCACACTGGATGTGACTCATTGCACATTAGACACTGGAGAAAAGACAAATGGGCACAATGACAGAGCAACAGAAACCATCATATGAAGCACAGAAAATGGGACCAAAGAATAACCACAGCTTCAGTAGAATACCATTTAGAGGATTAACCCAGATATAATAAGAACCACAGAAGGAGAAGAAAGGGAAGGGGGAGGAGAGAAAAAAGCATTTGCAGAAATACTGGTCAAATATTTTACAAATTAAATGATGATCATAAACTCACAAACCTAAAATCTCAACAGACTCCAAACAAAAAAGGCATAAGGAAAACCATACCAATGCATAGGAAAATCAAACTTCTGAAAACTAGTAGTAAAAAGTTTCAAAGAAAGCTACTGGAGAAAAAACACATTATATACAGAGAAAGCATAATAATTATGACAACAGATTTCCCATTAGAAAGCTAGAAGAAAAGGAAGATACCTTCAATGTGCTGAAAGAAACACTGTTTCTGGAATTCCCAGCAAAAATCTTCCCAAAATGAAGGCATAATAAGCACATGAAAAGATGCTCAACATTATTAGGCATCAAAGAAACGCAGTTCAAAACCATAACAAGATACCACTTCATGCTTTGGCTATAATCAAAAAGGTGGTAACAATCAATGAGACCACAAATAACAAATGTTGATTAAGGTATGAAGAAAAAAGAACCCCTGTATACTGTTGGTGGGAAGGCAAATTGGTACAACTACTGTGGAAAATAGTATGGCGGTTCCTCAAAAAACTAAAACTAGGTGGTCCAGCGGTTAAAGTGTCTTGCAATGCAGGGGCGGTTTTGGTTTGATCCAATAAAAGTAAGAGGAATGCAAAAAAATGCAGGAAAATCAAAATCAGGATAAAAGTCAACAAACACAAACAAACCCAGTAATGATAGAGATGCTGGAATTAGCAGGACATTAAAATAAAGGTTATACATTTTTTCTAAATTTATCTGAAGCACATAAAGGTAAATAAGAAGACAATGATGAATTAAACTAAAAACGATCAAGGCTGGACTACTATATAAAAAAATTAAGTACCTGAAAAAAGTGAAATTGAAATGATGCACACTGGATGTGACTCATTGCACATTAGACACTGGAGAAAAGACAAATGGGCACAATGACAGAGCAACAGAAACCATCATATGAAGCACAGAAAATGGGACCAAAGAATAACCACAGCTTCAGTAGAATACCATTTAGAGGATTAACCCAGATATAATAAGAACCACAGAAGGAGAAGAAAGGGAAGGGGGAGGAGAGAAAAAAGCATTTGCAGAAATACTGGTCAAATATTTTACAAATTAAATGATGATCATAAACTCACAAACCTAAAATCTCAACAGACTCCAAACAAAAAAGGCATAAGGAAAACCATACCAATGCATAGGAAAATCAAACTTCTGAAAACTAGTAGTAAAAAGTTTCAAAGAAAGCTACTGGAGAAAAAACACATTATATACAGAGAAAGCATAATAATTATGACAACAGATTTCCCATTAGAAAGCTAGAAGAAAAGGGAAGATACCTTCAATGTGCTGAAAGAAACACTGTTTCTGGAATTCCCAGCAAAAATCTTCCCAAAATGAAGGCATAATAAGCACATGAAAAGATGCTCAACATTATTAGGCATCAAAGAAACGCAGTTCAAAACCATAACAAGATACCACTTCATGCTTTGGCTATAATCAAAAAGGTGGTAACAATCAATGAGACCACAAATAACAAATGTTGATTAAGGTATGAAGAAAAAAGAACCCCTGTATACTGTTGGTGGGAAGGCAAATTGGTACAACTACTGTGGAAAATAGTATGGCGGTTCCTCAAAAAACTAAAACTAGGGGTGGTCCAGCGGTTAAGAATGTGTCTTGCAATGCAGGGGACGTGGGTTTGATCCATGGTGGCAGACCTATGATCCCACATGCCACGGAGTAACTAACCCCATGTGCCACAACTACTGAGTCTGTGCACTCAGAAACCAGGGTGCCACAGCTACAGTGTCTGTGCACCACAGTAGAAGATCTCAAATGACACAATAAAAATCCCACATGCTGCAACCAAGACCGGATGCAGCCAAACAAATAAAGTATTAAAAAAAAAAAAATCAAGCAATTCCACTCCTTGAGTACATATCCAAAGAAAAGAAAACACTAATTCAAAAAGATACATGCACCCCAAGGTTCACAGCACCATTATTTATAATAACCAAGATATGGAAGCAACTGTGCCCATTAACAGATAAAACGATAAAGAAGATGTGAGACACACACACACACACGAATACTACTCAGCTATAAAAAAAGAAAGAGAGGCAGGGAAGGAAGAGAGTGAAAATGAAAGAAAGAAAATTTGTTGTCATTTACAACAATATGGATGGATCTGGGGGGTATTATGCTTAGTGAAGTAAGGCAGGCAGAGAAAAGACAAATATTGTATGTTATCATTTATATGTGGAGTCTTAAAAACAGACCAGTGAATATAACAAAAAGAAACAAACTCACAGATGAATATAATGAGGAATGCAAAAAATATGAAAACTATTCAGACAGAATGACTGTATATGAAATACAGTATCTGAAGTAAAAGGAAACCAAAATGAAGACACAGAGAACAAAACATTGGTTATCAGTGGGGATATGGAAAGGAGATAGCGGCAGGACAGGAGTCGGGATATAAAACCACTGCTAAAATAAGTTACAAGGATACATTGTAAAGCACAGGGGATATAGCCAATATTTTATAGTAACTATAAATGAAGTATAATCTATAAAAATTTTGAATCACTGTTGCACAATTCAAACTAAGATAATACTGTAAATGAACTACACCTCAATTTAAAAGAATAACTACATGATAGGAAAAAACCCTGTATACTGTTGGTGGGAAGGCAAATTGGTACAACTACTGTGGAAAATAGTATGGCGGTTCCTCAAAAAACTAAAACTAGGGGTGGTCCAGCGGTTAAGAATGTGTCTTGCAATGCAGGGGACGTGGGTTTGATCCATGGTGGCAGACCTATGATCCCACATGCCACGGAGTAACTAACCCCATGTGCCACAACTACTGAGTCTGTGCACTCAGAAACCAGGGTGCCACAGCTACAGTGTCTGTGCACCACAGTAGAAGATCTCAAATGACACAATAAAAATCCCACATGCTGCAACCAAGACCGGATGCAGCCAAACAAATAAAGTATTAAAAAAAAAAAAATCAAGCAATTCCACTCCTTGAGTACATATCCAAAGAAAAGAAAACACTAATTCAAAAAGATACATGCACCCCAAGGTTCACAGCACCATTATTTATAATAACCAAGATATGGAAGCAACTGTGCCCATTAACAGATAAAACGATAAAGAAGATGTGAGACACACACACACACACGAATACTACTCAGCTATAAAAAAAGAAAGAGAGGCAGGGAAGGAAGAGAGTGAAAATGAAAGAAAGAAAATTTGTTGTCATTTACAACAATATGGATGGATCTGGGGGGTATTATGCTTAGTGAAGTAAGGCAGGCAGAGAAAAGACAAATATTGTATGTTATCATTTATATGTGGAGTCTTAAAAACAGACCAGTGAATATAACAAAAAGAAACAAACTCACAGATGAATATAATGAGGAATGCAAAAAATATGAAAACTATTCAGACAGAATGACTGTATATGAAATACAGTATCTGAAGTAAAAGGAAACCAAAATGAAGACACAGAGAACAAAACATTGGTTATCAGTGGGGATATGGAAAGGAGATAGCGGCAGGACAGGAGTCGGGGATATAAAAACCACTGCTAAAATAAGTTACAAGGATACATTGTAAAGCACAGGGGATATAGCCAATATTTTATAGTAACTATAAATGAAGTATAATCTATAAAAATTTTGAATCACTGTTGCACAATTCAAACTAAGATAATACTGTAAATGAACTACACCTCAATTTAAAAAATGTTTAATAAAGCTAATAAGAAGCATTGGTGAGAATGTACACTGGACCTCACATACATTGCTAATAGGAACACAGAATGACACACTTTCTATGGAAAACAGTTTGGCAGTTCCTCTAACAGTTAAATATACAGTCACATACAACCCAGAAATTCCACTCTTAAGGATACACCCAAGAGAGCTGAAAACATTTGTCACATATAAATTTGTTTATTCCAGAGCTAGAACAGAGAAAGTACAAATAAATCTGGAACACAATGTGAAGTCAGAAAGAAAAGACTGAAAAAATAAAGAATATATCAAAAGGAACACTAGTGAACAGTAAGGTTCCTGATGCCATATCTGGGCAGTTTGAGCAACAAAATAAACAATAACAGTAACCCATTAAAGCCAACAATGTAAAAATTGATCCTGAAATAAACAAATTATAAGTTACATGAAGAAATGAGGGGGTCTTCTTTACAATAGAATTCTATACAACAGAATTTCCATTGTTCCTTCTATAAATGTAGAATTTTTAAATCACCATCTGGTAAACACCACAATAACAACTACTTCAAATAAGAATCATTAATATATACCAAAACTGGGAGATAAAAGTATGAGAAACACAATATTTACATAAGTTCAAAGTGTTTCCCTACAAGATGTATTTATTAATTATAATGGGAAATAAAGAAAACCTTTCAATGAAGAAATCTGTCTGACACCTCCTTAGATAACTGATCAAAGCTAATTAACATCACTAGTAATGGGACATGTATGCTTCCCGACGTAATGTACTTAAAAGCACATGCCACTTCTGCATCCAAAAATACGTAATTTGAATTTTATCACAAGGAAATACTAGATAAACCCCAAGGTTTAAGTGCCCACTCTTCAGTGGCCAGCACTCCTCAGAAGTGCCAAGGACATAAAGACAAAGTAAGAATGTGTTTCAGAGTAAAAGAAACTAAGGAGACAGCAACAGTTAAATACAACACATACGCAATCCTGGATTAGATCCTGGACCAGAAAATGGATATTAGTAAGACAACCAGTAAATCAATGTTGATTTGTACAACCACACTATGTTAACACTTGGGGAATGTAAACAGACCTCATATAGGAATTTTTTAAACTAGCTTTGCAAATGTGAACTTTTTAAATCATGAAACTACTTGAAAAATAATTTTTATTTAATCTTAAACAGAGTCTCACAGACTGGGAAGAGGCAGTTCTAATACATATTCAACAAGGAACTCATATCTAGAATAAACAACTCTAATCATTACTCTAAAAAAAAAAAAAAAAATCCTTCACAAAAGATGTCCAGGGCTTCACCTGGTGGTCCAGTGGGTAAAGACGCCGCCTTGCAGTGCAGGGGGCGCCAGTTCGATCCCTGGCCTGGGAAGATCCCACGTCCCGCGGAGCGGCTGGACTGATGTGTCCAATTGCCGAGCCAGTGCTCTGCAACCACAGATGCCACAGCCACCGCGATGGGAGGCCCACGGGAGCCAAAGAACAAAGACGGATGAAAATAGAGAAATGATAGACCAATAGAAGTGGCCCGCCCGCTCCCCTCCCTCCCCAACCCGATCCCCGCCCAAAATAAATAAATCTTAAAAAAAAAGAAAAAAGATGTCCAGTAAACATATTAAAAGATGCTCAAAATCATTAGCTATATTAGATATGCAAAACAATCCTGAGATGCTACACACAAATATGATCAAAATGAAAAACAATGATAATACCAAGTGCCAATAAGGATGCAGAGCAATTAGAAATCTTTTACAATACCAGCACTATAAATGAGAATACTGGAAAATTACATGGCTTAATGCTATTACTACTCAAGGCTATTTAACTCCAGGGACAGGGAGCTGGGAGAACAGGCAGGGTAAGCGGGGTAAGTGTACCCACTCACATTCACCTGACAGAAATGAGTTCTTAGATGTACCCACCAAAACACATGTACATGAGTGTTCAAGTCACCCCTATTGATAATAGGCCAAAAATGGAAACAACCCAAGTGCCCATCAACAGCAACATGGGTAAATATAGTATTTATTCTCTTAGGCAAAACATTGACTTATAAAAAATACAAGGGTGCCTAAAGTGTGACTCCATCTGTACCAGGCAAATTAGTTACTGTGGTGACACAGGCTGGAATATGGTAATCCTAGGAAGGACGGTACTGACTGACTGAGAAGGGATACAAGGAAGACTTCTGTGGCCCTGGATTTGTACAACCACACTATGTTAACACTTGGGGAATGTAAACAGACCTCATATAGGAATTTTTTAAACTAGCTTTGCAAATGTGAACTTTTTAAATCATGAAACTACTTGAAAAATAATTTTTATTTAATCTTAAACAGAGTCTCACAGACTGGGAAGAGGCAGTTCTAATACATATTCAACAAGGAACTCATATCTAGAATAAACAACTCTAATCATTACTCTAAAAAAATAAAAATCCTTCACAAAAGATGTCCAGGGCTTCACCTGGTGGTCCAGTGGGTAAAGACGCCGCCTTGCAGTGCAGGGGGCGCCAGTTCGATCCCTGGCCTGGGAAGATCCCACGTCCCGCGGAGCGGCTGGACTGATGTGTCCAATTGCCGAGCCAGTGCTCTGCAACCACAGATGCCACAGCCACCGCGATGGGAGGCCCACGGGAGCCAAAGAACAAAGACGGATGAAAATAGAGAAATGATAGACCAATAGAAGTGGCCCGCCCGCTCCCCTCCCTCCCTAACCCAACCCCCCCCCAAAATAAATAAATCTTAAAAAAAAAGAAAAAAGATGTCCAGTAAACATATTAAAAGATGCTCAAAATCATTAGCTATATTAGATATGCAAAACAATCCTGAGATGCTACACACAAATATGATCAAAATGAAAAACAATGATAATACCAAGTGCCAATAAGGATGCAGAGCAATTAGAAATCTTTTACAATACCAGCACTATAAATGAGAATACTGGAAAATTACATGGCTTAATGCTATTACTACTCAAGGCTATTTAACTCCAGGGACAGGGAGCTGGGAGAACAGGCAGGGTAAGCGGGGTAAGTGTACCCACTCACATTCACCTGACAGAAATGAGTTCTTAGATGTACCCACCAAAACACATGTACATGAGTGTTCAAGTCACCCCTATTGATAATAGGCCAAAAATGGAAACAACCCAAGTGCCCATCAACAGCAACATGGGTAAATATAGTATTTATTCTCTTAGGCAAAACATTGACTTATAAAAAATACAAGGGTGCCTAAAGTGTGACTCCATCTGTACCAGGCAAATTAGTTACTGTGGTGACACAGGCTGGAATATGGTAATCCTAGGAAGGACGGTACTGACTGACTGAGAAGGGATACAAGGAAGACTTCTGTGGCCCTGGATTTGTTCTAGATCCTGATGTGGGTACTGGTTACATGGGTGAATTAAAATGTAAAACTCTGATATGTACATTTACAGTTTTCATATTTCATTGTGTATATTATACCTCAATTAAAAAACAAAAACAAACGCAAGAAGCACTTGGGCAAAACAGAAACAAAGATTCACTATAAATAATGCTCTGACAGAAAAAGTCCACTTAAGACATCTCTGGAATAATTCAAGTTAAGAAATGAGTGGCAACAAAGATACGAAGAAAACAGAACAGAGATGTATTCGGGTACCAGGTTTAGTACCCTACAGAAAAAATAGAGCTGAAGAGAAAGGATACAAAAGTGAATCTCTCAAAATAAATCAATCTCTCAAGTATCTGGGTGGAAAGCAACAATGAGGTCAGTTTTAGATGTGCTGGGTGGAGACATTTAACTGGACTTACTCAGGGCAGCTAAGCTTCCCAGGTGGCTCAGTGGGTAAAGAACTTGCCTCCAATGCAGGAGACATAAGAGACACTGGTTCTATCCCTGGGTTGGGAAGATCGCCAGGAGGATGGCATGGCAAACCATTCCAGTATTCTTGCCTGGAGAATCCGATGGACAGAGGAGCTGGTGGGCTTCAGTCCATGGGTCGCAAAGAGTCGAACATGATTAAAGGGACTGAGCACACACACACACACACACACACACACACACACACATATTCAGGGCAGTTAGATATATGAATCTGGAAGTCAGATGCGCAAGACACATAAATTTAGAAAAAGAGAAGCCAACAGATGATTAAAATCAGCAGAGGATGAGACTGCCCAAGGAGAAAGTATAAATGAAAAGATGGCCAAAGACAGAAACCTAGTATTAGAGACCAAACACAGAAGTATAAAGCAAGCATGAAAGGCTGAAGGAAGAGTAAAAGAGGTGGGGAGAGACAAACAGTGCCCAAACAGAGCAGAGAGGCTAAGTCAAGGACAAAAAATGAGCTTCCAGATCACTAAGGGCTTTTGCTATAGTCTGTCAAAAGCAAACATTTTTTAAAGGCCTTAAGTGACCTAAAAAAAAAAAGAGTTTAAGTACACAATTTGCAATTTCCCTGTACCTCATTTCCATACCAGTTTCAAACTAGTTCATGCAAACAACCTGAAAAACAAATTATTAGCAGTTATAAGTGGAAGATACTGTTAAGAATATATAACTAGGGCTTCCCTGGTGGTCCAGTGGGTAAGGACACCAACTTGCAGTGCAAGGAGCGTCAGTTCCATCCCTGGCCTGGGAAGATCCCACATGCCGTGGAGCAGCTGGACTGATGTGTCCAATTACTGAGCCAGAGCTCTGGAGCGCATGCGCCCAGAGCTGGTGCTCTGCGACAACAGAGGCCACCGCAATGGGAGGCCCACACAGGCCAAAGAACAAAAATGGATGAAAATAGATAAATGAAAGACCAATAGAAGTGGCCCGCCTGCCCCCCTACTTTCCCAACCTCCCCTCAAAAAGCTAAAAAAAATAAAAGAATATATAACTATAAAAGAAAAACATAATCTATCCCAAGGATAGACTATATATAACTGCTTGTTTCTTATATATAATGTATATATTATAAAACACTGCTCCATGTAAAGTCTGTGGCTTTTCTTACATAATTTTTTAAAATTATTTATTTATTTATGTATTTATTTTTGGCTGTCCTGTCAAAAATAAATTTTTGGCTATTTCACTGCCGCCAAAGGCTCTTTAGTCGCAAAGAATAAGAGCTGCTCTCCAGTTGAGGTAAGCAGGCTTCTTGTTGCAGTGACTTCTCTTGTTGTGTAACCTGGGTTTGGGCACATAGGCTTCAATAGTTGTGGCTCCGAGGCTCTAGAGCATAGGCTCAATAGTGGCTCACGCGCTTAGTTGATCCGCAGCATGTGGGATCTTCCCAGATCAGGGATCGAACCCGCGTCTCCTGCATTGGCAGGCGAACTCTACCACTGACCTACCAGGGAAGCCCCGTGAAATTTTTTATAATCAAATACTGGAAAAAAAAATTCTGGCCAGCATGAAAAATAGATATATGCACAGCCAGCCAGTTATTAATTGAGCACTGAGAGAATAACCTTCCGGTGAGTTTCTTGAAGCAATCAAGAGTGGAGCCTTGGGTTTCCCTAGTGGTCCAGAATCCGCCTTGCAATGCAGGGGGCACTGGTTCGATCCCTGGTTGGGGAAGATCCTATGTAACTTGGGGCAACTACGCCCATGCACTACAACTACTGAGCTCACTTGCTGCCACCTATTGAAGCCTGAGTACCTTACAGCCCATGCTCTGCAACAAGAGAAGCCACTGCAATGAGAGGCCCGCACACCACAACCAGAGAGCAACTCACGGCAACTAGAGAAAGCCCATGCACAGCAATGAAGACGCAGAGCAGTCAATAAAAAAAATAAATAAGAAATAAAATATATATTTTTAA
This sequence comes from Tragulus kanchil, assembly GCA_022376925.1. Taxonomy (NCBI): domain Eukaryota; kingdom Metazoa; phylum Chordata; class Mammalia; order Artiodactyla; family Tragulidae; genus Tragulus; species Tragulus kanchil. The sequence goes on from JAIOJX010000026.1 coordinate 272,065,136, forward strand.
AAATGGAGCCTTTTCAGTAAGAACAATAAGCAAAAAAATCAGCCAGGAAGACTTCTCCAGAAAACAAATGGATGTCATACCAAACTATATTAGGGAAACAGTAGAATGCACCAGATTAAAGATGGCCACACATTCTCTGCCACTCCTCCCATCAAGAAGCTGAGTCTATTTTCCTTCCCTCCTTGTCTCTTGGTGTCACACCTTGCTCTGACTAAAGGAAACAGGTGGACGCATGTTGTACCACTGTCACATTTTCTCTCTTGGGAGCTAGACACCGTGCTATAAAGAAGGCTGTGCTGGAGACAACCTGAAGAGAAAGAAGTCAAATAAAGAAAGGCAGAAATGCCCCAGAATTCCAGTCAACCCTGATAAGGTCTCAGCCCTGTGGGTACGGTCACTTGGACCTTCCAATCCTAACTGGCCACCAGCTGTCAAAAAAGTTGTTGGCTCCCGAGGCTCTAGATTTGTGTAACCTGGGTTTGGGCACATAGGCTTCAATAGTTGTGGCTCCGAGGCTCTAGAGCATAGGCTCAATAGTGGCTCACGCTTAGTTGATCCGCAGCATGTGGGATCTTCCCAGATCAGGGATCGAACCCGCGTCTCCTGCATTGGCAGGCGAACTCTACCACTGACCTACCAGGGAAGCCCCGTGAAATTTTTTATAATCAAATACTGGAAAAAAAAATTCTGGCCAGCATGAAAAATAGATATATGCACAGCCAGCCAGTTATTAATTGAGCACTGAGAGAATAACCTTCCGGTGAGTTTCTTGAAGCAATCAAGAGTGGAGCCTTGGGTTTCCCTAGTGGTCCAGAATCCGCCTTGCAATGCAGGGGGCACTGGTTCGATCCCTGGTTGGGGAAGATCCTATGTAACTTGGGGCAACTACGCCCATGCACTACAACTACTGAGCTCACTTGCTGCCACCTATTGAAGCCTGAGTACCTTACAGCCCATGCTCTGCAACAAGAGAAGCCACTGCAATGAGAGGCCCGCACACCACAACCAGAGAGCAACTCACGGCAACTAGAGAAAGCCCATGCACAGCAATGAAGACGCAGAGCAGTCAATAAAAAAAAATAAATAAGAAATAAAATATATATTTTTAAAAATGGAGCCTTTTCAGTAAGAACAATAAGCAAAAAAATCAGCCAGGAAGACTTCTCCAGAAAACAAATGGATGTCATACCAAACTATATTAGGGAAACAGTAGAATGCACCAGATTAAAGATGGCCACACATTCTCTGCCACTCCTCCCATCAAGAAGCTGAGTCTATTTTCCTTCCCTCCTTGTCTCTTGGTGTCACACCTTGCTCTGACTAAAGGAAACAGGTGGACGCATGTTGTACCACTGTCACATTTCTCTCTCTTGGGAGCTAGACACCGTGCTATAAAGAAGGCTGTGCTGGAGACAACCTGAAGAGAAAGAAGTCAAATAAAGAAAGGCAGAAATGCCCCAGAATTCCAGTCAACCCTGATAAGGTCTCAGCCCTGTGGGTACGGTCACTTGGACCTTCCAATCCTAACTGGCCACCAGCTGAACACAGCCACATGAAGGATCTGAAGTGAGATCAGTAGTAGACTCTCTCAATCTATCTACAGAATCATAAGAAAGAATAAATAGTGATAATCTTAAGCCACAAGCTTTTGGAATGGTTTGTTCCATAAAAATAGATAACTAAAACATTGAACATAATTATCTTGCAATTTTTTTAAAGCATTTCCTACAGTGTTTTCTTCAACAACATTGCAAAGCTTTTAAAGACTCTGTGGTTGGTCTCTGGAAAACTGGAAAACGACAAACTACCATACAGTTGCGCTTATTTCACATGCCAGCAAAGTAATGCTCAGAGGAAAGCTTCAACAATATGTGAACCAAGAACTTCTAGATTTACAAGCTGGAATAAAAAAAAAAAAGGCAGAGTAAACCATAGATCAAATTGCCACCATCCATTGGGTCATAAAAAAGGCAAGAGAATTCCAGAAAAACATCTACTTTTGTCTAATTGACTTCGCTAAAGCTTCTGTGTGGATCACAACAAATTAGAAAATTCTTAAAGAATTTAAGACCACCATACCCACCTCTTGAGAAACCCGTAGGCAGGTCAAGAAGCAATAATCAGACATGGAACAACAGATTGGATCAAAATTGGAAAAGGAGTACAAGAAGGCTGTATATTGTCACCCACTTATTTACCTTCTATGCAAAGTATATCATGAGAAATGCTGAGATGGATGAATCACAAGCTAGAACCAAGATTGCCAGGAGAAATATCAACAACCTCAGACAGGCAGATGATATCACCCTAACGGCAGAAAGCGAATAGGAACTAAAGAGATTCTTGTGGAAGGTAAAAAAAAGAGTGGAAAAGCTGGCTTAAAACTTGAAACAAAAAACTAAGATCATGGCATCCAGTCCCAGTACTTCATGGCAAATAGATGGGGGAAATGGAAACAATGAGACTTTCTTGGGCTCCAAAATCACAGAAGATGGCGACTGCAGCCATGAAATTAAAAGATGCTTGCTCCTTGGAGGAAAAACTAAGACAAACCTAGACAGTGTAGTAAAAAGCAGAGACATCAATTTGCCAACAAAGTTCTATACAGTCACAGGTATGGTTTTTCTAGTAGTCATGTATGAATGTGAGAGTTGGACCATAAAGAAGGCAGAGCACCAAAGAACTGATGCTTTTGAATTGTTGTGCTGGAGAAGACTCTTGAGAGTCCCCTGGACAGCAGGGAGACCAAACCAGTCAATCCTAAAGGAAATCAATCCTGAATATTCATTGGAAGGACTGATGCTAAAGCTAAAGCTAAGATACTTGGGTCACCTGAAGCAAAGAACTGATTCACAGGAAAAGATTCTGATTCTGGGAAAGATTGAGAACAGAAGGAGAAGATGGCGATAGAGGATAAGGTGGTTGGATGACATCACTGACTCAACGGGCATGAGTCTGAGCAAACCCCAGGAGATGGTGAAGGACAAGGAAGCCTGGACTCAATGCTGCAGTCAATGGGGTCAACAAAGAGTGGAACATGACTGAGTGACTGAACAGTAAGTTGTAGGAACAACCAAAGAACATTCTCAGAAGTATCAACTAAGCAAGACAAACAGTCCTCTAGGGAAGTTACTGAGTACTGAAACAGAGTATACAGCAGTCCCCAAGTTTTCATTCTCTCCTCCTCTTACAATAACAGAATTTTTAACTGACCATATGTCCGTCAAAATAAAGATTACATTTCTTAGCCTTCCTTGCAGAATAAACTCTTATGACTAAATTTTTATGACTAAACTCTTATGACTAAAGGAATGAATGGTATGGCAACTTACAGGGGAAAAAACCCATAAAAGACTGCAGGGAAGTCCTTTGGCCCTTTGATCCCGATCCCACTGTCTGGGATTCACACACTGGACAATGAGAAGGAAAGACCACACCCTTAGAACTGCCAAGGCACAAGGTACAAGGAGCTAGGGTTTCTAAGACTTATTAAACCAAAGTAAATATACCAACCCATGACTGTAAAATTTATACTTTTGTATAAAAAAGAACATTCTGTTTACGCCACAGTTTTGGGAGGTTTTCTGATACCTTCAACAGTAACTAAGCACATCTCATACAGTAATAGCCACAAGAAGAGCAGTCCCATCACAGAATATCAAGTTGTAGCTTCTCAAGCAAAAACAATACAACAGAACAAAGACAGTCTTTCAACAAATGGTGCTGGAACAACTGGATATCCACGTGCCAAAAAAAAAAAAAAAAACGGGCTTCCCCTGGAGGTCCAGTGGGTAAACACACCGCCTTGCAGTGCAAGGGGCGCCGGTTCGATCCCTGGCCTGGGAAGATCCCATGTGCTGCGGAGCGGCTGGACCAATGTGTCCAATTGCCAAGCCGGAGCTCTGGCGCACGTGTGGCCAGAGCCGGTGCTCTGCAACAACAGTGGCCACCACGATGGGAGGCCCACAGGAGCCAAAGAACAAAGACAGATGAAAATGGAGAAATGAAAGACCAGTGGAAGTGGCCCGGCCATCCCCCTCCCTCCCCACCCCACCCTCCAAAATAGATAAAGAAAAAATAATAAATTAAAAAACAAACAAACAAACAAACAAAAAAAACCCTAGATACAGACCTTACACTCTTCACAAAAATTAACTCAACTGGATCACGGACCTAAACATAAATGCAAAACTATAAACTCCTAGAAGATAGGAAAACACCCAGAAGATAGGAGAACACCTGGGATATGGCAATGACTTTTTAGCACAACACCAATGTCATGATCCATGGAAGAAATAATAATAAGGTAGGCTTCATTAAAATGAAATATTTCTGCTCTGCAAAAGATAACATCACGAAAATGAGAAGACAAGCCACAGACTGGGAGAACATACTTACAAAAGACACATCTGATAAAGTAAAGTTCTCCAAAATATACAAAGAAATCTTAAAACTCAACAGTAAGAAAACAAACCTAATTTACAAATGGGTCAAAGACCTTAACACGTATCTCACCATAGAAGATATACAGATGGCAAATAACTAAGAAAAGACGCTTCACAATGTCATCAAGGAAATGCAAATTAAAACAGTGATGGAATACCATTACGCACCTATCAGAATGGCCAAAATCTAGAACACTGGCAGCACTGAATGCTGACAAGGTTGTGGAGCAAAAGGAGCTCTCACTCGCTGCTGGTGGAAATATAAGATAGAACAGCCACCTCAGAAGTGTCTTCTTTTTTTTTTTTTTTTTAAAGATTTATTTATTTTGGGCGGGGGTCGGGTTGGGGAGGGAGGGGAGCGGGCGAGCCACTTCCATTGGTCCTTCATTCCTCTATCTTCACCCGTCTTTGTTCTTTGGCTCCTGCGGGCCTCCCATCGCGGTGGCGTCTGTAGCTGCAGAGCTCCGGCTCTGGGCGCATGCGCTCCAGAGCTCCGGCTCGGTAATTGGACACATCGGTCCAGCCGCTCCGCGGCACGTGGGATCTTCCCAGGCCAGGGATCGAACCGGCGCCCCTTGCATTGCAAGGCGGTGTCCATCCCCACTGGACCACCAGGGGTAGCCCTCAGAAGTGTCTTATAAAACTCACCATGGAATCCAGCAATCTTACGCCTTGGTTTTTATCCTAATGAGCTGGAAATTTATGTCACACAAAAACCCACAGATGGATGTTTATAATAAGCAGTTTTATTCATAACTGGCAAAATTTGGAAGCAACCAAGACGTCCTTAAGTCACTGAATGAATAAATAAACTATGGTACATCCAGACAATGAAATATTCTTCAGAGCTAAAAAGAAATGAGCTATTTAAGCCAAGAAAAGACATGGAAGAAAATATATATATTACTAAATAAAAGAAGCCAAAAACAATGTACATTACTAGGTAAAAGAAGCCAATCTGAAAAGACTACATACGGCATAATTCCAACCACATTCTAAAAAAGACCAAAGTATGGAGGCAGTAAAAAGATTAGTCACTGAGGAGGGTTCGTAAGTAGGCAGAGCACTGAGGATTTCTAGGGCAGTGACACAACTCTGTAATACTATAATGGTAGACAAAGGTCTTCATACATTTGTCCAAATCCACAGAAGGTAAAATACCAAGAGTGCACCCTACAGTAAACTACGGACATGGGAGATGTGTCAGTGAAGGTCATCAATGGTAGCAAATGTACCACCTTGGCATAGGAAATGCAAATTAAAACAGTGATGGAATACCATTACGCACCTATCAGAATGGCCAAAATCTAGAACACTGGCAGCACTGAATGCTGACAAGGTTGTGGAGCAAAAGGAGCTCTCACTCGCTGCTGGTGGAAATATAAGATAGAACAGCCACCTCAGAAGTGTCTTCTTTTTTTTTTTTTTTTTAAAGATTTATTTATTTTGGGCGGGGGTCGGGTTGGGGAGGGAGGGGAGCGGGCGAGCCACTTCCATTGGTCCTTCATTCCTCTATCTTCACCCGTCTTTGTTCTTTGGCTCCTGCGGGCCTCCCATCGCGGTGGCGTCTGTAGCTGCAGAGCTCCGGCTCTGGGCGCATGCGCTCCAGAGCTCCGGCTCGGTAATTGGACACATCGGTCCAGCCGCTCCGCGGCACGTGGGATCTTCCCAGGCCAGGGATCGAACCGGCGCCCCTTGCATTGCAAGGCGGTGTCCATCCCCACTGGACCACCAGGGGTAGCCCTCAGAAGTGTCTTATAAAACTCACCATGGAATCCAGCAATCTTACGCCTTGGTTTTTATCCTAATGAGCTGGAAATTTATGTCACACAAAAACCTACAGATGGATGTTTATAATAAGCAGTTTTATTCATAACTGGCAAAATTTGGAAGCAACCAAGACGTCCTTAAGTCACTGAATGAATAAATAAACTATGGTACATCCAGACAATGAAATATTCTTCAGAGCTAAAAAGAAATGAGCTATTTAAGCCAAGAAAAGACATGGAAGAAAATATATATATTACTAAATAAAAGAAGCCAAAAACAATGTACATTACTAGGTAAAAGAAGCCAATCTGAAAAGACTACATACGGCATAATTCCAACCACATTCTAAAAAAGACCAAAGTATGGAGGCAGTAAAAAGATTAGTCACTGAGGAGGGTTCGTAAGTAGGCAGAGCACTGAGGATTTCTAGGGCAGTGACACAACTCTGTAATACTATAATGGTAGACAAAGGTCTTCATACATTTGTCCAAATCCACAGAAGGTAAAATACCAAGAGTGCACCCTACAGTAAACTACGGACATGGGAGATGTGTCAGTGAAGGTCATCAATGGTAGCAAATGTACCACCTTGGCATAGGGTGTTGGTAAGAGGGGAAGGATATGCACATATATGGGCAGGGAGTATATGCAAAATCTCTGTACCCTTCCTCAAATCTACTGTGAACCTAACAACAATAAAAAACCTTAACAAAAAGTGTCAGTAGGATTCCCCAACATCCTCCAAGCTTCATACCCACAATAATATACTTGCCCAAGAAGAACTAACTTATAAAAGGTCATTCAAGTAAGAAAAAGCAGAACAAATGTAGAAATCAAGTCTTCATATTCTTGTTTTAGTATTCTTTCTTCTTCATATCATTAAAAGTGGCCATCAAAGCATGCCTCCTTATCACTAAACCTACACACGGCATCAAGGGCAGAAAAACTACCCCACTCACAAGTAATTACTGAGTGCCTACCAAGTTCCTAGCACCAGTCTAAGTGCTGGAAATAATGACAATACGCAAAAATAAGACAATTCTTGCCTTCATGAAATTTAAGTTCTAATGGAAAGGGGGCAGGGACGTTAAACATTGATTAACACTGATTAAATTAGATAATACATGTAATACATATAGTGATAGGCATTGAGTAAGTAAGTGTTCAAATAAATATCAGCTATTATTAGCTATAAATATTACCTCTATGCTTGCAGATAATCAGCTCTATGGCTACTAAAAAGCAAATTTTATTCATCCAGTTCTCGAAAAAACCAAGAGATTTTTTAGATAGTTTCTGTACTAAATATCCTTATTTTTGATCAGCAGGTCATCCTTGGAGAATTGTCCCCTCCCCCAATCTATTTCTTGTGGGCCAATCCAGAGACAAACATGGTCAGGCAGATTTCCCTGCACGTGAATCTGCATCTCTGGAAAGGCAGCAGGTGAAACACAGTTCATACAGGCACTCAGTTCATATGGCTGCGCTCCATGTGGACCCACCTCTGCCAGATTACCCAGGTTCCTGTCCTTCTCGAGGCTTGGCTGTTCAGCTTGTCCTTCAATGTTCTCATTCCAGTGCCTCTTTTCCTTGCTTAAAACAGCCAGAATATGTCACTTACTAAGAATCCTACCTCATACCATTAGGCAGTTTAAGATCATTCTAAAAAAAGGAGTGCTCATAGCCCAACACAATTGTTAAAACTCATCGAACTGTGCACTATTAAAATGAGTGTACTAGGGTTTCCCTGGTGGTCCAGTGGGTAGAGAGTCTGCCTTGCAATGCAAGGGGCACCGGTTCAATCCCTGGCCCGGGAAGATCCCATGTGCCACAGAGTGGCTAGACTGGTGTGTCCAATTACGAGCCAGCGCTCTGGAGCGCACGCACCCAGAGCTGGTGCTCTGCAGACAGAGAGGCCACTGCAATGGGAGGCCCACACATGCCAAAGAATAAAAGATGGATGAAAAATAAACATAAACAAAAAGAGGCATGATGGGCAAAAGAAAAGAAAAAGAGTGAACTTACTGTTTATAAAGTCTACTTCAACAAAAATGGGTGAAAGTATTTAATTTAAAAGCATAAATACTACATTTACACTGGATAATAAAAATAGGTTATTTTTATACTAACTTTATTATGCTCTATGCTGAAAGACTCATATAGGAAATACTTTTTAAGATGACCTATTCTGGGACTTCCCTGGCAGTCCAGGTAGTTAAGACTCTGTGCTTCCACTGCAGGGGTTAGGGGTTCGATACCTGATTAGGGAACTAAGATTCCACATGCCACATAATGTAGCCAAAAATAAATTAAAAGGAAAAAGTTTAAGACAGCCCATTTTATAGCAATCCCATTTAATGTCAAGCTGCACTGACTGCAATGATTCTAGAATAAGAGAAGAATGTTAATATCTAAAAACTATGTCTTGCTTACTAATGCAATAAAGCTCATAACATAATAAATGATTATATCTTGCTTTCAAGTTTACTGACAGCACCCTACAGTACTTTGCTTAATTATTTGTTTTGCTCATATTCCCACTCTCTATTCAGTCTTCCTTTGCGAGCAGTCTATATCACAGCAGGAAACTCCTCAAAAGGCAAACCTCTCCAGCTCCAGATTGAAATTAGGACAGCCACACTTGTCATGTTTCACCAGAATTTTAGAAATGCATTACTTGGTCATACCATGCTACATTCACTAAGCAACCTCTATGACAGGATCTCCAAGGAGCACATGAAAGAACACGGTTGTCCCACCCGCCACCAGTCTAAAGCACATTCCAAAATATCTTCTGTCACCTTAACAAATCCATATTGGATCTATTAATCCTTAGTACACCATAATCATTTCTGAGACATTTTTGTATTTTAAGGTTAGTAAAAGGTATTAAAATAGAAGGGCAAATAGTGAAAAAAGTAGACTCCGAACATCCAAATTGCATGTGTATAGATTTATACAACAAGTATTTTCTAATTGCTCTTACATGCAATAAAAGACACACTTCAATTTTAAACATTATAAAACTCAAACTTTTATTCTCACAACTTTCAGATTTAGCCACATTATGATACCCTTTTATCACACAATTTCCCATATTAAGTTCAAACTGGTCACCTTCTTTTCAAGTAAAAATTCAGCCACCTACCCCTGATCTCCCAAGACTCTAATCAAATTTATAATGCAGCTTTTAAAACTATTTCCTAAAGCACCCTACTGTATGGCCTTTGGTAGCCAGCCTACGTATCCTACATAGCCAACCAGCAAGAAGATCTAATGTAAGCTACTCTAATTCCACATGAATTCAATACCATGTGTCTCTCAACAGCATGTCAGGCAAACCAGTACTGTTCTGGTTCAACTTGATGTTTAAACTCCCGATGCTTCTTCCCCTGAGGTTAGCAAATATAACAGTAAGTTAACTCGAGTTTCAACACAGCATTCGTGTAGAAAGCCAAAAATAAGATACATCGGGCTTCCCTGGTGGTCCAGTGGGTAAGGACACCGCCTTGCAGTGCAAGGGGCGCCGGTTCGATCCTTGGCCTGGGAAGATCCCACGTGCCACGAAGCGGCTGGACCGATATGTCCAATTACCAAGCCAGAGCTCTGGCGCCCATGCGCCTGGAGACGGTACTCTGCAACGAGAGAGGTCACCGCGATGGGAGGCCCACACGAGCCAGAGAACAAAGATGGATGAAAAATAGATAAAATGAAAGACCAATAGAAGTGGCCCGCCCGCCCCCTTCCCTCCTCGCCCCACCCCCCCAAAAAAATAATAAAATAAAATAAATGTAAGATACATCTAAATGAAAACCTTGCTTTGCAACATACTGATATTGTAGCTTCCTTAGCCTCTTTTCTTCAATTTAACTTTCAATTACCTCAAGAGTTCCAATTTCTACCACAGGACCAAACTATTTACAAAACAAAAATGCGCAAGTGCCCAATATTCACCTACCCTACATTTGGTAATCCAACAATACCAATTTTCAAGGAGGTTCCAAATCTTCCAATGATTGGGGGTGGCTTAATTCCATCACCTCCCTTTTTGGGGGGCATCTGAAATGTCAAAACAAACATACATGTGAACAAAACATTTCACTATCCCCATCGACCAAAAACACATTTCACCACACAATATCTTCTTGAATAACAAAGAATAAAACATACTGCATATGATCAATTTAAAACTGACACACTTTATTTTTCAACAATATAAACTGAAAAGTTCTGTTAACAGATCTGATTCTGATAGTTGTTAAAGCAGTCAACCCGAGAGGTGTCCTGAAAAAACTGATCTAAAAGTATGTGGCACCAGGGCTTCCCTGAAGGGTCACAGGCAGTCTTCCTGCCAATGCAGGAGAGGAGAGTTCAATACCTGACTCGGGAAGATTCCCCTTGTTGAGAAGTCACGAAGCCTGTGAGCCACTAATACTGAATCTGTGCTCTAGAGTCTAGGAACCACAACTACTAAGCCCCCGTAGTGGCAACTACTTTAGCCCCAGCCCGCTTAGAGCCCATGCTCTGCAACAAGAGAAGCCACGGCAATGAGAAACCAGCGATCCACAACCAGAGAAAAGTCAGAGCGGCAACAGAAGACCCAACACAGCCAAAAATAAAGTTACAATATATAAATAAACTAAAATGTGGCACCAGAAATCAAAGTAAAACCTAGCTGCCAATCCTCCATCCAAACTGTTCACAAAACACTTTCTTAACCTGACATGTGGTCACATGAATGAAAGTGTTTGGAAGCAGGCACACAGATAAAAAATCCATTCTAGAACCACTAGCAACCGAGTCACCTCCCACCATATCCTTCCCCCTTAAGCTGGAAACTATTCTTTCCCATTTCGTCCAGAAGCACCACGTTTCACATGAATGAACACATGCCAGTACCAAGGTCTTTCCAACAAGTCTCTTCCACCTTTGGCACTGCAGGTACGACTCATCAGACCTTATAAGCAACCTCTGGAATTTACGCTTTGATTATTTCTAGTCGTAAATGGATCTACTAACGCTTTTAATTTAAAGGTCGAAGCTTCCTGGGTCCCTGCCAGTCTGGCTCCAAGTTTCTCCGTCTGGAATTGACCCCACTTCAGTACTGCAAACTGAACTCAAGAGGGCTGCTAACCTCACGTTTTATAAGCTGGGAACTAAAACTGTCCCTGTTTCCTGGCTCCAGCTGAACCTCCGGGTGCCAAGCTAAGGCCCCGCTCATTAAATGATAGTCCAGCCTCCGGGCCTTGACCCTGGGGACCAAGGAACCTCCCTTCTTAGGATCTTAACTCACACCTGTTCCCAGCCAAGCCCCAGGACTCCGAAGCACAGTTACATGACAGGAGAGCCCAGTCCCCTGGCCTCCAACCGAGGAGTGGCCGGCCGCCCAGGCAAAGCGGAGCCCCTCTCTAAACCTTTCGCCCCTGGTCTGGGCCACTGGCCATGCCCGCCTCTTTAAAAGGCTTTCCCCAGAACGTGCCGGGCGAGGCGTGGGCCGCTCTGGGGACGCGCGGCCTAGTCCAAAACTGCCTCATTCATCCACACGCTCCACGCCGCCCGTTGCCCTCGCCCCTTGCCGGCCACCCGGCCCTGGCCCAACGCCGGTCGCAGATCAACGGGTCAGAGGGTCGAAGACGCGGCGGGGACGCGCCCGCAGGCTCCCCGAGGACCTCACCGTGCTCGGGGTGAGCGATGACACGGGGTCCCAGCGGCAACGGGTCCTGCCGGCAGCTGGAGGCGGGGAGGAAGGAGGAGAGCGCAGGCCCGGCCCCTCCCCCCACCCCACCCGGGAAAAATCCATTCTAGAACCACTAGCAACCGAGTCACCTCCCACCATATCCTTCCCCCTTAAGCTGGAAACTATTCTTTCCCATTTCGTCCAGAAGCACCACGTTTCACATGAATGAACACTAGCCAGTCCCTTCCACCAATCCTTCCCCTTAAGTGGCATCTTATTGAAAACCACGTTTCACATGAATGAACACATGCCAGTACCAAGGTCTTTCCAACAAGTCTCTTCCACCTTTGGCACTGCAGGTACGACTCATCAGACCTTATAAGCAACCTCTGGAATTTACGCTTTGATTATTTCTAGTCGTAAATGGATCTACTAACGCTTTTAATTTAAAGGTCGAAGCTTCCTGGGTCCCTGCCAGTCTGGCTCCAAGTTTCTCCGTCTGGAATTGACCCCACTTCAGTACTGCAAACTGAACTCAAGAGGGCTGCTAACCTCACGTTTTATAAGCTGGGAACTAAAACTGTCCCTGTTTCCTGGCTCCAGCTGAACCTCCGGGTGCCAAGCTAAGGCCCCGCTCATTAAATGATAGTCCAGCCTCCGGGCCTTGACCCTGGGGACCAAGGAACCTCCCTTCTTAGGATCTTAACTCACACCTGTTCCCAGCCAAGCCCCAGGACTCCGAAGCACAGTTACATGACAGGAGAGCCCAGTCCCCTGGCCTCCAACCGAGGAGTGGCCGGCCGCCCAGGCAAAGCGGAGCCCCTCTCTAAACCTTTCGCCCCTGGTCTGGGCCACTGGCCATGCCCGCCTCTTTAAAAGGCTTTCCCCAGAACGTGCCGGGCGAGGCGTGGGCCGCTCTGGGGACGCGCGGCCTAGTCCAAAACTGCCTCATTCATCCACACGCTCCACGCCGCCCGTTGCCCTCGCCCCTTGCCGGCCACCCGGCCCTGGCCCAACGCCGGTCGCAGATCAACGGGTCAGAGGGTCGAAGACGCGGCGGGGACGCGCCCGCAGGCTCCCCGAGGACCTCACCGTGCTCGGGGTGAGCGATGACACGGGGTCCCAGCGGCAACGGGTCCTGCCGGCAGCTGGAGGCGGGGAGGAAGGAGGAGAGAGCGCAGGCCCGGCCCCTCCACCGAACGGCACGCACGTCGGCTGCGGCGGCGGAACGGGCGGGCCGGGCGCCGGGCTGCACCTGCGCGCAGGCCGAGCGCCCCGCCCCGCCCCGCGCGCCCGGCCGCCCCGCCCATTGGCCCGGCCGCCCGGAGGCGGGAGAGGGTGGGAGGAGCCGCGCGGCGTTCGAGCGGGCGGGAGCCGGAGACTCAGCCTTGCCTGCCTGACCCGGTGACACCCGGGAGAGACGTCTTCCGCCCTCCCTACACGTGAGGCGTCCCGGCCTGGGATCGCCGCTTCCTTCCCTGTACGCGCCCCGCGTTGCCTGTACACTCGCTCTTTGCTCGCCGTTCTGCAGCCGCACGTTTCACCCGCCGGACCTCGGAGCACCCCCGCCTGACCGCTTGCCCGGGGGACGGATCGACTCAGGTTTGGCGATCAGCCGCGCCATCCCTTCTTGGCTGCCAACTGAGTCATCAGGGACCGCGGCCCCAGCTCGCCTTCTTTTCCTGTAACTCTCTGAAGTCAATCCAGATGATTAGAAGCAGTTAAATTTTCTTAAAGGGGAAAAAAAAAGGCTAAAGGAAGCCTATGATCTAAGTCCTTCGTCGCCTTGTTTGTAGTTCAGGCATTTTGCAGGCAGAGTCCCAGAATGCGTTTAACGCAGCCAATTTTCATACACACAACACACCTTGCTTTTCCTCAAGAGGATTAGGAGCAAGGACCTTTGGAATTTGGGAAACGAAGGTTTCAATCTCGATTTCACTACTCGCTAGCTGTTTGACCCTGAACAAAATCACCTATCTGGGCTTCCGTTTTCTCTGGGATAAAATGAAGCTATTGAGACCCACCTTGGGAGGTGATTGTGAAGACAAATGAGATAATGTGTGTAAACCTTGTAACAGCAGTACCCAACACAGATAGCAAAGGCTCATAAACAGTTATAAAGGCTATTGTCAACATGAGGGTTTCATCTCATCTCACCCCTATCTGACCCCGTAAGCTCCATTTGTAGAAGAAATTCATCCATTTAGGTCCTGAAACTTCAGTCACCATTCAAGTATTTGTTGCAATGAATGCAATATTTGTCCAAAAATTGTGACACTTTTCTTAGAAGCTTCTTTCAAAGAGACTTGCGTCTAATAAAGGAAAATATATGAGCTGGCTAGTATGCCCAATTTACAGAACAAGATCAGGAAAGTTATATAATCCAGATGGAGTCACACAGCTAACTGATAAATGGCAGAAGCCAGATTTCAAGCCCCAATCTAACTGAAAAATCTTTGCTTTCCTCCAAAATTCGAAAAGAGGAGTTCTACAAGCACCAGTTGAGCCATTATTTATAATAAAATGCATTAACATTTTCCTTAGCCCTATAAGAGTGTCTAAGAGTTAAAAAGCTTTTTATGTAAGTTTGGAAATTCTCAAGGACACAGGCCACTTGATTTGATTTTGTATTATTTTTTCCTTATATCATTGATAAACATGCATTATTGGGCTGTCTGGGATTCTTGAGCTTTTTAAGTAATGGTTTCTGTTTTTTCACAAAGAGCAATGTGAGAGCCATAAGTGGCTTCGTCTTCTTATGGAACTCATAAGAAGAGTTATTCATAAGAGTTTCTACTGATGGTGGGTATAAAATGTGGGCTATTTAGCTTCCTTCTGTTTCTTAGCTACCATGTACCCAGCTAAATTATTTTTTCCTTATATCGTTGATACACAGGCACTATTCAAATTCCCTCCATCTAGCTCTCTGGTCACCAAAACTGTGTATTTATAAAAACAAGTGTCTGAGTACACAGAGCAATGACACAGAAGGAAGCTAAATAACCCACAGTTTGTACCCACCATTAGTATAAACTCTTACGAATAACTCTGCCTATGAGTTCTGTAGTTGGCTTTCACGCTGCTGCTTGTGCAAAAAGAGGAACTATGACTTTAAAAGCTCAAGAATCCCAGACAGCCCACCCTGCCCTGCAACCACCACTCCAATACTAATTGAAAATGATCCCTCACCAAGGAGCAGTAGCTGTCTTCAATTTACCACTGTCCTTTGGCCACATCTCAATACTTCTTCAATCTCTGTCTCTCTGCAATCTACCCATTCTCTTCAATTCACACTATCAAGTCCTTGAGTCCATTTCTAACTCAATGGGTGAAATGTGACTGGCAGTCCCTGGGGTCAGGTCACAGGCATGGGGAAGAGGGTCTGATTGGCCCAGTTTAGGTAAAGTTCCACTGAAGGTCCGATCAGCCTTGGTCAGGTGGGTAGCGACATCTTTGTGAATGATCTCTCTCAACTAATGTAGCAGGCATGTCTCAGAGGAGACCTCATAGGTATGTTTTATTCTACATGATAAATGAAGACTCAGTGAGACAAACAGGATACTAACAGTTAACACTAATGCCAAGCCTAATAAAATGACTTTGAACACAGGAAAGCTTGTCCTTAAGCTTTTTGCACATAGTATAAAATTTCATATTCAGTATATATAAAATTTGCATATTCAGTACCTGTTGGGCTCAGTGAGTAACTGAAGCCTAGAAGAAAGAATCAGAAATAGTCTAAAATGGAAATTGAGCAAAAGAAAAGATCTCTGTCAGAGGAGGATGAGAAAAGACCATCAGATCAGCTCAATATAAGGATGCTGCTGAGAAAAGATAAATGGAGTGAAAAAAAAGTAGACAGAGCCCCTGGATGGGAAGTGAGAGCTATCAGGGAGGCCCAAAAGGGAGGGGGTTGTGTGTGTGTGTGTGTGTGTGTGTATCTCTATAGCGGATTCACTTTGTTGTACAGGAGAAGCTAACACAATATAGTAAAGCAATTACAATCCCAATTTTTTAAAAAACAAGAAAAGTAGAGTTCATGCTTTATACTCTTTGTTATGATTCGCTTTCAGAATTTTTCTTACCTTACCAGGCATCAGTCAGTGACCACGGATCAAGTGAGCTGTAGTTGGCTTTCACGCTGCTGCTTGTGCAAAAAGAGGAACTATGACTTTAAAAGCTCAAGAATCCCAGACAGCCCACCCTGCCCTGCAACCACCACTCCAATACTAATTGAAAATGATCCCTCACCAAGGAGCAGTAGCTGTCTTCAATTTACCACTGTCCTTTGGCCACATCTCAATACTTCTTCAATCTCTGTCTCTCTGCAATCTACCCATTCTCTTCAATTCACACTATCAAGTCCTTGAGTCCATTTCTAACTCAATGGGTGAAATGTGACTGGCAGTCCCTGGGGTCAGGTCACAGGCATGGGGAAGAGGGTCTGATTGGCCCAGTTTAGGTAAAGTTCCACTGAAGGTCCGATCAGCCTTGGTCAGGTGGGTAGCGACATCTTTGTGAATGATCTCTCTCAACTAATGTAGCAGGCATGTCTCAGAGGAGACCTCATAGGTATGTTTTATTCTACATGATAAATGAAGACTCAGTGAGACAAACAGGATACTAACAGTTAACACTAATGCCAAGCCTAATAAAATGACTTTGAACACAGGAAAGCTTGTCCTTAAGCTTTTTGCACATAGTATAAAATTTCATATTCAGTATATATAAAATTTGCATATTCAGTACCTGTTGGGCTCAGTGAGTAACTGAAGCCTAGAAGAAAGAATCAGAAATAGTCTAAAATGGAAATTGAGCAAAAGAAAAGATCTCTGTCAGAGGAGGATGAGAAAAGACCATCAGATCAGCTCAATATAAGGATGCTGCTGAGAAAAGATAAATGGAGTGAAAAAAAAGTAGACAGAGCCCCTGGATGGGAAGTGAGAGCTATCAGGGAGGCCCAAAAGGGAGGGGGTTGTGTGTGTGTGTGTGTGTGTGTGTATCTCTATAGCGGATTCACTTTGTTGTACAGGAGAAGCTAACACAATATAGTAAAGCAATTACAATCCCAATTTTTTAAAAAACAAGAAAAGTAGAGTTCATGCTTTATACTCTTTGTTATGATTCGCTTTCAGAATTTTTCTTACCTTACCAGGCATCAGTCAGTGACCACGGATCAAGTGAGCTGTCAAAGGTCACAAATAATCTAGGAAGTGGTTTGGAGTCAGTAGTTTATCCCCACATACAGAAGCTCAGTTGGAAATCCAGAGGTGTCCTGACCTTGTACAGAAAGCTAAGGGCAGAAAACAGGAAGACTTCACAGAGAGAAGAGAAAGAAAGGAGGAAAATAGAGTAGAGACACATTCATCATAGTCTGGCAAGGCTGGCCTATACCTGTTGGTCAACCTCATCCACATCTGTTACAGGCATAACAGATAACAAAATAATAGTAATAACTACACCAACAGGGAAACTGAGTCCTGATAATAACTACAGGGGAAAGGAACAGCTTGCAAAAAAAAATAAGCACTCTGCAGGGCAAGGGGAATTGAGAACCTAGTGGTCAAAGGGTACAAACTTACAATTAGAAAATAAGTTTTCTGGGGAATCTAATGTACAGCATTATGATTATAATTAATAATATCATATACAGATATGTGCTTGAAAGTTGCTTAAAAGCCTACATCTTGAATGTTCTTATCGCAAAAAAGAAATGACAATTATGTGAGGCGATAGGTGCAGTGAAGAGCAAAACACATATGGTCCTTGCCCTCAAGGAGCTCGCAGTCTAACAGGGAAGGCAAACAAATACTTACACAAAAAAACTATCTAATAACTTAGTAAAAATCTATAGAATATATAATGACTTTGACTACAATTTCACAATTAAAAATACACCATTACCAGGAATTCCCTGGCAAATTCAATGGTTGAGACACTGTGCTTCCCCTGCAGTGGGTACAGATTTGATCCCTGGTTGGAGAACTAAGATCCTGCCTGTAGCACAACTCAGGCAAAAAATAGGGGGAAAAATGTTTAATAAAAAATAAATAAAACACACCACCACCTTGATTTTCACTTACTTGTAGGGCTTCTGATATTACGTTCCAGACAGTGTGTAATTATCTCCTTTCCCTGTTCCATCACCAACAGTACTCAGACCCTGCCAGGCAGATTTCCAATTTTCATTCTTCCACTTGACAGGTCGTGATTTTGAATCTTTGAAATTTGACCATAAGTTGCCTGTGAAGTAAAACATGTTTAATCATCTGCTCTGTATTCTGGAATTGCTCATAGTGTTTGAAAGAATGCTGATTGATTAAAGAGTCCAGTCATTAAAGAAACTGCTAGAGTTTTTGTTATCTAGTCTATCGTAATTCATGGGTAAAGATTTAGGAAGTCTTAAAGGAAGATTTTACACGCTGTGTTCCCAGAAAAAGACATATGCTAATTTTTAAAAAGTAAATATGTTATTATTGCATTAGCTAGGATACTTTTAGCTGCAAGTAATAGAAATTCTGACTCAATGGAAAATTGTCTATGTAGCAAAGTCCAGAGAGGAAGAACTTCAAGACTGATGGATGCCATAGCTCAACAGTATTCTCTGGGATCCTGGTTTTTCTGTATCGCAGCTCTGTCTTCTCTGGACATCCTCTGGTTTCCTCTTCAGGCTAACAGCAAGGAGACTGCTGTGGCAATTTTAGGCAACACACCCAATTAGAAAATAAGTTTTCTGGGGAATCTAATGTACAGCATTATGATTATAATTAATAATATCATATACAGATATGTGCTTGAAAGTTGCTTAAAAGCCTACATCTTGAATGTTCTTATCGCAAAAAAGAAATGACAATTATGTGAGGCGATAGGTGCAGTGAAGAGCAAAACACATATGGTCCTTGCCCTCAAGGAGCTCGCAGTCTAACAGGGAAGGCAAACAAATACTTACACAAAAAAACTATCTAATAACTTAGTAAAAATCTATAGAATATATAATGACTTTGACTACAATTTCACAATTAAAAATACACCATTACCAGGAATTCCCTGGCAAATTCAATGGTTGAGACACTGTGCTTCCCCTGCAGTGGGTACAGATTTGATCCCTGGTTGGAGAACTAAGATCCTGCCTGTAGCACAACTCAGGAAAAAAATAGGGGGAAAAATGTTTAATAAAAAATAAATAAAACACACCACCACCTTGATTTTCACTTACTTGTAGGGCTTCTGATATTACGTTCCAGACAGTGTGTAATTATCTCCTTTCCCTGTTCCATCACCAACAGTACTCAGACCCTGCCAGGCAGATTTCCAATTTTCATTCTTCCACTTGACAGGTCGTGATTTTGAATCTTTGAAATTTGACCATAAGTTGCCTGTGAAGTAAAACATGTTTAATCATCTGCTCTGTATTCTGGAATTGCTCATAGTGTTTGAAAGAATGCTGATTGATTAAAGAGTCCAGTCATTAAAGAAACTGCTAGAGTTTTTGTTATCTAGTCTATCGTAATTCATGGGTAAAGATTTAGGAAGTCTTAAAGGAAGATTTTACACGCTGTGTTCCCAGAAAAAGACATATGCTAATTTTTAAAAAGTAAATATGTTATTATTGCATTAGCTAGGATACTTTTAGCTGCAAGTAATAGAAATTCTGACTCAATGGAAAATTGTCTATGTAGCAAAGTCCAGAGAGGAAGAACTTCAAGACTGATGGATGCCATAGCTCAACAGTATTCTCTGGGATCCTGGTTTTTCTGTATCGCAGCTCTGTCTTCTCTGGACATCCTCTGGTTTCCTCTTCAGGCTAACAGCAAGGAGACTGCTGTGGCAATTTTAGGCAACACATCCCAATATGACAATATTCAAAGAGACTAAGGAAAAGAAACACTCTCTTCTTGTAGCTCTTTCTTAGGGAAAAAAAAAAAAGGAAATAGGTCCTAGAAATGCTCTGGCACACATTTTCTTCCACTGGGTAAAGTGGGGTCTCACACCCATACTTGAACTGAACACTGGCAAGGGAAATGGGCTGAGCCTGAAACCATTCGGCCCAGCCTTGGGACTGGAGTAGAGTGTCTTCCTAAGGGCACCTGACTATGAGGGCTATGGATAGGTCTCTGAGCAAAATCAGGATTGTAGGGCTTCCCTGGTGGCTCAGCGGTAAAGAATCTGCCTGCCAGAGACACAGGTTCGATCCCTGATCTGGGAAGATCCCACATGCCGCTAGGCAGCTGAGTCCATTCACCGTAACTACTGAGGCTGTGCTGCTCAACAGGAGAAGCCACTGCAATGAGAAACCTGCACACCACAGCTGGAGAGCAGCCCCTACTTGCAGCAACAAGAGAAAGTCCACACAGCAACGAAGACTCAGCACAGCCAAAAATAAATAATAAAAATAAAGGTTTTTTTAAAAGTCTGGATTGTATAAGAAAAGGCCACCTGTGTCCACTTACACTTTCCTGAACCATTTTTTCAAGATAACAGCTTGAGCGAGTGAGTGAGTGTTAGTTACTCAGTTGTGGCCAACTCTTTGTGACCCCATGGACTGTAGCCCGCCAGACTCATTTGTCCATGGAATTCTCCAAGCAAGAATACCATGGGTATTCGTGGGTTGTCACTTCCTTCTCCCAACAGCTTGAGTATGAAATGATAATTCTGAAAGACATCAATGGCATTGATGGTCATCTGATTAAAAGCACATAATTGTAATAAATGTTGATACACCTAGTTCACTGAGAAAACATAAGAAAATTGATCATCTGAAAACACTTAGTGGTTTTACATAATATAGCATGTAGCAAAGTCCAGAGAGGAAGAACTTCAAGACTGATGGATGCCATAGCTCAACAGTATTCTCTGGGATCCTGGTTTTTCTGTATCGCAGCTCTGTCTTCTCTGGACATCCTCTGGTTTCCTCTTCAGGCTAACAGCAAGGAGACTGCTGTGGCAATTTTAGGCAACACATCCCAATATGACAATATTCAAAGAGACTAAGGAAAAGAAACACTCTCTTCTTGTAGCTCTTTCTTAGGGAAAAAAAAAAAAGGAAATAGGTCCTAGAAATGCTCTGGCACACATTTTCTTCCACTGGGTAAAGTGGGGTCTCACACCCATACTTGAACTGAACACTGGCAAGGGAAATGGGCTGAGCCTGAAACCATTCGGCCCAGCCTTGGGACTGGAGTAGAGTGTCTTCCTAAGGGCACCTGACTATGAGGGCTATGGATAGGTCTCTGAGCAAAATCAGGATTGTAGGGCTTCCCTGGTGGCTCAGCGGTAAAGAATCTGCCTGCCAGAGACACAGGTTCGATCCCTGATCTGGGAAGATCCCACATGCCGCTAGGCAGCTGAGTCCATTCACCGTAACTACTGAGGCTGTGCTGCTCAACAGGAGAAGCCACTGCAATGAGAAACCTGCACACCACAGCTGGAGAGCAGCCCCTACTTGCAGCAACAAGAGAAAGTCCACACAGCAACGAAGACTCAGCACAGCCAAAAATAAATAATAAAAATAAAGGTTTTTTTAAAAGTCTGGATTGTATAAGAAAAGGCCACCTGTGTCCACTTACACTTTCCTGAACCATTTTTTCAAGATAACAGCTTGAGCGAGTGAGTGAGTGTTAGTTACTCAGTTGTGGCCAACTCTTTGTGACCCCATGGACTGTAGCCCGCCAGACTCATTTGTCCATGGAATTCTCCAAGCAAGAATACCATGGGTATTCGTGGGTTGTCACTTCCTTCTCCCAACAGCTTGAGTATGAAATGATAATTCTGAAAGACATCAATGGCATTGATGGTCATCTGATTAAAAGCACATAATTGTAATAAATGTTGATACACCTAGTTCACTGAGAAAACATAAGAAAATTGATCATCTGAAAACACTTAGTGGTTTTACATAATGAGAGCATGTGAAAATAATATTTTATTAACCTTTGCAAGATACTTAAAATTCCAGTCATGAGAAGCAAAGATTACCTACCAAAATGTATCTCAAATCCTATCAATTGAACTGGAAATTGGGGAATCTTGCCTGTCAGTCACCAAACTGATGGCCTCTTACATTAGCATCAACTCAGGATATTATTTCACCTTCATTACAGCATTGAACCTGTTTGGTTCATTTCAGAGAACATTTGTACTAGAGTATAATATAATAACAGACAACTCCAGGGACTTCCCTGGTGGTCCAGTGGCTAAGAGTCCACACACCCAATGGAGGAGGCCTGGGTTTTCCTGGATCAAGGAACTAAATCTTGCATGCCACAACTAAGAATTTGCATGCCACAACTAAAAGATCCTACATGCCACAACAAAGAGATCACATGTGGGGCTTCCCTGGTAGTCCAATGGGTAAAGAGTCCACCTTGCAGTGCAAGGGGCACCAGTTCAATCCCTGGCTCGGGAAGATCCCACATGCCGTGGAGTCACTGGACTGGTGTGTCCAATTATGAGCCAGCACTCTGGAGCGCATGCACCCAGGCTGGTGCTCTGCAACAAGAGAGACCACAGCAATGGGAGGCCCACACAGGCCAAAGAATAAAGATAGATGAAAATGGATAAATAAAAAAACCAATACAAGAGGCCAAAATTAAAAAAAAAAAAAAAATCACACATGCCACAACTAAGACCTAGCATAGCCAAATAAATAACTTTTTTTTAAAAAAAGACAACTCCGCATTTCCCTGGTAGTACAGTGAATGAGAATCTGCCTCCCAATGCAGGGGACATGGGCTCAATCCTTAGTCTGGGAAGATTCCACATGCTGCCAAGCAACCAAGCCCAAGGACTGCAACTACTGAAGCCCACTTGCCCTAGAGCCTATGTTCTGCAAGAAGAAAAGCCACCACAATGCCCTGCAATAAAGGGTAGCCCCCATTTGCAACTATAAAAAGCATTTATGCAGCAGTGAAGGGCCAGTGCGGCCATAAATAAATAAATAATAATAGTAATTTAAAAAAAGACAACTCCAGAATGTCAAGGGAGATCACAAAATAAAAGTTCTCTTACTTGAAGTCCCCTCGAGGTCTGCTAGTTTTGTCCATGAGTTGGCTTAGCCCTTGCAGACTGCATCGGTCTCTGAATTCTTCCAAAATGCTCCTCCTACAAACTGACATTTCATTGGCCAAGTGAGGTCACATGACTATATTAACCTTTAAGGGGCAGAGAATCCTTGTACCCGGCAGTAGAGGAGAATTAGATACTAATAGAAATAACGCCTGATGCAATATTCATAATAGATTCACAAATAGATTCTATGAAGGACGTTTCTTCTAAATCAATTTTCTATTGTCAGTATATGAAGTACTGCAATCAAGGCTGTCCTTTCTAAATGAGTCTTATAAAGAAGTAATGACTGATGTCCCTTCAGTGTCCCCTACTCAGCCCGTCATGACCCCTTCCTTCTTCTTTTTTTTTTTTTTTTAGATTTATTTATTTATTTATTTTCGTTGGGGGTCAGGTTGGGGAGGGAGGGGAGCGGGCGGGTCACGTCTATTGGTCTTTCTCCATTTTCATCCGTCTTTGTTCTTCGGCTCCTGTGGACCTCCCATCGCGGTGGCGTCTGTCGTTGCAGAGCTCCGGCTCTGGGCGCATGTGCTCCAGAGCTCCGGCTCGGTGATTGGACACATCCGTCCAGCCGCTCCAAGGCACGTGGGATCTTCCCAGGCCAAGGATCGAACCGGCTTCCCTTGCACTGCAAGGCGGTGTCCTTACCCACTGGACCACCAGGGGAAGCCCGACCCCTTCCTTCTAAAGGAGATTCACACCCTCTCCCAACTTAGGGGCAAGCCTAAGCCTTCCTATTTATAGCACATGAGTTTTAGCCTCAGCAGATTGGACTAGGGGATGGTGAAAGCCCAGTCCAAGCCAGGCTATCAAGATTCTCTTTCTCGGGCTTCCCCTGGTGGTCCAGTGGGTAAGGACACCGCCTTGCAGTGCAAGGGGCGCCGGTTCCATCCCTGGCCTGGGAAGATCCCACGTGCCGCGCGGAGCGACTGGACTGATGTGTCCAATTACCGAGCCAGAGCTCTGGAGCGCATGCGCCCAGAGCCGGCGCTCTGCGACAACAGACGCCACCGCGATGGGAGGCCTACAGGAGCCAAAGAATAAAGACGGATGAACAGAGAGAAACGAAAGAAGTGGCCCGCCTGCTCCCCTCCCTCTCCAACCCGACCCCCGCCCAAAAATAAATAAATAAATCTTAAAAAAAAAAAGAAAAGAAAGATTCTCTTTCTCTTGAGAACCTGGACAGGACATAGCAATAGATACTATTGACTGTTTAAAGGAAACATAGAATCAGGGCTATGTCAGAAACTTTCTTGATGGTACAAAGTTCTTCAAAAGAAAGAAAAAACAAGTAGGCAAGAAGAAAGAGCAGGTAATCAATCACACACAGGGCCCTTTAATCACATGTTCTGACTTTCAGGTCACAGTCCAGTCCTCCTAAAGCTCTGTATATTTTCTGACTTTGGACTCTGATGAAATAGTCTTTCATCTTCTGTTTAAATTGGTTTCCAATGGATTTCTATCTCTTACAGTCAAGCAATGGTTGCAGTAGCCAAAGCAAAGAAGAACTTATACTGTTCTGAAAATGATTACTGCCCGTTAGGGGTCCATTGGTCCGCTGTCCCTCTTACCTATAGTTTTAAATTATAAGACCTTATGTCCCAGAGTATGTTCTGTGCAATGATGACCCTCCATGCTCTGCAGAAAAACAGATCTAGGATCAGGTAAGTTTAGGAAGCACGTCTTCCTTCATCTCCCCTCCCTAATATTATAACATGCATTAGTGTATTTAAAGGTCTGAGAAATTCTACAATAAAGAAACTTGTCAAGTCTCCTTAACCCAGCCTTAGCTGCATTTCATATAATACACATTAAGATCTCTGGGAGCATGTGTTCTAAGGAATCAACTCTTTGAAAGCTGAATTAAATAGTGGTTTAGGAGGAGTCTTTTTTCTGCAGCAGAAACCTGTTGAACAATGCTTTCTTCTCTTATTCTTAAACTACCTAATGACCAAAAAAAAATTATTTAACAAGGGTAAAAAAGCAAGTACCAACCTAAAGAAAGCATTGCTCCCACCAGATGTCTCACCACCAAGATGAAACTTAGAATTAAGAGACTTATGCTTCATCTTATTCTAGATGAGAAAATGCCTTTCAGGAGGAGGGAAATATCTCCAAAGAACGGGGCAAAACACGTAGACTTTCTTGAGTGATCTTGTAAATTCACTGAGGAATCTCCTAGAAGCTCTTTTTGGGATATCCTGTCTGACAGATGATAGGCGAACCCCTGACTAAGATAGCCACTGGTTTATATTACCTCTGTGCCTTATACGAATTAACAGGACTTTAAAAACCGCTCTGTGCTTCGGGCTTCCTGGCCAAATGAAGCAATAACAGCTCAGGTTGGCATTCCTTTAAAGCTGAGCCAGATTACACACACAATGATCTGAGAATCAAGAGAGGAAGTAGCACGGTACTCACAATCAAGTGAAAGTGAAAGTCACTCAGTTGTGTCGGACTCTTTGCAACCAGACAAGCAATACTGGAGTGGGTAGCCTATCCCTTCGCCAGGAGATCTTCCAGACCCAGGAATTGAACCAGGGTCTCCTGCATTGCAGGAGCTACCAGCTGAGCTACCAGGGCAGCCCACTCACAATCATCTTCAAGGTCAAATGATTTTTTCTGCTTTCATTTGTCCAAAGAGGTTTTTAGGTAGAGAATGAAAGTAGTTACTAAACCCCTATTGGGTGTCAGATACTGTCTCAGCCACTTTACATTTGGGACCTAATTTACTAACTCTACAGGTAAGGGCTACTATACCCCTTTTGTAGCTAAAGACCCCAATCCATAAGAAGATAAGAGGGCTTCCCTGGTGGTCCAGTGGGTAAGGACACCGCCTTGCAGTGCAAGGGGCGCTGGTTCGATCCCTGGCCTGGGAAGATTCCACGTGCCGCGGAGCGGCTGGACTGATGTGTCCAATTACCGAGCCAGAGCTCTGGAGTGCATGCACCCAGAGCCGGCGCTCTGCGACAACAGAGGCCACCACAATGGGAGGCCCACACGGGTCAAAGAACAAAGATGGATGAAAATGGACAAATGAAAGACCAATAGAAGTGGCCCACCTGCTCCCCTCCCTCCCCACCCCACCCCCACCAAAATAAATAAATAAATAAATATTAAAAAAAAAAAAAAAGAAGATAGGAAATTTTATTATACTGTCATGTTAGGTGATAACCTAACTATAAAACCAATTCCACCTGATGCCAGATGCACTTTCTGATTTAAATATGCTTGCCACACAACAGCCAAAAATGTTTTACATACAGTAAATGATGCTGTCTAACAGTACAGATGAAGGAGAAAGGGATGTATATGTGTGTGTGCACTCACGTGTCTGTGTGTGCTCTTAATGAGAGCAAAAGATTAACTCAAATATTTCATGTAAAAAAATTGATCTCAGAGGGAACTTCTGGCTAGGATTTCTTTTTTTAATCATGAATATTTCAGTTCAGTAAATAGGACTATTAACATTATTGGAAGACATTTTCAGTATATCTGTAGGCTTTGATATTCAAGGACAAACAAGAACATTAAGCCTGGAAACATTAAGGCTTCAGTGTTCATGACATGACCAGGATTATCTGAATTGATGCAGTGATTAAAATGTTTTGTCAGGGAACAGTTTATTCAAGGAATCCTGGATGAATTGCTGTGAAATCATTGGTGAACTATTAAATGATGCATAGAAGCAGGAAGATGAGGTCCCGGAACTGTGCTTCTTCCCATGTCATCTGTCTTTTAACTTCAATTCTCATTATAGCTTGCAGAAAAGTAGTTTCTAAATGATGCTTATAAAATAAACAAAGAGCATTGCCTGACAAAGTACCGAGAAGATTGTTTTAAGACAGATGAACTTAACTATATATCAAGTTGATAACACAACCACACAAAAAGAACTATTTTAAGGTTTTTTTTAGAACATAAGATGCTAACTATATATTCTTAGAAATAGGTATTTTCAGGACAAAAAGAAATGCAAATTTTTCATGTCATCTAGTAGTCTCATGACCACTGATAAGAAATACCAGTATCATTTTGAAATCACTATATGGACATCATAGAACAGATAGCAATGTTAAATGTATTGGGATCCAAAATGTATAAAATGAGCCCAGGGTATCTTCTACCTGAGAGCAAGGATCTATCAAAGACTGTCAGGATCATACCAAAATGACACAAAGGTCAACTTCCTCTAGGCTTCCAGGAGCCAAATATGGAACAATTTCACCATCCAAAGAAAAAATGATTACAACAAAATGAAACATATTGAATGCATAAAATCCATGTATTCATATGATATGAAAAAGAGAGAAAATTAAATAGCTAATTATTAATTAGCTAATAAATTACATCAATACACAGAAAAGTTATAGGTCACCATTAGAGGTAGCTCGGGCATTAAATGAACTTGCTAGAGCTGCCATAATAGGCACCACAGACTAGATGACTTCAACAACAGAAATTTATTTCCTCACAATTGTGGAGGCTAGGAATCCAAGATCGAGGTACAGTGAGGTTGATTTCTTCTGAGGCCTCTCTCCTTGGCTTTCAGTGGGCCACACTCTTCCAGTGTCTTCCCTGGCCTTCCCTCTGTGTTTACTGTGTCTACCTTTCCTCTTCCTCTAAGAACACTAGTCCTGTGGGATGAGGGACCACCACAATAACTACCTTTTAACTTAATTACCTTTTAAAGACTCATCGCCAAGCACATACTGGGGATTAGGACTTCAGCATATGAATTTGAAGGAGGACACAATTTAGTATGGATAAAACAACAGGCACCAAGTCCTTACTTTGGAAATTAAAGGAAAAGAAGAAACTAATTTATCCTGTCTGTCCCATATAAAATACATTAAGTAGCCCTAATTGAGAAGCAGAATTCAGTTAATAAGTGTAAACAAAATGATGGAAAAACACTATTTTGTGGTATAGGCTCATCAATGGATGATTAAACTATTAAGGAAAATTGCTGATAGTCCACTTTACAATGATTAAGCTGTTGCCACCTGAATCTACTGATCAGTGCAGCATCACTAAAAGCAGGACAGCCAGACATTATATGCCTGCTGATGTGATGCAATATAATTTACAAGGCACCACCTATGAGAGATACTTGCTTGAGAAGCTAAAACTGAATCTAACTGAACCTTTAGTTTTAACATGCAGTTAACAGGAGACACGGTGGATAGGGGACAAGTTAAATGTATTGGGATCCAAAATGTATAAAATGAGCCCAGGGTATCTTCTACCTGAGAGCAAGGATCTATCAAAGACTGTCAGGATCATACCAAAATGACACAAAGGTCAACTTCCTCTAGGCTTCCAGGAGCCAAATATGGAACAATTTCACCATCCAAAGAAAAAATGATTACAACAAAATGAAACATATTGAATGCATAAAATCCATGTATTCATATGATATGAAAAAGAGAGAAAATTAAATAGCTAATTATTAATTAGCTAATAAATTACATCAATACACAGAAAAGTTATAGGTCACCATTAGAGGTAGCTCGGGCATTAAATGAACTTGCTAGAGCTGCCATAATAGGCACCACAGACTAGATGACTTCAACAACAGAAATTTATTTCCTCACAATTGTGGAGGCTAGGAATCCAAGATCGAGGTACAGTGAGGTTGATTTCTTCTGAGGCCTCTCTCCTTGGCTTTCAGTGGGCCACACTCTTCCAGTGTCTTCCCTGGCCTTCCCTCTGTGTTTACTGTGTCTACCTTTCCTCTTCCTCTAAGAACACTAGTCCTGTGGGATGAGGGACCACCACAATAACTACCTTTTAACTTAATTACCTTTTAAAGACTCATCGCCAAGCACATACTGGGGATTAGGACTTCAGCATATGAATTTGAAGGAGGACACAATTTAGTATGGATAAAACAACAGGCACCAAGTCCTTACTTTGGAAATTAAAGGAAAAGAAGAAACTAATTTATCCTGTCTGTCCCATATAAAATACATTAAGTAGCCCTAATTGAGAAGCAGAATTCAGTTAATAAGTGTAAACAAAATGATGGAAAAACACTATTTTGTGGTATAGGCTCATCAATGGATGATTAAACTATTAAGGAAAATTGCTGATAGTCCACTTTACAATGATTAAGCTGTTGCCACCTGAATCTACTGATCAGTGCAGCATCACTAAAAGCAGGACAGCCAGACATTATATGCCTGCTGATGTGATGCAATATAATTTACAAGGCACCACCTATGAGAGATACTTGCTTGAGAAGCTAAAACTGAATCTAACTGAACCTTTAGTTTTAACATGCAGTTAACAGGAGACACGGTGGATAGGGGACAAGTTGAACTACACTATGAAAAAGCAGCTATCCAAATCTAGAAGGTAAAACATTCTAAGGGTAACTAATCTGATTTTGTTATGTCAATGGCATGAAACAATTAAAAAAAGAAAAGACGACTGCTCCCAATTGAGTCACAAAAAGGAAGAGAGAAAATATATATGATAATCATTCCCACGTAGCTAATTTTTCCTTCTAGCAGGTAAATGTAGGTATCAGTGCAGGGGTGCCCTCTGCTTCCTGTACCTTGACATGCAAAAGGCTCTCCTAATACTCCACATTCAAAACTGAAGAGGAAGATTTAAATCTCTAATGAAGCTGCTGTGTATATTTATGAATATTAATGAATAAAAACTGCTTGGATGGTTCACCTTAAAAAAAAAAAAAGGAATATGTTGACCTTATTTTAACCCTGACTTAAACAAACCAACCATTAAAGAGTTTTGAAGAAAAAATTTTTAAAAAGCATTTTTGAAATAATCAGGAAAAAGGTCATTTTCAGTGTGATGATAATAAGGAAGAGTGTTAACTTTTAGGTGTGATGATATTATAATATGTTTTTAAGTATTTTTATATATATAAGAAGTATTTAAAGTAAAATTATAGAGAAATATCAGAGGTTTGTTTTTAGAAAATACAAAAAAGAAGGAAAGAGGGAGAAGAAGATAAATGATAGATATGGCAAAATGTTGATAATTGTTGAATGTGCTAGACCAATAGTTCTCAAAAGGAA
This sequence comes from Tragulus kanchil, assembly GCA_022376925.1. Classification (NCBI taxonomy): domain Eukaryota; kingdom Metazoa; phylum Chordata; class Mammalia; order Artiodactyla; family Tragulidae; genus Tragulus; species Tragulus kanchil. The sequence continues at coordinate 272,095,141 of JAIOJX010000026.1, forward strand.
AAAAAACTAACTGATAAAATACATTAAGTAGCCCTAATTGAGAAGCAGAATTCAGTTAATAAGTGTAAACAAAATGATGGAAAAACACTATTTTGTGGTATAGGCTCATCAATGGATGATTAAACTATTAAGGAAAATTGCTGATAGTCCACTTTACAATGATTAAGCTGTTGCCACCTGAATCTACTGATCAGTGCAGCATCACTAAAAGCAGGACAGCCAGACATTATATGCCTGCTGATGTGATGCAATATAATTTACAAGGCACCACCTATGAGAGATACTTGCTTGAGAAGCTAAAACTGAATCTAACTGAACCTTTAGTTTTAACATGCAGTTAACAGGAGACACGGTGGATAGGGGACAAGTTGAACTACACTATGAAAAAGCAGCTATCCAAATCTAGAAGGTAAAACATTCTAAGGGTAACTAATCTGATTTTGTTATGTCAATGGCATGAAACAATTAAAAAAAGAAAAGACGACTGCTCCCAATTGAGTCACAAAAAGGAAGAGAGAAAATATATATGATAATCATTCCCACGTAGCTAATTTTTCCTTCTAGCAGGTAAATGTAGGTATCAGTGCAGGGGTGCCCTCTGCTTCCTGTACCTTGACATGCAAAAGGCTCTCCTAATACTCCACATTCAAAACTGAAGAGGAAGATTTAAATCTCTAATGAAGCTGCTGTGTATATTTATGAATATTAATGAATAAAAACTGCTTGGATGGTTCACCTTAAAAAAAAAAAAAGGAATATGTTGACCTTATTTTAACCCTGACTTAAACAAACCAACCATTAAAGAGTTTTGAAGAAAAAATTTTTAAAAAGCATTTTTGAAATAATCAGGAAAAAGGTCATTTTCAGTGTGATGATAATAAGGAAGAGTGTTAACTTTTAGGTGTGATGATATTATAATATGTTTTTAAGTATTTTTATATATATAAGAAGTATTTAAAGTAAAATTATAGAGAAATATCAGAGGTTTGTTTTTAGAAAATACAAAAAAGAAGGAAAGAGGGAGAAGAAGATAAATGATAGATATGGCAAAATGTTGATAATTGTTGAATGTGCTAGACCAATAGTTCTCAAAAGTGATCCTCCAAGCAGCAGCAGTACCATCATTTGAGAATCTGTTAGAAATGACAAATTCTTTTTTTTTTAAGTTTTTGATCTCTTTTATTGGTTTTTTATTCATTTATTTTCATCCATCTTCATCCTTTGGCCTATGTGGGCCTCCCATTGCAGTGACCTCTCTCACTGAAGAGCACTGGCTCTTGGGTGCGTGAACTCCAGAGCGCTGACTTGTAATTGGGCACACTGGTCCAGCTGCTGCATGGCACATGGTGTCTTCCTAAGCCAGGGATCAAACCGACTGGTGCCCCTTGCACTGCAAGGTGGACTCTCCACCCACTGGACCACCAGGGAAGCTCTAGAAATGATAAATTCTTGGATCCACCCCAAGCTCACTGGATCAAAAGCTCTGTGGGTAGAGTCCAGCAAATCTACAGTCTAACAGACTCTCCAGGTAACTCCGATGCAGCTAAAGTTTGAGAACGTCTGTGCTAGACAAAGCAAGGGGAGTCTGAGCCTTTCAAGTGTTGAATACTTTAAAGCATGATTGAAAACTGTCATTATAAGAAAAGTTTAAAATAAAACTATTTGTGGTATATGCAAGAGTACCTCCAGGCATTTGTCATAGCATAAATAACTCTTAAGAAGTGAATTGTAGAGCATGTGAATTATCTCTCAATAAAGCTGTTTAAAATAGAAAGTAAATTAGCGCTTTTCTGTGGTGCTCCTTGAAGGTTACTTTATTTATTTTTATTTTAATTATGTATTTGACTGCTCTGGGTCTTAGTTGCAGCACACAGGATCTTTAGTTGCGTTATGCAGGATCTAGTTCCCTGACCAGGGATCAAACCCATGTCCCTTGCATTAGGATCAGGGAGTCTTAACCACTGGATCACCAGGGAAGTCCTGAAGGTGCCTTTATAAGGCTTCATATTTTTTCTTTCTAGGACAGAGAGCTTCCCTTTCATTCTCTCCTTTAATAAACACTTATTGAATCTAATGTCGTGCAGGTACTCTGCTGAGGATGGAGATAGATTTTTGGTACAAAAAAAGAAGGAAAGAGGGAGAAGAAGATAAATGATAGTTAAAATTTATATTGTAAAAAATTCAAAAGTGATCCTCCAAGCAGCAGTACCATCATTTGAGAATCTGTTAGAAATGACAAATTCTTTTTTTTAAGTTTTTGATCTCTTTTATTGGTTTTTTATTCATTTATTTTCATCCATCTTCATCCTTTGGCCTATGTGGGCCTCCCATTGCAGTGACCTCTCTCACTGAAGAGCACTGGCTCTTGGGTGCGTGAACTCCAGAGCGCTGACTTGTAATTGGGCACACTGGTCCAGCTGCTGCATGGCACATGGTGTCTTCCTAAGCCAGGGATCAAACCGACTGGTGCCCCTTGCACTGCAAGGTGGACTCTCCACCCACTGGACCACCAGGGAAGCTCTAGAAATGATAAATTCTTGGATCCACCCCAAGCTCACTGGATCAAAAGCTCTGTGGGTAGAGTCCAGCAAATCTACAGTCTAACAGACTCTCCAGGTAACTCCGATGCAGCTAAAGTTTGAGAACGTCTGTGCTAGACAAAGCAAGGGGAGTCTGAGCCTTTCAAGTGTTGAATACTTTAAAGCATGATTGAAAACTGTCATTATAAGAAAAGTTTAAAATAAAACTATTTGTGGTATATGCAAGAGTACCTCCAGGCATTTGTCATAGCATAAATAACTCTTAAGAAGTGAATTGTAGAGCATGTGAATTATCTCTCAATAAAGCTGTTTAAAATAGAAAGTAAATTAGCGCTTTTCTGTGGTGCTCCTTGAAGGTTACTTTATTTATTTTTATTTTAATTATGTATTTGACTGCTCTGGGTCTTAGTTGCAGCACACAGGATCTTTAGTTGCGTTATGCAGGATCTAGTTCCCTGACCAGGGATCAAACCCATGTCCCTTGCATTAGGATCAGGGAGTCTTAACCACTGGATCACCAGGGAAGTCCTGAAGGTGCCTTTATAAGGCTTCATATTTTTTCTTTCTAGGACAGAGAGCTTCCCTTTCATTCTCTCCTTTAATAAACACTTATTGAATCTAATGTCGTGCAGGTACTCTGCTGAGGATGGAGATAGATTGGATAAAACACAGTTGCTTGGGTTTCCTCAAGGATCCAGTAGTTAAGAATCTGTCTTACAATGCAGGGAACACTCATTTGATCCTTAATCCTGAAAGATCTCACGTCCCAAGGAGCAACTAAGCCCCTGCGCTGTAACTACTAAACCTGCACTCTGAGACCTGTGAGCCGCAACTACTGAATCCATGTGTCACAACTACTGAAGCCCAGGTACCACATAGCCCATGCTCCACTACAAGAGTAAACACAGCCAGGGGAAGCCCGAGCACCATGACTAGAGAGTGGCCCCCGCTCACCACAGCTAGAGAAAGCCTGTGCACAGCAAGGAAGATCCAGCACAGCGGTAAATATATATATATATATATATATTTAAAAGAAGCACAGAACTAAATTAAAAGAAAAACACACAAGGGCTTTCCTCAGTGGTTCCTTAGCATAATGGAGAAAAGAGATAAAGAAATGGCAGTAGAGTAAGTGAGGGGCAAACTGGGGTGAGGCAGCATGGCTGACAATGACCGGAGGGCTTACTGCAGTGGGAGACACTTATCCTGAACTGGACAGATGGAGTTGAGATTAATGAGACGGGGAGTAATAGAAATGTAGGTATACCATTCACAGAGTCACAATAAGGAGACACAGGTGGCTAGGGCAGAGCAAAGAGCTCGTGGTGTCACTGGACAGAAACACAATCCACAGATCTTCCAGCCCTGCTGTCCCCATCAATGTTTCAGTGAATGTACACAAGTGCAGTAAAGTCTCTAGCAACTGGAAAATAATCCTAAGAGCCAGACCATGAAATAGTGAGAGTCTAGAGCCATCGAAAGGAACAATTTGGCCTAAAACCAGTGCTCACATGTATAGAGAACTATACTGCTGAAGAACATGCTAAGAGACTCTTTTGTATAGAAATACTAGCTAAATATAACTACTTAATCCTTTGTGAATAAACGGAAAGGAGCTATCTTGGGAAAGTATAGAAATGTCACCATTCTTTAACCATAGATTCCATCTTAGGTATGAAATTTTAAAGCAGGTACTCTGCTGAGGATGGAGATAGATTGGATAAAACACAGTTGCTTGGGTTTCCTCAAGGATCCAGTAGTTAAGAATCTGTCTTACAATGCAGGGAACACTCATTTGATCCTTAATCCTGAAAGATCTCACGTCCCAAGGAGCAACTAAGCCCCTGCGCTGTAACTACTAAACCTGCACTCTGAGACCTGTGAGCCGCAACTACTGAATCCATGTGTCACAACTACTGAAGCCCAGGTACCACATAGCCCATGCTCCACTACAAGAGTAAACACAGCCAGGGGAAGCCCGAGCACCATGACTAGAGAGTGGCCCCCGCTCACCACAGCTAGAGAAAGCCTGTGCACAGCAAGGAAGATCCAGCACAGCGGTAAATATATATATATATATATATATTTAAAAGAAGCACAGAACTAAATTAAAAGAAAAACACACAAGGGCTTTCCTCAGTGGTTCCTTAGCATAATGGAGAAAAGAGATAAAGAAATGGCAGTAGAGTAAGTGAGGGGCAAACTGGGGTGAGGCAGCATGGCTGACAATGACCGGAGGGCTTACTGCAGTGGGAGACACTTATCCTGAACTGGACAGATGGAGTTGAGATTAATGAGACGGGGAGTAATAGAAATGTAGGTATACCATTCACAGAGTCACAATAAGGAGACACAGGTGGCTAGGGCAGAGCAAAGAGCTCGTGGTGTCACTGGACAGAAACACAATCCACAGATCTTCCAGCCCTGCTGTCCCCATCAATGTTTCAGTGAATGTACACAAGTGCAGTAAAGTCTCTAGCAACTGGAAAATAATCCTAAGAGCCAGACCATGAAATAGTGAGAGTCTAGAGCCATCGAAAGGAACAATTTGGCCTAAAACCAGTGCTCACATGTATAGAGAACTATACTGCTGAAGAACATGCTAAGAGACTCTTTTGTATAGAAATACTAGCTAAATATAACTACTTAATCCTTTGTGAATAAACGGAAAGGAGCTATCTTGGGAAAGTATAGAAATGTCACCATTCTTTAACCATAGATTCCATCTTAGGTATGAAATTTTAAAGCAGGTATTTCATGCTATCTGAAGATTTTTTAGTGTTAGTGTTCCAGTGCATGTTATTTTTTTTTTAAGTCAAAATCTCAGGAATGTTGGGCCTATCCTGAGTAACTACCTCCTGTTGCATTTTCTATGTATGCCACAAATGCAAACTTAAAAGAAAGTGAAATACAATGAACAGATTTTTGTCAGCTGATTTGACAGCATTAAATCAACCAAAAAATTCCATAAGTAATGAAAGGTGTTTCCATAGAAATAAAATTATTATCAAAATAAACAAGGAACATAACTCCCTTCTCCATGTTACTTGAATAATACATGCTAAAAGAGGAAATTAATTTCAATATGTGTATTAATTGAGACTGATAAAGCAAGGATTTGGCTTTCAGCCACTCAGTCATGTCTGACTCTTTGCGGCCCCATAGACTGAAGCCCACCAGGGTCCTCTGTCTATGGAAGTTTCCAGGCAAGAATACTGAAGTGGGTTGCCATTTCCTCCTCCAGGGCATCTTCCCAATCCAGTGATCAAAACTAAGTCTCTTAGGTCTCCTGCATTGGAGACCGCTAGTGTCACCTGGGAAGCCCCTTCTATACATTAGCTTTGTAAAATAAGAACTCTCTAGGACTTAATATAAACCAAGTTTCTTGAGTAGCACTGCTCAAAATCACCAATCATAATTTTCTTTATGTTAAACTTCAAGTTTTCCCATTATTTATAAAATATTCTTGAGTGTCATGGTATACTAAAAAGAATACAGGCACTGGAGCCAGATAACCTAGACTTGAATTCTGGTATTACTGTTTACAAGCTCCATCATTTGGACCCACTTGGTTGTCTCAGCCTCCATTTTCTGATCCTACCACCATCGTTCTCAGAAAGGTTTTACCAGCTCATTACAAAGGTGTGTACAGTGGAAAGCAGGCTACCAGCACAGGATGAAAGCATTCTCCAGATATTATTAGTTCCCTTCAACTATAGTCTTTTGTACAAACAAAACTTTGTGACTTAACATAAATATTTAGTATTTCTCACATTTTTGTGAAAAGAAACTATCCACCATTCTTTAACCATACATTCCATCTTAGGTATGAAATTTTAAAGCAGGTATTTCATGCTATCTGAAGATTTTTTAGTGTTAGTGTTCCAGTGCATGTTATTTTTTTAAGTCAAAATCTCAGGAATGTTGGGCCTATCCTGAGTAACTACCTCCTGTTGCATTTTCTATGTATGCCACAAATGCAAACTTAAAAGAAAGTGAAATACAATGAACAGATTTTTGTCAGCTGATTTGACAGCATTAAATCAACCAAAAAATTCCATAAGTAATGAAAGGTGTTTCCATAGAAATAAAATTATTATCAAAATAAACAAGGAACATAACTCCCTTCTCCATGTTACTTGAATAATACATGCTAAAAGAGGAAATTAATTTCAATATGTGTATTAATTGAGACTGATAAAGCAAGGATTTGGCTTTCAGCCACTCAGTCATGTCTGACTCTTTGCGGCCCCATAGACTGAAGCCCACCAGGGTCCTCTGTCTATGGAAGTTTCCAGGCAAGAATACTGAAGTGGGTTGCCATTTCCTCCTCCAGGGCATCTTCCCAATCCAGTGATCAAAACTAAGTCTCTTAGGTCTCCTGCATTGGAGACCGCTAGTGTCACCTGGGAAGCCCCTTCTATACATTAGCTTTGTAAAATAAGAACTCTCTAGGACTTAATATAAACCAAGTTTCTTGAGTAGCACTGCTCAAAATCACCAATCATAATTTTCTTTATGTTAAACTTCAAGTTTTCCCATTATTTATAAAATATTCTTGAGTGTCATGGTATACTAAAAAGAATACAGGCACTGGAGCCAGATAACCTAGACTTGAATTCTGGTATTACTGTTTACAAGCTCCATCATTTGGACCCACTTGGTTGTCTCAGCCTCCATTTTCTGATCCTACCACCATCGTTCTCAGAAAGGTTTTACCAGCTCATTACAAAGGTGTGTACAGTGGAAAGCAGGCTACCAGCACAGGATGAAAGCATTCTCCAGATATTATTAGTTCCCTTCAACTATAGTCTTTTGTACAAACAAAACTTTGTGACTTAACATAAATATTTAGTATTTCTCACATTTTTTGTGGGTTATCCGGGTAGTTCTGTTTCAGTGGAATGGCTAGACAAGGCAGGGGGATTGCTAGAAGATCCAAAATGGGCTCACTCACTTAACTGCCATTTGATGTTTGTCAGCTGGGGCTGAGAGTTAGGACACCTCATCCTTCTCTACATGCCCATTCTCTCTCACTCAGGTGTCTCACAGCATGGTGGCCAGGTTCAAAGAGGGAGCATTTCAGTAGCAACAGGCAATTGGAAGCTGTCAAGTCTCTTAAGGACCAGTTCCAGAGATCTAGATTATCACTTTGTCCATATTCTACTGTCCACAGCCAGCCTGGATTCAAGGAATTCGAAATGGTACCATCTCTTAACGTGAAAAGTGGCAAGCATGCAAGTAGGAGATGTATTTGTAGGGGGCAATCTTTGGAAACACTACTTTAATCCACCCTCTGGCCACAACAAATCATATCCTTCCCATATGCAAAATATACTTATTCCTCAGAAACCAAAAAAAATCTCACACTTTCATGGCATCAGGTCAAAGTCCAGGACTTTGTTAGTCAAATAAGGTCCAGGAACAACTGAAGCTCTTCACGGGTGGTCTTTCAAGTGCAGCCCTGTTTGTAAAGACCTGTGAACTAAAAAGACAAACGGTCTGCCCCACCTGCACCCAACAATACCATGGTGAAAAGGGGACAGAAGAACCACCATAGACACCTCCATTCAAAAAGATGGGGCACTAATGCCACTCCTAAATATATTCAAAAAAAACGCTAATTCAAAAAGATGCATGTACCCTAGTGTGCATAGCAGCACTATTTACAGTAGCCAAAATATGGAAGCAACCTAATGTCCATCCACAGATGAATGGATAAAGAAGACGTGGTATATTAGCCATAAAAAAAAGAATGAAATGATGCCATTTGCAGCAACATGGATGGACCTAGAGATTATCATGCTAAGTGAAGTAAGTCTGAAAAAGACTCGATGTCACTTATGTGTGTGTGCCCAGTTGCTCAGTCATGTTTGACTCTGTGACCCCATGGACTCTAGCCAGCCAGGTTCCTCTGTCCATGGAATTTGCCAGGCAAAAAAACTGGAGTGGGTTGCCACTGCTTACACCAGGGGATCTTCCTGACCCAGGGATCGCATCTATGTCTCCTGCACTGGCAGGTAGATCCTTCACCACTGAGCCACCTGGGAAGCCCAACATGACTTACATGTGGAATCTAATATGTGACACAAATGAACGTATTTACGAAATAGAAACAGACTCACAGACGTGGAAAACAAACTTATGATTACTAAAGAGAAAAGGGAGTGGGGGAAGGATAAATTAGGAGTCTAGAATTAACAGAGACAAAATATTATATATAAAATAGATAATAGGTCCCACCATACAGCACAAGTTTCTCTGGTAGCTCAGACGGTAATGAATTCTGCAATGTAGGAGATCTAGTTTTCATCCCTAGGTCAAGAAGACCCCCTGGAAAATGGAATGGCTACCCACTTCAGGATTCTTGCCTGGAAAATTCCATAAACAGAGGAGCCTGGTGGGCTACAGTCCATGGGGTCACAAAATGTCAGACACAATTGAGTAACAAAGCAAGCACTGTATATAGCACAGGGAACTACATTCAATATCCTATAATAAATCATAATGGAAAAGAATTTGAAAAAATATGTATATATATGCATAATTGAATCGCTTTGCTATACACCAGAAACTAGCACAATATTGTAAATCAACTATAGCTCAATTTTTTTTTTTAAAGATTTATTTATTTATTTATTTTGGGCGGAGGTCAGGTTGGGGAGGGAGGGGAGTGGGCAGGTCACTTCTATTGGTCTTTCATTTCTCTATGTTCATCCATCTTTGTTCTTCGGCTCCTATGGGCCTCCCATTGCAGTGGCCTCTGTCAATGCAGAGCACTGGCTCTGGGCACATGTGCTTCAGGGCTCTGGCTCGGTAAATGGATACATCGGTCCGGCCGCTCCGCGGCACATGGGATCTTCCCAGGCCAGGGATCGAACTGGCGCCCCTTGCACTGCAAGGTGGTGTCCTTACCCACTGGACCACCAGGGGAAGCCCTATACCTCAATTTTTTTTTTAACTGAAGGATAATAGCTTTACAGAGTTGTGTTGTTTGCTACCAAAAATCAACATGAAACGGCCACAGGTAGACATACATTCCCTCCTTCCTGAACTTCCCTCCCCATCCCACTATACCTCAGTTAAAAAAAAATAAATAAATAAGGGGTGAAGGGAAATAGAAGGGACATAACAGTCACCAGACCATAGTAAGTTATTAGGCCAAGCGCATACCATCATTCCCTCCAACTCTGAGATCAGAGAACGTGCCTTGATTAAGGCCCAGTTCTGCTTGCTAAGATAGTTCTTTCAGATTCTCTAGGCCCTTAAATCTGAGACATTCTATGTTTTCCATAAGAAGTTATCCACATTTGCGACAGAGTAACATTTTCTGCTTGTTTCTTGTCCAGAAAAAACTGTTGGCTCAAAGGCCTCTTTTGTTTTTATACTATCTCTATCCTTTTGGGCCATGTTTATATGTTTCCTTTAAAAAAAAAAAAAAAAATTTTTTTTTTGACCTTTATGTTGCTTGGAATTTTGGCCTCTTTAATTGGTCCTTCATTTACTTATTTTCATCCATCTTAATTCTTTGGCGTGTGTGGGCCTCCCGTCACAGTGACCTCTCTCGTTGCAGAGTACCCTCTCCAGGCACATGTGTTCCAGAACACAGGCTCTCAATTGGACACACCGGTCCAGCTGCTTCTCCGACATGTGGGATCTTCCTGTGCCAGGGATCAAACCGGCGCCCCCTGCACTGCAAGGTGGACTCCCTACCCCTGGACCACAAGGGAAGCCCCCTTTTAAAAAATTTTATGGGCTTCCAGCATATCAGCTTTTAATCCGTCTATTTGATTAAGGCCACACCCACAAGTCTCTGTGAGACAGTCCCCCTCTATCCAGGATATAGAGTCAGGTGCTAGGCAACAGGCACCTTTAGGCAACTTTAAGGTTCTCAGAGCTCCTTTTGTCTAGCAAAGAAATCCCAAGAGGTATGCATTTAAAATTCTTAGAAGACCTTTCATCTTGTCCGCAGACCCTTGGATTTGATCCGTGCAGCAAAGTCCTGGCTGGGACGCTATATTCATTCCATCTCATCATTTGCAGCTTAGAGAAACCAACAGGTACTTGCCACATTCCGCCTATAAATCTCCTTAGCCAGATTAACAAGTTCATGAGCTATGTTTTCAAGATTCTCTTTTTTTGTGTGTGGGGGTGGGGCGGGTTGGGGAGGGAGAGGGGCAGGCAGGCCACTTCTATTGGTCTTTCATTTATCTATATTCATCCATCTTTGTTCTTTGGCCCATGTGGGCCTCCCATTGCAGTGGCCTCTGTTGTCGCGCTCCAGAGCTCGGGCTCGGTAATTGGACACATCGGTCCAGCGGCTCCGCGGCACATGAGATCTTCCCAGGCCAGGGATTGAACCGGGGCCCCTTGCACTGCAAGGCGGTGTCCTTACCCACTGGACCACCAGGGAAGCCCCTGAGCTATGTTTTCTATCTTGTATATTACTGTAGTCAACAGAGTTGCCAAACTTTCCACCACTACTTAACAGGGGTTGCTTTTTCTCCAGTATCCAATAACATTTTTATCACTCTCCTTCCAACTTCATTTACAGTCTCCTCAAAGCCCTTCCGGCCTCTGTCCTCCAGCTGGTCCCAAAGTCAATGCCACGTGTTTTTAGGTATTTTTATTACCATAGCACCTTACTTCCAGATTCCAATTTCTTTTAGTTCTCTATTTTTTTTAAGAAGTTGAATATTTTATTATTAAACTGTTTATTATTTTCCTGCAAGGCTATTGCTTCAGCATATAAAAATAGCACCAGCAAACACAGTATATTGCAAAATTAAGATAGTAATATTCTCCATTGGACACTATACAACTAACAAACTTTTCTCCATGCCAGTTATTTCTAGTGGGAAGATCATTTTGACCCAAATCCAGGGATGGCTGTAAGCAAGTTAAAATATTATATAAGGCTTAAGATAACCATGTTACCCTTGAATTACATAATTTTTATAACTAGTTTCACCAAAGGTAATTTCAGGAATTCTGAATATTATAACTGTACCTTAGCCTAAAAATCATAGGGTGCTTTGAAAAAGATGCACATTTTCTACCTGAAAAGGGATTTGATCCGTGCAGCAAAGTCCTGGCTGGGACGCTATATTCATTCCATCTCATCATTTGCAGCTTAGAGAAACCAACAGGTACTTGCCACATTCCGCCTATAAATCTCCTTAGCCAGATTAACAAGTTCATGAGCTATGTTTTCAAGATTCTCTTTTTTTGTGTGTGGGGGTGGGGCGGGTTGGGGAGGGAGAGGGGCAGGCAGGCCACTTCTATTGGTCTTTCATTTATCTATATTCATCCATCTTTGTTCTTTGGCCCATGTGGGCCTCCCATTGCAGTGGCCTCTGTTGTCGCGCTCCAGAGCTCGGGCTCGGTAATTGGACACATCGGTCCAGCGGCTCCGCGGCACATGAGATCTTCCCAGGCCAGGGATTGAACCGGGGCCCCTTGCACTGCAAGGCGGTGTCCTTACCCACTGGACCACCAGGGAAGCCCCTGAGCTATGTTTTCTATCTTGTATATTACTGTAGTCAACAGAGTTGCCAAACTTTCCACCACTACTTAACAGGGGTTGCTTTTTCTCCAGTATCCAATAACATTTTATCACTCTCCTTCCAACTTCATTTACAGTCTCCTCAAAGCCCTTCCGGCCTCTGTCCTCCAGCTGGTCCCAAAGTCAATGCCACGTGTTTTTAGGTATTTTTATTACCATAGCACCTTACTTCCAGATTCCAATTTCTTTTAGTTCTCTATTTTTTTTAAGAAGTTGAATATTTTATTATTAAACTGTTTATTATTTTCCTGCAAGGCTATTGCTTCAGCATATAAAAATAGCACCAGCAAACACAGTATATTGCAAAATTAAGATAGTAATATTCTCCATTGGACACTATACAACTAACAAACTTTTCTCCATGCCAGTTATTTCTAGTGGGAAGATCATTTTGACCCAAATCCAGGGATGGCTGTAAGCAAGTTAAAATATTATATAAGGCTTAAGATAACCATGTTACCCTTGAATTACATAATTTTTATAACTAGTTTCACCAAAGGTAATTTCAGGAATTCTGAATATTATAACTGTACCTTAGCCTAAAAATCATAGGGTGCTTTGAAAAAGATGCACATTTTCTACCTGAAGTTATTAGGAAGTTGGGGTATTTTCTTCAGGAAGCATTGTTACAAGTAGTTTATTTTGCTTAAAGTTGGTTTTAAGTATCTACCCGTCACTAATTTAAGACAACTATGCTAGATTAAGTTGTTTCAAACTAGTTTATTTAGGGGTTCCATTTTCATTCTTCAATAGACTTTATGTATTTCTCATATGCTTCTTCACTCATTAGTTCATCTACTTCTGAAGGGTTACTTAATGTCATCTTGATCAGCCAACCATCTTCAAACAAGATTTGTTGACAAGTCCTGGATTTTCTGCTAGAGCTTTATTAGTTTCAGTTACTTCTCCTGATAAAGGGGAATAGAGTTCATTCACACTTTCCAAAGCACCAGTATCCTCTTGTTTGTTCAATTTTGTCCCAACTTCTTGTAGACTACAGTAAACAACATCTCCCAAAGCTTCCTGTGCAAGATTGCTGATTCCCACTGTTTCAATACCATTTTCTGTTGTTACCCATTCGTGTTTTTCTGTGAATTTCCGCACTGACAGCAGAGCGGGGCCTGTGCGCAGCTCCCAGATGGCACCAGGCCACAACCCCCAGGGCCTCGGTGGGCAGGGCGTGTGTGGCCTGTGGGATGCCGAGATGGTGCACAGACTGCAGACCGAGGTCCGCACGCTCCGCACTGCTCGCAGCGCCATGTTTTCAAGGGTCAGTTCTCTATTGTTATATTAAACACACACACACACACACACAAACTTAGTGACTCAAAATGACTCCAGCCGTAGTGGTTGGAACTAGAACATACACATGCTTCTTTCCTCACACGTTTGGTTCCTCAGTGCTCGTTCCTGGGATCTCTCTCCACATGATAATGTCATCCTCCTGGGTCACCATAGGAGGTATCTGTCCAGAGGAGAGTCTGGACTTCTTACATGAGGGCTCAGGGTTCTAAGCTGCAGGAAGTAAAGTGCCAGCTCTCTTAACCATTGCACTGGAAGTCCTGGAAAGCCACTTCTGTTGTGCTCAGTTGGGCAGAGCAAGCCACAAGACCAGTGCAGATGGACAGGGAGAGGAAATAACTCCAGACTGTGAACTGACTGTTTGCATTCCCCTGAAAATTCATGCTGAAATCTAGTCCCCAGTGTGACGGTATTAGGAGGTAGGGGAGGTAACTCAGTCATGAGGTGGTAGCCTCCTAAGTGGGTTTAGTGCCCTTCTAAGAAGAGACCAGACAGTCCCCTCTTCCTGCCATGTGGGAGAGGACACTGCTTAAGTTGGCCATTGACAACCTGGAAGAGGGCTCTCACTAGGGCCCAAACATGTGTCACTCCAATCTTAGGACTCCCCGCCTCCAGAATTATGAGACAGAAGTTTCCGTTACTTAAGTTACCTGGTTTGGGGCAATCTATATGACTAAGCTAACTCTAGAAGAGGCTAAGCTTCACTTCTGAAAATGAGGAACAGGGACTTGCCTGGTGATCCGGCGATTAGAATTCCATGCTCCCAATGCAGGGAGCCCAGGTTCAATCTCTGGTCGGAGAACTCAACCAGGGTGGCAACTAAGAGTTTATAAGCCTAAACTCAAGCTCAACTATGACCTGGAGCAGCCAAATAAACCACTTTATAAAATAAAGAAAGAAAGATGAGGAAAAAATGTGCATTTGGGGAGGGGAGAGCTGTTGGGGCTATATTTTAGCCCCCAATTTTATTTCAACAGTTAAGCCTAGCCCTGCCTCATTTAGAGTAAACTGCAAGAAGTCTAGGTTCTAACTCCTCTCCTCTTATATGTTGGTGCAGGTAAGTGTGCGAGCAGGTCTCTGATTAGAACAAGCTCTGCTACTCTCACCCTCAAATCCTGATTCAGGTCATCAGGGAATGTTATACCAGATGTTAGAAGATTGCCAAGTTCTTCCTTCCTTTTTCACTTTCTTTCCTTCCTTCCTTCCCTCTTTTTTTCTTTTCCCTTTCTTTTTCTTTTTTGTTCTTAAACAGGCTGTGAATGCATTCAGCTGTTCTTGGTAAAGAAGCAGATCTTGCTTCTTAGTCAAATTAATGATATTTGCTTTGATGTAATCACCTATTTTGTTTGATTTATAAAGTGTTATATAGGACTTCCTCGGTGGTGCAGTGAATAAAGAATCCACCCACCAGAATGTAAATTGATACAGCCACTATGGAAAACAGCATGGAGATTCCTTGAAAAACTAAAAATAGAAGCACCATAGGACCCAGCAATCCCACTATTAGGCTTATACCTGGATGAAATCAAAACTGAAAGAAGCACCTGTACCCCAATGTTCATTGCAGCTCTCTATACAATAGCTAGAACATGGAAGCAACCTAGATGTCTATCAACGAATGAATGGATAAAGAAGCTCTGGTACATATATACAATGGAATACTACTCAGTTGTAAAAAGAAATGCAGAAGAATCAGTCCTAATGAGGTGGTTGGATCTAGAACCTATCATAAAAAATGAAGTCAAAAAAAGAAAGACTAGTACAGTATACTAACACATATATATGGAATCTAGTAAAAGGGTAATTATGACACATGCAGTGAAGCAATGGAAAAATAGACAGAGAATAGACATATGGACACTGTGGGGAATGAATAGTGGGTTGGAGGCATACAGGGAGTAACATGGAAACCTATACTATCATATGTGAAAAAGATAGCTAGTGTCATTGCACTGAGGGAATAGGAGATCCTACAAGGGTTCGGTGAGATAGCCTGGAGGGGTGGGATGGGGGGTGGCGGCTGGAAGGGGAGAGGGGACCAGGGATATGCATATGACTGATCTGGGAACATACATGTCTGTGAACAACAAAATTCTGTAAAAACTTAAAAAAAAAAAGAATCCTCCCACCAATTCAAGGGACATGGATTTGATCCCCGATGCAGGAAGACTCCACATGCAATGGAACAACTAAGCCTGTGCACCACAACTACGGAGCGCAAGCTCAAGAACTTGCAAGACTCAACTACTGAAGCCGGAGCTCACCTAGAGCCTGTGCCCTGCAAGAAGAGAGGCCACCATGCAATGAGAAGCCCAGGAACCAAAACAAGGAATAGCCCCTGCTTGCCACGACTAGGGAAAGCTGGAGAGCAGTTTTCTCACGAAGACCCAGTGCAGTCATTAATCAGTAAGTGAGAATTTTAAAAAATGTTATTTAAATCAGTTATCATTTGGCTGGTTCTCCCAAAGCAGTACAAGAGTGTGTCAAGTTGTGTATACTTATTACTGGTAAATTCCACTCTGGGCTGTTGACTTACCCACACTAGAGGCTCAGACACGCTATTAAGAGATCTGCATAGGGAGTGAAACTTTTCAACCATGGGCACAAATAAAAAATGTTTAATATAAGCAGAAATCTTGAATTCAGACTGGCAAAAGTCTGACCCTAAAAGATCCAACAGATAAAGCTAGAACATGGAAGCAACCTAGATGTCTATCAACGAATGAATGGATAAAGAAGCTCTGGTACATATATACAATGGAATACTACTCAGTTGTAAAAAGAAATGCAGAAGAATCAGTCCTAATGAGGTGGTTGGATCTAGAACCTATCATAAAAAATGAAGTCAAAAAAAGAAAGACTAGTACAGTATACTAACACATATATATGGAATCTAGTAAAAGGGTAATTATGACACATGCAGTGAAGCAATGGAAAAATAGACAGAGAATAGACATATGGACACTGTGGGGAATGAATAGTGGGTTGGAGGCATACAGGGAGTAACATGGAAACCTATACTATCATATGTGAAAAAGATAGCTAGTGTCATTGCACTGAGGGAATAGGAGATCCTACAAGGGTTCGGTGAGATAGCCTGGAGGGGTGGGATGGGGGGTGGCGGCTGGAAGGGGAGAGGGGACCAGGGATATGCATATGACTGATCTGGGAACATACATGTCTGTGAACAACAAAATTCTGTAAAAACTTAAAAAAAAAAAGAATCCTCCCACCAATTCAAGGGACATGGATTTGATCCCCGATGCAGGAAGACTCCACATGCAATGGAACAACTAAGCCTGTGCACCACAACTACGGAGCGCAAGCTCAAGAACTTGCAAGACTCAACTACTGAAGCCGGAGCTCACCTAGAGCCTGTGCCCTGCAAGAAGAGAGGCCACCATGCAATGAGAAGCCCAGGAACCAAAACAAGGAATAGCCCCTGCTTGCCACGACTAGGGAAAGCTGGAGAGCAGTTTTCTCACGAAGACCCAGTGCAGTCATTAATCAGTAAGTGAGAATTTTAAAAAATGTTATTTAAATCAGTTATCATTTGGCTGGTTCTCCCAAAGCAGTACAAGAGTGTGTCAAGTTGTGTATACTTATTACTGGTAAATTCCACTCTGGGCTGTTGACTTACCCACACTAGAGGCTCAGACACGCTATTAAGAGATCTGCATAGGGAGTGAAACTTTTCAACCATGGGCACAAATAAAAAATGTTTAATATAAGCAGAAATCTTGAATTCAGACTGAAAAGAAATATGACCAGTCATTAAAAGATTAAGCCTGATCCCATATTTTAAAATCTTGAATAACTTAGGAGTGATAACAAGCATAAGAAGGCCAAATAAACCGGCTGTGTGGCAATAAATTGGAGTAAGTGCTTAATATGGATTTCTCTGTAGCATGTCTCTAGTAGTTTTATTCACTTTATTTTGTGTGTGTAGTATAATTCACATATAAAATTCACCTTTTTAAAGGTGTACATTTAGTATATTCACAATATACAACTATTGTCACTATCTAATTCTAGAATATTTTCATTGCTTCATAATATCATTACTTGATATTATTATATCAAATAGCATGTACTCGACTGTACCTGGGGGTTATGCGATGGCCTGCAGGGGTGGGATGGGGGGAATGGGATATACATATGACTAATCTGGGATTATACATATCTGTAAACAACAAAACTGTAAAACCAAAAAAGCAAAACAAAAAACTTGTGATTGTGAAAAATAAAAAAATAAAACAGTCTTGAAACAAACAAAACAATAACATATACTCAGTGACTCTATGTCTGGCTTCTTTCTTTGCAGTACCATGTATAAGTACTTCATTACTTTTTATGGTCAAATGATACATAATTACATGGATATTATGATATTTATTCATCCATCAGGTAACGGACAATTGGACTTTTGCTTCTTGGCTATTATTAGTAGTATTATTAACATTTGTGTACAGCTTTATTCACTTTAAAGATTCCTAAAGAATATCCTGAAATGAACAAGGTAAATGCTTTTTCATGTTTTGCTTTTTATTTTACTACTATAGAGAGGTTTTATTTTTTTGGAAAATAATGCTGTCTAAAAGAAAACTGATTTCTAAGGGAGAAATTAGGACAAATAATGAATAGTTAGACAAAGTGCAGAGTGTGAAGTTAGAAATTACAGGTCCACTTTACTAATCAAACTCATAACTCCAGGAGAATGACAAGAACATAAAAGAGAATTCAAGCTGTTTTTCAAGGGTAGGGGGGATTTATATAACAAAACTTAAGTAAAACTTCTCTGCTTTCAAAATTTACAGGAAGTATAAACCAAATAAAATTGCCTTATTATGAAGATTTAGGCAAGGAATTCTTTCTAGCTAGTTATTTAACAGTGCAAAAGGCAGAGTGCTTACCTCTCCTGTCCTGTTTCTTGTTTTGAGGGTGTTTTTGTTTTTACATGTAATTAATGATCCCCAGATGTACTTGCTTTTCAGAGCTCTATCTTTTCACTTTCATCTACTTTAGGGAACAGAGGTTTCCAATATTTCTCCAAACCCAAAGTTTTCAAAAGGCCAAACAATAGAACTGTGTTGACTGCATTTTTAGGAAGTTTTCCTTTTGGGTCTAATATCAAACTATCCTGTGTAAGCTCAGCACATATCTCCCCTCATCAACACAGACTTTAAGACCTTGTCACTACCTGAAGATGCTCCTTCTCCTGAAATTTTCTTTGCCACTGAAATTTTTCATTAGAAACCTCATTGTTTTCACCACTACTTTTATTCTGCCTGCACCACACATGTCCTCTCTTTCATGAAACCAGCTCTTCCGCCTTATCTCTACCTCAAAGGTACTAAGTGGTCAGACATCTAGCCCCTCCCAGTTCCCTTTCTCTCCCCTGGCCGGGATCCCAAAGTATCAGCCACTCTCTCACCAGCCCCTCCCCATTGCATCCATGTGGGACTCCAGCCTCATCAGCTCTCTTAGCCGTCCACAGCTCGTTCAAGTTCCGTACTCCTGGAAAGCCATTCTATTACGCTATTGTCTTTCTTATTTATGGTGGCCACTCCAAACCTTTACTAACCTCCTCAAGTCCCAGACTTTACCCAGCGATCTCTTATCAGAAGCAAAAGCGAAAACAGAGGCTTGAGGCAGGGACTCTTCAAATGCCCCTCCTTCTAGTAACTTCTCTGAATCTTTCTTTCATCTTTACATCTTTCCTCCTCTCTTCATTGAGCTTCTTCTCTGTACCTCATGCTCCCATGGCTTGCTTCAAGACCTTATCCTGTAGACTTGCTCATAACAGCTTCAGGTTCTTTCACACCATCTCCTCCCAACAGTCTCGACATAGCACCCTAAAACCCTCCTTCTAGCTTCCCCTTCTCTCTGGATTCAATTTTAACTTCCTCATTAGTCCCCTGCCTTCACTTTCCCTCTCTGCAATCCAATCCCCGGACCAGACAGAGTATCCAGAACACAAATAACGGCTGTGCCATTTCCACCGTTTTCCATGAGGTTCCTTATAGTCTCCAGGATAAACTCCAAACTCCTCAGCCTGGTAGACGAGACCCTTTATCCTGTGAGCCTCACCGACCACTCTAGCCCCTCTCTCCCCACTCCCCAAGGAGCACATGACACACCTGCTGCAGCAAACACGCAGGCATCATCGTATATGTTCATGTCTTCATGCCCCTGCCTAGGATGCTCTCCATTACGGAGTGACTGTGTCTCTCCCTGCAAATCCATGTATTGAAATCCTAATCTCTAGTACCTCCGAACTGACTCTTTGGAGACAGGGCCTGTGAAGAGGTAATTAAGGTGTCAACTACAAATTGTCAATTACATTGCCAATGACTGAACAAGGGCATTTACAATCTTCCTCTGTGGAGACTGACGCCCGTGCTGTGACAGCTGCTGACTTTCAACACCCCCTGAGGTAGTTCAGGGTGGAGTGAGGCACTCTGTGTTTTTAGGAACAGATTTTATTATCTCAATCCTTGCATCTCCTCATGTGTAGAAAAGCACTAAATCCCTTCATGGTGACATTAGATCCTCACAACTAACCAAAAACTCTTTGTAAAATGACTGTTTATTGGTATTGAACTCCCCCTTCCTCAAAACCTTATATATTACGCTATTGTTCAATGGTGGCCACCCCCTTACTAACCTCCTCAAGTCCCAGACTTTACCCAGCGATCTCTTATCAGAAGAAAAGCGAAAACAGAGGCTTGAGGCAGGGACTCTTCAAATGCCCCTCCTTCTAGTAACTTCTCTGAATCTTTCTTTCATCTTTACATCTTTCCTCCTCTCTTCATTGAGCTTCTTCTCTGTACCTCATGCTCCCATGGCTTGCTTCAAGACCTTATCCTGTAGACTTGCTCATAACAGCTTCAGGTTCTTTCACACCATCTCCTCCCAACAGTCTCGACATAGCACCCTAAAACCCTCCTTCTAGCTTCCCTTCTCTCTGGATTCAATTTTAACTTCCTCATTAGTCCCCTGCCTTCACTTTCCCTCTCTGCAATCCAATCCCCGGACCAGACAGAGTATCCAGAACACAAATAACGGCTGTGCCATTTCCACCGTTTTCCATGAGGTTCCTTATAGTCTCCAGGATAAACTCCAAACTCCTCAGCCTGGTAGACGAGACCCTTTATCCTGTGAGCCTCACCGACCACTCTAGCCCCTCTCTCCCCACTCCCCAAGGAGCACATGACACACCTGCTGCAGCAAACACGCAGGCATCATCGTATATGTTCATGTCTTCATGCCCCTGCCTAGGATGCTCTCCATTACGGAGTGACTGTGTCTCTCCCTGCAAATCCATGTATTGAAATCCTAATCTCTAGTACCTCCGAACTGACTCTTTGGAGACAGGGCCTGTGAAGAGGTAATTAAGGTGTCAACTACAAATTGTCAATTACATTGCCAATGACTGAACAAGGGCATTTACAATCTTCCTCTGTGGAGACTGACGCCCGTGCTGTGACAGCTGCTGACTTTCAACACCCCCTGAGGTAGTTCAGGGTGGAGTGAGGCACTCTGTGTTTTTAGGAACAGATTTTATTATCTCAATCCTTGCATCTCCTCATGTGTAGAAAAGCACTAAATCCCTTCATGGTGACATTAGATCCTCACAACTAACCAAAAACTCTTTGTAAAATGACTGTTTATTGGTATTGAACTCCCCCTTCCTCAAAACCTTATATATTGATTTTCCTCCTGCTGCCTCTTTGGAACAGTCTCTCAGAGCTATCTGAGGTGTTGCCTCCCGGGCTGAGTCCTAACAGTACTCTCAAATAAAACTTAACCTGAGGGCTTCCCCTGGTGGTCCAGCGGGTAAGGACACCGCCTTGCACTGCAAGGGGCGCTGGTTTGATCCCTGGCCTGGGAAGATCCCAGGTGCCGCGGAGCGGCTGGACGGATGTGTCCAATTACTGAGCCAGAGCTCTGGCGCGCATGCGCCCAGAGCCGGCACTCTGCGACGACAGAGGCCACCGCGATGGGAGGCCCACAGGAGCCGAAGAACAAAGATGGATGAAAATAGAGAAATGAAAGACCAATAGAAGTGGCCCGCCCATCCCCCTCCCTCCCCACCCCACACCCTCAAAAAGATAAATAAATAAAATAAATGTTTAAAAAAAAAAAAAAAAAACTTAACCCGTAGTTCCGGTTATCTTTTTTTAGTTGACAAAGGTAAACTGAGGTCAGATGGGTGCTCCCTAATCCAAAATGACCGGTATCTGTGTACAAAGAATAAGTTAGGACCCAAACAAAGGGAAGGTTGTATGAAGACACAGAAAGATGGCTACCTACAGCTCAAGGACAGAGACTCTCAGAAAAAAAAAAAAAACAAAACAAAACCTGCTGACACCTTAATCTTGAACTTGCAGCCTCAAAAACTGTGAGGAAATTAATTTATGTTGTTTAAGCCACCTGGTCTCTGGAACTTTGTTATCACAGCCCAAGCAAACTAATATACTTCCCATGTACTCCTCCAGAATCTCCTTCTAAATACCTATTATTTAAGTCACCCATTGCTTCCTTCAAACTGTGTGAATCCCATCTCCTCTCTAATTCACTTTTTTAAATTAGTATACAGCCCCTCTTACCTCAAGCTCCTTCCCTCTAAGGGAGTCCTGAGCTACCTCCAGGCTCTGTTACATTACCTCCCTCCTCAGTCTTCAAGGTTCTATAGGCTGCAGTTGCTTCTTGAACACAGAAGTAGTAAAAGTAACATCTGCATTACCATGTAATCAGACAGTCTCTAGACACCAACTATTAGGAACGTATATTTCTTTTCACAGACACCAGTAGCTTTAGAAACCACCATAATTTCACATCCATACAACATTTTCTCAGTATCTTCTAGTAGACCAACAACCTGATGTGATCTCCAAGTATACGGTGTCATACAGATGTTCATTCAAGAAGCTTCTGTTTATTTTAAAGATTCTTACCATGCACAATTAATGACATTTTAACAGTTTTTAACATTGAGCTTTTCAGATCTTACCTATAGTACGTATTCCTCCGAAAAGTGCGTTTTAAAGCATAGAGGTAAAAGATATGGGAAATTTTACGTAGAGGCGCTCTGCAACGACAGAGACCACTGCGATGGGAGGCCCAAGGGAGCCGAAGAACAAAGATGGACGAAAATAGAGAAATGAAAGACCAATAGAAGTGGCCCGCCCATCCCCCTCCCTCTCCACCCCAGCGCCCAAAAGATAAATAAATAAAATAAATGTTTAAAAAAAAAAAAAAAAAACTTAACCCGTAGTTCCGGTTATCTTTTTTTAGTTGACAAAGGTAAACTGAGGTCAGATGGGTGCTCCCTAATCCAAAATGACCGGTATCTGTGTACAAAGAATAAGTTAGGACCCAAACAAAGGGAAGGTTGTATGAAGACACAGAAAGATGGCTACCTACAGCTCAAGGACAGAGACTCTCAGAAAAAAAAAAAAAACAAAACAAAACCTGCTGACACCTTAATCTTGAACTTGCAGCCTCAAAAACTGTGAGGAAATTAATTTATGTTGTTTAAGCCACCTGGTCTCTGGAACTTTGTTATCACAGCCCAAGCAAACTAATATACTTCCCATGTACTCCTCCAGAATCTCCTTCTAAATACCTATTATTTAAGTCACCCATTGCTTCCTTCAAACTGTGTGAATCCCATCTCCTCTCTAATTCACTTTTTTAAATTAGTATACAGCCCCTCTTACCTCAAGCTCCTTCCCTCTAAGGGAGTCCTGAGCTACCTCCAGGCTCTGTTACATTACCTCCCTCCTCAGTCTTCAAGGTTCTATAGGCTGCAGTTGCTTCTTGAACACAGAAGTAGTAAAAGTAACATCTGCATTACCATGTAATCAGACAGTCTCTAGACACCAACTATTAGGAACGTATATTTCTTTTCACAGACACCAGTAGCTTTAGAAACCACCATAATTTCACATCCATACAACATTTTCTCAGTATCTTCTAGTAGACCAACAACCTGATGTGATCTCCAAGTATACGGTGTCATACAGATGTTCATTCAAGAAGCTTCTGTTTATTTTAAAGATTCTTACCATGCACAATTAATGACATTTTAACAGTTTTTAACATTGAGCTTTTCAGATCTTACCTATAGTACGTATTCCTCCGAAAAGTGCGTTTTAAAGCATAGAGGTAAAAGATATGGGAAATTTTACGTAAGGAAACAGGTAGTTGTAGAGTGCTGCTTTTTAAAGACATCCCCAAATAAAGAGTCATCATCCTTGAAGATGTGAAATAGGTTACAACCTTTGCCAGACCAGCTGGAGTTCTTACAAGACTGCAAAAGGCATTCTTCCTTTAAAGATGTCACTTTCTGCAGTAACGACGGAGACAGAATCCGGCTGCATGCTATCTGAGGTCAGAGGAGTGGAGAGAAGGGAGCAGTGACATGTGTCTGTATCCTCACTCATTAGAGCCAGAAAGAGCCTCTTAGACAGGCAGACAACAAAAGAAACGACAGGAAGATCACCTCTATCATGATGAAGGCCTTGGGAGAACCGTGAGCTTGCCATAGTTTGAGGTTGGAATCATCTCAGTAAGACCTCGCTTCAAGCATTTTCCAGGGTGATTGTATGACTACCCAGCTTTCTTATGACTCAATTCTAACATTTTAAAAGAAATGAAAATGTGATATACACACTTCAGCTGCAGAATTTAAAGGCAGAAATTGTATTCTGTAGGTATAAGATAATGCCTCCAAAAGTCTCATCTGAAAACAAACAAACAAACAAAAAAAGACAGCTCCAGGGAATTATGGAGGAAGAGTTGTCACAAACAGTAATGGATGGAAGGCTCCATAGACACATTTTCATTGCTGCCAGATGTTCCCTCTAAGGGAGTCCTGAGCTACCTCATCTGCATTACCTCCCTCCTCAGTCTTCAAGGTTCTATAGGCTGCAGTTGCTTCTTGAACACAGAAGTAGTAAAAGTAACATCTGCATTACCATGTAATCAGACAGTCTCTAGACACCAACTATTAGGAACGTATATTTCTTTTCACAGACACCAGTAGCTTTAGAAACCACCATAATTTCACATCCATACAACATTTTCTCAGTATCTTCTAGTAGACCAACAACCTGATGTGATCTCCAAGTATAGGGTGTCATACAGATGTTCATTCAAGAAGCTTCTGTTTATTTTAAAGATTCTTACCATGCACAATTAATGACATTTTAACAGTTTTTAACATTGAGCTTTTCAGATCTTACCTATAGTACGTATTCCTCCGAAAAGTGCGTTTTAAAGCATAGAGGTAAAAGATATGGGAAATTTTACGTAAGGAAACAGGTAGTTGTAGAGTGCTGCTTTTTAAAGACATCCCCAAATAAAGAGTCATCATCCTTGAAGATGTGAAATAGGTTACAACCTTTGCCAGACCAGCTGGAGTTCTTACAAGACTGCAAAAGGCATTCTTCCTTTAAAGATGTCACTTTCTGCAGTAACGACGGAGACAGAATCCGGCTGCATGCTATCTGAGGTCAGAGGAGTGGAGAGAAGGGAGCAGTGACATGTGTCTGTATCCTCACTCATTAGAGCCAGAAAGAGCCTCTTAGACAGGCAGACAACAAAAGAAACGACAGGAAGATCACCTCTATCATGATGAAGGCCTTGGGAGAACCGTGAGCTTGCCATAGTTTGAGGTTGGAATCATCTCAGTAAGACCTCGCTTCAAGCATTTTCCAGGGTGATTGTATGACTACCCAGCTTTCTTATGACTCAATTCTAACATTTTAAAAGAAATGAAAATGTGATATACACACTTCAGCTGCAGAATTTAAAGGCAGAAATTGTATTCTGTAGGTATAAGATAATGCCTCCAAAAGTCTCATCTGAAAACAAACAAACAAACAAAAAAAGACAGCTCCAGGGAATTATGGAGGAAGAGTTGTCACAAACAGTAATGGATGGAAGGCTCCATAGACACATTTTCATTGCTGCCAGATGTTCTGCAGTAATAAAGGAAGGCAGTCCCATTTCTTGGTTGGGTCCTTCCTCACTAATAGTCTAAGTCACTATTCTCAACTTCTAGCAGAAATCATCGTCGAAAATCTAACCTGGTCCAGTTCGCAGTAGCCCTATTTCTTTGTCTGTTTCCAGCTTTTCCTTATTCATCTTCCATCCTATGTAGGGAACGATTTGAGCAATAAGAGAAGTCATTGGCCAAGAAATGGGATAGCCTCCCATTGCTTTATTTTCCAGTGATGGGAATGAAATTGTAGGACAGTGCTCCTTCCTCCTTTGAAGTCATCAGGGTCAGATTTCCCCACCCAGTGTCTCTCTTTCCCTACCCTTTCTGGCTTTCACTCACCATCAAAAGATACTTTGTTTTAATGTGCACTGAAGTCCCACTTTAACCCCTCGTTGCCAGAGGTCTACTAGCTAATTTTTAGGTGTGAGGGAAGGAAGGATATTTGGGGCCAACCAATGGTACTCGCTACCAGCCTTTCATGACATCTATTTTCTTTTTAATTGAAGGATAATTGCTTTATAAAATCATGACATCTTATGTTCTCCATCCTATTGGCGATTTTGTACTGTGTCTGTGGAAAAGAACTTTAGCTCCAAACCTGAGTTTAACTTTGCTACTTCATTCTTCCATGTACTAAGCACCTTAATCATTGTACTAAACTCCTAATCGCCTTGATCTAGGTTCCCGGTGGTTAAGAACAGCAGTCTCAAATCTGCCCTACTCATTGTGTTATTATCACATTCAGATGAGGTGATGTACATGAAAGTTCTCTGTGAACTCTGAATCATTATGCAAATATTAATAGTCATTTTTGTTGCCATTGTTCTAACATTTTGAATATACTGGGGGAAACTGCCTCCAATTCATTCCCTTCTTCACTCATTCAACAAACTATTGACCTTAGAAATAGAGAGGTATGTGTGTGTGTATATATATACACATATATACATATATATCCCTGGAGAAGTAAATGGCAACCCACTCCAGTATTCTTGCCTGGAGAATTCCATGGACGGAGGAGCCTGGATGGCTACAGTCCATTAGGTGGCACAGAATCGGGCATGACTGAAGCAACTAAGCAGTATATATATATATATATATATATATATATATATATACATACACACATATATATATACATATATACATATACATATAATTTCTTCAGTTTTACTTTGCCAGAAAATGCTGTTTAATTAGTTTATATAACTTATCTCATTTAATTATCACAAAAACTCTATGAGGTAGGTATTATCAACATTATTTCTATTTGCATAGGAGGAATTTGTGACTACCGTACATATATAGCTCAAGATCTCATAACTTCTAAGTGGCAGAACTGGTTCTTATTCCAGGTTTTTAAAAAAAGTATTTTTATTGTGGCAAAATATATACAACCTAGAATCTACCATTTGAACTATTTTACGTGTACAGGTCAGTGGCATGAAATCCATTCACACACACTGCACGCATTGCTGTGCAGCCGTCACCGCGGTCTGTCTCTAGGACTCCTCCACGCTCCCAAGCTGCAACGCTGCACCCATTTAGCATCCCCCATCTCCATCGCCTAGGAACCACCAGTTTACTTTTGGTCTCTGTGAATTTGACTATTTTAGGTACCTCACATAAGTATCATATAATACTTGTATTCTTTCACTTAGTGTGTTTTCAAAATTCATCCGTGTAGTGGCATGTATCAGAATTTCATTCTTTTTCAAGGTTAAATAATATGCTTTTATATGCCGTAATTTATTTATCCATGCATTGCTTGATGGTCATTTAGCCCACACCTTTTGAATGACAGATATCTTAACCACTAAGCCAAGTTCCATTTTTATTCTAATAGCTATTAAGATGTGAAAATACAGTAAATAAGAAACTGTCACCCTTAAAAAAATTTTTTTTGACGGAACTGTGTGGCATGCAGGATCTCAGTTCCCAAATCAGGGACCAAACCCATGCGCCTTCCAGTGGAAGAGCAGAGTCTTAACCACTGGACTGCCAGGGAAGTCCCAGATCTTAAAATTTTACTGTGGGGAAAAAAAAAAAATAATGTGGGAGATTCTAGGAATCATTTCATTTTCCTAACATACTTAGATGCTAAGTTTAATAGGATTTCCTACTTAATACGTAATAGTACCAACTCATATTATTAAGAATGAAAAAAACTGCATGAGGGCTTCCCCTGGTGGTCCAGTGGGTAAGGACACCACCTTGCAGTGCAAGGGGCGCCAGTTCCATCCCTGGCCTGGGAAGATCCCATGTGCCGCGGAGCGGCCGGACTGATGTGTCCAATCACCGAGGCGGAGCTCTGGAGCGCATGCGCCCAGAGCCGGAGCTCTGCAACAACAGACGCCACCGCGATGGGAGGCCCATAGGAGCCAAAGAACAAAGACGGATGAAAATAGAGAAAATGAAAGACCAATAGAAGTGGCCCGCCCGCTCCCTCTCCCTCCTCAACCCGACCCTCGCCCCACCAAAAAAATAAATAATAAATAAATCTTTAAAAAAAAAAAAACTGCATGATTATGTAATTCTAAAATTATAATTTATTCCTAAGAGTTACTTTTCTCATTTCAAAATTAAAAATCTATTCTATTAGCAAAAAATGGCAATTGTTTCTGATCATCAATTCTGATCCAATATGGTAAGAAACTTCTTAAACTCAAAAGAAAATATGCCAATGGTAGCATCTTAACTTAGTCTGGTGTGAACTTACCAAAGAAGAGAGTTGCCCTCTTGTGTTTATCTGTCCATAGGAGATCCTAACCCAGATGGCATTCCAATTATGATTTGGGGGACATCTGACAACATCATCTGAAAAATTATACACTGGTTCTTCAGAAACAAATCTTAATGGTTTTTAAACCATTGAGGTATAAATGATGTACAATGAATTATATATACCGAAGTGTACAATTTGACAAGCTTTGACATGTATATATCCATTCATTATTATACATGTGGGTATCCAAACATTTCAGCACTGAAAGAACTCATTTTCCACTGAATTATCTGCATACCTTTGTCAGAAAATCAGTTGTTCATATACATGGGGTCTATTTCTGGACTGTATTCTATTTCACTGATATGTTTGTCAGTCTTCATGCTTGTATACCTCATTGTTTTGGTTACTGAAGCTTTACAAAGTCTTAAAACCATATTGAGTTAGTCCTCCAACTTTGTTCTTCTTTTTCAGTTCTTTTGGTTACGTTAGGTACTCTGCATTTCCATATGAATTTCAGAATCAGTTTGTCGACTTCTATAAAACAGTCTGCTGAGTTTTTTTTTAAATTTGGAATGCATTGAATGTATAGACCAATTTGAAGAGAACAGATGTCTTAACAATATTGAGTCTTCAAACCCATGAGCAAAATATAGCTTTCCTTTTATTTAGGCCTTCTTTCATTTCTCTCAGCAATGTTATGTGGTTTTTAGTGTACAGGTCTTTCACATCTTCAGTCAGAAAAATATTTCATATTTCAGTGTTATTGTAAATGTTCTTAAGAAATTAGACCTTTAGATTGCAATAATTCATCTTTAACTATAGAATATTTACATATATACTAGAATATGGCTGTCTGCTTTGAGTATGGAAATGTTTTAATGCAAAGAATCTGCAAAACTTATACTTCCACTTCTGTTTCCTACTGACTAAGAGGAGAATAAGTAGTCTTGGTAGAAAGGCTGCATCCAAATAGCTAAGCACTTCTGCCCTCATTTAGGGTTACTCCTTCCCAACTACAAAGAAAACATGCTTCTCTCTCTAACTTTCTAACTAGAAAACCCATGAAAATATATATTCCAGTTGCAATTTTGGAGCCAAGTTCTACTTTTCTTGTGAGTAAAAACATTTCCAGCTTTCTGCCACAATCCTGGAAGGCGCTTAACAAATATTTGTTTTGAAGGAATGAATAGTTAGCATATGGGGCACAGAGGTTCTCTGGGAAGATGCTGACTGCAGTTGAAGCAGTCAAGACCTTTCATCTAAGCTCTGTCTAGGTTTTATAATTTAACTCAATCTATTTGTCCTCACTACTCTGTATTTATTTCAAAGGACTTTTAAAATGAGACACCCTGTGCATGCTTAAATGTGAATGAGTGGGAAGGAACCAGTAGAGACATGTTGGTTAAAGTTGGAAGGAACCAAACTATACATGGACTGTATTCTATTTCACTGATATGTTTGTCAGTCTTCATGCTTGTATACCTCATTGTTTTGGTTACTGAAGCTTTACAAAGTCTTAAAACCATATTGAGTTAGTCCTCCAACTTTGTTCTTCTTTTTCAGTTCTTTTGGTTACGTTAGGTACTCTGCATTTCCATATGAATTTCAGAATCAGTTTGTCGACTTCTATAAAACAGTCTGCTGAGTTTTTTTTTAAATTTGGAATGCATTGAATGTATAGACCAATTTGAAGAGAACAGATGTCTTAACAATATTGAGTCTTCAAACCCATGAGCAAAATATAGCTTTCCTTTTATTTAGGCCTTCTTTCATTTCTCTCAGCAATGTTATGTGGTTTTTAGTGTACAGGTCTTTCACATCTTCAGTCAGAAAAATATTTCATATTTCAGTGTTATTGTAAATGTTCTTAAGAAATTAGACCTTTAGATTGCAATAATTCATCTTTAACTATAGAATATTTACATATATACTAGAATATGGCTGTCTGCTTTGAGTATGGAAATGTTTTAATGCAAAGAATCTGCAAAACTTATACTTCCACTTCTGTTTCCTACTGACTAAGAGGAGAATAAGTAGTCTTGGTAGAAAGGCTGCATCCAAATAGCTAAGCACTTCTGCCCTCATTTAGGGTTACTCCTTCCCAACTACAAAGAAAACATGCTTCTCTCTCTAACTTTCTAACTAGAAAACCCATGAAAAATATATATTCCAGTTGCAATTTTGGAGCCAAGTTCTACTTTTCTTGTGAGTAAAAACATTTCCAGCTTTCTGCCACAATCCTGGAAGGCGCTTAACAAATATTTGTTTTGAAGGAATGAATAGTTAGCATATGGGGCACAGAGGTTCTCTGGGAAGATGCTGACTGCAGTTGAAGCAGTCAAGACCTTTCATCTAAGCTCTGTCTAGGTTTTATAATTTAACTCAATCTATTTGTCCTCACTACTCTGTATTTATTTCAAAGGACTTTTAAAATGAGACACCCTGTGCATGCTTAAATGTGAATGAGTGGGAAGGAACCAGTAGAGACATGTTGGTTAAAGTTGAGAACAGGAAAAAGCAGCCAAAGCTTAAGTGAATTCTTTGAGAAATCAGAAGAGAAGAGTCCAGGGCACAGAAGGAAGGGCTGGCCTCATCCAAGAGCAGGGTGGTGGCCTCTTCCTCTAAAATTGGAGGCTAAAGGAGTGTTGCCAAGACATGGAGGGAGTTGGTCTGATGATTCTTCCTTCCTCTGAGAGTGAGAGGTGGAGCAGTTAAAAAGGAGAACAGGGGGCTTCCCTGGTGGTCCAGTGGGTAGGGACACTGCCTTGCAGTGCAAGGGGTGCCGGTTCGACCCCTGGCCTGGGAAGATCCCATGTGCGGTGCAGCGGCTGGACCGATGCGTCCAATTACCAAGCCAGAGCTCTGGCGCCCATGCGCCTGGAGATGGTACTCTGCAACGAGAGAGGTCACCGCGATGGGAGGCCCACACGGGCCAAAGAACAAAGATGGATGAAAATAGACAAATGAAAGACCAATAGAAGTGGCCCACCTGCTCCCCTCCCTCCCTACCACACCCCCTCAAAATAAATAAATAAATAAATCTTTAAAAAAAGAAAAGGAGAACCGGAAGGTATAGTAGGAATCATATCCTAGATCATCTACTATTAATGATAATTATATCTTTAGACTACAAAATTATTCCTTTTCTACCTCCCCTCAATAGTCACACCCTAAACCTTTGTCAAACTCTTGCTAGCACCATCAAGGACCCAGTGATGCCAGAGACCATGAATAAATACAGGAAAAACTCATCTTTTAAGAAAATAAATTATATGTATATATGAAGCATTGTGATTGTTCTGACGAATTCCAGTTACCTTGTAAGATCATAAGAATCAAGTATTAGAAATAATTTTTATTGGGCTTCCCAGGTGGCCCTAGTGGTAAAGAACCTGCCTGCCAATGCAGGAGACATAAGAGATACTGATTCAGTCCTTGGGTTGAGAAGATCTCCTGGAGGAGGGCATGGAAGCCCACTCCAGTATTGTTACCCGGAGAACCCCATGGACAGAGGAGCCTGTGGGTTACAAGCCAGAGGGACATGACTGAAGCAACTTAGCATGCATGCAATCATTTTTGTGGCTATGATTTTAAGCACAAATCAATATAATTCTGAATAGTACTTTAAAATTTCAATATTACTTTCTATCAAATTTTTAGCACTTTGAAACTCAAAGGTGAGAAACAATTTCATTAACTAGACTCTTCCCTACCAGTGATAAGTTATTGATACCACTGATGTCAACCAGAAAATTAGTCTTATTGCATCTATTCTAAGATGCATATTTTTTACATTTTCACATTTCAGAAATCAAAGTTTATCTTATAATTTTTTTTTTATGGTTTCTTTTGGAGGGGGCGGGTTGGGGAGGGAGGGAGTGGGCGGGCCACTTCTATTGGTCTTTCATTTATTTATTTTTCATCCATCTTTGTTCTTTGACCTGTGTGGGCCTCCTATCACGGTGGCCTCTGTTGTCGCAGAGCACCGGCTCTGGGCACATGCGCTCCAGACCTCCGACTCGGTAATTGGACGCATCAGTCCAGCCACTCCGCGGCACGTGGGATCTTCCCAGGCCAGGGATCGAACCGGCACCCCTTGCACTGCAAGGCAGTGTCCTTACTCACTGGACCACCAAGGAAGCCCTGTATCTTATAATTGATGACATCTTCCAACTATAATGGGAAGCATCTTTTTAAAAAAATACACCAAATGTATAGATGGTTGAGGTAAGAGAAAGACTCTATCCTAACCTATGAGACTAAAGGAGATTTCTATTGGGGAAAGAAGGATCTTTGGGAACCCTCAGATTTGCCATGCTGGCAACTCTCTGCTCCTCTGAGATGGTTCTGTCTTTACCTCTTAAAAATTAGAAGAACTTGTGCTTGCTTTAGTAATGCATACACTCAAATTGGAACAATACAGAGAAGATTAGCATGGCCCCTGAGCAAAGATGACACACAAATTCGTGAAATGTTCCATATTTTAATGCTTAGCGGAAAAAAACAAAACTCTGTAAAGCAATTATCCTTCAATTAAGAAAAGAAAAAATTTTTAAATGTATAGAAAAAAATTAGATCAACTTGTAAGCAAAACGAGACGTACGTTTTTTTCCCACAGAACTAGCCTAAACGCAACTCCAGAATTCTTTGGGGAGTACAAGTATTGTACCCAAACAAACAAGACAGTCTTCTAAAGGATCTGGTTTTGGACATTCTTGGTCTCCAAAAATACCTTCTCATCAGGGTACACTATCTCCTCCTTTTGGAAAAAACTCCACTATGGTCTTTGGGTAGTATTTTAAAATAATAATGTATAATCATTTTTTAAAAAAACAAACAATGTACCCAGAGGGTCTTATTTAAAAGATGTGAATGTTCTGAAAGAAAAGGATAAAAGTTTGAAGCCATATTTCTCAAATAGTGTACTCTAGCCAACTGCATCAGAATCACATGGGAAGCTAGTTAAAAATACAGATTCAGGGCTTCATTGGTGGTCCAGTAGGTAAAGAGTCCACCTTGCAGTGCAAGGGGCACTGGTTGGATCCATGGCCGAGGAAGACCCCACATACCACAGAGCAACTAGACCCGTGTGTCCAATTATGAGCCAGTGCTCTGGAGCACATGCACCCAGAGACAGTTCTCAGCAACGAGAGAGGCCACTGCGATGGGAGGCCCACACAGGCCAAAGAATAAAGATGGATGAAAGATAAATTAATTAGTTAATTTAAAAAAAAACCAGATTCATGGGTCCCGAGTTAGGGAAGATGCCAAGAAAAGAGCATTTTTAACAGGCCAGTGGATTCAAATGCATATTGAATCAGCCATCTTGGACCTCTTTAGAAAGGCTCATTATCTTATAAGAAGTTTGTGCCTGGCAAACAGAGCCTAGTACATAAATATCATAAATAAATGGTGGGGGTTTGTATTAATTATCGTTTCCTTGTTGCCTAGTGGTTAGGATTCCAGGCTTTCACTGCCATAGTCCACGTCCAATTCTTGGTTAGGGAGCTGAGATTCCTTCAAATGGTGTGGCCTGCTTCCCCCAAAATCATCCCCAAACTTAGCAGCTAAAACAATGAATATTTATGACCTCATAGTTTCTGTGGGTTAGGAATATGAAAGAGGTTTAACTGAGGGACACTGGTTCAAGGGCTTTCACGTGGTTGCATTGTCTCTCCTACCGAAGCCCAATATGAATAAATCTGTTCCTCTTCCCATCCCTCATTCTTCTCTTTCTTTTACACGTTTCTAACAGGCCCCAGCTACAGTCCCTGAAGGCTGACTGGAACCTGAAAATCACACTCTCGACAAGTGACCTTCTTTTGCTCCTGTTGACTGCTGTTTGGAGGCTCAGTTCCTACACCAATGGGCCTCTCCACAGAACCACTTGAGTGCCCCCTTGAGATTACCTGATGACATGGCCACTGGCTTCCCCCAAATAAACGATTCAAAAAAGAGCAAGAAGGAAACCTGAATGCCTTTTTTAACCTAGCCTCCAACATCATGCCGCATATCATCATCTTCCATTAGTCATTAAATCCAGCCTACCATCAAGGAGAGGAGAATTAAGTGCCAGCTCCTGAAGGAGAGAATACCAAAGAATCTGTGGACATACCTTTAAATTAGTACAGTGATAATATTTCTTTGTAGTAGTACAGAGAAGAAAGCTGTGTGAAAGAGCCCTTTGGTTTAAATTCCCCAGAAATGCCCATAACTTCCCATTCATTTCTTAGGGAGAGACTGGCAAAGAACCTAACTCTACAGAGGCTGTTTTATGCCACACATGACTTGCTTTTCTAACTGTGGATGGGAAGTGAACCTCCCCCCATACTCTTCGGTCCCCTGCAAACAGGCTTTGGCTCAGCTAGTGGTTAAAATAGCTCAACAACCTGCAATCATAAATGTTGTAGAGCTATAGGAAGAGAGGAAAAATCTTGAAGTGGGTGTTATTTTCTCCCTCTGTGGTACCACATAGCAATGGAAATGCCAAGTGGAATTGCCACAACTCCATTGAGACACAGCCCCTGGAAATGTCCATCTGGAGGGCAACACTCCATGAAATCAATGGGGAGATGATAATTGACAACTTGCCTTTTAATAACAAATCCTTCCCTTTATAAAAATGTGGAGTCTAGCATTCCTCTAAGGTTATAACCAGTGCTATTAACACACCTAAACTCTTCCTTTTAGCCCTGTAAATCTGATCTACAGGGTTGCCTGAGACATCTGTAGACTCTAGAAGCCTGTCAAGGCTATACAGCTTCCAAAAGCATTTCGTGTACAACTGGGCAAGTGGTTTAAGCAGTGGAAGCTTTGGGCTGATTCCAGGGCTGCCTCAGCTGACAAGCTGAAGGGAAATCGAGTGCATTACAAGACAGAATCAAATTCTGATCTTTCTTCGAATGCCTATTGTCTGTTTTATCAAAGACATTAGATATTGACACAGTGCCTGCGGTTGAGTCTCAATAAAATCTATTCTTCACTTTCTTTTACCTCATCTACAGACTGTTGACATTTTCTTTTATTTCACTGCTGATGTTTTTCTTTCACATTGGAGATTTTAGCACTGATGTTGTAATTGCTTATCACACAGCTGGCCTTGTTAGGATGTTCTTGTGAATGTCCCTTCATTTTCCTGATGATCCTGTGATCCAATCTACAATCCATTTAAAAACAAAACATTCATGGGCCATTTTATGCGTGGCTCTTTTGGAGTTCTATTTCAGCTTCATTAATATTGATGCTGTCTGTCTCCTTGCTTATTTCAGAAGATTCTTTGAAATTAATCTTCAGAATTCGCTGTGATTTGTTGCTGTTTTGAACGTCAGCCCCAGTCCAGCTTGTCTCTCGTTAATTTTGTTTTTCTCTATTTTTTGCACGTCTGCTATGACTGTTCTCCCACTTGTCCTACTGGTGTGTGTCAGGTCCTTTATGGAATCCTGGTTTCGCCTCTGCCTTTCACTGTGATTTTCCATCATTAGGGACCTCTTGAATAAAAATGTAGCCCTTGTTTCTGACAGAGCCCATGTTCCCCTTCTTTTCTTTCTGTGTGATTTTCCATCATTATGGTTCTTAAATTTCTTGAATAATGATATATACTATGAACAAATGGACAGAACAGTAATGGCTTCATCAGTGTTTCCTAAAATGTTTCTGCAGCTTTTAGAGCGAACAGTGCCACAGCAGAATCTGTACTGTGTATGCAAAAGAATTTTTCAGATAGATTTTGTGGTCTGTTGGTGACAGTGCTGTAACACATTAATAATTCACATTCTGCTTACAGCCTCTGCTTGTTAGGATGGCAGCTCCACAGAAGTCAAGATAGAGAACAGCCTTAGGCCTGCATGTCTTTGAGGAATAGAGGTGCCCTGCTACATCTGGTGCTTTTCTCTCCTAATGTTTTCAAAGGTAGCCAGTATTTTCTTGATTGGGAATCTTAAGTTGGAAATTATACTAATTTCAAAAATGAGGTAGACTAAGCCACACTTAACTCATCTGAATTATTTCCATGTCTGTTTGGATGAGTAATGTCAGTGGCCCGTTTCTGAACACAACAGCTCCATACTTCTAGTGACAAAGAGGAAAAGGAGCACTATGAGTGAGAGGAGACCGGAATTCAAATTTAACAACTACATTTGACTAAAACCGAGTCAATAAATGCCAAGAAAAAAGACAGACAGGCTTATCTTCTTGTGAATGTCCTTCATTTTCCTGATGATCCTGTGATCCAATCTACAATCCATTTAAAAACAAAACATTCATGGGCCATTTTATGCGTGGCTCTTTTGGAGTTCTATTTCAGCTTCATTAATATTGATGCTGTCTGTCTCCTTGCTTATTTCAGAAGATTCTTTGAAATTAATCTTCAGAATTCGCTGTGATTTGTTGCTGTTTTGAACGTCAGCCCCAGTCCAGCTTGTCTCTCGTTAATTTTGTTTTCTCTATTTTTTGCACGTCTGCTATGACTGTTCTCCCACTTGTCCTACTGGTGTGTGTCAGGTCCTTTATGGAATCCTGGTTTCGCCTCTGCCTTTCACTGTGATTTTCCATCATTAGGGACCTCTTGAATAAAAATGTAGCCCTTGTTTCTGACAGAGCCCATGTTCCCCTTCTTTTCTTTCTGTGTGATTTTCCATCATTATGGTTCTTAAATTTCTTGAATAATGATATATACTATGAACAAATGGACAGAACAGTAATGGCTTCATCAGTGTTTCCTAAAATGTTTCTGCAGCTTTTAGAGCGAACAGTGCCACAGCAGAATCTGTACTGTGTATGCAAAAGAATTTTTCAGATAGATTTTGTGGTCTGTTGGTGACAGTGCTGTAACACATTAATAATTCACATTCTGCTTACAGCCTCTGCTTGTTAGGATGGCAGCTCCACAGAAGTCAAGATAGAGAACAGCCTTAGGCCTGCATGTCTTTGAGGAATAGAGGTGCCCTGCTACATCTGGTGCTTTTCTCTCCTAATGTTTTCAAAGGTAGCCAGTATTTTCTTGATTGGGAATCTTAAGTTGGAAATTATACTAATTTCAAAAATGAGGTAGACTAAGCCACACTTAACTCATCTGAATTATTTCCATGTCTGTTTGGATGAGTAATGTCAGTGGCCCGTTTCTGAACACAACAGCTCCATACTTCTAGTGACAAAGAGGAAAAGGAGCACTATGAGTGAGAGGAGACCGGAATTCAAATTTAACAACTACATTTGACTAAAACCGAGTCAATAAATGCCAAGAAATAAGACAGGAAGGCTTATTTCCTTCCTATATTGACAGTTCAATCACTGCTGTAAAACTATGGAGAGAAGGTAATGCTAAGATGATCAAATATACTGTTCACTATTGGTTAAAAACTATCTTTGCTTCATGTTCAGAATATCAATTACCAACTGAAGAATTCAAAAGCAACTCAAGAAGTTTGATCTTTGAAAATGCCCTGTAAGAAGCTATCAATGTGTATGCACAGCTGATACTTCAGAAGGTTTTACAAATCTGTGATGCACAAATGATTTCAAAGTTTAACAAGAGAAAGCTACTGGTCTCTTTTAGGCAAAAATCAGTGTAATTTGGACATAAACCTAGAAATCAGAAATTCTGAGTTCTCAGTTTATTATTCATACAGTTCAATAGATTTATATCAGTTCCTTTATCAACACTTTTCATGTTTTAAAATAGAAGCAAAAGTGCCTAAAAATGGAATAGATATTCACATGCAGAATAATAAAGCTGCACCCCTATCTCACAATATATTCAAAATCTAATTTAAGATGCATCAGGGCTTCCCTGGTGGTCCAGTGGATAAAGAGTCCACCTTGCAGTACAAGGCACCGGTTTGATCCCTGGCCCTGGAAGATCCCCATGCCCAGGAATGGCTGGGCCAGTGTGTCCAATTACAAGCCAGCACTCTGAGTGCATGTGCCCAGAGCTAGTGCTCTGCAACAAGATAGGCCACTGCAATGGGAGGCCCACATACGGCAAAGAATAAAGATGGATGAAATAAAATGATGCCCACAAATAAATGCTAGAGAAGCTAAAAAAAAAATAAAGAGGTGCCCTGCTACATCTGGTGCTTTTCTCTCTAATGTTTTCAAAGGTAGCCAGTATTTTCTTGATTGGGAATCTTAAGTTGGAAATTATACTAATTTCAAAAATGAGGTAGACTAAGCCACACTTAACTCATCTGAATTATTTCCATGTCTGTTTGGATGAGTAATGTCAGTGGCCCGTTTCTGAACACAACAGCTCCATACTTCTAGTGACAAAGAGGAAAAGGAGCACTATGAGTGAGAGGAGACCGGAATTCAAATTTAACAACTACATTTGACTAAAACCGAGTCAATAAATGCCAAGAAATAAGACAGGAAGGCTTATTTCCTTCCTATATTGACAGTTCAATCACTGCTGTAAAACTATGGAGAGAAGGTAATGCTAAGATGATCAAATATACTGTTCACTATTGGTTAAAAACTATCTTTGCTTCATGTTCAGAATATCAATTACCAACTGAAGAATTCAAAAGCAACTCAAGAAGTTTGATCTTTGAAAATGCCCTGTAAGAAGCTATCAATGTGTATGCACAGCTGATACTTCAGAAGGTTTTACAAATCTGTGATGCACAAATGATTTCAAAGTTTAACAAGAGAAAGCTACTGGTCTCTTTTAGGCAAAAATCAGTGTAATTTGGACATAAACCTAGAAATCAGAAATTCTGAGTTCTCAGTTTATTATTCATACAGTTCAATAGATTTATATCAGTTCCTTTATCAACACTTTTCATGTTTTAAAATAGAAGCAAAAGTGCCTAAAAATGGAATAGATATTCACATGCAGAATAATAAAGCTGCACCCCTATCTCACAATATATTCAAAATCTAATTTAAGATGCATCAGGGCTTCCCTGGTGGTCCAGTGGATAAAGAGTCCACCTTGCAGTGCAAGGGGCACCGGTTTGATCCCTGGCCCTGGAAGATCCCCCATGCCCAGGAATGGCTGGGCCAGTGTGTCCAATTACAAGCCAGCACTCTGGAGTGCATGTGCCCAGAGCTAGTGCTCTGCAACAAGATAGGCCACTGCAATGGGAGGCCCACATACGGCAAAGAATAAAGATGGATGAAAAATAAAAATGATGACTTAGAGGCAAAAAAAAAAAAAAAAGC
Organism: Tragulus kanchil; assembly: GCA_022376925.1. Lineage (NCBI taxonomy): Eukaryota > Metazoa > Chordata > Mammalia > Artiodactyla > Tragulidae > Tragulus > Tragulus kanchil. The sequence continues at coordinate 272,134,449 of JAIOJX010000026.1, forward strand.
ATCAAAGACCTAAATGCTAGAGCTAAAGCTATAAAACAATTAGAAGGAAACAGTATTTAATCTTCATAACCTTGGATTAGGAATTGACATCTTAAATAGGACACACAAAGAACAAGCAGCCAAGAAAAAATATATATAAATTAGGCTTTATTCAAATGAAAAGTTAGGGCTTCTCTAGTGGTCCAGTGGGTGGAGAGTCTGCCTTGCAGTGCAAGGGGTGCCAGTTCGATCCCTGGCCTGGGACGATCCCACATGCCAAGGAGCAGCTGGGCCAGTGTGTCCAATTGGAAGTCAGCACTCTGGAGCACATGAGCCCAGAGCCGGTGCTCTGCAGCAAGAGAGGCCACATTGGTTGGGGGCCCACACATGTTGGGGAATAAAGATGCATAAATAAAAATGATGCCTTAGAAGCAAAAAAAAGAAAAGTTGGACTGCTTCAAAGGACATTATAAAGAAAGAGGAAAGATAGCCCCCAGAAGAGCAGAAAATATTTACAAATCATTTATCAAATAGGGATCTACTGTCCAGAATATATAAAGAATTCTTACAACTTAATAATAACAAGACAATCCGATTAAAAATAAGCAAAGAACTTGAATAGATATTTCTCCAAAGGAAATGCAAATCAAGATCACCATGAGATATCACTTCATACTCACTAGGATAGCTATGATAAAAAAAAAGATGTACAATAACAAGTGTTGGCAAAGAGGCGGGGAAATTACAACTTTCATAAATTTATGATGAGAATGAAAAATAGTATGACCACTTTGAAAAGTAGTCTGACAGTTTCTCAAATTAACATCCAGGACTTCCCTGGTGGTCCAGTGGATAAAGAGTCCGCCTTGCAGTGCAAGGGGCACCGGTTCAACCCCTGGCCTGGAAAGATACCACATGCCACGGAGTGGCTGGACCAGTGTGTCCAATTACAAGCCTGTGCTCTGGAGTGCATGTGCCCAGAACTGGTGCTCTGCACTGAGAGAGGCCACTGCAATGGGAGGCTCACATAGGCCAAAGGATAAAGATGGATGAAAATAAATAAATAAATAACCAATAAAAGAGGCCAAAATTAAAAAAAAAAAAACCCTTTGAAAAAAAAAAATAACATCAAGTTACTATATGACCTAGCAACTCCAGTCCTAAGTGTGCACCTGAAAGAAGTGAAAACATGTTTTCACACAAAAGCTTGCACACAAATGTTAATAGCAACATTATTCATAATAGTCAAAAACTGAAAACAACTTAAGTGCCCATCAACCAAAGAATGGATAAACACAAAGGGGTATATCCATACAACGCAATATTATTCAGCCAAAAAAATAAATGAAGTCGTGATTCATGCTAAAATATGCACAGATCTTGAAAACAGTATGCCAAGTTAAAGAAACCAGAAACAAAAGGCTACATATTCAACCTAGATGTCCATCGACGAATGAATGGATAAAAAGACTCTGGTATATATACAATGGAATACTACTCATCTGTAAAAAGAAATGCAGAAGAATCAGTCCTAATGAGGTGGTTGGATCTAGAACCTATCATAAAAAGTGAAGTAAGTCAAAAAGAGAAAGACAAGTACAGTATACTAACACATATATATGGAATCCAGTAGGATGGTAATGATAACACATGCAGTGAAGTGATGGAAAAACAGACATGGAGAATAGATATATGGACATTGTGTGGAATGAACAGTGGGTGGGAGGCATAAAGGAAGTCACATGAAAACCTCTACTATCATATGTGAAAAAAACAGCTATTGCCATTGCACTGTGGGAAAAGGGGATCCTTCAGGGTTGCTGTGCGATGGCCTGGAGGAGTGGGATTGGGGGGATATACATATGACTAGTCTGGGATCACACATATCTGTAAATCTCAAAATTCTGTAAAAGTAAAAAGTAAAATAATTTTTTTTAAAAAAATGGCTACACATTATGTGGCTCCATCTATATGTAATGTTTAGAATAAGCAAACCCACAGAGACAGAAAGTATATTAGTGGTTGCCAGTAGTTTTCATTCCCTGGGAAGTTACTGTTAATGGGTAAAAAGTTTCTTTTTTAGAGTGATAAAAATATTCTGTAATTATATAATGGTGATGGTCATATAATCTCGTGAATATACCAAAAACCACTGAATTCTGCACTTTAGAAGTGTGAACTCTATGATTTTATCTTTGGTTTTTCTTTTTGAATTCTTAATGAATTTTTTTAAAAAGAAGAAAAGCTGCCATGTCTTTATCAACCAGAGTATTATGAGAAGTGAAATACTCTATTAATACTAATAAAATGGATTTTTAATTTGTATCAAATAGGGTGACTGTTTAAATCTGTGAAAGTGTAGTAGAATCGGGAATTGGGTGTCAATCAGTATTTGAAGGCCACGTTCACATTGCTCCGTGAGGATAATACTCTGGTAAATCTTCAACTTGTAAACATCTGGGTGCTATCCATTACAGTTCAGACATTTCATCAGAATATTTTTATATTTAGAACTTAACTTCTTTCCCAACAGTATCCATTATTTGGTTCATCTTTTCAAAGACTATATATTCAGTAAATATATGTGGATTACAAGGATTAACATAGTCACTGGCTCATCTGCATAATATTGAGTTCTAATGATCACTCAAAGCAAGAAATCCTAGAAAAAGAAATGTGCACTTCTGAATCCACAGTGTAATGGTGCCACCGTAACATTGAATGTTGAAATATATTTCAGTTAAATGTTTTAGTTTAATAATTCACTCAGTTCTGATCGAAATGGATCACTTAGTTTACCTGAGGTAATCATAGTCATAACTCATATTTTGAGAATTCTTAGATCTAAATCACACTATAAATTAAATAAAGAATCAGAAAGTAGCAAATGTTACCAATGATGGAAACAGTTGTTGTGGAATGAACAGTGGGTGGGAGGCATAAAGGAAGTCACATGAAAACCTCTACTATCATATGTGAAAAACAGCTATTGCCATTGCACTGTGGGAAAAGGGATCCGTCAGGGTTGCTGTGCGATGGCCTGGAGGAGTGGGATTGGGGGGATATACATATGACTAGTCTGGGATCACACATATCTGTAAATCTCAAAATTCTGTAAAAGTAAAAAGTAAAATAATTTTTTTTAAAAAAATGGCTACACATTATGTGGCTCCATCTATATGTAATGTTTAGAATAAGCAAACCCACAGAGACAGAAAGTATATTAGTGGTTGCCAGTAGTTTTCATTCCCTGGGAAGTTACTGTTAATGGGTAAAAAGTTTCTTTTTTAGAGTGATAAAAATATTCTGTAATTATATAATGGTGATGGTCATATAATCTCGTGAATATACCAAAAACCACTGAATTCTGCACTTTAGAAGTGTGAACTCTATGATTTTATCTTTGGTTTTTCTTTTTGAATTCTTAATGAATTTTTTTAAAAAGAAGAAAAGCTGCCATGTCTTTATCAACCAGAGTATTATGAGAAGTGAAATACTCTATTAATACTAATAAAATGGATTTTTAATTTGTATCAAATAGGGTGACTGTTTAAATCTGTGAAAGTGTAGTAGAATCGGGAATTGGGTGTCAATCAGTATTTGAAGGCCACGTTCACATTGCTCCGTGAGGATAATACTCTGGTAAATCTTCAACTTGTAAACATCTGGGTGCTATCCATTACAGTTCAGACATTTCATCAGAATATTTTTATATTTAGAACTTAACTTCTTTCCCAACAGTATCCATTATTTGGTTCATCTTTTCAAAGACTATATATTCAGTAAATATATGTGGATTACAAGGATTAACATAGTCACTGGCTCATCTGCATAATATTGAGTTCTAATGATCACTCAAAGCAAGAAATCCTAGAAAAAGAAATGTGCACTTCTGAATCCACAGTGTAATGGTGCCACCGTAACATTGAATGTTGAAATATATTTCAGTTAAATGTTTTAGTTTAATAATTCACTCAGTTCTGATCGAAATGGATCACTTAGTTTACCTGAGGTAATCATAGTCATAACTCATATTTTGAGAATTCTTAGATCTAAATCACACTATAAATTAAATAAAGAATCAGAAAGTAGCAAATGTTACCAGTTCATGCTCTTCCTACTAAGTCCCCAAGAATGTTCTCAATTCATCTGTTCATCCTCTCTTCCAACTCCCAACAGACAAGGCCATCAGTTTCGCAGAACAATTTCTGGTGAGCAGATGAATTCTCTAAGGTTACCATCTGGTCTCAAGGGCCTTGGCACAAGGTGACAGACTCTTGTTGGAGGTACATGCAAAGAGCCTGGCAGTTAGCTCCCCATCATGACTTCCTAGCTTACTGTCTGACCACTGAGTCTAAAAACCTGAAAGCAAGGTTCACGCTGTATTGTTAACCTTACCACTCTTTGTGTTCCCATTATTTCTCATGGGTCACCTTCTGGCCAACACAGCCTTCTTCTTTGAGGGAGCAATACACACAGAGAGCCTAAACACCTCAGTGATTTACATGGTGCCGGTCCTTTCCTCTACCATAAAACAGGCTGCAGAAGGCCAGCAGCAAATTACCTTCTTGTGCAGCACTTCAAAGGAGACAGGACAGTTGGGTCCAACCTTCAGAAATTCAGTCAAATTAATTTGTAGTATTCACCCACCATCAAATGGATTTTCTGGAATCACATGCTTCCTGGATACAATCTTATATTATCAATAGCAGAAATAGGAAATATGCAGAAACCAACATATTTTCATTATTCTTGAACAGAAAATGCCTGCTGGTATAAGAAGTGCTATAGAACAGCTTTTTTTTACCCTGTTTTACACATAAAAGGCTCCTATATGTAAAACACCTGTAGAGCATAGATTATCTGTTTTCTATAATTCATCTACCCAGTAGATTGCTTATCCAGTAAATATATGTGGATTACAAGGATTAACATAGTCACTGGCTCATCTGCATAATATTGAGTTCTAATGATCACTCAAAGCAAGAAATCCTAGAAAAAGAAATGTGCACTTCTGAATCCACAGTGTAATGGTGCCACCGTAACATTGAATGTTGAAATATATTTCAGTTAAATGTTTTAGTTTAATAATTCACTCAGTTCTGATCGAAATGGATCACTTAGTTTACCTGAGGTAATCATAGTCATAACTCATATTTTGAGAATTCTTAGATCTAAATCACACTATAAATTAAATAAAGAATCAGAAAGTAGCAAATGTTACCAGTTCATGCTCTTCCTACTAAGTCCCCAAGAATGTTCTCAATTCATCTGTTCATCCTCTCTTCCAACTCCCAACAGACAAGGCCATCAGTTTCGCAGAACAATTTCTGGTGAGCAGATGAATTCTCTAAGGTTACCATCTGGTCTCAAGGGCCTTGGCACAAGGTGACAGACTCTTGTTGGAGGTACATGCAAAGAGCCTGGCAGTTAGCTCCCCATCATGACTTCCTAGCTTACTGTCTGACCACTGAGTCTAAAAACCTGAAAGCAAGGTTCACGCTGTATTGTTAACCTTACCACTCTTTGTGTTCCCATTATTTCTCATGGGTCACCTTCTGGCCAACACAGCCTTCTTCTTTGAGGGAGCAATACACACAGAGAGCCTAAACACCTCAGTGATTTACATGGTGCCGGTCCTTTCCTCTACCATAAAACAGGCTGCAGAAGGCCAGCAGCAAATTACCTTCTTGTGCAGCACTTCAAAGGAGACAGGACAGTTGGGTCCAACCTTCAGAAATTCAGTCAAATTAATTTGTAGTATTCACCCACCATCAAATGGATTTTCTGGAATCACATGCTTCCTGGATACAATCTTATATTATCAATAGCAGAAATAGGAAATATGCAGAAACCAACATATTTTCATTATTCTTGAACAGAAAATGCCTGCTGGTATAAGAAGTGCTATAGAACAGCTTTTTTTTACCCTGTTTTACACATAAAAGGCTCCTATATGTAAAACACCTGTAGAGCATAGATTATCTGTTTTCTATAATTCATCTACCCAGTAGATTGCTTATCCAGTCATAAGCCCAAGCAAACATTTGAAAGAAATGAAAGCCAAGCATGTATAGAAGTGGAATCTGAATGCCACTGAAGACATTTGGTAGCCGTAAAAATTCTGCCTCTTTTTTCTTTGATGTTGCCCATGAAGAATGAATTAATTCTCTCTAAGCAAGGGAATGAAGTGGGTTGGAAGTGGGTTCAGGTTGGTGTATCCTGTTCTTCATAGAAATTTCTAGGGCACAAGAAAGATTTCTTTTTCCTTCTTTTTAATGAATCCTACTGGATTTTATTTGACACAGAATACAATATGGCTTCAGGAATATCAAACTGAAAAGTCAAAGCAGAAAAGACATGGTTCTACCTAATTTATAATTAAGTAACAGGCAGGCAAGTCATTAAATGCGTAACAAACCAGTTGAGCTTGATGGAAGAATTCTCTTTTCCCGGTGCACATACCTTTGGAATTCTCACTCTCTGCTGTCCAATGAACACACCTGCTGTGCTATAAGCCTGCAAGAGAGGCAAGGGAAGTAGAAACCATGTTACAGACTCCCCATGAAACAGCGCACTGTTCAAAAGTAGCAGATGCCTGGTTAGCTTCACATTCTATGCAAAGAACCATAATATTGTTCCTACAGGTGGCACAGTTATCCATTCTAATATCCTAGGCCCAGATTTTCCACTTTTTCATCCACCTTTTCACTTTAAAGCACTTCTCACTCAGGCCACTGGTGGTGCCTTTCAGGGAATCCACGATCATCGTTGCCACTGTCTGGAAATGCACATCTATCTTCTGGCCACTACAAGAAAAATGTCTAACCTGCTGAAGAATATGGATTGTTTCATCTAGATCATTTTCCCTGCAAGAGACTTAACCCAAAACCTAAAACATCTCATGAAAACCAATAGAAAGATAACCCAGTCTTCCCTAAGAAGGCAGACCCCAACTCATTAGCTTCCTTCTACTGCATAAGTGAGAATACAGTACCAAAAAAAGCAAAATATCCAAATGTTTTGACCAGAGACTCAAATCAGCTCACTGCCTGAAAAGTAGGGAGGGGAATAAAATCTATGTCTTTAATCACAGTGACCCTGTCCACAGGTAACTGGAGTTTAATAAGTTTCTTGCCTTCTGACAAGAGTATCAACTCCTCCTTTATGGAGAAAGGTGCTGATTTCCCTCTTCCTTGCTTTAATTTACAGAACCCAAAATCCTTACCTAAGAAGCTAGCTCTCAGCCCCAGATTGGCTTTGGCTGACAGTCCCCATGTCCATGCCTTGCTCCAGTCTGAGTTAGATACTTGGTGAGGTAGATACTTAGCAGTCAGAGTGCTAACCTGAGCAAGATCTGGGCAGGCGCCAACGTCAGAACTGACAGAATTCTTGTCTCTTCCAGGAACCATCTGCTGTTTCTTTTCACAGGATCTGGACCCAATGCCCTAACCAGTACCATCCGCCACTTTGCTTCTTGAGTTCTGCCTTTTCCTAATTGCTTAGAGACTGAAGTGAGAGAGTTCCGTCTCTGGTTTCAAAATTCCTGGCTTTTCCTAATTGTTGACATACCTTTGGAATTCTCACTCTCTGCTGTCAAATGAACACACCTGCTGTGCTATAAGCCTGCAAGAGAGGCAAGGGAAGTAGAAACCATGTTACAGACTCCCCATGAAACAGCGCACTGTTCAAAAGTAGCAGATGCCTGGTTAGCTTCACATTCTATGCAAAGAACCATAATATTGTTCCTACAGGTGGCACAGTTATCCATTCTAATATCCTAGGCCCAGATTTTCCACTTTTTCATCCACCTTTTCACTTTAAAGCACTTCTCACTCAGGCCACTGGTGGTGCCTTTCAGGGAATCCACGATCATCGTTGCCACTGTCTGGAAATGCACATCTATCTTCTGGCCACTACAAGAAAAATGTCTAACCTGCTGAAGAATATGGATTGTTTCATCTAGATCATTTTCCCTGCAAGAGACTTAACCCAAAACCTAAAACATCTCATGAAAACCAATAGAAAGATAACCCAGTCTTCCCTAAGAAGGCAGACCCCAACTCATTAGCTTCCTTCTACTGCATAAGTGAGAATACAGTACCAAAAAGCAAAATATCCAAATGTTTTGACCAGAGACTCAAATCAGCTCACTGCCTGAAAAGTAGGGAGGGGAATAAAATCTATGTCTTTAATCACAGTGACCCTGTCCACAGGTAACTGGAGTTTAATAAGTTTCTTGCCTTCTGACAAGAGTATCAACTCCTCCTTTATGGAGAAAGGTGCTGATTTCCCTCTTCCTTGCTTTAATTTACAGAACCCAAAATCCTTACCTAAGAAGCTAGCTCTCAGCCCCAGATTGGCTTTGGCTGACAGTCCCCATGTCCATGCCTTGCTCCAGTCTGAGTTAGATACTTGGTGAGGTAGATACTTAGCAGTCAGAGTGCTAACCTGAGCAAGATCTGGGCAGGCGCCAACGTCAGAACTGACAGAATTCTTGTCTCTTCCAGGAACCATCTGCTGTTTCTTTTCACAGGATCTGGACCCAATGCCCTAACCAGTACCATCCGCCACTTTGCTTCTTGAGTTCTGCCTTTTCCTAATTGCTTAGAGACTGAAGTGAGAGAGTTCCGTCTCTGGTTTCAAAATTCCTCAGAGGAATCCTATATTGATTGACTAGCCTTCTCTTTCAAATTGATGAAGATGGGACCTTTAGCCTTGACCTTTATCTCAGTTCCTTATAGGATTTCTGAAGCCCTTTTATTGGTGAGTTATAAAGTCTTTGAAGGAACATTTACTTTTTCAGCAACTACACTCATCTTAGTCCTCATAGTGTGGCTTCCATCTTATGTCAACATCCCATTGAGGCAAGCAGAAGAATTTCTGACTCTTCAGGTTCAAAGTTGATGCCTCTCGGTTGTATCTTCCACTCAGTTGCTGTTGGGTTTTTTTTTTTTTTTGGAAGCCTCAAAGTCCCCACTCATGTGCCTGGCAAACTTAAGAGGCGAGTTTTAAATTTAATGAATAATCTTACCTTTACCTACATACACTATCAGATCTGTCTATTATCCAGAATCTCTCCACTCATCCAAAAATGACGATTTTCTCTCTGAAGGCAGTGGGGTAGAGTACACGCACCCACACAGAAAGTTTAGCCATACTATCAGGAAGACCATCAAATCATAACAGAAACTGAAAAAACAGGGTAGCTTCAAGCTACCAACAAAATTAAAGTCTTTGAAATTCTGGCAGAGCTCAATCTCTCTCAAAAAATATAAAGTTCAACATCTTGCCAACAGTCTTGAATCACAAATGAAAACTTATGAAAACCATACGGTAGGAGAGCTCTTCAAAAGCAGTCCCCTGCCCAGGACATGTGCATGGTACCAGCAGAACAAACTAGCTCCGAGATGATGAGCCAGAGAGAGGTGTGGGGATGATCACAAGCCAGAAGAATGGCCGGAAGGACAGTCAGTGACACTCTGCTTCAAACAGTGTGGTGTCTCAGTGGAATACTGGAGAAAAGTCAATGACAGCTCTTCTTGAGCAAAGATTGTGAGTAGGGGACAAATTTTAAAGCACAGAGTTATAGACAGTAATAGGAACTGTGAGTGGTGGTGGCTGCCATACATTTTAACAAGAACACATGAGCCCTGTGCGGGAAGAACTGCTTTACAACACTGCTGTTACTAGAGAAGAGTCACTGTCTCTCACAGAACTAGTTAGTGATTGATCCTGTTAAGGAGACCTTTCTCCCCCATGTTTCCACCAAAACAACAACAAAAACACCGCCACCACTGGGTAGCAAAGGTTTCTATTTCATTAGAAGTTTCATGATTCTTAAATTGAAAATGCAGTGATAAAATTTGAAAAGATATTAAATAAACCAGTGAATTATTTCTTTACAAAATGCATCCCATTTAATAACAGTGGAAGATTGCATTCATGTTCACAACCATTCACCACACTTCCTGTAAGAGAGTTATATACATCACATATTTCCATGTGACTTGTAGTCCCTTCATATAGGAGGCACGTACCTCCTCATTTTATTAACATTGGGTTTAACCATGAGATTTGCTTTGGGCAATGAAATGTGAGGTGTAAAGATTTCTATCCCCAATCCAGGAAGATTCCACATACCTCATAACAATTAAGCCTGTGCACCACAAGTATTGAGCCTGTGTTCTAGAGCCCGGAAACCATAACTACTGAAGCCTGCACCCTAAATTCCAAGCTCTGTAACAAAAGAAGCCACTGTAATGAGAAGTCTGCATACCACAACTAGGGAGTAGCCCCTGCTGGCTGCAACTAGAGAAAATTCAGCATCCACGAGGATTCAGCCCAGCCAAAAATAAATAATAAACAGGAAAACAGAAATGAATTTATATTTCTGAGTCTGAATAAATCATTCCATTGCTCTGTAACATTCCAAACAGTATTAGAAGCAAAGTCATACTTTATAACAGAGCACAAAAGCACGAATAGCAAGACAACTTTCGATGGGTTCGTAGAGCTAATGAAGCTAATGATTAGTACTTGAAAAGTGTTGCTGCACTGGTTGGTGGGTTGGTTTTGCTTACATTGTTTCTGACAAGAAATGTTCCTTCACTATCTGTGTTCCTCTGTACTTGTGTTTTTCCACTGCCTCTGCTTGCTTTTAATATTTTCCCTTTGTAACTTGTTTTAATGAATTTGATTATGCCGTTACTGTGGTGTAGATGTCTTTGTGTTTCTTGTGCTTGGGGCTCATTGAACTTCTTGGATCTAGTTTTTATTGAATTTGAAAAAATGTTGGCTCTTATTTCTTCAAATATGTTTCTCCTATTCTCACTTCCCCCATCACCTTTCTATCAAGACTCCAATTACATGTATAGTAAGCTACTTGACATTAGGCCAGAGCTCACTGATGCTCTGTACCCTTTCTTCTGCCAGATCTATTTTTGCCTGGGTTCAATGTACATAGTTTCTAGTACCAGGTCTTCAAATGCACTTCTGATTTTTCTACAGTATCTAGTCGGTTGTTAATTCATTCTATCCAGTGTATTTTTTCATCTCTGTCATTGTTCTCAGCTCCAAAAGTTCAATTTGTGTCTTTTTCACATCTATTGTGTTTCTACTTAACTCATGATATCTTTCCTCTAGATCAGGATTTCTCAACTTCAGCAAGACTGTTTAGCTGCATCGCTAGCTTCTACCCACCACATACCAGTAGCACCACTACCCTCAAGCTGGGATAACCAAACTCCAGACATTGCCAAATGCTGTTTGGGGGAAAAAAATTAGTCCTCTGTGCCAGATTTTGGAACATACGTGATACAGTTGGAGTAACTATTTAAATGTCATTGTTTACTACTTCTATCATCTGTGTCAGTTTTTCTCAATTTCTATTGATTGATTTTTCTGCTTATAATTTTCCTTTTTTACATGTCTGATCACATATGCCAGACATTTCAAAGTCAGCTTTGAGTATTCTCATATTCCTATAAATATTCTTGAGCTTTATTCTGGGATGTAGCTAAGTTACAGGAAAGAAGTCTGATCCTTTTAGGTCTTGCTTTTAAGCTTCATTAGGTAAAACCAGAATAGCATCTCATCTAGGGCTAATTTTGTACTACTGCTGAAGTGAGACCCTTCTGCCTGTTCTACACAGTGCCCCATGAATTGTGACGTTTTCCTGCTTGGCTAGTGGGCAATGGCACTATTTGTGGCCTTCTGTGAGCTCCTCACCAGTGGTTCTTTACATGGTCTAGTATGGTTTCCTCACCTGCATGTGTTGGTAAGCTCTCAGGTGAATACTTCAGGAAGGACCTCTGGACATTTGGGGGATTCTTTCTTTCTGAGAAGCTTTCTCCTCTGGCTCTTTGTTCTGAGAACTCCAGCAGTTTTGGCCTCTCTCTTAACTTCATCTCTTCAACTCCCACCTCCATCTGCTCCACTCAAAGATCATTGCACTCTGCTTGGGTTCTCCTCCTGCCCTGCAGTCTGGAAACTCTTTCCAGGCACTAAGCTAGAATAATCACCAAAGTCACTTGCTCTATTTCCCATCTCTCAAGGATCATTGTCTTTCATTATCTCATGCCTAATGTCTTGAAAGGGCTTCCCAGGTGATACTAGTGGTAAAGAATCCACCTGTAAATGCAGGAGACTTAAAAGACGTGGGTTCAGTCCCTGGCTTGGGAAGATCCCCTGGAGGAAGACATGGCAACTCACTCCAGTATTCTTACCTGGAGAATCCCATGGACAGAGGAGCCTGGTGGATTATAATCTATAGGGTCACACAGAACTTTCCCAGCAAAGAACTGTTTAGCTGCATCGCTAGCTTCTACCCACCACATACCAGTAGCACCACTACCCTCAAGCTGGGATAACCAAACTCCAGACATTGCCAAATGCTGTTTGGGGGAAAAAAATTAGTCCTCTGTGCCAGATTTTGGAACATACGTGATACAGTTGGAGTAACTATTTAAATGTCATTGTTTACTACTTCTATCATCTGTGTCAGTTTTTCTCAATTTCTATTGATTGATTTTTCTGCTTATAATTTTCCTTTTTTACATGTCTGATCACATATGCCAGACATTTCAAAGTCAGCTTTGAGTATTCTCATATTCCTATAAATATTCTTGAGCTTTATTCTGGGATGTAGCTAAGTTACAGGAAAGAAGTCTGATCCTTTTAGGTCTTGCTTTTAAGCTTCATTAGGTAAAACCAGAATAGCATCTCATCTAGGGCTAATTTTGTACTACTGCTGAAGTGAGACCCTTCTGCCTGTTCTACACAGTGCCCCATGAATTGTGACGTTTTCCTGCTTGGCTAGTGGGCAATGGCACTATTTGTGGCCTTCTGTGAGCTCCTCACCAGTGGTTCTTTACATGGTCTAGTATGGTTTCCTCACCTGCATGTGTTGGTAAGCTCTCAGGTGAATACTTCAGGAAGGACCTCTGGACATTTGGGGGATTCTTTCTTTCTGAGAAGCTTTCTCCCCTCTGGCTCTTTGTTCTGAGAACTCCAGCAGTTTTGGCCTCTCTCTTAACTTCATCTCTTCAACTCCCACCTCCATCTGCTCCACTCAAAGATCATTGCACTCTGCTTGGGTTCTCCTCCTGCCCTGCAGTCTGGAAACTCTTTCCAGGCACTAAGCTAGAATAATCACCAAAGTCACTTGCTCTATTTCCCATCTCTCAAGGATCATTGTCTTTCATTATCTCATGCCTAATGTCTTGAAAGGGCTTCCCAGGTGATACTAGTGGTAAAGAATCCACCTGTAAATGCAGGAGACTTAAAAGACGTGGGTTCAGTCCCTGGCTTGGGAAGATCCCCTGGAGGAAGACATGGCAACTCACTCCAGTATTCTTACCTGGAGAATCCCATGGACAGAGGAGCCTGGTGGATTATAATCTATAGGGTCACACAGAGTCAGACATGACTAAAGCAACTTAGCACACATGCATGCAATGTCTTGAAAATAATTGAAAATATTCAATATTTCATCTGATTTTTTAAAGTTGTTTCAAGGAATAGGGTCAAGGGGTTTTTGTTACTCCATCTTGATTGGAAATGACTACATTTCTTCTTCTTTTTTTTTTTCTTTGTTTGCTCTGGGGTTTTGTTGCTGCACAGGCTTTCTCTAGTTGCAGCGAGAAGAGGCTACTCTTCATTGCAGTGCACAGGGTTTTCAATGAGATGGGTTTTCTTGTTGCAGAGCACAGGCTGTGGATGCAGGGTCTTCAGGAGTTGCAACATGCTGGCTCAGTAGTTGTGGTATGTAGGCTTAGTTGCTCTGCAGCATATGGAATCTTCCTGGGCAAGGAATCAAACCCATGTCCCCTCCATTGGCAAGCAGATTTGTATCCACTGCACCATCAGGGAAATCCAAAATGTGTACATTTTAAGTTACTTGGAATTTAGATGGGTGTTAAACTTTCTGAATTACTGCATTTCTGAGAATAACTGTACTTTGCTCTCAGTCTTGATTGAAATGTTTGAATTGGAATAAAATTCTACTCAACATAATTTTCACTACAAACTGAAACCATTTTCCCCTTGTTTTGAGCATTCATTGTTGTGTATAGGAAGTCTGATGTTTCTTTGATTCTTATGCCTTTGTAAATAGCTTCTTTTCTTACTATAAGATTTTAGAATGATCTTTTGACCTATAATGTTCTGAAATTTTAGAGTGATCTGTCTAGGTATGGATTTAAAAAATAATAGCTATGAAATCATGAGTTGACTAATTTTAATTTTACAACATGTTAAAAATAAGCATATATTTATCTTTTTATTAAAATTTAAAAAATATATTCATACCACTTAAAATTATCTGTAGGGGGACACATGTATACTTCTGTCTTCCCTAGTAACTCAGTGCAATGCAGGAAATGCAGGAGACACAGGTTCGATCTCTGGGTGGGAAGATCCTTTGAGGAAGAAATGGCAACCCACTCCAGTATTCTTGCCTGGCATATTCCATGGGATCACAAAAAGTCAGACATAGTTACAGACAAAGCACATGTGCATCCATATGTACTTATGACTGATTCATGTTGTTTTATGGCAGAAACCAACACAGAATTGTAAAAACTTATCCTCCAATTAAAAATTAAAAAAAAAAAAAAAAGACTGGTAGCTACCAAAAGAATCGTTTTTAGTATCACTGCTGTTATGTCTTCTACTTTTTAGAAAACTTTGGATTCAAGCATAGTGTTAAATAGCAAATGAAACCATGAAAAAAAAAAAAAAAACAATGAACTAACTGGGAGAAAATATTTGCAAATGATGCCATTGACAATGGATTAATTTCCAAAATACACAGACAACTCATATAATTCAATATAAAAATTTTTTTTAAATGGGCAGAAGACCTAAATAGACCTTTCTCCAAAAAAGAATAATAATAATTCAGATGGAAGATGGGCACATGAAAAGATGCTCAACATCACTAATTATTACAGTAATGAAAATAATAACTACAATGAGGTATCTCCTCACATTAGTCAGAATGACCATCATCAAAAAATCTACAAATAATAATTGCTGGAGCTGATATTGGAAAAAAGGGAGCTCTCCCACATTGTCGGTGGTAATGTAAATTGGTGCAACCATTATGGAGAACAGTATGGAGGTTCCTTAAAAATCAAGTCAACACATGATCCAGCAATCTCATTCCTAAGCATATAGCCACCTACTTCAAAGAGATGTATATACCTGCAAAGCTCACAGCAGCACTATTTACAATAGTCAAGACATGGAAGCAAACTAAGTGTCCATCAACAGAGGAGTGAATGAAGAAGACGTGTGTGTGTATGTGTGTGTGTATATATATATATAAAAGGCACTATTAATCAGTCATAAAAAAGAATGAACCATTTTCATTTGCAGCAAGGTGGATGAACCTAGAGATTATCATAGTGAGTAAAGTCAGAGAATTACTATACTATATCACTCATACGTGGAAGCTAAAAAATAATACAAATGAACTGATTTACAAAACAGAAAAACTCACAGACATAAAAAACAAATTATGGGGCTTCCCCTGGTGGTCCAGTGGATAAGGACACCGCCTTGCAGTGAAAGGGGTGCCGGTTCGATCCCTGGCCTGCGAAGATCCCACGTGCCGCGGAGCGGCTGGACTGATGTGTCCGATTGCTGAGCCGGAGCTCTGGAGCGCATGCGCCCAGAAAGTCGGCGCTCTGCGACAACAGACGCCACCACGATGGGAGGCCCACAGGAGCCAGAGAACAAAGACGGATGAAAATAGAGAAAGGAAGGACCAATAGAAGTGGCCCGCCCGCTCCCCTCCCTCCCCAACCCCGCCCAAAAAATAAAATTAAAAAAAAAAAAAAACAAATTATGTGGGAGGAGGGATAAATTGGGAGTATAGGATTAACATATACACACCACTAAGTGCAAAACATATAGACAGTAAGGATTTACTGTACATAGCACAGTACCTATATTCAACATCTGGTGATAAAAAGACCCTCATGATGGGAGAAATAGAAGACAGAAGGAGAAGGAGATGACAGGGGACAACAGAGGACGAGATGGTTGGATGGCATCACTGAGTCAATGGGCATGATTTCGAGCAGGCTCCGGGAGATGGTGAAGGACAGGGAAGCCTGGGGTGCTGCACTCCACGGGGTCAAAAAGAGTCAGACATGACTGAGCAATTGAACAGAACTGACCAACCTGAATAATACTGAGAATAACTGAGTAATAATGAGAAAGAATTTAAAATTATAATTATAATTATATAATTATATATTATATATTATATGTTTATAATTTAGTGTTAATAATTTTAAAAAGGTAAAAACATAAAAAGCATAGTGTTAAGAAAAATTATGATAGACTATCAGGGAAAACTCAGAATAGGTGAAGATTACTAAGTATCTTCTCAGTGGATGTTATCCAGGTGATCCTTTGGAATTATCTGACTAAATAGGTTTCTGCAGTTTTCATGTTTCTTGGGCAGTTTTACATGCAACTCTGTAAGCTGTAGAAAACTGACACAAATGAGTCTTACGTACAGATGGGACAACAAATTGTCTCTGAAGATGCAATTGACTGTCACTGTATAAAAGAGAGGGCTTCCCAGGTGGCACTAGTGATAAAAAACCCGCCTGCCAATGCAGGAGACGTAAGAGATGTGGGTTCAATCCCTGGGTTTGGAAGATCCCCTGGAGAAGGAAATAGCAACCCACTCCAGTATTCTTTTTTTTTTTTTTATTTTGGGCGGGGGCCCGGTTGGGGAGGGAGGGGGACGGGGGGGGCACTTCTATTGGTCCTTTGTTTCTCTATGTTCATCCGTCTTTGTTCTTTGGCTCCTGTGGGCCTCCCATCGCGGTGGCGGCTGCCGCTGCAGAGCGCCGGCTCTGGGTGCATGCGCGCCAGAGCTCCGGCTCGGTGATTGGACACATCAGTCCAGCCACGTCGCAGCACGTGAGATCTTCCCAGGCCAGAGATGGAACCGGCGCCCCTTGCACTGCAAGGCGGTGTCCTTACCCACTGGACCACCAGGGGAAGCCCCACTCCAGTATTCTTGCATGGAGAATCCCATGGACAGAGGAGTGTGGCGGGCTAAGGGTCACAAAGAGATGGACATGACTGAAGCAACTTAGCACACACTCATGTAAAAAGGATGATTCCAAATATTACATTATGTCTCCTATAAATACGGAGAACACTTCAAACTGGCCATTATGGGTGAGAATTTTTTATTTCACTTCATAAGTATAGACTTTAAGAAATTATAAAGTATGTGTCAGGTGTCTTTGAGTTTCTAAAGCTCTATGGTAATAGTGGCACAAAATAAATAATCAAATAACCCATCAGAGGAATTCCTTATGTTCTAATGCCTAACAGTAGTCATGAAGTCAGTATCAAATGGTGTTTGACTCTCAGGGGCATCACTTCATTAGAAGAGAATTTCACTGAGAGTTACATGGACTGTGACCTTTGAATAGATTGATAGAGATAGACTTGTAGAGAGAGTGGAATATTTGAAAAGAAAGATGTGGGCTCACATTTTATTGTTAATGTCTCTTGCTCCTTTGCATTTTGAGTTACTGAAAACTGAAATGAGTCTTACGTACAGATGGGACAACAAATTGTCTCTGAAGATGCAATTGACTGTCACTGTATAAAAGAGAGGGCTTCCCAGGTGGCACTAGTGATAAAAAACCCGCCTGCCAATGCAGGAGACGTAAGAGATGTGGGTTCAATCCCTGGGTTTGGAAGATCCCCTGGAGAAGGAAATAGCAACCCACTCCAGTATTCTTTTTTTTTTTTTTATTTTGGGCGGGGGTCCGGTTGGGGAGGGAGGGGGACGGGTGGGTCACTTCTATTGGTCTTTCGTTTCTCTATGTTCATCCGTCTTTGTTCTTTGGCTCCTGTGGGCCTCCCATCGCGGTGGCGGCTGCCGCTGCAGAGCGCCGGCTCTGGGTGCATGCGCGCCAGAGCTCCGGCTCGGTGATTGGACACATCAGTCCAGCCACGTCGCAGCACGTGAGATCTTCCCAGGCCAGGGATGGAACCGGCGCCCCTTGCACTGCAAGGCGGTGTCCTTACCCACTGGACCACCAGGGGAAGCCCCACTCCAGTATTCTTGCATGGAGAATCCCATGGACAGAGGAGTGTGGCGGGCTAAGGGTCACAAAGAGATGGACATGACTGAAGCAACTTAGCACACACTCATGTAAAAAGGATGATTCCAAATATTACATTATGTCTCCTATAAATACGGAGAACACTTCAAACTGGCCATTATGGGTGAGAATTTTTTATTTCACTTCATAAGTATAGACTTTAAGAAATTATAAAGTATGTGTCAGGTGTCTTTGAGTTTCTAAAGCTCTATGGTAATAGTGGCACAAAATAAATAATCAAATAACCCATCAGAGGAATTCCTTATGTTCTAATGCCTAACAGTAGTCATGAAGTCAGTATCAAATGGTGTTTGACTCTCAGGGGCATCACTTCATTAGAAGAGAATTTCACTGAGAGTTACATGGACTGTGACCTTTGAATAGATTGATAGAGATAGACTTGTAGAGAGAGTGGAATATTTGAAAAGAAAGATGTGGGCTCACATTTTATTGTTAATGTCTCTTGCTCCTTTGCATTTTGAGTTAAGGTCTGCAAACTATTCCCTCTCAAGCAGTTGGAGATATTTCCTGTCATTCTGGTGAGAATGTAAAGGCAATCTATTAATTGCTGGCAAATCTTACTTGCTTCATTTGGTTTTAAGTTCCTGGGATAGATAAATCTGGTTTCCTTAGTAAATATCCTCTTCCCATTTCTAGCCTGAAATTAGTCTTAGTTTTATTAATCAGCTGATGTAGGAGTGGAGCATATGGAAAATCTTTGTTTACAGCTCAGGACCAAGTAGACCTGGATCCTATTTCACTGCCCCAACCTTTAAGCGTGACCTGTTTGTTGTTTTTTTTAATTGATGTATTGTTGATTTAATATTTTTTCCCACCATCCACTGCCCTCCCGATTTAATTTTTTTTTCTGTTGAATGCTTTTTTATAGCTCCTTATTTTGTACTGAAGTACAGCCAATTAACAATCTTGTGGTAGTTCAAGGTGAAAAGCAAAGGGATTCAGCCATACATATACATGCATCCATTCTCCCTCAAAGCCTCTTCACACCCAGGTGGGACAGAGTGTATTTTTGCAAAGCCCTGGCTTTGTATCAAATTCTCTAAGACAAATCTGATTGGCCACACATTTTATAAATAAAGTTTTGTTGGCACACAGCCACATTCATTCATTTACGTATAGAACTGAGAGCTGAGAGCTGTGAAACCATAGGACCCACAAGTCTAATATATTTACTATCTGGCCTTTTATAGAAAAAGTGTTTTTTTTTTTTTAATCTGGAACATCTACATTTAGATTTTTAAAACTTATTTATTTATTATTTTTGGCTGTTCTGGGCTTTTAGTGCTGCTGCAGGCTCTTCTCTAGTTGCAGGGAGAGGGGGCACTCTCAAGTTGAGGTGAGCAGGCTTCTTGTTGTGGGTGGAACTTGGGCTCTAGGGCTCACAGGCTTCAGTAGGTGTGGCACATGGGCTCAGTAGTTTCGGCTCTGAGGCTCTAGAGCACAGAATCAATAGCTGTGGCTCACAGGCTTAGTTGCTCCCAGCATGTGGGATATTCCCGGATCAGAGATCAAACTCATGTCTCCTGCATTGGCAGGCAAACTCTTTACCACTGAGCCACCAGGGAAAACATTTGTTGACCCTTGTTTTACGATATGACACCAAACTGCTTTAGCATATTAACCATAGATGAAGATTCTATTACTTTTTAAATTTGAGATGTTTAGGCCTTTCTCTACCTCCAAATGGATGTACAATACCATTCGCAGGGAAAGAGGGAACTTCTTCATTTGAGGAGATTAAATAGCATGGTGTTTAATATCTCTCACCAGCCATAAAGTCAGAGTGCCTGGGTTTGAATTTCTATTTACAGCTGAGACCTTGATTAGGCTGTAAAACTTCCCTAAACTTCCCTCTAACTTTCTTAAATCTCAGTTGTCTCATTCATAAAACAAAATAATGATATCTTATATGGTAGGCATAAAAATAAAGTGACCTGCAATATGGTGACTCAGTGACAAAGAATCTGCCTATCAGTGCAAGAGACACAGGAGATCTACATTCGATCCCTGGTTTGGAAGGCCCCCTGGAGTTGGAAATGACAACCCACTCAAGTATTCTTACCTGAGACATACCATGGACAGAAGAGCCTGGTGGGCTACAGTCCATGGGGTCAAAAAGAGTGAACACCACTGAGCGAGTGAACACAGTATGCAAACAGCTTAATACCCAGGACATAGAAATCCATGTTGTTATTAGACATGGGAAAACTCTAGAAAGCACAGAAAAATTACATCTATGCCTGCTTTTGTAACTTTTTAAATAAATCCCAGGATCTGTTGCCAGCCTACTCACTCTTTTCCCCATTATTCCAATGAAATTCTTCTACTCAAGAGGCAAAGCATTTTGGTTAGTTGGGAGATATTCCTAGGGGAAATCTCACTAAGGTAGTCCTAGCAAAATCTCATCCTTATTATTAGCAAGATTGTTTGTTTAAAAAAAAATGACCCCAATTCTTCTCTTCTAGGTCACCATGATTCTTATGATGTGACTTTGCTTCCCACATAGAGATGGAATCTCTTTTCCCTGCCTTTGAATCCCTACTGGCCTTGTTACTTGCTTAACCTGTAGAATACAGCAGAAGTGAATGTCCCAGCTCTGAGCTAAGAACTGCAAGCTTAGAGAAGACTTACAAGCTTCTGCTTGCTCCTTTGAAACCCCGCCTTCACCACGATGACAAGCATGGGGTCCTACTGGAGAGTGTCAAGATGAATTATCTTATCCATGAGCATCTTGCTTCTATCAGCTTCCAGCTGACCTGCCAGCCGATCACAGATGGCAGTTATCCCAGCTGAGATCAACCAAGATCAGCTCAGATCAGCAGAATAACCTAAACAGTTTATAGATTCATGAAAAAACATATATATATATATACCATATATATGTTTAATGTATGTCAAGATAAATTAATGTTTGATCATTTCTATCATTGTAATGCTGGCTACTGAATGATTGCTCTCTGATGTTATTTGCTTGGGAAGTTTTGAGCATACCTATCTCACATAGAAAACTAGTGTGATAATCTGAAAATGTGGACATAACTCAACCCAGTTGTGTCAGGACGTTGCTGAAATGAATGATCCAGATGCATGCTCAAGTAGAGGATTTCCCCTGAAAGACTTGGACAGAATTCACACCTCTTGGCTACAAAGACTAAGTAACAATATTATGAGAACTTCTAAAGAAAAGAGGTAAGTAGTCATTCCATTTACAGGGTCAGTTCTTACAACAGAGACCATTAGAACCTAAATGTTTGCATTAAAAAAGGACTTCTGAGTCCCCTCTGATTGGCCTCCAGTTTGGAAATAGTAATTAACAAAACAAAACAGAGTATTGCTGGAAAATGCACTGTTCTTGGAACTTTAACAAGAAGTGATGTGATTATATTATGGCATGTTTTTCCCAAGGTAGTTGCAAAGAAAACAACATTCTTCCTGGGTCTCTGGTGTCCCCTTGTGAGCTTGACTATGCCTTTGCCTTTCCCCTGTATTGACAATCTGCCTTTCCCCTGTAAATGCCACCCTATGTCTTTTAAAGCTCGTCATGTAATATGTACTATGAAGTTTGTTGGAAAGTTCTCATTTCTCTTTTATCACGTCAGTTGCAGGTACAAATTTTTTGGTTACCAATTGTTCTCGGTCACCAACCATTTAAGGCATTTTACCAGTCACTGGCAATACAGCAGTGAATAATAAGACATAGCCTTTGTCCTCACATTAATAATGATAACAAAAATGACAGCAAGCATATCATTAACAATAACTGAGACCATACTACATTATAGGTTCTGTAACATTTTCACAGGCATTTTTACATTTTACCTTCACTGTGGTGCTGTTAAATGGTCAGGACAAATTCTCATCATCTGCATTTTACATATGAAGGAAGTGAGACCCTGTAACATTAAGTAAGTTGGCCATGACTATAAGGAACCCACGTTAGCACCTAGGATTTAGAAATTTCAACCGTGATCATTTAAAAAATCATTATGAAATGTTTCAAACTTACTAAAAATATTAGGATGATGAATCCCACTACCTAAAACCCCAAATTTAACATTATCAATAGTTTGACCATATTTCTTCCCCCTTTTACCTTTATTTTAAGTAAATCCCAGAGATCATGTTATTTCTCTCTTCATGCTCAACATCAATCATTAAAAAGTAAAGCATTATGTTAACATAACCATAAAGCCATTTTCACACTTAACAATATGAATAATAATTACTTTGTCTTATTTAGATACAATTTTTGAAGTTGGAGTAGAATTAAAATTTTCAAAATTATTTTGCTATTCAGTCACACACTGACTAGCCCAAAGCAGTACAAACTGCCTCACCACAACAGTTGGGTGGCTTCTAGATCACCCCTCCTCCCTCAAAGCACATGCTTCATGGTAGAGAATACCATTGGCCCACAACATCTCACCTCTCCCTTTTCCTTACAGGTTTTTAAATCTAGAAACATGATCATGAGGAATAAGTACTGTATTTCCCAGCATTCCTTGCAGATGTGGTCATGAGAGTAGATTCTGCTACATGAGATCTACAGAGTTAAATTAAGCTCTTGGGTAACATTCTTAAGGGGAAAGAGTATGTTTTCCTTTTCCTTTTCTTCTTTCTGCTGACTAGAATGTAGAATCAGCAGTCATCCTGGCCTGTATGGCTGTGTCCTAAGTAAACTGGTGAGGCAGGAAAAGAGGCATCAGATCCCTGATGGCCATGATGTTGCCATATCAGTTTAGAGGTAAGCTTCTATTTTGCAAACTTCAAGCCAATGTTATTTATCTTGATTTCTGATGATTTTAACACATGTAGCAAGATGAATCCTAACTTCTATACATCTCTGTGTACTTCTTCCCCATCACTCAGTTGTAATGGAACTAGCACACAGAAAAATGGGTTAGCTCTGAACTCATGCCTCCAGCTTTACTTTAACTATTAACTGAGATATATTCCATTCAACTTAATGTCTTAAAATGAAAAATTGCCAACTTCCAAAATGTTCCTTTGAGTCTGCCCTTGTAACATAATCATATCTCTTTTGTCTTCTTAATTGAAAGGTCATCCAAATAAACATGCCCATTGTTTGGGTCTCTAAAAAAGTGCTTTGTTCATAAGATTTGCAGAAACCATTCGGGGGGAAGAGTGGAAAAGGCCCGAACTATTTTATCTGTAACAAGCATTGGATAGTGAAATCAAGCCCAGCCTTGTGATCTGTCTCAGATCTCTGAAAACAGCTTCAGAGCTGGTCTGGGTGAGCTGCAGTGAGCTGGTACAACTGATAGAGATGTTGTCAGAGGATCACAGTGTAGGTACACAAGTCCAACTATTATCTACAGTTCCACATTTAAAAGATTTCTTACATAATTTTACAGTTGATAAATCAACTCCTGATCACACAATGAAATAGAACTAGGATATTAAAGCATTAAAACATAGGTTTTTAATTTGTTAACAAAACATTAAGACATTTCCTCAATCTCTTTTAATATAAAGGAAAAGAGTTATAGTAACACAGAAAAGTATTAAAGTTTCTTGCAAAGGTGCAGGCTGATTCAGAATATTCCAAAAGCTTGTATTATGTAATCAAACAGAGGCTAATAAAGGGAATGAGAGACTAAGCGTTATAACTTTCTACTATCAATAATTCTCTATTAAAGCAGTCTGTCAGATTTTACTTTAAAGAGATCTGAGTGATCGAGTTATTAGATAAACGGTTTTATAATAGTTGTTTAGCCACCAAGTTCTGTTCAGCTCTTTGCGACCACATGCCCTGTCATCCACCAGGCTCCTCTGTCCGTGGGAGTTCCCAGGCAAGCATACCGGAGGGGGCTGCCATTTCCTTCCCCATTTTATCAGTGTTTTGAGCCAGAGAGAAACTGGTAGTAACTGAAATGCTGCACTTACTGTTGTTCACCTGCTGATGAGTTTAAGGAATTGTGATGCACTTGCCAATTGTGCGTGAGAGAGCAAAATGTTCATCAAAACACCATAAATGGGCTTCCCTGGTGGTCGAGTGGGTAAGGACACCGCCTTGCAGTGCAAGGGGTGCCGGTTCCATTCCTGGCCTGGAAAGATCCCACGTGCCGTGGAGCAGCTGGACCGATGTGTCCAACTACGGAGCTGGAGCTCTGGAGCGCATGCGCCCAGAGCTGGTGCTCTGCGACAACAGAGGCCACCGCGATGGGAGGCCCACACGAGCCAAAGAACAAAGATGGATGATAATGGACAAATGAAAGACCAATAGAAGTAGCCCGCCCGCTCCCCTCCCCCCCCAACCCACCCCTCCAAAAAATAAAATTTAAAAAAAAAAAAAAACCATAAACTTTACACTTGCAAGAAATTAGTGGAAAATTATTGTTAATAAAGAAAGCATAGGGAGTAAGTAAAATCTTGCTTAACATCTCAGACTGGCTTTATTATTTTTTAATGGATTACACAAAATAGTAACACTAATTTTTTACTTCTGTAAGTTCCAAACTGGGTGTTCCTAATTTCTATGAATTCCCAATTTTGGTGGGCAGTTGCAGAGGAAAGAGATTGATTTTCAATTGCCATAGACAGTGAAAAACAGAGGTCAACCCTTTGCATTCTATTAGGAAGCTCCCTTTACATGTATACACATATATTCTTACAGACAGTATTTCCCAAAAGGGACTGAAACAGTATTTCATACCATGAGTGCTCTTTTTACAATATGATCTTAACGTGCCTCCCATGGACAGGTGGAGTTTATGTCCTTTCCTCTCAAACCTGAGCAAATAGTTGTGACTGCCTCAGTCAAGAGATCACAAAAACACTACACTCTTTCACCTTGTGGTCCTGGAATGTGGATCTAGGAATTCACATGTGTGCTGTGAGGAGATCCAATTTGTCCATGCAGAGAGACCACATGGAGACACCATGGACAGAGGTCCCCTGTGTGAGTGCTCGGTTGCTTCAGTCGAGTCTGACTCTGTGACTTCATGAACTGTAGGCAGCCAGGGTCCTCTGTCTATGGGGATTCTCCAGGCAAGGATACTAGAGTGGGTTGCCATGCCCTGCTCCAGAGGATCTTCCTTACCAAGGGATCGAACTCATGGCTCTTGCAGCTCCCGCATTGCAGGTGAATTCTTTACCCAGTGAGCCACCTGGGAAGTCCTTTTTAGTTCTTACCCTGGTACAAAACAGAATTTCTCAAGTCAAAATATTTTACCTCAGTAGGGCAATCTAAAATAAAATGGAAGAACTGGAACCTTCATTTTGTTGAGCCATTATATTGCAAAAGAGAACTTCCTGGCCTGGGAGACTCAAGAGAGGAGGCATCTTAATCAACAGGAGCAGAGCCGCCCAGCAGTTCTTTGGCTCCCTCCTGGTTTCCTCACACCATGGCCCCAGGTCCTGAAAGCAAGCTTCCTTTTTTTCAAGAGAAGGAATCTGGATATTTGTCTTTTATAAAGTCAGTTTGGTTTGGTTTGTAAAGATGAAGAATTCAAAGTTGTGTGCATTAGAAGCATGGCTGCAAGGGGAATTTTATTCAGAAGTAAATGAGTGAATATTCTTACAAATGTTCAGGGTCTCCAAAAAACCCTAATGTACAGCTTTTTCTCCTTCTCTACTTCACCTATATGAAATGCTAATACATATTTTATCAGATTTATAAAACAACACTATGTACATCACCCTTTCTCTTATTTCTTCATCTCACTAACATCATTGCCCATTTTGGCAGTTGCTCACCTACAAACAAAGAGTTGCTTTTTTTTCCCTCTTGCTAAGACTCAAGGCTCTGATCGAAAACCCTTTAATCACCCCCTCTCTCTCCTTATTTTTTTTTTTTTAAATAAATGAAGACTTCAGGTGTGTTTTAGCATTTCTTCTTACCTAGAAACTCCACTGGTAGGTTGAGGCCCTTGTGTGACATCCAGTGAGAGATGCTGAATCCCCTCCTTACTGGTATTTGCTCCTTGGAGGTGAAAAAATAAATGTTTTATAAAGCTCAAATTGGCCTTATCAAACAAAACATCTGCCGGATCAGTGAATGACCGGTGACAGCAGGATACAGTGGTACTGGCCTCTCCAACAGAAGTCACTGCGGTTAATAGAGGTTATTATGGGGAAATTCTGGCAAGAAGTTTTCTTTTTCTTCCTTCTCTTTCTCCAGACAGCTAAAAAAATTTTAAAGAAAAAATGTATTCAGTTGCTAGGGTAACTGTGGTTTCAAAACTACCGTAACAAAAGCCAGATATCATGTATCAAACTACCAAATTGTTAATTTGACTGGTATTTTAAAATAACTACTTTTAAAAGAGATGTTTTCTCCTTATCTAGCTATGGAGAACAGGGAAAAGGGGGAAATAGGAGTAAAATAAGGAAGAGAAGAGAGAAAAAGGAAAATGGTAGATTTAAGAAATGTTTTTGCTTGGTTAAATATTTATTGGAAACAAAAATCCCCTCACCATGTTAAAGATACATCTGCATGCAGATGATTAAAAACACTGGATGGTCTTTTATAAAGTCAGTTTGGTTTGGTTTGTAAAGATGAAGAATTCAAAGTTGTGTGCATTAGAAGCATGGCTGCAAGGGGAATTTTATTCAGAAGTAAATGAGTGAATATTCTTACAAATGTTCAGGGTCTCCAAAAAACCCTAATGTACAGCTTTTTCTCCTTCTCTACTTCACCTATATGAAATGCTAATACATATTTTATCAGATTTATAAAACAACACTATGTACATCACCCTTTCTCTTATTTCTTCATCTCACTAACATCATTGCCCATTTTGGCAGTTGCTCACCTACAAACAAAGAGTTGCTTTTTTTTCCCTCTTGCTAAGACTCAAGGCTCTGATCGAAAACCCTTTAATCACCCCCTCTCTCTCCTTATTTTTTTTTTTTTAAATAAATGAAGACTTCAGGTGTGTTTTAGCATTTCTTCTTACCTAGAAACTCCACTGGTAGGTTGAGGCCCTTGTGTGACATCCAGTGAGAGATGCTGAATCCCCTCCTTACTGGTATTTGCTCCTTGGAGGTGAAAAAATAAATGTTTTATAAAGCTCAAATTGGCCTTATCAAACAAAACATCTGCCGGATCAGTGAATGACCGGTGACAGCAGGATACAGTGGTACTGGCCTCTCCAACAGAAGTCACTGCGGTTAATAGAGGTTATTATGGGGAAATTCTGGCAAGAAGTTTTCTTTTTCTTCCTTCTCTTTCTCCAGACAGCTAAAAAAATTTTAAAGAAAAAATGTATTCAGTTGCTAGGGTAACTGTGGTTTCAAAACTACCGTAACAAAAGCCAGATATCATGTATCAAACTACCAAATTGTTAATTTGACTGGTATTTTAAAATAACTACTTTTAAAAGAGATGTTTTCTCCTTATCTAGCTATGGAGAACAGGGAAAAGGGGGAAATAGGAGTAAAATAAGGAAGAGAAGAGAGAAAAAGGAAAATGGTAGATTTAAGAAATGTTTTTGCTTGGTTAAATATTTATTGGAAACAAAAATCCCCTCACCATGTTAAAGATACATCTGCATGCAGGAATTATGTAGTCAGATTCAAAACAGAAGGAGGACACTGGATGGTCCTGTTTTCAATTTCTCTCCCCACATTCAAACCCTGCCTTGGTTTTAAGTGAATGGCTTTCTGTGGGTACTTAGTAAAGGAACTAGTCACTTAGGCGAGTCAGGCATGTTCTGAAATCTTTTATGGGTGATTGTGTTTTTCCTGTGTCTTACTTTTCATCTCTTGATTTAAAGAGAATATAATAAAGCCATTAAGCACTTGGAACCTGGAGTCAGACATGGCTAAGTCTGTATTTCTTTTCTATCTCTTACTAAATTCCTTTGACCACTATGAGGCTGTGGATATCAGGACAAATGACTATGTTACTTCAACAAATAAACTACAAGGAAGGAAAAAGAGGGAGAGGGACCCATGATTAAAAGAGACACAAGAGACAGTATGTAGATATTGCTTAGACCTGATTTGGGGGGGAAAGAAATTGTAAAAAAAGTTGTTTCTGAGATAATTGGAGAGACTCAAATACTGATTGTGGTGGTGGTTTAGTCGTTAAGTCATGTCTGACTCTTGCAACCCCATGGACTGTAG
The DNA here is from genome assembly GCA_022376925.1 of Tragulus kanchil. Lineage (NCBI taxonomy): Eukaryota > Metazoa > Chordata > Mammalia > Artiodactyla > Tragulidae > Tragulus > Tragulus kanchil. The sequence goes on from JAIOJX010000026.1 coordinate 272,162,690, forward strand.
CCTGCCAGTCTCCTCAGTCCATGGGATTCTCCAGGCAAGAATACTGGAGTGGGTTGCCATACTGATTAGATGTTTGATAACATTAAGGAATTATTTCAAATGTATGTAGGTATGATGATAACATGGTATTGTAGCCTGAGTTTTTTCAAGGGTTATTGTCTCTTATTTTTTGATAATAGTGGAATATTTACAAATAAATGATATGATGTCTGAGATTTGCTTTAAAATAAGAGAGGAAGACATGGATGGGCTAGAAATTAAACAAGTTTGGCTAGGAGCTGACAGTTATTGATGCTGGGTGATCAACATAGAGAGGTTCATTATAATTTACTCTCTACTTTTAAATACATATATATATTTGAGATTTTCCATAATAAGAATTCAAAAATAGAGATATCAATAATACTCATGATACTCACCTGATATGATTATCGTGTAGATTAAATGAGATGCTGTGTAAAGCACTTGGCAGAGTGCCTGGTATGTAATACGTGCCCAATAAATGTTAGCTATTACTGGTAGAAACAGCCTCTCCCATTGCCCATGTGCAGACCTGTGAAGGCCAGACCATGAAATGTGCTGCTAACTGAAAAACCTAACCTTACTCCTTCCTAAACAGGCAGCTGCTAGCTGTCCTTGCATTCATCCTCCTCCAACCTGGTTTTGTACTAGTTCCTGTGCTTTCCACATGCACCAAAATTCTGTATTATAGTAGCTGTTGATTTTGCCTTGAGTGTCACAGTGTGTTTTAGTTGGGAATTCACTGGAAAATGGGAGGCAACTGTAAGTATTCACCATTTGCTAGGAATTTCCCTACAGTTTTACTTATCCTAACAATTCTTCCAAGTCGAAATTATCAGCTTCATTTCAGAGAGAAGGAAACTGGGAAGCTTCCTGCCCCACCCAAGGTCCCAGCATTAAGTGGAGACCTTAACTCACACCCAGCTCCTGAGAGTCCCAAAGGGCTTTGTCCTCATCCCGAAACCCTGGCCATCAATCTCCTTGCCTTTCTTTCCTTGTCCTAGTTTAGAAACAACCACAGATAATTGGAGAGACTCAAATACTGATTGTGGTGGTGGTTTAGTCGTTAAGTCATGTCTGACTCTTGCAACCCCATGGACTGTAGCCTGCCAGTCTCCTCAGTCCATGGGATTCTCCAGGCAAGAATACTGGAGTGGGTTGCCATACTGATTAGATGTTTGATAACATTAAGGAATTATTTCAAATGTATGTAGGTATGATGATAACATGGTATTGTAGCCTGAGTTTTTTCAAGGGTTATTGTCTCTTATTTTTTGATAATAGTGGAATATTTACAAATAAATGATATGATGTCTGAGATTTGCTTTAAAATAAGAGAGGAAGACATGGATGGGCTAGAAATTAAACAAGTTTGGCTAGGAGCTGACAGTTATTGATGCTGGGTGATCAACATAGAGAGGTTCATTATAATTTACTCTCTACTTTTAAATACATATATATATTTGAGATTTTCCATAATAAGAATTCAAAAATAGAGATATCAATAATACTCATGATACTCACCTGATATGATTATCGTGTAGATTAAATGAGATGCTGTGTAAAGCACTTGGCAGAGTGCCTGGTATGTAATACGTGCCCAATAAATGTTAGCTATTACTGGTAGAAACAGCCTCTCCCATTGCCCATGTGCAGACCTGTGAAGGCCAGACCATGAAATGTGCTGCTAACTGAAAAACCTAACCTTACTCCTTCCTAAACAGGCAGCTGCTAGCTGTCCTTGCATTCATCCTCCTCCAACCTGGTTTTGTACTAGTTCCTGTGCTTTCCACATGCACCAAAATTCTGTATTATAGTAGCTGTTGATTTTGCCTTGAGTGTCACAGTGTGTTTTAGTTGGGAATTCACTGGAAAATGGGAGGCAACTGTAAGTATTCACCATTTGCTAGGAATTTCCCTACAGTTTTACTTATCCTAACAATTCTTCCAAGTCGAAATTATCAGCTTCATTTCAGAGAGAAGGAAACTGGGAAGCTTCCTGCCCCACCCAAGGTCCCAGCATTAAGTGGAGACCTTAACTCACACCCAGCTCCTGAGAGTCCCAAAGGGCTTTGTCCTCATCCCGAAACCCTGGCCATCAATCTCCTTGCCTTTCTTTCCTTGTCCTAGTTTAGAAACAACCACAATCTAGAAAAAGTTGTCCCCAGTCAAAGGAGTCTAGCACTCTGTGTCCTGTGGGCTGATTGGCAGTCTGGTTTGCAGCAGGGCCATGAAAGCTCTGCACATCTGATAAGGAGTGTCGCAGGCTTGGGTGGGGGCTTGAAGCTGGCAGAGGGATTCTCAGGAATAAGTATTAGAAAGAAAAAGGACTTCAGGACTGCCCTGACATTTGTGTTTGATTTTCCTCTTGTTCTAAATGCGATTCAACGTTTATGGGAAGGAGAAAGCAGAAGGAGATACCTTACACGACCGAGAGCTGTTCAATTCCAAAAATTAAAACCAGCCAGCTACCATCCAAAACCTTGTGTCCCAATGCAAGTCCCAGCTGTCTTTTAGTTTCGTGGTTGCGCCGACACCCTCAACTTACAAATCATCAGTTGACTTTAGAATTCAGCTTTTTGAAAGCGGGGCAGTTTCGTGCAAGGCGAGTATCTGATTACAACCTGAGTTATTTGTTGTTTATAGCGAACATTTCTGGGAATGTAGCGGAGAAAGAGGTACCCGGAGGAACAAACTCCAGCGACCAAGTGCCCAAGGAGAGAGCGTTACTGCCTGAAGCTGGAGGCGCAACCGCTAAGGCCCACTCTGGGGCGTTGCGAGAGGTTAGGTTCTTGTCCAAGCCGCCGGAAGAGGCCCAACTAATTAACTCTTTCCCTGCCGAGCCCAGAGTGCCTCACTCTTAAGGCCCGTCCAGCAGCCAAGCTGCGGAAAGGAGTCAAAACCACCTCTCGCCAGAGCGGATCGCCCACCTCCCGTGGACTACCCACTTCGTGCTGTGAGTCCCGGTAGCTCTGCCCCGCGTTGCGCTAAGGTCTTCTTAATTAGGAAACAATAGCTGTGTAGGAAAAAGCGCAAACCCCGACCTTTGTGCGCCCAAGCTTCGTGTTCTCCAGAGTTCCCTCCGGGCAAGGAACACCGCAGCTCAGAACCAAGGGAGAGGAAAAGAAGAAGCCGACTCGCGGAGTCCTGGGCTTCAGGAACAACCCCACCCTCCTCCCGGGGCCCCGCCCTCAGCCTTCCCGCCAGGCGGGGACCTGCGGGTGGGGAACCACCCTCTTCCCGACTGCAGATTTGGAGGGGAGGGGACCAGAAGCCCTCGGAGAGACGGCGCGGAACGCCAGGTTTAGCCGCTCGGATGTCAGGGCGGTCCCCACTCCAGCTTTAGGCCCCGCGCTCGGCGCGCCGTGTCACAGCCACCAAGTCCTTTCCTTCCTCGAAGGGAGCCGGCCCTCGAGTCCTCGGAGGGTGGAGATCCCTCACGTTCCCCCCTCTCGTTCCTCTGGGTGGGAGAAGAGACGTGGGATTAGGCTGGAGTGAGTATCCCGTGTGCTCTATAATTACGCGCACGCTGAAATCTTCACCGTTGACTTAAGTTACTTGGCGCGGCCAGGGCCAGGGCCCCGAGTATTGATTAAACGCAGCCCCTATTTACCTAAACAATAAATGCAGAGATTAGCAACGTTCACTTGATCACAGTAATGGGGTTGACAATTAAGGGGCAATGCATCCCAGATGTAACCGAGCCTATGGAGGCGAGGGGGCGGACTGCAGGCTTCTCGGAGGCGGGCGCTCGGGGGGCTGCGGCTGTGAAGGTGCGGAGCGGGACGCGGAACGGGGGGCGGCGCGGGGAGCCTGGCGGGAGGCGGATCCGAGGCCCAGCCGCAGAGAGGCCTATGGCCGCCCGGCCCCGGAGCCCGGCAGCTGGCTTTGGAAGACCCGCGCATCCCCGCTCCTGGGGTGGCATCTGGAGCGCAGAGCCTGCCTCCCCGCGGCGATGTCACCTGCCTCAAGGCCGCCTCGCCTGCTGCTGCCTGGCAGGGAAGGAGAATCGACGCCGCTGGCGCGTGCCCGAGTGAGTGTGTCAATGTCATCCCTGTGCGTTCTGCCTGTGGCAGCGGGGGAGGGGGAGGGGCTGAGGAGACGCACGTGCTGCTGTGTGCGGAGCCTCCCTCGAACCCTCCCGGTACCCGGCTCTGGAGACTTCAAGAGACGAGGCAGGATGGAGGTGGCAGTCTGGCCTCGCGATGGGGGTGGGTGCGCTAAGAGCCGGCTCTAGAGGGGCTGAAATTCAGAAAGCATGAAAGGTGTCGGCCCAGGACAGGCCAGTTCTCTGACATGTCCCTTTCGTGCCAGGGTGCTTCTTTCCGAGTCTCTCCCTAAGCGGTCGATCCTGGGGGTGGAGGACCGAGGAATGAAGGAAGACAATTCAACAACTCAGGGAGGAGCTCAGGAGAGTAAGAGTAGGGGTAATAAAGAACAGATGAGAGCAGTGGAGGAGAGAGAGGGGTGTTTCTGTGAGGTCTTGATCCACCCAGGAGAGTTGCCCCATCCTGGGGTCCCATCGCGGGCTGGAGGACACAGGTGGCGACTCTCCCAATGCGTGTCGTTTCCCTGTTTTTCCTTTCCGCCCTCGGTGCCCCATTATCAACCCGGAATGCCTCCCATTCCACATACGGACACAGACAAAAGGATGTGTCCCGAACATCCACGGACAAGCCAGGACGAAGCCCTTTCCCGCCAAACCACTAAGGCCAGGGAAATAGAAGGCGCCTGCCCAGGCTCTGGGCGCGGGAGCCCTCTGGGCAGTAAGAGCATTCAGACAACTGGAAAAGGGGAAGGAGAAAGGAAGGGAGGGGAGGGATGGGAAAGAGAAGAGGGGAAAGAGGAGAGGGGACCCACAGCGGCAGATTTGGACGTGGAGTCTTCCCGCCGGCTGCCTCCCCTGGACTGGGGGAGGGGGAGATAAGACAAAGGGAATGCTCCTCCTCTAGGAAGTGTGAAGTGCGTCTCTCCTCTTGTTGCAGGCTCGGGGTGGGGGTGGGGGGGCGGGGGGAAGTGGCAGGAATTTCCTTGTCGTGAGAAGACGGACGAGTGTCTGCAGCACAAGGAGACAACTACAAACAGACTTTGGGGCGTGAAGCAGGGCGGGAGGAGGGAGCTGGCAGGGGCCAGCTGTGATCGCTTCGGGTCTGTTGTCTTCTCCAGTTAGATCAGCTGAAATCGTCGGCTCTAGCGAGGAGTTCTGTTCCGAGGAGCACCCCCCTCCCTCGCCAGCGACCCCTCCCCAGCGTCGTGAGCACGCGGGGAGCTAGGTCGCGGCTCCTCCCCGAGTCGCGCCTGAAACTTCAAGGGCTAATGGTTCTGTGTTCCTGCCGTAATTAGGAGGCCACACAGCTCTCCAACACGCCGTTAAAACAAATCTGTAAGTCATCCTCCCCCCTCTCTGCGACAGACCCGGGGACAGGAGACAGCTGGGACAGTTCCCGGCAGTGTGCTCCGCGGGGGGAGTGGCGTCGCCGTGAACCCTGGCCTCGGTCTTTCTAAGCTCTTCCTTAGAAAGAAGAGAAAGGGGGCAAAAGAATGGGCACCTCGCCATCCGCCGAACGAGCCAGGCGAGCCGGTGTCTTTGCTTGGAAAGTTTTCAGAATAAATGGCTCTGGCGGTTCTAAGCAGTGATGAAGAGAGGCTGGGCCCGGGTCTTCTCCAGAACAGCGAGATAATGGGAAGGATATGGAGTCGTCTCCCCCCAACCTCTTTCCTTTTTCCTCTCCATATAAATCAGTCTTATAAATCATTTGTATTGTTTAAGGTACATTGATCAATCTAATGGCTTGTAATAGGCTCCTAATTGCCCCTTGCAGAGTTCTGCAGGCTCCTGTTTGAACAGGGAAGGTTCTCGATTCCAGCGGAAGTCCACCTTCATCTTGGGACTGCTTGATTACAGACCCAGGAAGAACGTTAAGATGACCAGGTCACTGGAGTCTCAGAGCCTCAGGGGAGGGAGAAAAGGAGCTTTATTAGGGATGCTTATTCTCCTTTTTTTTTTCTCTCTCTCTCTCTCTTCAAATTTCACTAATGAGTATAGCCCAGGCTATGATTTATTGATTAGCGTAGACAAGATGATTTTGCTTTTGTCAGACAAGAAGTCTTCCTTATTTGCATTCCTTGTGTCTGTATATAATACAGTAAAAGGAGTTCCTTGGACACAAACCGCTCTCGATCATTTTATTTTTATTTATTTATTTCTAACAGGGCAGCATTAGGAATTGTGATAGGAAATCATGTGTGGGGGGTGGGGGTGGGGAGGGGGCACTGCTAAAAGAAGGAAGAGAAGCCCAGTTTTCTCCAGTATGGAGTTCTGGAGATATACCTGAAGTCCTGGTTCACAACTTGCCCTTGTGCCACCTCTAAACCCTGGACAGAGGAGGAAGAGTTGAAAATCTCCTCAAAGGCTGCTTTTGAAAGTATAAAATTGAGGAAGCTGGTATGCTGACAAGGAGAAGCTGATGAATTCCCCAGTCTTTGGGTTTTTTTTTTTTTCTTCTTCTTCTTCTTCTTTTTTTAATATTAACTTAGGGTCTGTGTGAAAAGATTGTTTTTGTGTCTCCAAAGATGATTCCATTATAGTTGGCTGAGACAACAGATGTGCTTCATTTTGGTAGAAATGCCCTAAAAAAGAAGGAGACCAACACTGAATGGCACATTTCCTTAGGTCTAAGACCCCTCTGGAGTAGTTGGTGAGGGAAGGGGGAAGGTAAAACCCCAAGGTGAATAGGCCCCCCATAGTTTCCAAGTAAGGCAGTAAACAAATCCACTATGCTTGTCGAATAATCTTCCAATAATTGCAGTCATTAAAATCATCACACAGTCTACAGTCACCTTCCTTCCTTTGACACACCAGAGTCTTTCATTTAATTGTTCATGCATTTTTGGCTCAGATAAACAGATCAAGGCAGGCTTAAAATATATGGCCCAGATACATCTAGTAGCAGAAAATTAGTTGTGTCGCAAAAGTGTGGAGTGTACTTCATAGGCAAGGGTCTTTCAGTTTCTCCAGTAGGCTTTACAGACAAAAAGGATTTGCATCTTCTCCCATCTCTAAGGAGCAGTAACACCTCTGAGGTAGAGAAAAGAACGTTCCAACGGCCTGTTGATCCTTCCTGGCTCTTTTATTTGCAAGGGTTGGGATGGAATGGAGATGTTATAGAACAAATATTAAATGAAAACTCTGTGGAAGTTGTGGGAGGGTTTCTCAATTTTCAAGTAATTTTCTCCATCCAGTTGATCTCAAGGCTGGTGCTTTTAAAAATATAGATATGTTAATGATTTTTTTTAAAAAATTCCCTTCTAATCAAAAGCTGCATTTCATTGTCACCCACTGCTGACAAACTCCAACTGAAGAAAAGATTCAATGGACTCAACAACCCTACCTCTCTACTGGCCTCCTAAGCCCCTGCTCGTGGCAGGTGACTGTGGTACATAAGGGCAGTTTTCCCTGTGTGTAGCTTTTTTGTTTTGTTTTTAACTCGATATTAGTGTATCTCCCCAACTCCCACACCGTGCTGACCTGATAATCACTGCTGTAGTGTAGATCATGCAAATGAAAAGCATAATTAATTGCTCAATTTATTCAGAAAGGGAGCCTGGTGGCTAAGCAAATAAATAAATACAGGCATACAGGAGGAGGACAGGTCAGATAAATGGTTTTTTAGGGACTCCTCTCCCTGCCCTCTCCTCTTCTCGCCCCTGGGCATCCGGGTCCAGGTGGCCGCGACTTTGATAAAAACCAGCAGGGCCAGGCGAAAACCTTCGGTTCCTCCTCCCCTACGCCTCCTCTCCCGCCCACATCCTCAAGTCTCCCCTACTCCACCTTACCCAACCCCCCGCGCTATATAGCCACAGCTCAATTCTGCAACTGGCCAAAGCTCCTGCGAGACTGGGCAGCCACCTAATATTTCGAGTTATTCAGAAGCATCTTTTTTTTCCTCCTGTGGCGTAGGAGCTCCAATCCTTCGGATCCGCGCTAATGACGGAATTGTTTGCCCGGTTTTGCCTCTTCAACGCAGCAACTTGAGCAGTTGCTCAGATCAAAGCTCTCAGGAGAGGCAAGATGGGGGAAACAATATTTGTTCAAAGGAAGTGAACTCTTCCCTTTAATTACCCTATTCTTCTTTATTAGGATTGCTATTGAAATTTTTTTGCAAAAAAATTATGTTGATTTAACCATAGTGTATTTACGATGTAAATATATTCCAAGATGAAAACGTCACGGATCAATTGTAAAGGACCCGGATACATAATTTAAAAAAATCAGTTTCAGTGTATATGAGGTTCTCACCCCACTTTCGCTGCTCAGTCAGATTTGTTTATGCAGAATCGACATTTAATAGTGCTAATTGCACTCCAGTTAAATTGCCCTGATTGCAGAAAGGGAAGCAATTTTCGTGCTCTCTGTCTGGGTTTGGAAGAAATTGTTTTATATTCACCTCTTTATAAAGAAGTGGAGATAAGGCACCGGGGCCTTTGCACAAATTGCACTTAGGGGCTGACTGGCAGCATTCAGGCGCTATAATAGAGCATTATTTGGCCGTTCTGAATAATGTAAAGCGTTTGCTGAAAGCTATTCTACTGAAAATTGCTTTAACTTTTAAAAGGGTGATGATTCACTCCAAACCAGGCCTTTGTTACATTGTCATTATTTCCCCAAATGTTTTAACAGTCAGCTCAACACTTCAGCATAACACATTGATCTTTGTTTAAAAACTAGATTTTTTAGAGGATGAAAAAATCTGTCACAGGAAAGAAGAAAAAAAGCTGGACTTCTGAAAGATTTCCTTGGGCACCCCACCTTAAAGTTGAAGTGCGCAAAGAGTCTGCCTGAGATCATTTGGAAGATTTCCTAACTTTTATTGTAATCCGGTGATGTGTGTCCAAAGGCATATCCGAGTGCCCACGTAGTGTCTGACAGCTGGAATAACCCTGAAAACCAAGGGAGGGGGAGGGGAGGGGAGGGGAGGGAGGAAGAGGAGCTGGAGAAGAGGAAGGCAGGCGGGGCGCCGGGAGCCGAGGTGCCAGCGTGAATTGTTTTAAATGGTTGACTTGAAAATGTCACCAGTGCTAAGTGGCTTTTCGGATTGTCTTATTTATTACTTTGTCAGGCTTCCTTAAAGAGAGGGTGTGTTGGGCGTGGGGGAGGAGGTGGCTAGGGGAAACCTCTGCGCTTCTCCTCCCGGGGCTGCGCAGGGTGAGTCGGAAACGCCTCGCTGCCACTTAACAATCCCTCTATTAGTAAATCGACGCGAAGACTCTACGGGAAGCCGATCACCAGTCTGCTCTTCCAGGGCAGAAGTCACCTGTTGGGAAGGGCTCCCGGGTCCCCCTGCCGGGCTTTCTGGCTCTTCCAGGCTGCTTGGATTCCCCCTCACCCCTCTATCCGGAGTCCCTGAGGGCTTTTCACACTTTCCCCGCCTCTCCCCCCGACGATTTCTACCAGTCTCGCAGGACACAAAGGTTCATTGAGCCGTGCGGGTCTTCTCACTTTCTCGCCTTTTCTCTTTCTCTGTGGCACCTTCCTCGGCGTTTTCGCCACCTTAGACCAAAGTGGGAGGCGAGGAGCATTTTGAGCGAAGAGATTCTAACGAAAAGCAAAGAAAGCAACCCATATAGTCTTCTCCACCTACGGAGTGCACCAGGATGCACGCAAGCTCTATCTCAGGGTCGAGAGATGAACAACGGTGGTCTCACTTTTGGGCCAAGAGATATTGCACACACCCCCACCCCCCGATCCCACAACAGCTCGTCTTTTGCATCCAAGCTTTTGAGGTTTGTGGTTAAAAATGTCTTTTAAAGCAGGATGTGGGTTTACAAGGGGAAAGTGGTATAAACCAGTACCCACGTCTGTCCTGGGCACTGATATTTCTGGTGCAAAAGCTGCTCTTGGCTAGCCTGAAGAAAGAGAAGGGGAAACACAGAAAGAAGGAAAACAAACAGTTCACCGGGCACTGAGAAGCTCCAGGACGCACAGCTGTCCGTCTAAAGAGGTGTCTCCTCACACGGACAGGATCCAGAGAGGACTTTAAGATGCTTCCAGCTTGCAAAATGTGGAGGCTCCCACGGGTGGCTTCATCCCTGACACTCACGGATAGAGGTCCGCGAGGGAAGCCCCCTGAGCACGTCCACGAAAGCAGGGCGCTAGGGGCCAGGCCACACCTCAACCCTGCGTCCTTGTCCTTCAGAGGAACCTCTGGGCCCAGGCAGTCTGGCATGGGAGTGGGTTGGAGCTGGGGCAAGAAAACTCGATTCCGGGCTGAAATGTGACATGCAAATCTGCACCGGGTTAAACAAACAGCCGAGCAAGCTGCAGCTTCAGCGGGGGCGGCGGTGGGGGCGGACGCGGCTCGCGCCAGTCTCTGTTACCAAAGTTGCTGCATTGTGAAAATAAGCGGCTTCGTGCAGCGTGTTGTATGGGCTGATGCCTCCCACCTCCACGCCAGCCCCCAGCGAAACCCGGCAGATAATCAGCACGTCCCACTGCTTAGTCACATTTGACAACTGGGTTAACCTGGTATCTAGGCGCTGGCAAAACGGCACAAAGGGTGCCCTCAATTACCACTTGAAGCTTCTGGTGTGAGTGGCACTTGTATTACCCCCGGGTCAGAGGCCAGAGCGACAATTAGGAAGTCACATAGGCCGCTAGGGGAAATGGCGGGACGTGGCAGGCTCCAGGCCCTCCCAACAAGTCTGTGGGTGTAGACCTGGACTGAGAGACCTGTTTTACTCCTTTCAGAGAGCTGTCCCTTCGCCCCCTTCTCCTCAATGTGACTCTGAGAGTAAAAACGGAATACAGCGGGAATCTGGAACTAGGTAGACAAATGACAATGATAAAATCGGGAAGGAGAATGGATTCCAGCTGCAGTTGTGCTCCATAGGCGAGAGCCTGGACCCACAAAGTGAGCGTTGACATTTCCGTCTCCACTTGGGCCTTGCTGGTGTGGCCTGCGCCTCGGCGCTCCCTCCTCTCTTGCCTCCTTTCCCACAAGTGGCGAGTCGAGGACTGTCTGTCCTAACTTGCATCATCTCAGGGAGGTCGGGGCGGGGGCGGCTGGTGACTCTGTCTCTAAGATACTTATACCTGGCTTGGTGTGTGTGTGTACATTTTTAATTGCGCTGTAATTTCTTCAGTCCCTAGCCGGAGACCACCCCCCACCCCCCCCACCTGGCTAGCCGCAGTGACTGGCACGCGCCGCCCGGGCTCGGGCCCCTCGGCGCGTCTGATTGGCTGCGGGGCAGCTCCCGTCCGCTCTGCCTGCGCCCTCATTGGGTGAGAGGCGCAGCCAGCGGCACTTCAAAGCGGGTGCTCCTCACACTTAGGCTGAGTTTAGTCGGCGGGAGCCCAGAGTCCGCTCGGCGCGAGCGCGGGGACCAGGGAGCCGCGCGGAACCGGATCAGTTTTTCCGAGCAGCCGCCAGGCTCAGCCTGTCTCCCGGCCCCGCCACGCCACCCAGGGACCTGCTATGGCCACGTCTATACTTGGGGTAAGTCGAAAGTGCAGCATTTACTTGTTTTAACAGGAGTAATTTTTCGTTCTGGCTTCTCCCGGTCGGCGGCTCTTCAGAAAGTGGTGCTGCTCAACTGCAGCCTCAGCTTTTTAGCACTTTCCACGTTTCTGGGACTGATTCTTTCCAAGTTACTGGAACCCAGGGGGTGCCTTTGTAAGAAAATGATTTGTTAAGCATGCCCTTTTCCATACTCGGTTTTAGAGGTTTCTTTTCTTCCCCGCGTGATTTATACCCTATTCCCTCTTGCTTCGGGGATTGTTGCAATTACAGCGGTGTTTCCAGAAAACAGCCTCGTTTTGCAGTCCATGTAGTCAGGTTAACAAACAGTTACACTTGTGCAGCTCCCTAGTTCGTTTGTGACTCTGAAATCCATCTCGGGGCTCGCTTCTGCTCGGATTCTTGTCTTCACAACGTGTGTGTGTGTGTGTGTGCGTGTGTGTGTGTGTGTGTGTAAACATTTAGAACGTTTTCTATTAAGAAGAGTCAAGTCGTAGCCACCCTTGGGAGGAATGCCCCAAGTTTCCCCCACCCCCGGTGGCTATTTCGGCCGTCTCTGCCCTCACCTGGCATTTGTTTCCGATGTGTTTACCTCCGCGCTCCATCCCGAAGGGCGACTTGGGGACTTCTTTGAGAGGAGCGAGTTTATGGCGAGCGGAAGGCGAGCGACTAGAGTCCGGTTTGGGGCAGGATGTTCTGCGACTGAGGCGGGGAGAACCGAGACATCTTTGATTTGTAGCTCCACCGAAGAACAACTTTCCAGCGCCGGGACCCTCTCCCTTGGGATCTCCTCTGCCCCGCGCGCGGCGCATCCTCGGCGAGCGCACGGGGAGGAGGCGCGAGCTGGGGAGCCATGACCCCCACTCCCGCCCCGGGACCAGCGGCTGGGGGACAAGGCTGCTTACGGGTGCACTTTGTGTCTTCCTCCCACTTGTTCCTCCTCCTCCTTGCTCCCTCCCCCACCCCACCCACTCTAGGAAGAGCCGCGCTTCGGAACAACCCCGTTGGCCATGCTGGCGGCGACCTGCAACAAGATCGGCAACACAAGCCCGCTGACGACGCTGCCGGAGTCAAGCGCCTTCGCCAAGGGCGGCTTCCATCCCTGGAAGCGCTCCTCGTCCAGCTGCAACCTCGGCTCCAGCCTCTCGGGTTTCGCCGTGGCCACCGGCGGCCGCGGCTCGGGCGGCCTGGCGGGCGGCTCGGGAGCAGCCAACAGCGCCTTCTGCTTGGCCTCCACGTCCCCTACGTCGTCCGCTTTCAGCAGCGACTACGGCGGCCTCTTCTCCAACTCGGCGGCAGCCGCGGCGGCGGCGGCCGGCGTGTCCCCGCAGGAGGCGGGCGGCCAATCGGCCTTCATCTCCAAGGTGCACACGACGGCGGCCGACGGCCTGTACCCGCGCGTGGGCATGGCGCACCCGTACGAATCGTGGTACAAGTCAGGCTTCCACTCGACGCTGGCGGCGGGCGAGGTGACCAACGGCGCGGCGTCGTCGTGGTGGGACGTGCACAGCAGCCCGGGCTCGTGGCTGGAGGTGCAAAACCCCGCTGGGGGGCTCCAGAGCTCGCTGCACTCGGGCGCCCCCCAGGCCTCGCTGCACTCGCAGCTCGGCACCTACAACCCCGACTTCAGCTCGCTCACGCACTCGGCCTTCAGCTCCACCGGCCTCGGCTCCTCGGCCGCCGCCGCCTCGCACTTGCTCTCCACCAGCCAGCACCTGCTGGCCCAGGACGGCTTCAAGCCGGTACTGCCCTCCTACTCGGACTCCAGCGCCGCGGTGGCGGCCGCCGCCGCCAGCGCCATGATCTCGGGCGCCGCGGCCGCCGCCGCCGGGGGGAGCTCGGCGCGCTCGGCCCGCCGCTACTCCGGCCGCGCCACCTGCGATTGTCCCAACTGCCAGGAGGCGGAGCGGCTGGGGCCGGCCGGGGCGAGCCTGCGGCGCAAGGGCCTGCACAGCTGCCACATCCCGGGCTGCGGCAAGGTGTACGGCAAGACGTCGCACCTGAAGGCGCACCTGCGCTGGCACACGGGCGAGCGGCCCTTCGTGTGCAACTGGCTCTTCTGCGGCAAGCGCTTCACGCGCTCGGACGAGCTGCAGCGGCACCTGCGGACTCACACGGGCGAGAAGCGCTTCGCCTGCCCGGTGTGCAACAAGCGCTTCATGCGCAGCGACCACCTGAGCAAACACATTAAGACGCACAACGGGGGCGGCGGGGGCAAAAAGGGCAGCGACAGTGACACGGACGCCAGCAACCTGGAGACGCCCCGCTCCGAGTCCCCTGACCTCATCCTGCACGACTCCGGCGTCAGTGCCGCCCGGGCGGCGGCGGCGGCGGCGGCAGCGGCGGCGGCGGCGGCGGCGGCCTCCGCGGGAGGCAAGGAAGCCGCGTCTGGCCCCAACGACTCTTAGAGGCCGGGCGAGAGGCGCGAGGGAGCGAGCGAGTGGAGACCACGGGAGCGAGCGAGAGGTTCGAAGGGCGAACGAGCGGGGGATGGACGGGCGGGGGCTCCAGGGCCGCCCCCAGGCCGGCGCGAGGCGGGGCGGCATCCGGCTAGCGGGCTGCCCCTCTCCGGCCCGGCCCGGCGCTCCCTTCTGCTGCCCGAGCCCAGACGAGAATCGAACGCATGTTCCAGGAACAAAAGCGAACCAACTTGCAACACAAACAACACTTTCAGAAACTGCACACAGACACACATATACACCGGAGACCTACGACCACGAGCACGCACACTCGAGCGTGCGCACACAGTAACATACCACTCGCACAAACTTCTCGAGCGAAGAGCAATACACAGAAACGTTCCCTCCTCCCTCACCGCCCACCCCCTTTCAGCACCCTTTTTCCTTTTCTCCAAAAACAAGTCACCCCCCTGAAAAGGACGCTCAGAACATTTGAGAACAAACGAGACCTATGAAAATAGACCCTTTGCGTGGATTATATTATATATAAAATGCTCCAAGTCCTGCTTGATATCTGCTTACAGTGAAACTATTTTTTTTCCTATGCAAGGAACTTCCAAAAAAGGCTGAAGGTGAGAAACGGAGCGGCTGGGGCCGGCCGGGGCGAGCCTGCGGCGCAAGGGCCTGCACAGCTGCCACATCCCGGGCTGCGGCAAGGTGTACGGCAAGACGTCGCACCTGAAGGCGCACCTGCGCTGGCACACGGGCGAGCGGCCCTTCGTGTGCAACTGGCTCTTCTGCGGCAAGCGCTTCACGCGCTCGGACGAGCTGCAGCGGCACCTGCGGACTCACACGGGCGAGAAGCGCTTCGCCTGCCCGGTGTGCAACAAGCGCTTCATGCGCAGCGACCACCTGAGCAAACACATTAAGACGCACAACGGGGGCGGCGGGGGCAAAAAGGGCAGCGACAGTGACACGGACGCCAGCAACCTGGAGACGCCCCGCTCCGAGTCCCCTGACCTCATCCTGCACGACTCCGGCGTCAGTGCCGCCCGGGCGGCGGCGGCGGCGGCGGCAGCGGCGGCGGCGGCGGCGGCGGCGGCCTCCGCGGGAGGCAAGGAAGCCGCGTCTGGCCCCAACGACTCTTAGAGGCCGGGCGAGAGGCGCGAGGGAGCGAGCGAGTGGAGACCACGGGAGCGAGCGAGAGGTTCGAAGGGCGAACGAGCGGGGGATGGACGGGCGGGGGCTCCAGGGCCGCCCCCAGGCCGGCGCGAGGCGGGGCGGCATCCGGCTAGCGGGCTGCCCCTCTCCGGCCCGGCCCGGCGCTCCCTTCTGCTGCCCGAGCCCAGACGAGAATCGAACGCATGTTCCAGGAACAAAAGCGAACCAACTTGCAACACAAACAACACTTTCAGAAACTGCACACAGACACACATATACACCGGAGACCTACGACCACGAGCACGCACACTCGAGCGTGCGCACACAGTAACATACCACTCGCACAAACTTCTCGAGCGAAGAGCAATACACAGAAACGTTCCCTCCTCCCTCACCGCCCACCCCCTTTCAGCACCCTTTTTCCTTTTCTCCAAAAACAAGTCACCCCCCTGAAAAGGACGCTCAGAACATTTGAGAACAAACGAGACCTATGAAAATAGACCCTTTGCGTGGATTATATTATATATAAAATGCTCCAAGTCCTGCTTGATATCTGCTTACAATGAGACTTTTTTTTTTCCTATAAAAGGAAGCTTCAAAAAAGGCTGAAGGTGAGAAATTAAACTGGAAGTCTAGTGACAGTTTCTCTGTACTTCATAACATCTGTATAAATAGGGTTCAAAAAGATTGTGTTCTCTTTTAATTTCTTGTAAGTGTTCATTCGAATGGAGGTTTTTTTTTTTTTTGGTGAATTCCTGAAATTCAGGGAGTTTTTTTTTTTAATTTTAATTTTCTGATGCACTTTGTGAAAGTCAGTATATATGTAAAAGATATTTAAAATGTTGAGTTATCATTTCACTCAAAAACACGTAAGTTAAGGTCATCTAAAGAAATTAAATGCGTTTATCTGTATGAAGAAAATCTTGACACCATATTTTCATTTTGGTATTATTAAAGGACTCTGAACAATACACTTTCTTTTTTTTTTTTTTTTTAATCCTGTTACCCCCTCACTAACGTTTACGTGGGTCGACTTTTTTTGTTGGAAAAAATTCCCTAAATCTTAGTCTTAGGTAATGTAAGGTTTATTTGAGTTATAAAAGCCATAATACCTGTACGTTTTTACGAAGTCAGGATTATTTATTTGTATATTAACAGCGTAAATTAAATTGGGTTATAAGAAGGCATAACCGTATTATTTAACAAGAGAGCTCTCAAAAGGTGACGTTTTAAAACTCTGGAGCCGCTTGAAAAAAACTAAAGTCCTCGGCAGTGTTAACTGGGGAGTCGCCTACCCCTCACGGAGGGGTCAGACAAAACTCCAGTGGGTTTGTTTGTTTTTAAAAAGCGATTTAAAGACAATGTGTGAAAGGAAAAAGCTTTTTAAAAGAAGTCTTTTAGCTCCCAAGACCCTCTACGTTGGGAGGTGACTCAGGGGAATAAATCGCTAGAGTCAATATCCCGGAAAAGACATTTCATGCCTAAATGAAAATCTTGTTAAATGTTATTAATTTTGACTTAGAGCACACAGCAGCCCCCTGTGCCTTGTATTCCCTTATTAGGGATTCATGTCTTATCAAATATCTAATTAATCTCCTAGACATCATTTGTTCTGGCCAACTTTATCTCAGCTGGTCCACGGGGAAAACTCCAAATATTCTCTGTGACAAAGCTCCCTTGAAGATCTTTTTAATTGTCTAAATTAACTGCACCAAATTTGCATGTCAAACGGTAAAGGGCAACCTGAGATAAAATGTAAACGTTTTAAAAGCCCCCAAACTAAGCACTTGATTTGATAACTAGGCTTTTTAATGTTATGGAAGACAACTGCTCCTTTCCTTTTCAAAGACGGCTGATCTATGCAAATAGTGAATTGGAAATGCCTAGGTCCCCGCGCCGTCAAATGGCCCTCGCAGGTTATTTGAATATCAGTGGCGCTGCTTCTGAAAAGGTTCAAGGATGCTCTCTGACTTCTTTGTGATTACTCAGTGCGGCGTCTTATTCTGAAGAAAAAAAACTCAGGAATAATTAAAGGCTGGGATCAGGCCTGGGAACACATTTGGGACAGGAATCTCATTTAGACAGTCTCTTTCAAAATAAGGCACAGTTAAATTGACCAGAAGGCAATTATTGAAATGAAAATTATTTTCACTCTCTTTGTCTTCTGACCACCAACTCAACAGCCTCGGCTTAAAAGAGAGGGAGACACGAAAAGAAAATTAGTAAATGAGATAATTTCGCAATTCGAAAAAATGTTAATTTAGAAAATAAAGTACATATTTACAGAATAAAAGTATTTCTAAAAGGCTCTGCACACAATAGGAAATACAAGCAAAGTCCGCTTGACTCTGGGGAGGTGGGCGTTAAAAAAAAATAATTGCCTTGGAAACTTGAATGAATGTTTTGATTTTTATAGGGGAGAAAAATAAATTGTTATTAACAGTCAACAAAATTTTTCTCGCCAACTGCAGTGAAAAGCTAAGTAGTAAAACAGGCATAAAACGTACAGCGAAGGTCTCCAGAGGGGCGTCTGCAGCGCGTTAGGCTGGATTGGCTTCTTCCCGCTCCCTCTTCTTGCATCCCGAACCTTGGCTGGCCGGCTCCTCTCAAGTGTTTGTTTTCTCTGGCTCCTTTCTCTCCGGGTTCACTTTACCACCGGCACCCCAGCCCACACTCCGCGCCCTCTGGTCCAGGCCTGGCCTGGGAAATCTGGCTAGTACGATCACCCTGGGGCCTGAGGCCGAGGCAGTGGAGATCGAGAGGGTGCCCGGCGTGTTTGAGGGCCAAGGGAGGGAGACGCTAAATTAACTGCACCAAATTTGCATGTCAAACGGTAAAGGGCAACCTGAGATAAAATGTAAACGTTTTAAAAGCCCAAACTAAGCACTTGATTTGATAACTAGGCTTTTTACTGTTATGGAAGACAACTGCTCCTTTCCTTTTCAAAGACGGCTGATCTATGCAAATAGTGAATTGGAAATGCCTAGGTCCCCGCGCCGTCAAATGGCCCTCGCAGGTTATTTGAATATCAGTGGCGCTGCTTCTGAAAAGGTTCAAGGATGCTCTCTGACTTCTTTGTGATTACTCAGTGCGGCGTCTTATTCTGAAGAAAAAAAACTCAGGAATAATTAAAGGCTGGGATCAGGCCTGGGAACACATTTGGGACAGGAATCTCATTTAGACAGTCTCTTTCAAAATAAGGCACAGTTAAATTGACCAGAAGGCAATTATTGAAATGAAAATTATTTTCACTCTCTTTGTCTTCTGACCACCAACTCAACAGCCTCGGCTTAAAAGAGAGGGAGACACGAAAAGAAAATTAGTAAATGAGATAATTTCGCAATTCGAAAAAATGTTAATTTAGAAAATAAAGTACATATTTACAGAATAAAAGTATTTCTAAAAGGCTCTGCACACAATAGGAAATACAAGCAAAGTCCGCTTGACTCTGGGGAGGTGGGCGTTAAAAAAAAATAATTGCCTTGGAAACTTGAATGAATGTTTTGATTTTTATAGGGGAGAAAAATAAATTGTTATTAACAGTCAACAAAATTTTTCTCGCCAACTGCAGTGAAAAGCTAAGTAGTAAAACAGGCATAAAACGTACAGCGAAGGTCTCCAGAGGGGCGTCTGCAGCGCGTTAGGCTGGATTGGCTTCTTCCCGCTCCCTCTTCTTGCATCCCCGAACCTTGGCTGGCCGGCTCCTCTCAAGTGTTTGTTTTCTCTGGCTCCTTTCTCTCCGGGTTCACTTTACCACCGGCACCCCAGCCCACACTCCGCGCGCCCTCTGGTCCAGGCCTGGCCTGGGAAATCTGGCTAGGGGTACGATCACCCTGGGGGCCTGAGGCCGAGGCAGTGGAGATCGAGAGGGTGCCCGGCGTGTTTGAGGGCCAAGGGAGGGAGACGCGGAGGTGAGGGTGTGGTGGGGTCTCCCGAGGAATGAGGGCGCCGGGCGTCTGTCCCAGGCAGCTTTGTTTCTCGTGGATAATAAAGGCAGATCAAAGGGCCTGACCGTGCAGGCCCCGGCTCGCCGCGCTGCTCCCTCCGCAGCCCAGTGATCAAGGCCTCTGCGCGCTGCCTCTGCCCCGCGGGTCAGCCGACGTCCATCACCGCGGCTCCCGGGAACCGCGGGCGGCCGGGCGCGAGCGTCCAGCGGGGAGAGCAGAGCTCGCGGAACCTGCGCGCGCAGGGAGAGGGCCCGGCCTCCAGCCGAAACCAGCAGCCCAGGCCGACACCCGCCCTCCTCCCTAGCCCCTAGCCCCGGGAGGCCCTAGGGACGCGGGCAGGCCTTGACCGGAGAGAGTGGCGACCGTCTGGGCCACAGCAAATTGGAGAGGGCATGCGTGGGAGGAGTGAGCCCAGGAAGGCGAGACGAGTTCGGTCTCCACCCCAGAAGGGGCCGCGTCTCCCCAGGGCCACCTCGGGGCTCCGGGGCCCGGGCCGCTCTGGTTCCGGCGCAGGCGAGGGCCGGTGCTCGGAGGCCGGCAGTGGGGCAGGGGGCGCAGGTAGGGGCCCTGAGTCCGTTCAGGCCCGGGTGAGAGGAAATTCGATTTCGTTTTAGCCGGTTTCTCCCTGGTACTGTAGCTTCCTGCGCAGTAGAGAAACGAAGACAAAGTTTTTCTCGGCCCTTTTCCTAGCCAGCCGCGATCCACACCCTCCCTGCCGCGGTTTGCCTTTTCGGACTTTACTTTTTTTCCCCTTGGGGTGAATTGAATGCCACCTGATGAGGAGGGAAAGAAAGAAGAGAAGAAAGAATGAAAAGAGAAAGATTGTTCTCTTCTCCAGGAGGGAAAACATTATTTTGACGGGATTATATAGTGCACCTGAGCGGCTTGTCTGGCCATTTCGTCAAATCGTTTGAAGCTGTGTAAAATTGAATTTCTTTTTATTCAGATGGAAACTTTATTTATTTTAACTCTAATCTTATTTGCATCTATTATCTGTATTCACCAAGGCTCTCTCCCACTACAAAAATGCAGATGAAGTAAATCTTACATAAATCCCGCCCATTTGTGTAATTGGTATACTAAGTGTTTATTTTAAGTGAGAATAATTTAGCTACAAATTTTCTTAAGGAATAACATTCTTAACACATTAAAAAAAACTGAAAACTCTGATTTGCTTTTATGTTTGACAGTCGCTCTTGATTCCCTTAAGAGGAGCTTGGCGAGTGCGGCTCGCTGGCGCCATCTAGAGCTCCGGATTGGGAAGGCCGCGCTGTCCGCCCGGCTTTCCGCTCTGAGAGCGCGGATCTGCGTTTGCAACAACCCAGCAATTCCAGCAAAGAAAAACGAGGTTTTGTGTTCCGGGGTGGGGTTACGAACCCCGCTACTGGGGGAGGGAGGCACTGCTTAGTAATGGCTGGTATCTCTGATCCCAGGCAAGGAAATTTTTTTTCTGGAATGTGTTGACTGAAAACCCAAACAAAACAAACTGCCCTGCTTGACCCTAGTCTTAAAATTGGCGCATGTAACATTTCTTTCAAGGCAACTTCAGGGTCTTCCAACTTGGAGCTGAGTGCGCTGGGCGCTGTCTGCGGCGACTTGGGCCCGGGTATCTGGATCAGGCTGTGGGCACAGCGCCCCGGCGCTCTTCGCCCAACGACCCTGGCCGGGACACATCAGACCAAGCTGATTAAACCAGGCAAGCCGACCGTCCCAAGTGCCCTGACTCCCTGTGAAGGGAAGAGAGGAACCCGCAGCTTTCTCTAACTAGGACCTGGGGGTGGCCGAAGCAGTCTCCTGCCTCGCCGCTGTCTTCCAGTAGTTGTCCGGCTGGAGTCGACTGCTAGGGGCTACTGGGTGGGCCGGGACCCGGTGGGGCGCGCAGGGCCCCCGAGGGCTGCCAGAAGTCCCGAAACCCCTCGTCCCAGCCCCTTGAAAATGGTCTGTTCTCTTCTCCAGGAGGGAAAACATTATTTTGACGGGATTATATAGTGCACCTGAGCGGCTTGTCTGGCCATTTCGTCAAATCGTTTGAAGCTGTGTAAAATTGAATTTCTTTTTATTCAGATGGAAACTTTATTTATTTTAACTCTAATCTTATTTGCATCTATTATCTGTATTCACCAAGGCTCTCTCCCACTACAAAAATGCAGATGAAGTAAATCTTACATAAATCCCGCCCATTTGTGTAATTGGTATACTAAGTGTTTATTTTAAGTGAGAATAATTTAGCTACAAATTTTCTTAAGGAATAACATTCTTAACACATTAAAAAAAACTGAAAACTCTGATTTGCTTTTATGTTTGACAGTCGCTCTTGATTCCCTTAAGAGGAGCTTGGCGAGTGCGGCTCGCTGGCGCCATCTAGAGCTCCGGATTGGGAAGGCCGCGCTGTCCGCCCGGCTTTCCGCTCTGAGAGCGCGGATCTGCGTTTGCAACAACCCAGCAATTCCAGCAAAGAAAAACGAGGTTTTGTGTTCCGGGGTGGGGTTACGAACCCCGCTACTGGGGGAGGGAGGCACTGCTTAGTAATGGCTGGTATCTCTGATCCCAGGCAAGGAAATTTTTCTGGAATGTGTTGACTGAAAACCCAAACAAAACAAACTGCCCTGCTTGACCCTAGTCTTAAAATTGGCGCATGTAACATTTCTTTCAAGGCAACTTCAGGGTCTTCCAACTTGGAGCTGAGTGCGCTGGGCGCTGTCTGCGGCGACTTGGGCCCGGGTATCTGGATCAGGCTGTGGGCACAGCGCCCCGGCGCTCTTCGCCCAACGACCCTGGCCGGGACACATCAGACCAAGCTGATTAAACCAGGCAAGCCGACCGTCCCAAGTGCCCTGACTCCCTGTGAAGGGAAGAGAGGAACCCGCAGCTTTCTCTAACTAGGACCTGGGGGTGGCCGAAGCAGTCTCCTGCCTCGCCGCTGTCTTCCAGTAGTTGTCCGGCTGGAGTCGACTGCTAGGGGCTACTGGGTGGGCCGGGACCCGGTGGGGCGCGCAGGGCCCCCGAGGGCTGCCAGAAGTCCCGAAACCCCTCGTCCCAGCCCCTTGAAAATGGTCTGCACTCCCCGCTAGCAAAAACTGATCCCTTCTGCCCCGACCTTTTCCCTTTGAAACCCAAATCTAAAATAGAGTAGGACTTGGGGGCGTTGACCAATTTTCTCTCCACTCAGTCCCTCGCCCTCCCCCCACCGCCCCTTTCCCTCCTCTCGGGTAGTGGGGTACCCACCCCTCGTCTTCAGACGTCGTGCAGTGGCTCCTTCCCCTCCCTTCTTGTCCCCCACCCTCCCCGCACCTTAACTGTGTTTTAATCTTAAAAGCTACACCTCCGAATCCCGCGCCCGAGGCCGCAGAGGCACCGGAGCCCGAAGCGGCTAGAGACAGCGGAGGCGCCGGGGCGCTGGGCTCCGAGATCTCGCGCCGGGGAAACGCCGTGCGTTTCCAGGAACTCGCAACCACCTTTGCGGCGGGTAACTCGGCTGGGTTTGTATTTGCTGTTTTAATACAAACCCCGCCGCACTGCCTATTTCAAAGATGTGCTAATTACTACTTGGATAGCAGGGCGCAAAGTCCTTGTCCATTTCCCAGTACAAAGTAGGTTGCTAGAAAATTTGAAATTGCCTTTCAGCCTAAAGCTGCCTTACCTGAATGTCATAATTACAGTAATTATGTACATCCAAATTACATGCTAATTAAATTAGAATCAAATCGTTCTAAATCGAAATCAAATGAGGTAGTGAAGAATTAATCAATGACAACATAAATAGAGAGCTTCTTTCAGAGATATTTATTGTAACGATCCAAGGAGGAATTTGATCTGAAAAAGTCACCTGTTTATTTACTTTCAAATTAGTAATCAGTTATTATCCCTTCTCCATAATTTTAACCGTTCAGTGTTATCTACCCCCACCCTTTCCAGATGCTGGAGTTTACAGCAATATGTATGAGGTAAATACATACAGACATGCCTACCTTATATGTTACTGATATAAATATATACAGTGTGTTTGCAACTCCAGTGAAGGGAAGGTTTCAGCAGGTCCGTGGAACATGTTCCTGCAGAGCCTGTTCTTGGGAACCCGAGAAAGCAAAGCGAGGTTTAAGATTTTCCAAGATCCTTACACTCTCTTCCTTTGGAATTCGTACCAGGGATTTGCATTGTTTTGCAAACATCTAACCATTTCTGGGTGATTTCTTTATTTGAAAAATGCAGACTGATATGTTGCGGTCCCACCACCCCACCCTCACGGCACCACCCACCCCCCGCCCTGCCACCCCGATCTGTTTTCTGCTTGCAGATTGCTAGAGAGAGTCAACGTGTTCATTTTTGCCCGGGGAGCGAGAGATTAGCCTCGGCGTCCTAAAGCGCCCTCTTCACCTGTGGCGAGAGACGAGGAATTCGCTCGCTTTCCTAACTAGTGAAGGAGAATCCACCCTCCGACCTGTGGAGGAGAAACGCGCGGGAGGCCAGGCGAGCTTAGGCGGGAACTGGCAGGCGAGGGCGCGCGGCGGCCGGGGCGCGCCGGTCCCCAAGGCTCAGCTCCCCTGGCCCACAGCCTGCAATTTCATCTGAGTGGCCCATCGGCCGCGTGAGGGGTGGGGAGGGGCACCGGCGCTGCGAGCTAGTCCGCATCCTTTCCCGTTGCACTTTATCGGTGGGGTAGTCCCGCGGCCTCCTCGCATATTCTGGAGATGCTCCCCGTAATACTCAGGCTTTCATCTGGGTTTGAGGTACGCAAGGGTTGCCACACCGACTGTCTAGAAGGAAAGCATCGAAGGCAAGCCTGCCTCGGGACTCAATCCAGTCCCCGTCTCCAGCCCCCATCTGGCCTCGGTTCGGTGTCAGGCGAAGTCTTTGGAAGCCCGGCCTCGGTCAGCAGCCAAGCCGCCGGAGCTCCACTGACGCCCGCCCGCCCTGGAGGACCTTCAGACAGAAAGGACTGAGGTTTTCCGTGTCTACGAGTCGGGGAAAGGCGACTCACGGGCAGTTTGGGCCAAAGTGTGCATTTCTCTCCGTTAGAAGCCGTTCCTGCATTACATCCCGCACCTCGCTTCATTCATTACTGTTACATTCTGAGGGTTTTAAGTGTGGCTCGTGAAGGGAGAAGAAAGGGAGCAAGAGGAGGATCTGCTTCCTCTTCTGTCAGCAGGAACGGGGGCTGAGGAGCTTCATCAGTTCTCGGTTGCCACCGCCTTTCCCAAAGGTTCAAGTTCCCTAGGTCCTAGTTGTTGCTCACAGCTGTAAAAAAGCATTTCTCCTTTTGGATCCGAAAAATCCCCTCCCAAGGCCTGCAGCTATTGCATGCCTTTCTCTCTTTTCAAGAAGTGGTAACTATCTAGGTTTTCTCTTCAGAAATAAGATTTCTTGATACCCCTTAGCTACTGAAGCTGGTGTGGAGCAGGCGGCCTGGCTGAGCACCTCCTCCAGCACCTCAGCCCAGTGGTCGTTTCCTAAGAAGAGTGAAATGGCTCAGGTGGATTTTGAAATCTTTGAGTCAATGCCGAAACAGTATTGGTGATTAAAACCGGGAAACGCCAACAGCCTGGACGGATGTGATTCACTGTCAGCAAGCCATCTCTCGGAAGGACAGCAAAGAAGGTCTCTTCAAGCCTTTCAGATAAAAAGCTTTCTTCAGATTAAAACCCTGTGATATAAAGTAAGATCTCTATTTCCCACTGCAAGGTAAGCAGACCTGCTGCTATGCTGCAACAACCTTGCCTATTCTGGCACATTTATTAAGTGAAATTATGACTTACCACAGAAACATTCGGATAAATAAGTCTTAACTAGGAACCTGATCGCGCCTGACCATTTGTAAATCGACAGCACCTCCTACAGGAATTAATTTGCTAGTGTTAAATTATGCTAAATGTTAAGCCACAGAAAAAGAAGGGATCCCAGTAATGTCTCCTAAGTTAGCCAGTGTTGTGCCAGGCCACAGGACAAATGAGAAATGTCACGATGCACATCAAGATTTCTTGAAAAGAATTTCTGTATTAAGGGTAAAAAGAATGACACATCACCAGACTTTCCCTGTGGTTTTCTTAAGATAAAAAAAAATGTCACTGTTGAGGACTTTTGTTCTTCAATCACACTCATTAAACTTGGAAGATTTTTTTTGGAGTTAGTACTTAGGGAAACTTCTACACATAAAACTAGACACTCTTTGTATTGTGAGGCTTACCTTTGGTTTTTACCTTGTATTTCAAAAGCAAAAGGAAAATCAGATGCTTAACATTTTATTGTAAAAATCATTTTCAATTGCTTCTACCATTATTAGAATATGCAGAACAAGCCAAGTAACCCTCTTCAAAACTATGTTACCATGTTATGATTATATGTGAAATTGTCTCCCTTCAGTTTTTAAGTCTGTCAAGTTGGAAGGCTAGCCCCTTGGGGCTGCTTAGCATACTTGGGTGACCAAGTCTGAAAGTCAAACAGTAAACCAACATTTCCTATAACTATGTGTGAATTTTTCTCACCATTGGATTCTTAAGAATATTGGGGCTACTGGTACCACTTCATAGTTTCTCAATCTTAACAGTGAGATAAGTAAATCAGAGATTCAAAAAATTCTTTCGGTTACCTATAAAGTTAAAAGGGTACCACACTTCTGTGGAAGTCAAAGTGTTAAATGATACTGTATTTAATTCATTTTTAATTAAAGGATGCATTTCAACATTTTCTTTCATGAACACTACTGGTTCAGAAATCCTTAAAGGCAGTAAGTACTGCATAGGTTTTGACATTATCAAAAATTATAAAGTCTAAAAAGGCGTAAGACAGAAAATAATCAGTGCAACACTGATGAACTCAAGGTGTAAATTAGCAGTCTTTATCACTCTCAAATGCATGCTTTCTTTTTCAAATGAAGAGGAAAAGGGATCTTTGAGGCACACAGTTAAGTTACTGTGTACTGAAGAGTACAGGAGGAGGAATTCAAGTTCTCCCCTCCCAACTCTCTTAAAAATGTAAATCATCAAAGAGTTGCTTTATGCCTTTAGTTAGCTGCTTGTAAATCAGAGGACATCTGTGTGTGCGCATATACAAGAGAAAGATATATATTCCAGACTACATGGAGAGATTTTACTAAAAATAATTCTTCTTTCTTATAAAATTTATGAATCTAGGACTGCCAATTCTCAAAACCATCCAAGCCAATCAGTACTTGTGTAAAAAATGGGTGTTTTTTTTAAAACATGGAACCTTGATCCCATACTTGTGTCTGTGACAGAACTTTTTGGAATTGTACGTTACTTGTAATTTGAACTAAATGATTTTTTTAGTTGTAATTCTCTTTCATCATATGCTTTGAAACACAAGGGGAAACTGCAGCTAAATTTACATATGCCTTATATACCTACACTTACAAATAGACCTAAATAGTTTACTCATTCATTGTGATAATACATAAATGCTTAACCTTTAGAAGGAAACTCTCTAGTAGTGGAATGTCAGTAGTTGGAAGGCCCTCTGTGCTAGGCGGAATAACGGCCCCTTAATGAGACAGCCATCCTAATCTCTGGAGACCATGAAGATGTTAGGTTACATGGCAAAGGGGAATTAAAGTTGCAGACAGAATGAAGGTTGCTAATCACTGGTTTTGAAATAGGAAGATTCTCCTGATAGGACCAGTGTAATCACAAGAGTCCCAAAAAGTAGAAAATGATGCAGAATGTCAATGTGTCAGAGTAATTAGATGGGAGAACTTGACTCGACTCTTGTTAGCTTTGAAGATGGAAGAAGGGGCCAGGAACCAAGGAATGCTAAGTTGGAACAGTCAAGTAAACAGGTTTTCCCCAGAGAACAAATTCTGCTGACTCCTGATTTTAGCCCAGTGAGACCCATTTCAGACTTCTGATCTCCGGAACTGTATCTGCATTAAAACTGAGGTATTTTGTTATAGCAGCATAGAAAATTAACACATCATCCAAATGTAAATCATGCCCTACCTAGGCTTCCCTGTAGAGTCTGCCTGCATGGCAGGAGACCAGAAGTTTGATGCCTGGGTGGGGAAGATCCCCTGGACAGAGAAGCCTGGTGGGCCACAGTCCATAGGGTTGCAAGAGTTGGACACGACTCAGCGACTAAACCACCATCCTAGAACAAAACACCTGAAAGGAGTTAAATGTCTTAAAGTAAGATTGATCAATCCATTATTTAATTTATATAGTGAATTTCTACAATGACTACACTAGGCTTCAAGTAAATTCAAATCTTAAAAGTAATAAACTTAATTGAAAAAATTAAACTACATCCATTTGATGTATTGTCATTCTTTTAATGATGTTTCAGAACAAAGAAAATGTCACAGAGTAATACGAGGTTTTTACTTCAGTACAACAGGGCAACAAGAAACATTTATCAACAGAAAATATTTTTACAGCCTCAAAACAGATTACTTACAAATATATGCAAGGTTCATTCTTACGGGATTCATGTAGTTTTGTATTTGATGTTAACAATTTAGAGATGAAAAATTAAAAGAGCTTTTTTATTATTATTATTAGAAAAACAATAGTATATAATTTAGCCCTTGCTAAAGGTACTGAGGAGGAAAGTGGAAATAGATATTTTTGTTTGCAGGTGCTGGCGCGTGTTAAGCCTCTCTTTATTCTCGGCTTCTGTTCAGTTCTTTCTGCAGGCCCCTAGTCCAGCAGGCTTATCTCCCGATAATGCTCTCTGTGCACTTCCCCTCCTCTGGATGTATCTGTGCCGGGGCATCCGGTGTCACTCCTCCTGTCCCGCTCCTCACTGGGGCGCGCCGTGGCCATCCTCTTATTTCTCTTGGCTTGTGACGGCTGTGACTCCTGCTGCGGTCTCCTCTCCGCCCAGGAGACCCAAGGAATGCTAAGTTGGAACAGTCAAGTAAAAGGTTCCCCAGAGAACAAATTCTGCTGACTCCTGATTTTAGCCCAGTGAGACCCATTTCAGACTTCTGATCTCCGGAACTGTATCTGCATTAAAACTGAGGTATTTTGTTATAGCAGCATAGAAAATTAACACATCATCCAAATGTAAATCATGCCCTACCTAGGCTTCCCTGTAGAGTCTGCCTGCATGGCAGGAGACCAGAAGTTTGATGCCTGGGTGGGGAAGATCCCCTGGACAGAGAAGCCTGGTGGGCCACAGTCCATAGGGTTGCAAGAGTTGGACACGACTCAGCGACTAAACCACCATCCTAGAACAAAACACCTGAAAGGAGTTAAATGTCTTAAAGTAAGATTGATCAATCCATTATTTAATTTATATAGTGAATTTCTACAATGACTACACTAGGCTTCAAGTAAATTCAAATCTTAAAAGTAATAAACTTAATTGAAAAAATTAAACTACATCCATTTGATGTATTGTCATTCTTTTAATGATGTTTCAGAACAAAGAAAATGTCACAGAGTAATACGAGGTTTTTACTTCAGTACAACAGGGCAACAAGAAACATTTATCAACAGAAAATATTTTTACAGCCTCAAAACAGATTACTTACAAATATATGCAAGGTTCATTCTTACGGATTCATGTAGTTTTGTATTTGATGTTAACAATTTAGAGATGAAAAATTAAAAGAGCTTTTTTATTATTATTATTAGAAAAACAATAGTATATAATTTAGCCCTTGCTAAAGGTACTGAGGAGGAAAGTGGAAATAGATATTTTTGTTTGCAGGTGCTGGCGCGTGTTAAGCCTCTCTTTATTCTCGGCTTCTGTTCAGTTCTTTCTGCAGGCCCCTAGTCCAGCAGGCTTATCTCCCGATAATGCTCTCTGTGCACTTCCCCTCCTCTGGATGTATCTGTGCCGGGGCATCCGGTGTCACTCCTCCTGTCCCGCTCCTCACTGGGGCTGCGCCGTGGCCATCCTCTTATTTCTCTTGGCTTGTGACGGCTGTGACTCCTGCTGCGGTTTCTCCTACTCCTCTCCTCCCTGCTCTGGCTCCTGCGGCTCCTCTCGTTCCTTCTAGACCCTCTCTTCTCTGGACTCTGGTCATGGCTTCTGGGCTTTCTGTCAGAATCAGAATGGCTCTGTTTGCTATTCTCCCCAGAACTTTCTTGTTTGAAAAACTTAGGCTTTTCCTTGTTACTGTGACTGCTGGAACGTCCTTCATCCCGTCTTCTCTTCCTAGGCTTGTCTGTCTCTTCAGAATCACTGTTGTTATTCCCTGAATGCTTTCTTTTCTTCTTTCGTATTTTTCCCTTGTTGTCGCTCTCACTGCTGCTTTCTGAACTGTCACTAGATGAGGAGGAGGAGGAGGAGGAAGATGAGGAGAAGGAGGACTTGGTTTTATGTCTTTTGTGTTTACTTCTGCTCTTCTGAAGCTTCTTCTTTTTTCTATCTTTTTTCTTTTTCTTTTTTTTCTTCTCAAGTCGATCTAATTTCCTGTCATTAGGAAAAAATAGTAACAGGCTATGTAAAAATAATCAATCCGTTTATTGACAAATAGAAAACCTGGAATAGACAATATAGTTTCTTAGAAACTATAAAAAGTGGTATTCACATACAAATAGATACATGCTTTACTATTAAATGAAAAATCACTTTCTTCCTTTTATTCAAGTCACATACACAGTAAGTTTAAATTTAAAAATATACTGTCTCGGTGTACTTTCCTCAATAGTAATGACGATTAAAAAAATCTTACTGAATCAGAATTTGAAATCATATAGTGCCCTAAATAAATGGTCATCCTGGCATAAAGAAAAGTCCATAACATTAACTGGACCAACTGCAGACTCAAATGTAAAACTCACTGATGAAACACTAATTTTATGTATATACTATTTTAAAATGTGGAAATATTAATCAACATTATACTGTCAAAATTCGAGAACATATTCTCCAGAAATTCAAAGTAACAGTACATTTTACATATTTTAATACTCTATTTTAGTTACCTAAAAAAAAATACTAGTTTTCAACAACTGTTTAGAGTTATAAATAATTAGGACAATTCTATTATGGCATTCTGCATCTCTAAAGAATACTTCACATTCTCAGAAGAGGAACTATTTATATGATATGTCTGAGCTAATGTGAAATAAAAAATGACTTCACTGGATTCTGTCTGGCCATTTTCAAAATTTCACGTATTGAAACACCATGAGCTCCCTCTATTGGACACATTAGACATTTCCTGGATTCTTTAATTCAGAGACAGTCTGTTCAACATGATTCTCCTACCAACTTTAAATTTAAGAATTTTTCAGCATTCCTCATAAAATCGTACAAAATTAAAATGAGTCCTACATGACCCACAATATTTTCTAAGAACAAACTGTATGTAAAGATATATACATATGTATTATGAAAAGTAAAACCTACAAATAAACCTATTTTCAAATTAAATGTTCTGAAAAGTGCAGTGACTCTGTGGTAGAAGCTGAGTATGTAATCTTATATTCGTTTTCATATTATTGAAAGAAAGACTAAATTGTGTTACTACAGCTGAAGAATAAATCAATAAATGAACGTGATACATAGTTTAAGTACCTTAAACTTAGGATCAACATAAGAAAGAATGTAGCTGAATTCATTAAATAGATACTAGTTAATCACCTGAGGAGTTTCTGTTTTTGTTTGGTTGTTAGTGACTTTAAAAATTCAACTTCTGGATCTTCTTCACCCTCGCTTGCAACATATTCCTAAATCAACAAAAACATCATTAAATTGCTAGATTAGAAGACAAATTGGTTATCTGACAGGAAAGGAAACATTTACAAATAGTAAGTTTTGTGTTAGGGATATACTGTCGATGAGTATGACAATTTGGAATGGAAAGTGGAATTTAAAAAATTTTTATAGCCTACCTGCTTGTGCTTCTGAAGCAGAAGTACAGTGCCCTAAGAGATTTAGATAACTGCTTTGCCACCATTAACACTTTCTCAGGACGACAGTGAAACAGACAAAATGTTTATAGCATGGCTTCTACTCTCTCTCTTCCAAGTTTTAATTGTTTTTAACCTTTCTCCTTTTTTATTTATTTTTTAAAAATTTATTTATTTTTAATTGGAGGATAACTGCTTTATAATTCTCTCTTAAGTTTGAATTTAAATACTTGTGTTTAAATATTTTCTTTTTAATTTAATGAAACATAAAACTCAGGAAGAGCATGAACTTTACAAGAAGGTCAAAACACCCACTTTTGCCTTTATAATTTCAAGTATATTAAATGGTCTTTATACATAATAAATGGCCGCCTCCGGTGGCTCAGATGGTAAAGAATCTGCCTGCAACGTGGGAGACCCAAGTTTGATGGCTAAGTTGGGAAGATTCCCTGGAGAAGGGAATGGCTATCCACTCCAGTATTCCTGCCTGGAGAATTCCATACACAGAGGAGCCTGGTCAGCTACAGTTCACGCGGCTGCAAAGAGTCGGACATGACTGGGTGACTAACACTTCACTTTATATATAATAAGCAGGTTACACGAACACTCCCTAGCAATGTCTGTGGAGGAATGTGACTCGACAGCAGCACAAGTTGATGCCAGTGGGAGTCTGGGTTTTAGTCTCAGCTCGAAACAGCCACATGACCTGAGGGAAATCACTTCACTTCTGTGGGCTCCAGCTTCCTCATTAAATGAAATACATGGTTTATATTAGAACATCTACAATCCTTTAAACTCAACCATTTTCTGGATCTATGTACAGTTTAATCAAGTAACGGTTTAAACATTTTCCATTATTTTTTGAGGTTTGATTTTATACTCTTCTTCCTATTGGTTCCATTTAAAATCACTTCAGGGATAAGTTAGCAGGAAGGAAAAAGCGACAACCTTATCACCAGATCAGTTATTTTATCCACATAAACCCAGAGGAGCAGTTTCGTTTATTAAAATATAGGTTTAAAAACAATTTCTCATTTAGGTTAAAATAATAAAGAAGCAAAATCAAGGTATGTTTTAGGCATTTTCTTTGCTCTATCTTGCCTTCCTATGGATATATGCATATTGGAAAACATTAAGTAGCAATTCACAAGCAATCACATTTAGATTTATAGACATTTTCAGCTTACTGATAAAAAGATCATTACCTGTGATGGATCATTTGCGGTCAAGTTTCTCCCCAGTACATTTCGTTTCAGTGCAAACCCACTGTTTCTCATCTCCGCTATTAGCTCCGAGGGGTGCATTGATGGCCCTGTTCACAAAAATCACAGTTTGAATGTATCATTTATATCTCTCTACCTTTTTCGGACTCCACAGTGGGAATGCAGTTGAAGCTTTTCACAGCTAAATCAACTCAACTTCTGCTGAGCAAATAATCAGATATGAAATGGTCTTTATACATAATAAATGGCCGCCTCCGGTGGCTCAGATGGTAAAGAATCTGCCTGCAACGTGGGAGACCCAAGTTTGATGGCTAAGTTGGGAAGATTCCCTGGAGAAGGGAATGGCTATCCACTCCAGTATTCCTGCCTGGAGAATTCCATACACAGAGGAGCCTGGTCAGCTACAGTTCACGCGGCTGCAAAGAGTCGGACATGACTGGGTGACTAACACTTCACTTTATATATAATAAGCAGGTTACACGAACACTCCCTAGCAATGTCTGTGGAGGAATGTGACTCGACAGCAGCACAAGTTGATGCCAGTGGGAGTCTGGGTTTTAGTCTCAGCTCGAAACAGCCACATGACCTGAGGGAAATCACTTCACTTCTGTGGGCTCCAGCTTCCTCATTAAATGAAATACATGGTTTATATTAGAACATCTACAATCCTTTAAACTCAACCATTTTCTGGATCTATGTACAGTTTAATCAAGTAACGGTTTAAACATTTTCCATTATTTTTTGAGGTTTGATTTTATACTCTTCTTCCTATTGGTTCCATTTAAAATCACTTCAGGGATAAGTTAGCAGGAAGGAAAAAGCGACAACCTTATCACCAGATCAGTTATTTTATCCACATAAACCCAGAGGAGCAGTTTCGTTTATTAAAATATAGGTTTAAAAACAATTTCTCATTTAGGTTAAAATAATAAAGAAGCAAAATCAAGGTATGTTTTAGGCATTTTCTTTGCTCTATCTTGCCTTCCTATGGATATATGCATATTGGAAAACATTAAGTAGCAATTCACAAGCAATCACATTTAGATTTATAGACATTTTCAGCTTACTGATAAAAAGATCATTACCTGTGATGGATCATTTGCGGTCAAGTTTCTCCCCAGTACATTTCGTTTCAGTGCAAACCCACTGTTTCTCATCTCCGCTATTAGCTCCGAGGGGTGCATTGATGGCCCTGTTCACAAAAATCACAGTTTGAATGTATCATTTATATCTCTCTACCTTTTTCGGACTCCACAGTGGGAATGCAGTTGAAGCTTTGTTAAGTAAAATCACAGCTAAATCAACTCAATAATCTTCTGCTGAGCAAATAATCAGATATGATTTTCTAAAACAGCAGTCTGGAGATTCAGAATAGAAAATAATTGCATTTTTCTTTACGTGCTAGGGGATTTTCTTCTTATATAACTTTGTCATATTGAAAAGATACACTTAAATGTTATCTGCTTGGTAGTTTTTAGTACAAAATCAAAGCAAAATGATAAAAGACTGCAATTAAATTTTTAATATTCTTTCAGTAAGAATTCAATTTAAAAGACACACTTCTAAAGATACATGAGCTCAATTTAGTATTCCAGGCCTCAATTCAAAGTTTCTACTCTTATTTATCAAATACCAATACTGAATACATTGCCATGTGGCTGCTAACTCTCTCTTGCACACATGCTATCAGTAACCATCGAGTACTTTAATCTTGCACATATACACACCCAGAGTCTGAAGTGATTAGTTTGGGGTTGGTGACAAGCAATTTTAGGCTGGTTATAGGAGTGTTGTGTGCTATGTACAAGCTGCTGTTTCCACTTACATAAAATCCCCAAACTCTTTGAAAAGTGAGCTTGTTTTTTGCGGCACATAATATACTCTAA
Source organism: Tragulus kanchil (assembly GCA_022376925.1). NCBI lineage: Eukaryota > Metazoa > Chordata > Mammalia > Artiodactyla > Tragulidae > Tragulus > Tragulus kanchil. The sequence goes on from JAIOJX010000026.1 coordinate 272,196,659, forward strand.
AGACTATATGGATTAAACATAAACATAATTAAAAATATAAGAATATTTCAACATCTGTACTCTTCCCTCAAACATCATTATGTTTATGCAAGATAGGAGAGACTCTTTCCTCCTTCTTTTCTATATTCCAGTCTCATTTCATAATGGCAACATTTCATGGAAGCTTTTTAACGTTTCTGGCCTAAATCATTACAGTGGGTTAAATGAACTACACTGGGCAATGTATCCAAAATACAGGGAAGAAGTTTCTGCCAACAAGGAATTCCTCAGTGAGATCGGGGACACAGAGACACATTCAGAAATTGAGACTCTAGTTTGTTGACTGAACAGATCATTTAATTTCTTCATCTTTTCCCTGCTTTATTGGTCTTTTACTACTGATACCTATTTGAATGCTCACTTGCACGTTACTATAAAACAAAAGGCGACAGGCAATACAGTCACCTCTGTTCTCTTGTCAGTAGCATCTTTGGTAAAAAGTTTCGTCAGGTAAATTCTTGAATAGGTTAGTAACTCTTCTTGGACTCGGGGCTTCACCATTCTACTCATATTAGCAAAAACAACTCAAGTTGCCTATACGTATTAGGAAGATAATTAGAAAAAACGGCCTATTAATGGAGTATGGTAAACATTAATAACACGATGCTTTAGTTTACTAGGGGAAAAAGCCTTATTTATTGAAAACAAAACAAAAACATCATAAAGCAGTATCTATTTCATTGGTATTTATATTTCATTCTAAAATAAGACTGGATTTTGTTTTGTTTTGTTTTTCCTCTTACACAATTAATTCCTGGGGATTATTTTACTTTTAGAAAAATTATTCAATTTGGTTAATAATATTGATAAAAACTTTGAATTTTAAATATTAGTACAGATCGCCTCTACATGGTACTGAAATGCTAATAGCTTTAAATTATTACAGAGCATTCTTTGCGGCTTCTCAAATTTCACATATAATAACATAATCTTATAAAGTAGAAAATGTCTTTCCTGAAGTGTCAAAACTGGTCGAAGTGATTAGTTTGGGGTTGGTGACAAGCAATTTTAGGCTGGGTATAGGAGTGTTGTGTGCTATGTACAAGCTGCTGTTTCCACTTACATAAAATCCCCAAACTCTTTGAAAAGTGAGCTTGTTTTTTGCGGCACATAATATACTCTAAAGACTATATGGATTAAACATAAACATAATTAAAAATATAAGAATATTTCAACATCTGTACTCTTCCCTCAAACATCATTATGTTTATGCAAGATAGGAGAGACTCTTTCCTCCTTCTTTTCTATATTCCAGTCTCATTTCATAATGGCAACATTTCATGGAAGCTTTTTAACGTTTCTGGCCTAAATCATTACAGTGGGTTAAATGAACTACACTGGGCAATGTATCCAAAATACAGGGAAGAAGTTTCTGCCAACAAGGAATTCCTCAGTGAGATCGGGGACACAGAGACACATTCAGAAATTGAGACTCTAGTTTGTTGACTGAACAGATCATTTAATTTCTTCATCTTTTCCCTGCTTTATTGGTCTTTTACTACTGATACCTATTTGAATGCTCACTTGCACGTTACTATAAAACAAAAGGCGACAGGCAATACAGTCACCTCTGTTCTCTTGTCAGTAGCATCTTTGGTAAAAAGTTTCGTCAGGTAAATTCTTGAATAGGTTAGTAACTCTTCTTGGACTCGGGGCTTCACCATTCTACTCATATTAGCAAAAACAACTCAAGTTGCCTATACGTATTAGGAAGATAATTAGAAAAAACGGCCTATTAATGGAGTATGGTAAACATTAATAACACGATGCTTTAGTTTACTAGGGGAAAAAGCCTTATTTATTGAAAACAAAACAAAAACATCATAAAGCAGTATCTATTTCATTGGTATTTATATTTCATTCTAAAATAAGACTGGATTTTGTTTTGTTTTGTTTTTCCTCTTACACAATTAATTCCTGGGGATTATTTTACTTTTAGAAAAATTATTCAATTTGGTTAATAATATTGATAAAAACTTTGAATTTTAAATATTAGTACAGATCGCCTCTACATGGTACTGAAATGCTAATAGCTTTAAATTATTACAGAGCATTCTTTGGCGGCTTCTCAAATTTCACATATAATAACATAATCTTATAAAGTAGAAAATGTCTTTCCTGAAGTGTCAAAACTGCATTTCCTTGTCAACAACTTTTTAGATGTTAAATGAATTCAGAAAGCAAACATGTTAAGAATTAGGATAAAGAGCACTCCAGTAAAGAGCTAAAGAGCTTGGCCATTATGATGAGAGGGTACTGATTTCATCAGTTTTCATCAAAAGATGGGTTATTTCAACAAAATGTATTAGAAAATATGCTTTAAAATTTTTCATTACAGCACTTTGAACCACTTCAAGAAAATCATCTCTTTTTCCCCAGGCTGACAGAGATTATAAAGACTATGAAACAAATACTACACTTCCATCATTTATGGTTTCTCCAAAATCTCACCTGAGATTTTGTAGTACATATGCTTAGCATACACTTCCACAATGTAAGACTGTCAAAAGAGTGATTAGTGAAGAACCTGTCAAACACTACTCAATAAAGAGTAATTATTTTTTGTCAGAAGCTATATACTTTCAGGATTATTATATATATATATATATATATATATATATATATACACACGCATATATACATATATATATAATAAAAAATGCTCTTAATAATACTATTTTTCAAATTCCAGTCTTACTTTGTTTGGTAAACTTTCTCCTTCTATCATCAAAAACTCTAGATTTAAAAGATGTGACATATCAAGATTAAGACATTTTTAGCAAGGTATCTTTATACTTTCATGTTACTGTGACAGTGGCTATGTACAGTTCAACTGACAGACATGACTCCAGCTGAGAACTCAAGACTTAACTGATAAAACAGATTATATAGGTATGTTGAAAAGGTTTTACAAAATATGTTCAAACGGAAAATGACTACTTTTTTTTGGATGCCTTAATAATTAATTACACATGGAGCTGGGGTTCAGGAATGTTTGGTTTGCTCTTAAATTTGCTATGGCAGAATGATTTAGAGTAACTCAGAAAAAGGGCATTTGTTTGAAAATGTAGAATTGTGAGGGCTCCTTGCTAGACCACGACAGGCTGGGTTAAGCCTCCATAGCATGAAAACCAGTGTTCCAAACTAGAAAAGCAGGTCCCCTGAAGAAACTGTTTTCAACATTCAATTAATAAACATAATCTTATAAAGTAGAAAATGTCTTTCCTGAAGTGTCAAAACTGCATTTCCTTGTCAACAACTTTTTAGATGTTAAATGAATTCAGAAAGCAAACATGTTAAGAATTAGGATAAAGAGCACTCCAGTAAAGAGCTAAAGAGCTTGGCCATTATGATGAGAGGGTACTGATTTCATCAGTTTTCATCAAAAGATGGGTTATTTCAACAAAATGTATTAGAAAATATGCTTTAAAATTTTTCATTACAGCACTTTGAACCACTTCAAGAAAATCATCTCTTTTTCCCCAGGCTGACAGAGATTATAAAGACTATGAAACAAATACTACACTTCCATCATTTATGGTTTCTCCAAAATCTCACCTGAGATTTTGTAGTACATATGCTTAGCATACACTTCCACAATGTAAGACTGTCAAAAGAGTGATTAGTGAAGAACCTGTCAAACACTACTCAATAAAGAGTAATTATTTTTGTCAGAAGCTATATACTTTCAGGATTATTATATATATATATATATAAAAAAATATATATATACAAAACTATATATACATATATATATAATAAAAAATGCTCTTAATAATACTATTTTTCAAATTCCAGTCTTACTTTGTTTGGTAAACTTTCTCCTTCTATCATCAAAAACTCTAGATTTAAAAGATGTGACATATCAAGATTAAGACATTTTTAGCAAGGTATCTTTATACTTTCATGTTACTGTGACAGTGGCTATGTACAGTTCAACTGACAGACATGACTCCAGCTGAGAACTCAAGACTTAACTGATAAAACAGATTATATAGGTATGTTGAAAAGGTTTTACAAAATATGTTCAAACGGAAAATGACTACTTTTTTTTGGATGCCTTAATAATTAATTACACATGGAGCTGGGGTTCAGGAATGTTTGGTTTGCTCTTAAATTTGCTATGGCAGAATGATTTAGAGTAACTCAGAAAAAGGGCATTTGTTTGAAAATGTAGAATTGTGAGGGCTCCTTGCTAGACCACGACAGGCTGGGTTAAGCCTCCATAGCATGAAAACCAGTGTTCCAAACTAGAAAAGCAGGTCCCCTGAAGAAACTGTTTTCAACATTCATTAATTTTGCAAACTTTCTTTGCTATGATATGTGGGTAAACATCAAACTACTGACTGTGACCATGGTATGCAGTCTGATTAGATCCAGACTGTTTTCTACTAGAAAAATACCATGAAGTCAATGTCACAGAAAAAAATTCTCAGAAGGCAAACTATGTTGTATACAATCATGTTTGTAAAATTTATTTATTAAGAGCATTAATTTTTATAGAACTAAGCAAAAGCAACAGAAAGTAAAATATCTTTTGTAGTGAAACAAGCATTTTGTCAGAGAATAATACAGGAGTCAAGGGACTGGCTGTGAGAGAGGCTTCTCGCTGGCTTCACAATTAGAGGCCATGAGTCCCAGATGAATCCACACACTATACAGGAGGAAGACTCATGTTGAACGCAGAGATACTTCTTGTGTTTCACAGTTAGCCTAGGTCCATCTGCTTTTCCCAAGGACAGAGGTATCTTCTTCTCGGAGTTCATCATTCTTTTCTTTCTACAATTTTATGGTATTCAGTGGGACAGGAGAGGACACTGGGTTCTACATCAAGAATGTGTTAGTCGCTCAGTCATGTGTGACTCTACGACCTCATGGACTGTAGTCCGCCAGGCTCCTCTGTTCATGGGATTCTCCAGGCAAGAATACTGGAGTGGGCTGCCATTCCCTTCTCCACTATGGTAGGAATAGCTGTATTAGAAATACTTTCCCCTCCTTCTCCCAAATGTACTAATTTAATTTACAGGATGCTCCTGTCTGCCGAGAACAAAATGCTATTCCTAGAGTGAATATAATTTTGCTTGTAATGACAAAGGTGATCAATTTTTTTCCTTCTCATTCTCTGTGTGTATTTTAACTTTATATGATGAAAAATCTCAAACCTAAAGAGAATAATGTGAAGAGCTCTATATACTCATCACACAGCTTCAACAATTATCAATCTTTACCATTCTTATTACTTCCAAGTATTTTTGTTTCTTTTCTGGTAAGAGTATTTTTCTCCCTCTGCTTCTTTTTGAGGTATAAATGACATATATCTTAAATTTCTTTTAATCTAAAAAAAGTAGCCACTTTTTCTCTACATCTCCCCTCCCTTTACTGCTATTCATATGTTGAAGAAACTGGGTCATCTGTCCTGCAGAATTTCCCCATTCTGGGTAGTGATGTCATTTAATATATTCTTTTGGCCCTTGTATTCCCTAAAAATTAGCAGTTAGATCCAGAGGCTTATTATTAAATTATCTTGGTATTTTATAATACATACTTTAGGGGAATAATGAAAGGTTTTGTAAAGTTTGGATGCAGGAAAATGACACCTGAAAATAAGTATGTTTTTGCTAATGAACTAGACTAAGGAAAAAAGGCTGAAACTTCAACCTGGTATGTTCTTGCTTTCACCATGTATTTATTGTGGTCATACTAACAGTGATATAACCTTAAAAGTGTATGTTTGAAAATAATCCTGCAAAAACATCACAAATAAATTAGGATTCTTACTTCCATGAAAGGGATGACATTTATTTTGTCTTTTTTTCTTGAACTTAAACTGACTGTATGTTGTGAAAAATCCACGCCCTGTCACTAAATATGAAAAGGACACAGAGAAACACTAGTTATGGTATATGATCAGGAGGGAGAATTATCAAAATTATCTTATGCTTGTATTTGACTCCTAATATACCTAACCTTTTTGCTTTAAAGAAAGCTTATAGAAAGTTGTCTTAAAAAAAGACTGAAAAGGGGGGCACAGTAGGAGCAGGCAGCACATGTCCCAGGGAAAAAGTGAACAACGCTATTAATAAAGTGTGTGGGTGATTTTTATTTATATAGATGAGAATGTTTTATGTATGATTTTTCTAAAGGTTATGCAAGAACCAATTGTACTAAATTGTAATAAAACTGCTCCATACTGGGAATTTTCCTGACACACTGCCAGTTCATCTTAATGGAGGTTGGAAACAATAGGGTTTCTTACTGCCCTTATGCAAGTTCATAGCAAAGAAAGCTAATTTGATCTCTATTAAGACTTAACATATTAAGGAAAAATTAAACATTTCATTTCTGTCTATGTGTCTGGAAAACAAAAGCAAGGAAATAAGAAACTAGTCTTATTGTGCGCTAGTGAAAAACACTGTATTAATAACAACCATGCCTTACAGAATCAATAATGTTAAACATATTTGAGTTATATTTGATTATGTCTTTAACATTTATGTTTTCAACATAATTTACATGCAGATATTTTAGTGGATACATCTATCACTAAGTATTATAGTCAAGTGAATAAAGATGATAAAGTGAATCCACAGTCCTAGAGGACAAAGAAAAATCATTTGTATTGTGATGAAGTATTATAAGAAGTCAGCACTAAGTTTTAAGGAAGTTATGAGAATATGAATGCTCAAATATTATGCCGAGTTGAAGAAATCAGACACAGAAGAATACATGCTGTATGATTCCATTTATATGAAGTTCATGAACAGGTAATACATGGGATCAGAATCAGAGCAGTAGCTATAGGTGGAGGAGGCCAACTGGAAAGGGACAGAAGGGTATTTACTAGCACAACGGCAATGCTCTACGCTTTGTATCTTGTCAGAGACATTACATGGGTGCAGACATTTGTTAAACTCAAAAAACATTTAAGATGGGTGCATCTTACTTAAAAATATATTAAGTCAGTCATCAGCTTCCCTGGTGGCTCAGTGGTAAAGAATCTACCTACCGGGCTTCCCTGGTGGTCCAGTGGGTAGGGACACCGCCTTGCAGTGCAAGGGGCGCCGGTTCGATCCCTGGCCTGGGAAGATCCCACGTGCCCAGCAGCGGCTGGACTGATGTGTCCAATTACCGAGCCGGAGCCCTGGAGTGCATGCGCCCAGAGCCGATGCTCTGCGACAACAGAGGCCGCTGCGATGGGAGGCCCACAAGGGCCAAAGAACAAAGATGGATGAAAATAGACAAATGAAAGACCAAGAGAAGTGGCCCGCCTGTTCCCTTCCCTCCCCCCCCCCCCCCCCCCCAAAAAAAAATGGAAAAAAAAAAAAAAAAAGAATCTACCTACCAGTGCAGGAGACGTGGGTTGGGTCCCTGTGTGGGGAAGATCCCCGAAAGAAGGAAACAGCAACCCACTCCAGTATTCTTGCCTAGGAAATCTCATGGACAGAGGAGCCTGGCAGGCTACAGTCCACGGAATCACAAAGAGTTGGACACAACTTAGTGACTAAACAACCACGAACAACAACAATCAACAGTAATCACCAAATGACTAAGTTATATAGACTTTCACTGCATTTCTATACTAGGTCTCTCTCAAACTATGGAGCGACCCCTGCATAGGGAATTGTGATTTTTACACAGAAAGTGATTTTACAAATCAATATATATTCCTGTGGGCTTATTATTTTATCTCACTAGGTACTTGAGAAATAAAAAGTAGAGAACTTGGTTTTTGCCTTCAAGTTTATAATCTTTCCTCGAAAGTGAGCTCATATAAAAGAACAGGAAATATAAAAATAGTAAATCTGTGTTATAAGATACATTCAGGGAATAGCATGATAAACAGTGATGTATAGTTAGCAAAGCCTAACTATTCAGTCACTCACTAAGTATGTACACTGTGCAAAGCACTGGGAGTACAAAGTTAAATAAGATACAGTACCTATTTCAGAAAAGCAATACTTTCTAGGAAAGGATTAGAAACTGAGCTCGACTTTCAAACTCTCATAAGATTTAGGAAAAGGTAGAACATAGGCATTTAATAAGTGGAACATGATGATGATTCATGTTAACTTCAGTCTAATTTGGGTAGAATTAATTCTACGTTGGCAGGCTACCTAGACTAGGTAGACTACATTTCATTCATTCTCCTTTTCCCAGGTAATCACTAGTTAATTCCTCTTACTTGAAGTTGGCAGATCTTGAATCAAGTAAAAGAAGTTATGACTGTGATCTGAGAAGTACAGTATCCCTCTGAGATTACGGGAGGTGTAGCCTCTACTAGCCTCACACCTGCCTTTAACACAGAGCCAGGTCATTTACTGACAGAACAGGACTGCAATTAATTTGTTAATGTCAACGAATTTTAAGGCACAGCCAGTCCACCAACAAATTTAATCACTGAAATGTAACAGTGCTTATACATAGTTCAAAACCACTCACTGGTCAAGAGCCTCAGTCTGAGATTAGAAATATTATGAACTGACAAGTCTTACTGGTTACCCTTTGGTAACCATACATTTTTGTTTCCTATGTCTGTGAGTCCATTTCTGTTTTATAAATAAGCTTATTTGTACTAATTTTTTAGATTTTGTATATAAGTGATATCAGACATTTATCTCCCTGTCTGGTTACTTAGTATAATGTCCATCCATTTGCGCAAATAGAATAACTTTATTCTTTATGGTTGAGTAATGACCAAAAAGGGCTTAATTTTCAAACACACAAAGAGCTCATACAACTCAATAACAAAAAAAGCACATAACTACATATTAAGAGAAGAAATGGTACACCTAACTTTTCTTCTTTATTTTGAGTCAATCCTTGATTTCTTAGTTTCAGTATCTGCCTACTTGAGGATCTTAACTTTAAAGAGATTCTGGTAATACAAATACTTTTTCTGCAGTAGAATTATGTTGAAGGATTTAAAAAAAGTTCTGCCATCAGATATAACGCTACCTCATAGCTATGCTGGGAGGATTCAACTCCTTCAAGGAGTTAAAAGAACTCTGTAACAGGTACGGGCCAGAAGGGCATCTGAGTTTATTATCTTTCTACAGAAAGTCCCTCCAGCATGCTCCTAGGTGTCCTTCTAGTACAAGCTTACAATCACACAATTATTCTGTTAAATTTCCCAAACAGGTTCTCAAGCAACAAAAACTCCTCCTGCATGAAAGACTGACGGAAAGACGGAGGAGCAGCATGTGGGAGCTCTGTGGCAGAACGCTGCTATCCGTGCTATGGTTTCGTGTGACAAGACAAGTTAAATCAAACGTTAGGGGAAATAGGAAAGGAAAAGAGCACTGACATGCAAACAAATGTGGGCAACAAGTATAAAATAACACCTCAATTTAAGCTATTTATTAATTTTCATATTGTTTAAATGCAGTAAAAGCTTTGACATAAACGAGGCAGGATAGAGACGCTTGAAACATTAAGTATCAACCATCATTTTAGCTGTTAGTGGTATGGCTGGATCTCATCCTTAGGCATTATAAAGAAAAAGAAATTCTGCATATGCCAAGAATATTCAGTGGCACCATATTGAATTTAAAATTTACTTTTACTTTTATTAAAAATGAAATTTACCATATTGTCACATAGAGTCGGTTCCAAATACTCTGAAAATTATAGCTATGTTTAAAAAAGTGGCAAAGCAACTTTAAATATATAGCAACTTACAAAGTCAAATAATTAGTACAATATGAATTTTATGCTAACAAATTTCGAATCAATGTTTCTTCACCTTTATGTTGCTTTTACAACTTTTAGGCTTCAGTCCAGTATAGAAAGAGCTTGAAATTCCTCTCATTCTCACAAGAAAAGAGCGGAAACAACTGAAAATCAACAAATCTTAGCACTGTCAGAGAACTGAGGTCACAGAGCTCATCATTCGCCCCTAGACAGAACAGACAGGCAATACAGAGACTCAGTTTACCAGGAACAGAAACCAGAGCCAGCAACAGGCAGAAATACTTAAAGGATAGCTGACCATATTGCTAGAGACTGAAGAAGGACTAGCTTAAGAGATGAAAATTCCCGAGGGCCCACCTTTAAAGGGGCCCTCACACTTTTGTGAGTTTTACTTTTAGAAGCTCCATCAGGTTCTCATTGTGAACATCAAAGAACTATGCCCCTGTCCTTCCCTCTTGACAGTAGGATGGGAAAAGCAACCATATGAAATATGCCCAGAGCATTTTGTTGCCTTCAACAAATGCGTACCCTCAAAGGAAGGTGTGGCTCAGTGGTAAAGAATCCACCTATCAATGCAGGAGACATGGGTTTGACCCCTGGGTCGGGAAGATCCACTGGAGGAGGAAAAGGCAACCCATTACAGTATTCCTACTTGGGAAATCCATGGACAGAGGAGCCTGGCAGGCTACAGTTCATGGGTTCACAAACAGTTGGAAACAACTTAATGACTAAGCAACAACAACAACAACAACAACAACAACAATAACCTACATTAAGGAAGAAAAAAACCGAGAAGTAGGGGGAAAAAGCTGAGAAACACTTGTGAAGGTTACAGCTCAGGGGCAGAGGGTCACTAAAAGAGTGAAATCCAGTCATAGGGTTATATTGCTGGAATGCTTTCCTTTCTCTCATATCTTACCACCACATCAGTAGGGCTCCTATGAAATAACAGAAGATTACAACAGAAGCCAAGCTTAGCCTCTATTAACAGAGTCTGTAAAAACTCAAAGATAACAGAGGAGACAAAAACAAGGACACCAAAAAAAACCATATTGTCACATAGAGTCGGTTCCAAATACTCTGAAAATTATAGCTATGTTTAAAAAAGTGGCAAAGCAACTTTAAATATATAGCAACTTACAAAGTCAAATAATTAGTACAATATGAATTTTATGCTAACAAATTTCGAATCAATGTTTCTTCACCTTTATGTTGCTTTTACAACTTTTAGGCTTCAGTCCAGTATAGAAAGAGCTTGAAATTCCTCTCATTCTCACAAGAAAAGAGCGGAAACAACTGAAAATCAACAAATCTTAGCACTGTCAGAGAACTGAGGTCACAGAGCTCATCATTCGCCCCTAGACAGAACAGACAGGCAATACAGAGACTCAGTTTACCAGGAACAGAAACCAGAGCCAGCAACAGGCAGAAATACTTAAAGGATAGCTGACCATATTGCTAGAGACTGAAGAAGGACTAGCTTAAGAGATGAAAATTCCCGAGGGCCCACCTTTAAAGGGGCCCTCACACTTTTGTGAGTTTTACTTTTAGAAGCTCCATCAGGTTCTCATTGTGAACATCAAAGAACTATGCCCCTGTCCTTCCCTCTTGACAGTAGGATGGGAAAAGCAACCATATGAAATATGCCCAGAGCATTTTGTTGCCTTCAACAAATGCGTACCCTCAAAGGAAGGTGTGGCTCAGTGGTAAAGAATCCACCTATCAATGCAGGAGACATGGGTTTGACCCCTGGGTCGGGAAGATCCACTGGAGGAGGAAAAGGCAACCCATTACAGTATTCCTACTTGGGAAATCCATGGACAGAGGAGCCTGGCAGGCTACAGTTCATGGGTTCACAAACAGTTGGAAACAACTTAATGACTAAGCAACAACAACAACAACAACAACAACAACAATAACCTACATTAAGGAAGAAAAAAACCGAGAAGTAGGGGGAAAAAGCTGAGAAACACTTGTGAAGGTTACAGCTCAGGGGCAGAGGGTCACTAAAAGAGTGAAATCCAGTCATAGGGTTATATTGCTGGAATGCTTTCCTTTCTCTCATATCTTACCACCACATCAGTAGGGCTCCTATGAAATAACAGAAGATTACAACAGAAGCCAAGCTTAGCCTCTATTAACAGAGTCTGTAAAAACTCAAAGATAACAGAGGAGACAAAAACAAGGACACCAGAAGAAATGTATCCTTTAAAATCTACAGCTACAGCAAAGAGTAAATACAACCTAACTCCTAGCCAGATAAACATAAAACCTCACTCTAAAGGCCTATTTACCTCGGTTTTGTCTACCTAATACATCATGTCTGGTTTTCAACCAAAAATTACAAGTCGTTAAGTGGCAAAAACCACAGTAGGCAGAGACAAAGCAAGCGTAGGAACCAAACTCGCTCTGATGAAGATTCTGGAATTACTAGACTGGGAATGTAAAACAACTTAAGATTCATATGCTAAAGGCTCTAACGGAAAAAGTGGACAACATGCAAAACAGATGGGGAATGTGAGCAGAGAGATAGACACTCTGAGAAAGACTCTAATAGAAATGATTTTAAAAAATCACTAACAGAAACAAAGAATACCTTTGATGAACTCATCAGCAGACTAGGCATAACTGAGGAAAGAATCAGTAAGCTTTTTTTGGCTTCTTTTTTTATTATTTTTTATATATTTTTTCTTTTTCCCCATCATGCCTCTTTTATTTTTATATTTATTTTCATACATTTTTTATTCTTTGGCCTGTGTGGGCCTTCCATTGCACTGGCCTCCCTCTCTGCAGAGCACCAGCTCTGGGTGCATGCGCTCCAGAGTACTGGCTCGTAATTGGATTCACTGGCCCAGCTGCTCTGTGGCACATGGGATCTTCCCAGGCCAAGGATTGAACTGGTGGCCCTTGCACTGCAAGGTGAACTCTTTACCCACTGGACCACTATGGAAGCCATTTTTGGGCTCTTTTATTGGTCCCTCATTTATCCATTTTCATCCATCATAACTCTTTGGCCTGTGTGGGCCTCCCATCGCAGTGGCCTCTCTTGCTGCAGAGCACTGGCCCTGGGCGCATGTGCACCAGCTGGCAATTGGACACACTGGACCATCTGCTCCACAGCACATGGGATCTTCCCATGCCAGGGACTAAACTGATGTCCCTTGCATTGCAAGGCGGACCCTCTACCCACTGGACCATCAGGGAAGCCCCCAATAAGCTTTTAAGATAGCTCAACAGAAGCTTCTCAAACTTAAAAGAATATTAAAAGTGGAGAGGGGACTTCCCTTGTGGCTCAGTGGATAAGAACCCGTCTGCCAATGCATGAGACACAGGTTCGAGCCCTGATCTGGGAAGATCCCACATACTGCAGAGCAGCTAAATCCACACATCAACAAAGACCCAGCATAGGCAAAAATAAATAAATAAAAGTTTAAAAAAAAAAAAAAGTGGAGGGGGTGGTCATAATATCCAAAAATTGTAAGGCTATCATAACAGGTGCAACATATGTACAATGGGAACACCAGAAGGAGAAAAAAGAATAGAAAAAAAATGTCTGAAATAATAATGGCTGAGATTTCTCAACACTAAATGACAGACACCAAAGCACAATCCAGGAAGCCCAGAGAACACCAAGCAGTACAAATACCAAAAAATCTATACCGAGGTATATGATATTCAAACTGCAGAAAATCAAGTGACAGGAGGAAGCAACTGCATCCAATTAGTTCACTGTTATAAGATACTGGCACTATGTGCGAAGTGGTACAGAGTTACTTGTAAGTGGACTTAGGTTAGTTGTAAATGATACTGCAAATTCAAGGGCAACACTAATTTTTTTAAAAAATTAAGCATACTTGAGGGCTTCCCTGGTGGTCCAGTGGGTAGGGACACCGCCTTGCGGTGCAAGGGGCGCTGGTTCGATCCCTGGCCTGGGAAGATCTCATGTGCCGCGGAGCGGCTGGACTGATGTGTCCAATTACCGAGCCGGAGCTCTGGAGCGCATGCACCCAGGGCTGGTGCTCTGCGACAACAGAGGCCACCGCCATGGGAGGCCCACATGGGCCAAAGAACAAAGATGGATGAAAATGGACAAATGAAAGACCAAAAGAAGTGGCCCGCCTGCTCCCCTCCCTCCCCACCCCTCCCCCACCAAAATAAATAAATAAATAAATCTTTAAAAAAAAATAGAGCATAATTGATATGCTAAGAGAGACAGAAAATGGAATCACATAAAATACTCAATTAAAACCAGAGAAAGAAGAGTAGAAGACAAAAACAAAGAACAAGGACAACAAATAGAAAACCATTATAAATATGGTAGCTCTTAATCCAATTATATCAATAACAGATATAAAAAAGATCCAACTATATGTTGCCTACAAGAAACCGAGTTTCAAGACACACAGAGATGAAAAGATACAGAGAAAGACACAGCATGCTAACACGAATAATATAAAGCTGAAGTACTGAATTATTTTCAGATAAAGCATATTTCAGATCAAGGAAATTTACGAAGGATAAAAAGAGGCAATTACATAATGAAAAACAGGCTCATTTCCCAACACATAACAATCCTAAATATGTATGCACCTAAAAACAGAACATTAAAATATGTGAGGCCAAAACTAATAGAAATGTTTTTTAGTATTACAGTTGGAGTCCAGTATAGAAAGAGCTTCAGCACTCTATTAGAAATGGACAGACCCCCCAGGCAGGACAGAGCTGAAGAGCATCATCCACCAGCTGGATCTAGTTGCTATTTATGAGTACTTCATCCAACAACAGCAGAGTACACATTCTTCTCAAGCACATATGGAAGAGTTACCAAGACTACATTCTGAGTTGTAACCTTAACAAACACCTTAACGTATACAAAAGAATAGAAATCATACAAGGAATGCTCTAAGACCAAAACCAGGAACCAATAACAGAATGACAACCAGAAAATTGCAGAATATTTGGAGATTAAATAGACACACTTCTAAACAACACACGGACAGAAGAAATCTCAAGAGACTTTTTTTAAGACCAAAACTAGGACCATGTGCGCGGAGCGGCTGGACTGATGTGTCCAATTACCGAGCCGGAGCTCTGGAGCGCATGCACCCAGGGCTGGTGCTCTGCGACAACAGAGGCCACCGCCATGGGAGGCCCACATGGGCCAAAGAACAAAGATGGATGAAAATGGACAAATGAAAGACCAAAAGAAGTGGCCCGCCTGCTCCCCTCCCCCCCCACCCCCCCCCCCCCAAAATAAATAAATAAATAAATCTTTAAAAAAAAATAGAGCATAATTGATATGCTAAGAGAGACAGAAAATGGAATCACATAAAATACTCAATTAAAACCAGAGAAAGAAGAGTAGAAGACAAAAACAAAGAACAAGGACAACAAATAGAAAACCATTATAAATATGGTAGCTCTTAATCCAATTATATCAATAACAGATATAAAAAAGATCCAACTATATGTTGCCTACAAGAAACCGAGTTTCAAGACACACAGAGATGAAAAGATACAGAGAAAGACACAGCATGCTAACACGAATAATATAAAGCTGAAGTACTGAATTATTTTCAGATAAAGCATATTTCAGATCAAGGAAATTTACGAAGGATAAAAAGAGGCAATTACATAATGAAAAACAGGCTCATTTCCCAACACATAACAATCCTAAATATGTATGCACCTAAAAACAGAACATTAAAATATGTGAGGCCAAAACTAATAGAAATGTTTTTTAGTATTACAGTTGGAGTCCAGTATAGAAAGAGCTTCAGCACTCTATTAGAAATGGACAGACCCCCCAGGCAGGACAGAGCTGAAGAGCATCATCCACCAGCTGGATCTAGTTGCTATTTATGAGTACTTCATCCAACAACAGCAGAGTACACATTCTTCTCAAGCACATATGGAAGAGTTACCAAGACTACATTCTGAGTTGTAACCTTAACAAACACCTTAACGTATACAAAAGAATAGAAATCATACAAGGAATGCTCTAAGACCAAAACCAGGAACCAATAACAGAATGACAACCAGAAAATTGCAGAATATTTGGAGATTAAATAGACACACTTCTAAACAACACACGGACAGAAGAAATCTCAAGAGACTTAATATTTTTTACTAAATGAAAATGAAAATATAACTGCTGTATAATAAAGAACTTGGGGGCCTCTCTCTCCAGTTTGTGGAAGGGACCCTCCAAATTTTGGAGATGCCCTGGGTGATGAGAGTGTCACATGAGCCCCAGGACAGGTTATGCCAAGGAGATGACTCAGGATGGGGCTGGCCACATGAGAAAGGCTGACATGTGATTAGAGAGTTGGAGCTTTGAGCCACATGTCAGCTTGACCTCTGGCGGGAGGCAGAGGGACAAGAGACTGAGATTCAACCACATGGCCAATGATCCAATGAATCATGCTTATGCAATTAAACCCTAATAAAAACTCTGGATGGCATGGATGAGCTTTCCTGGTTACCAATGCTCTGTGCATACTGGTGTACATCAATGTGTACGGAAGATGGCATGTTCAGAATCCGTGGAGAGAGAACACTGGAAGCTGTGATTAGGGTAGGGAGAAGCAAAGCAATTTCATGTTAAAGTGTGAAAATTTTCTTTTCTACATATTGTGTGGTTCCATTTATATGAAATGTCTAGAAAAGGCATTCCAAAAAACCCCGCGGAAAGTAGATTAGTGGTTAGCTAGGACTGGGGGAGACTCGGGTCTGGGGATAAGAACTGAGAAGTGCAGGGTTTCATTTTGAGGAAATGAAAATGTTTTAAAATTAACCATCATAATGGATGTATAATTCTGCGAATATACAAATTCAAAGCCATCAAATTGAGAGCTTCAGCACTCTATTAGAAATGGACAGACCCCCCAGGCAGGACAGAGCTGAAGAGCATCATCCACCAGCTGGATCTAGTTGCTATTTATGAGTACTTCATCCAACAACAGCAGAGTACACATTCTTCTCAAGCACATATGGAAGAGTTACCAAGACTACATTCTGAGTTGTAACCTTAACAAACACCTTAACGTATACAAAAGAATAGAAATCATACAAGGAATGCTCTAAGACCAAAACCAGGAACCAATAACAGAATGACAACCAGAAAATTGCAGAATATTTGGAGATTAAATAGACACACTTCTAAACAACACACGGACAGAAGAAATCTCAAGAGACTTAATATTTTTTACTAAATGAAAATGAAAATATAACTGCTGTATAATAAAGAACTTGGGGGCCTCTCTCTCCAGTTTGTGGAAGGGACCCTCCAAATTTTGGAGATGCCCTGGGTGATGAGAGTGTCACATGAGCCCCAGGACAGGTTATGCCAAGGAGATGACTCAGGATGGGGCTGGCCACATGAGAAAGGCTGACATGTGATTAGAGAGTTGGAGCTTTGAGCCACATGTCAGCTTGACCTCTGGCGGGAGGCAGAGGGACAAGAGACTGAGATTCAACCACATGGCCAATGATCCAATGAATCATGCTTATGCAATTAAACCCTAATAAAAACTCTGGATGGCATGGATGAGCTTTCCTGGTTACCAATGCTCTGTGCATACTGGTGTACATCAATGTGTACGGAAGATGGCATGTTCAGAATCCGTGGAGAGAGAACACTGGAAGCTGTGATTAGGGTAGGGAGAAGCAAAGCAATTTCATGTTAAAGTGTGAAAATTTTCTTTTCTACATATTGTGTGGTTCCATTTATATGAAATGTCTAGAAAAGGCATTCCAAAAAACCCCGCGGAAAGTAGATTAGTGGTTAGCTAGGACTGGGGGAGACTCGGGTCTGGGGATAAGAACTGAGAAGTGCAGGGTTTCATTTTGAGGAAATGAAAATGTTTTAAAATTAACCATCATAATGGATGTATAATTCTGCGAATATACAAATTCAAAGCCATCAAATTGTATACTTCAAATGGGAGGATGGCATGGTATATAAATTATAAGTCAATAAAGTTGTTAAAAAAAAAAAAAAACTTGCTCAAAGAAATGAAAAGACAAGCCACAGACTTGGGGAAAACACTTGAAGAAGACACATCAGATAAAGAATTGATACCCCAAATACATAAACAATTCTTAAAACTCAACAATAAGCAAATAATTCAATTTTAAAAAATGGGCTAAAGGCCTTAGGCAGACACCTCACCAAGAAGACATACCAAAAAAAAAAAAAAGAAGAAGATATACAGATAGCAAATAAACATATAAAAAGATGTGCTGCATAGTATGTCACCAGGGAAATGCAAAATAAAACAAGATACCACTCCACATCAACGATAATGGCCAAAATTCCTAACACTGACCATGCCAAGTGCTAGGAGGAGGTGGAACAATAGGAGCTCTCATTCGTTGTTGGTGAGAATGCAAAAATGGCACACTCTGGAAGACAGTTTTGGCAGTTTCTTATAAAACTAAATATACTCTTACCACATGATCCAGCAATTATATTAGTTCATATTTACTTAAGACAAGTTGAAAACTTATGACCACATAACCTGTATGTTTATAGCAGCTTTATTTGTAATTGCCAAAACATGGAAGCAACAACGATGTCCTTCAACAGATGAATGGATCAATAAGCTGTGGTACATCCACACAATGGGCTATTATTCAGCACTATAAAGAAATGAGCTGGGCTTCCCTGGTGGTCCAGTGGGTAAGGACACCGCCTTGCAGTGCAAGGGGCGGTTCCATCCCTGGAGAGAGAACACTGGAAGCTGTGATTAGGGTAGGGAGAAGCAAAGCAATTTCATGTTAAAGTGTGAAAATTTTCTTTTCTACATATTGTGTGGTTCCATTTATATGAAATGTCTAGAAAAGGCATTCCAAAAAACCCCGCGGAAAGTAGATTAGTGGTTAGCTAGGACTGGGGGAGACTCGGGTCTGGGGATAAGAACTGAGAAGTGCAGGGTTTCATTTTGAGGAAATGAAAATGTTTTAAAATTAACCATCATAATGGATGTATAATTCTGCGAATATACAAATTCAAAGCCATCAAATTGTATACTTCAAATGGGAGGATGGCATGGTATATAAATTATAAGTCAATAAAGTTGTTAAAAAAAAAAAAAAACTTGCTCAAAGAAATGAAAAGACAAGCCACAGACTTGGGGAAAACACTTGAAGAAGACACATCAGATAAAGAATTGATACCCCAAATACATAAACAATTCTTAAAACTCAACAATAAGCAAATAATTCAATTTTAAAAAATGGGCTAAAGGCCTTAGGCAGACACCTCACCAAGAAGACATACCAAAAAAAAAAAAAAGAAGAAGATATACAGATAGCAAATAAACATATAAAAAGATGTGCTGCATAGTATGTCACCAGGGAAATGCAAAATAAAACAAGATACCACTCCACATCAACGATAATGGCCAAAATTCCTAACACTGACCATGCCAAGTGCTAGGAGGAGGTGGAACAATAGGAGCTCTCATTCGTTGTTGGTGAGAATGCAAAAATGGCACACTCTGGAAGACAGTTTTGGCAGTTTCTTATAAAACTAAATATACTCTTACCACATGATCCAGCAATTATATTAGTTCATATTTACTTAAGACAAGTTGAAAACTTATGACCACATAACCTGTATGTTTATAGCAGCTTTATTTGTAATTGCCAAAACATGGAAGCAACAACGATGTCCTTCAACAGATGAATGGATCAATAAGCTGTGGTACATCCACACAATGGGCTATTATTCAGCACTATAAAGAAATGAGCTGGGCTTCCCTGGTGGTCCAGTGGGTAAGGACACCGCCTTGCAGTGCAAGGGGCGCCGGTTCCATCCCTGGCCTGGGAAGATTCCACGTGCCGCGGAGCGGCTGGACTGATGTGTCCAATCACCGAGCCGGAGCTCTGGAGCGTATGCGCCCAGAGCCAGTGCTCCGTGACAACAGACGCCACCGTGATGGGAGGCTCACACGGGCCAAAGAACAAAGATGGATGAAACTAGACAAATGAAAGTCCAGTGTAAGTGGCCTGCCCACCCCCCTCCCTCCTCATCCCCGCCAAAATAAATAAATGTTTAAAAAAAAAAAAAAAGAAATGAGCTACTACGCCATGAAAAGACATGGAGGAACCTTAAATGCCTATTACTAAGTGAGAGAAAGACTTCCCAGGTGGTGCTACTGGTAAAGAACCCACCTGCCAATGCAGGAGATGTAAGAGATGTGGGTTCGATCCCTGGGTAGGGAAGATTCCCTGCAGGAGGGCATGGCAACTCACTCTGGTATTCTTGCCCAGAGAATCTCATGGACAGATGAGTCTAGCAGGCTACACTTCATGGAGTGCTTAACATCAAGAGTGAGACCTATGGTATCAATTATGGACTTCGGGTAATAAAGAGGTGTCAATATAGGTTCATCAACTACAATAAATGTACCACTATGGTGGGGGATGTTGGCAATGAGGGAAGTTATGTATTTGTGGGGACAGGTGGTATATGGGAACTCTGTGCTTTTCTCTCAATTTTGCTACGACCCTAGAACTACTCTAAAAAATAAATTCTAATAAAAAAAGACGCAGGGCTTCCCTGGTAGTTCAGTGGTGAAGAGTGCGCCTGCCAATGCAGGAGAAATGGGTTTGATCCCTGATCCGGGAAGATCCCACATGCTGCGGAGCAATGAAGCCTGTGAGCCACAACGATGGAGCCTGTGCTCTAGAGCCTCAGAGCTGCAACTGAGCAGTAAAACTAAATATACTCTTACCACATGATCCAGCAATTATATTAGTTCATATTTACTTAAGACAAGTTGAAAACTTATGACCACATAACCTGTATGTTTATAGCAGCTTTATTTGTAATTGCCAAAACATGGAAGCAACAACGATGTCCTTCAACAGATGAATGGATCAATAAGCTGTGGTACATCCACACAATGGGCTATTATTCAGCACTATAAAGAAATGAGCTGGGCTTCCCTGGTGGTCCAGTGGGTAAGGACACCGCCTTGCAGTGCAAGGGGCGCCGGTTCCATCCCTGGCCTGGGAAGATTCCACGTGCCGCGGAGCGGCTGGACTGATGTGTCCAATCACCGAGCCGGAGCTCTGGAGCGTATGCGCCCAGAGCCAGTGCTCCGTGACAACAGACGCCACCGTGATGGGAGGCTCACACGGGCCAAAGAACAAAGATGGATGAAACTAGACAAATGAAAGTCCAGTGTAAGTGGCCTGCCCACCCCCCTCCCTCCTCATCCCCGCCAAAATAAATAAATGTTTAAAAAAAAAAAAAAAGAAATGAGCTACTACGCCATGAAAAGACATGGAGGAACCTTAAATGCCTATTACTAAGTGAGAGAAAGACTTCCCAGGTGGTGCTACTGGTAAAGAACCCACCTGCCAATGCAGGAGATGTAAGAGATGTGGGTTCGATCCCTGGGTAGGGAAGATTCCCTGCAGGAGGGCATGGCAACTCACTCTGGTATTCTTGCCCAGAGAATCTCATGGACAGATGAGTCTAGCAGGCTACACTTCATGGAGTGCTTAACATCAAGAGTGAGACCTATGGTATCAATTATGGACTTCGGGTAATAAAGAGGTGTCAATATAGGTTCATCAACTACAATAAATGTACCACTATGGTGGGGGATGTTGGCAATGAGGGAAGTTATGTATTTGTGGGGACAGGTGGTATATGGGAACTCTGTGCTTTTCTCTCAATTTTGCTACGACCCTAGAACTACTCTAAAAAATAAATTCTAATAAAAAAAGACGCAGGGCTTCCCTGGTAGTTCAGTGGTGAAGAGTGCGCCTGCCAATGCAGGAGAAATGGGTTTGATCCCTGATCCGGGAAGATCCCACATGCTGCGGAGCAATGAAGCCTGTGAGCCACAACGATGGAGCCTGTGCTCTAGAGCCTCAGAGCTGCAACTATCGAGCCCATGTGCCACAACTACTGAAGCCTGTGTGCCCTTGAGCCCGAGTTCTACAACAAGAGAAGTCACTGCAACAAGAAGCCTGCTCACCTCAACTAGAGAGTAGCCCCCACTCCCTGCAACTAGAGAAGAGCTTGTGGCAGCAGTGAAAACCCAGAATAACCAAAAATAAAGAATAAAATAAAAATTTAAAAAGAAGGAAAGACACAAACATGACTGAAACAAAATAAACAAAAAGATTAAACAGGAGACATATAGACATACATGCCCATCCAATCTATTAAAGCCAAAAAACAAAAGAAAAAAAAACCCACTTAACTTTGCCAAAAATCCCCACTGTGGATTTAAAAAATAGTGTTACTTTCAACATACATTAAAAATATGAGTAAGTGGGCTTCTCTGGTAGTCCAGTAGCTAAAGAGTCTGCCTTGCAGTGCAAGGGGCACCAGTTCAATCCCTGGCCCGGGAAGATCCCATGTGCCACAGAGTGACTGGACCAGTGTGTCCAATTATGAGCCAGCACTCTGGAGCACGTGTGCCCAGAGCTGGTGCTCTGCAAAGACAGAGGCCACTATGATGGGAAGCTCACACACGCCAAAGAATAAAAAAGATGGATGAAAAATGAATGATGACTTAGAGGCAAAAAAATTTAAAAAAGAGCAAGTAACAGAAGCTAAGAAGCAATGATAAGAATAAGGGCTAGCAAGTATAAACAAAAGGCGAGTGGGCCAGTGTCTAGTTATGTTGTACTATAAAAATATTTTATAAATATTCAGTCACCACTGAAGCTTACAAGTTTTATATATAATTTTGAGGCATCTAGAGTGGACCAAAACTTACAAAGTTAAAAAGATCTTATCAGTAGAAAAGATATTCTAAACCAGCTTAGCCAAGAGAAGCATTTTGATTGCCTAATTTAACTTTGTAAAGGAGAAGTAAATCTTATAGCTGGTCTCTGTAAACCTCACAGCTGGAACATTCTAACAGCACCTTGCAGTTTCCAGTGATCAAAGTAAGTTACTTTATATACTAAAGTAAGAATTTCATAATAGAAATAATGTAACACCAGGGGGTGCAGTTATCATGAAATAATTACACTCCTGGGAGATTACAGGCACAAGGCTGTACCCCAGGGGTGTGATTATCCCATGATAACCACATCCACTGAAATTGCCTTATTGCAAAAATAATCTCTATTCACTGGTGAGACATTATTCAATAGGTGATTTCTTAAATGAAAAGATTTTTTAGCTTGAATCAGCAAGTGGATTAGGAAATTGGTCAGTTTATTTTTTTATTGCATTCAAATTCAGAATATAACATCATTATTTGCTCTCCTATTTGATACAGCAGAGTATTTTTGATTTTGTTTTTGAGAAACCCTCTAAGAGTTTCTATTAATGTTAGTTAAGTGGTACTGCTAAGTTCAGGTCAAACTTTAAAAGGTATTAAGTGATTTAAAGTAACCTATTTCTATGTATAAGTTTTAACTCCTCTAAATACTCATCTAAAAATCAGAAATGTATAACCACTATTAATATTTTAGTCTATCTCCTTCTAGGCATTTTTATTTTTCTAAAAGTATCTCTCTCTATATGTCTACCTGAAACTGTAAAGAGAAAAATGAATGGAATTCATGTAGCTACCTTGTTTTATAATCTGCTTTTTTATTTGACCAAATGTTTTAGACAACATTCATTCATTAAGAAGTCTTTCCCAAAAAGGACCTAAACAGACACGTCTCCAAAGAGGACATACAGATGGCCCAAAAGCACATGAAACGATGCTCAACTTCACTTATAATTAGAGAAATGCAAATCAAAATGACAATGAGATATCACCTCACACCCGTCAGAATGGCCATCATCCACAAATCAACAGACAATAAATGCTGGAGAGGCTGCGGAGAAAAGAGAACACTCCTGCATTGCTGGTGGGAATGTAGATTGATACAGACTCTACGGAAGACAGTCTGGAGATTTCTTAAAAAACTAAAAATAGAAGCACCGTACAACCCAGCAATCCCACTCTTAGGCTTAAACCCTGATGAAATCAAATCTGAAAGAAGCACCTGTACCCCAATGTTCATTGCAGCTCTCTATACAATAGCTAGAACACGGAAGGAACCTAGACGCCCATCGACGAACGAACAGATCCAAAAGCTCTGGTACATATACACAATGGAATACTACACAGCTGTAAAGAGAAATGCAGAAGAATCAGCCCTAATGAGGTGGCTAGATCTAGAACGTATCATCAAAAGTGAAGTCAGTCAGAAAGAGAAGGACAAATACAGTATATTAACACATATATATGGAATCTAGTAGGACGGTGATGATGGCACACGCAGTGAAGCGACGGAAAGACAGACATGGACAGTGGACATATGGACATTGTGGGGAAAGAACAGAGGGTGGGAGGTGTAAAGGAAGTAGCATGAAGGCCTGTACTATCATAAGTGAAGAAAATAGCTCTAGTCATTGCTCTGTGAGAAAAGGGGACCCTTCAGGGGTGCTGTGTGATGGCTGGGAGGGGTGGGATATACATATGACTAATCTGGGAACATACATATCTGTAAACAACAAAACTCTGTAAAAGTTAAAAGCAAATAAAAGTTTAAAAAAAAATAAAAAAGAAGAAGTCTTTCCCCCCGTCTCCACTCTCTGAGCTTTGCATGTTCCACTATCCCAGGCAGGTGGTGGGTGGAGGGGCCCGGCTTTGGCTGCCTCTGAGGCAGAACACTAACCCGACCACAGCGGGCCTGCTGTGCTCACTCCAATAAAAGCAATTCCAACCTCAAGAAAAAAGAAAAAAGAAACCTTACTATCGCTTTTTTTGGGGGAGGCCTCTTTTATTGTTGTTGGTTTTTTTTCCCCTCCATCTTTATTCCTTGGCCTGTGTGAGCCTCCCATTACAGTGGCCTCTCTTGCTGCAGAGCACTGGCTTTGGGTGCATGCGCTCCAGAGTGCTGGCTCATAACTGGATACACTGGTTTAGTCACTCCTCGGCACGTGGGATCTTCCCAGGCCAGGGATTGAACCGGCGCCCCTTGCACTGCAAGGCGGTGTCCTTACCCAATGGACCACCAGGGAAGCCCCCCTACCATCATTTTTAATGGCTGCACAGTATAGTATTTTCTTCTAACAATATCCCATAATTAGTTACTAACCTTTTATTAGCTATTTAGGTTCTCTACCTGTCTTACACAATGCTTTACGACAAAATCTTGGTACATATCCATGATTATACCCATGGGACAAATTTATGACTGTGTAACATCAATAAAACATAATTTAAACAAACAAGGTCGTGTTTCCCGTCAGGTCTTAACTCTGACAGTGCATCAGAAATAGAGCAATAACTTTCATCTTACATGGTATCATAGACGGTGAAAGTTACTGATCCAAATTTACCAGAATCTTATAGAATTCAGTGCTTTGAGGTATTCTTAGAAAAGAAAGACACAGGATTTAAGAAATGTAAAATACTGCTTAATGTTTTTACTTGCTATATCCTGGTACATCCTCATGGGTCAACACAAGTCAATAGCTCAATTCGTGTATCTTTTTCTAATGGTTATATGGTATTCCACTTGGGGGTATTCCATTCAGGAGCATTCCATTTTGGCTATACTGACATTCCAGCTAATTTCATAACTGATTGATTTTTTAAGGTTTTGCTGTGCCATGCATCATGTGGGTCTCTGTTCCCTGATCAGAGGGCTCAAACCCGCCTTCCCTGCAGTGGAACCACACACTCTTAGCCACTGAACCAACAGGGAAGTCCCAGAATTAATTAATTTTTTTTTTAAATAAGCAAATAAAGTGCTTACTATGTGCTAGGTACTACTCTAAGTACCACACGTGTATTAACTCATTTAGTCTTCATAACAATCTTATGAGGTAGTTACTAGTATAATACCCATTTTACAGGAACTGTAAACTGAGGCACAGGGTAGCTGTTAACACCAAGTTAACAGCTTGCTTGAAGTCACGCGGCTACTAGGGATAGGCCA
Organism: Tragulus kanchil; assembly: GCA_022376925.1. Lineage (NCBI taxonomy): Eukaryota > Metazoa > Chordata > Mammalia > Artiodactyla > Tragulidae > Tragulus > Tragulus kanchil. The sequence goes on from JAIOJX010000026.1 coordinate 272,222,312, forward strand.
GGGGTTCTAAATCAGGCACCTATGTACCTCCACAGTCTGAATTTACAGTTCCTTCTATGTGGAAGGTTGTTCCTTCTGTCTGAAATACCACATGCTCTTCCCCCAGATCCTGCGTGGCTGCACTGTCTGTCATCTAGGTCTCAGACTAACATCACTTCCTTGGAGGGGCCCTTCCTGACCACCTCACCGAGTTATTCCCCACTTAGTTCTTATCACAGGATCCAATGTAATTCTCATCGCAGAATTTATAAATACCTAGCTCCTTGCTATCAGTGTATTTTCTGTCATTTCCAATAGAATGAAAGTAAGTTTAACCCTTTTACACAATGCTTTACGACAAAATCTTGGTACATATCCATGATTATACCCATGGGACAAATTTATGACTGTGTAACATCAATAAAACATAATTTAAACAAACAAGGTCGTGTTTCCCGTCAGGTCTTAACTCTGACAGTGCATCAGAAATAGAGCAATAACTTTCATCTTACATGGTATCATAGACGGTGAAAGTTACTGATCCAAATTTACCAGAATCTTATAGAATTCAGTGCTTTGAGGTATTCTTAGAAAAGAAAGACACAGGATTTAAGAAATGTAAAATACTGCTTAATGTTTTTACTTGCTATATCCTGGTACATCCTCATGGGTCAACACAAGTCAATAGCTCAATTCGTGTATCTTTTTCTAATGGTTATATGGTATTCCACTTGGGGGTATTCCATTCAGGAGCATTCCATTTTGGCTATACTGACATTCCAGCTAATTTCATAACTGATTGATTTTTTAAGGTTTTGCTGTGCCATGCATCATGTGGGTCTCTGTTCCCTGATCAGAGGGCTCAAACCCGCCTTCCCTGCAGTGGAACCACACACTCTTAGCCACTGAACCAACAGGGAAGTCCCCAGAATTAATTAATTTTTTTTTTAAATAAGCAAATAAAGTGCTTACTATGTGCTAGGTACTACTCTAAGTACCACACGTGTATTAACTCATTTAGTCTTCATAACAATCTTATGAGGTAGTTACTAGTATAATACCCATTTTACAGGAACTGTAAACTGAGGCACAGGGTAGCTGTTAACACCAAGTTAACAGCTTGCTTGAAGTCACGCGGCTACTAGGGATAGGCCAGGGGTTCTAAATCAGGCACCTATGTACCTCCACAGTCTGAATTTACAGTTCCTTCTATGTGGAAGGTTGTTCCTTCTGTCTGAAATACCACATGCTCTTCCCCCAGATCCTGCGTGGCTGCACTGTCTGTCATCTAGGTCTCAGACTAACATCACTTCCTTGGAGGGGCCCTTCCTGACCACCTCACCGAGTTATTCCCCACTTAGTTCTTATCACAGGATCCAATGTAATTCTCATCGCAGAATTTATAAATACCTAGCTCCTTGCTATCAGTGTATTTTCTGTCATTTCCAATAGAATGAAAGTAAGAGCTTCTGTCTGGCTGTTTTATTCCAAGGATCTAGAAAAATGTCTGGCACAGAGTATCTACTTCATACCTGATTCTGAATAAGTGAGTGAGTTTATTTTACCAACCCCTTACAGATCAACATTTAAGACTATTTCTAATGTTTTACTACTATAAACCTTTGGGTAACTACCTTATCACTTTCTTACTATAAATTCCTGGATGTTGAATTTCCAGTAAGAAGGTATGCACGTTTTTTGTTTTGTTTTTAAAGATTTATTTATTTATTTACTTTGTGCGGGGGTTGAGTTGGGGAGGGAGGGGAGTGGGCGGGCTACTTCTATTGGTCTTTCATTTCTCTATCTTCATTCGTCTTCGTTCTTTGGCTCCTGTGGGCCTCCCATCGCGGTGGCGTCTGTCGTTGCAGAGCGCCGGCTCTGGGCGCATGCGCTCCAGAGCTCCGGCTCGGTAATTGGACACATCAGTCCAGCCGCTCCGCGGCACATGGGATCTTCCCAGGCCAGGGATCGAACAGGCATCCCTTGCACTTCAAGGCGGTGTCCTTACCCACTGGACCACCAGGGGAAGCCCGGTATGCACGTTCTTAAGGCTCTTGATACATATCATCAAATGACTCTTCAGGAAGGCTACTCCAATTTAGCAATGGTAGATTAAAATGTTCATTTTATCATACTTGGCCTAACTCTGGATGTGTCATGCTTTTAAATCTTTAGCATTAGCTCTTTTGGTTACTGCTGGTAGACTTTCTAATGTAGGTTTGAGAGAAAGCAGGTCTATCAATTACCAAATAAAGGGCTGGCTACCCTGGTCTATCAAGTCTCTTGGTCCACAGTCTGAATTTACAGTTCCTTCTATGTGGAAGGTTGTTCCTTCTGTCTGAAATACCACATGCTCTTCCCCCAGATCCTGCGTGGCTGCACTGTCTGTCATCTAGGTCTCAGACTAACATCACTTCCTTGGAGGGGCCCTTCCTGACCACCTCACCGAGTTATTCCCCACTTAGTTCTTATCACAGGATCCAATGTAATTCTCATCGCAGAATTTATAAATACCTAGCTCCTTGCTATCAGTGTATTTTCTGTCATTTCCAATAGAATGAAAGTAAGAGCTTCTGTCTGGCTGTTTTATTCCAAGGATCTAGAAAAATGTCTGGCACAGAGTATCTACTTCATACCTGATTCTGAATAAGTGAGTGAGTTTATTTTACCAACCCCTTACAGATCAACATTTAAGACTATTTCTAATGTTTTACTACTATAAACCTTTGGGTAACTACCTTATCACTTTCTTACTATAAATTCCTGGATGTTGAATTTCCAGTAAGAAGGTATGCACGTTTTTTTTTGTTTTGTTTTTAAAGATTTATTTATTTATTTACTTTGTGCGGGGGTTGAGTTGGGGAGGGAGGGGAGTGGGCGGGCTACTTCTATTGGTCTTTCATTTCTCTATCTTCATTCGTCTTCGTTCTTTGGCTCCTGTGGGCCTCCCATCGCGGTGGCGTCTGTCGTTGCAGAGCGCCGGCTCTGGGCGCATGCGCTCCAGAGCTCCGGCTCGGTAATTGGACACATCAGTCCAGCCGCTCCGCGGCACATGGGATCTTCCCAGGCCAGGGATCGAACAGGCATCCCTTGCACTTCAAGGCGGTGTCCTTACCCACTGGACCACCAGGGGAAGCCCGGTATGCACGTTCTTAAGGCTCTTGATACATATCATCAAATGACTCTTCAGGAAGGCTACTCCAATTTAGCAATGGTAGATTAAAATGTTCATTTTATCATACTTGGCCTAACTCTGGATGTGTCATGCTTTTAAATCTTTAGCATTAGCTCTTTTGGTTACTGCTGGTAGACTTTCTAATGTAGGTTTGAGAGAAAGCAGGTCTATCAATTACCAAATAAAGGGCTGGCTACCCTGGTCTTCAGTCTATATCCTAGTCTCTTGGTATTCCGGATGCAGATCAGAGAACCAAGGCTGAGGCTTTACGTAAAGACAGCAACTGCCACTGCCTGCCTGCAGCCTAAGTTGGAGTCATTTGATGGAAGGGCACCATAAGGATACAGGGAAGGAAAAGATGAGAAAGCTGCAACCCCTTCCAGTAAACCCCTTTCGAACATAACAACAGATGCTGTGTCTACCAAAATTAGTGGTCAGAGACATCTGTGCCAATGGGTCCTTCATTCTACACCACCTTCCTTTTCTTTGGGGCTTTATTTCTTTGAGGGCTTCTCTTCCTTCTTTCACTAGTTGAGCGAGGGCCGGGGAGAGGGGGCGTAGTGTGTGACATCATCAGGATGTTCCTTCGTCAGAGACTGTCACCCCAAAGTCTGTATCTGTATTTTCTCACCACTGAGCAAACAGTTTTCTCCCTACTGACAATATGCTCTTTTTTTTTTTTTTTGGGCTGTGCTTGGTTTTTGTTGCTGTGCTCGGGCTTTTTTCTCCAGTTGTGGTGAGGCAGGCTATTGTCTAGTTGTGGTGTAGAGAAGTTCTTAAGATGTGGTTTTTAAAAAATTTTTAAAAAGCGATAGGATTTTTAAATAAATCAGTTTTGATATTTCATATGTATACTTCCTTTATCCATCCTGGCATTCACAGCACAATTAATGCAAGAGTGTCAAGCTTGATAGTGGATCAAATTCCTTAACTTCTGATATGAGCAATCACATCTTGAATCCTATGGCCTGCATCTGGCCTGCTGCAAGGAAGCCTGACCTCTAGCTACAGAAGAGAGGCTGAAGGTCAAGGAGTCTAAAGAGGTCCCTGAGAGGCTAAGATTAGGTAAGAGGATGGGGCTTCGTACCTAGAGCATTTGCTTCAATAAAGCAGCTCTGCTTTTTTATGTTCTACATACAGGGTTACATGCAGGATCTTGAAAAATTTTAGAAAGGTTCTACAGTTGTTTAAAAAATGAAGAAAATCTCTTAAGTTATAGTATCATCCTCACTTTAAAATGAAAAATTGAAACTCATAAAAAAGTGCAAGGTTTACAGGGTTAAGCAGGTTATTGCTATTATGATTCATTATGGGTTATTGTTGGATTAGTGGGGCTATTTGAACAATATACTAACAAGGCACTTTGAAATTTAAGGTAAAACTTCTCAGCTTTAATATCTTCTTATAAAAAGAACTTAAATGATTCAAACCAAATTGACCAATTTTTCTTAAGTAGTCAATAACAGGTAGGAAAGTAAATCACTTTCAAGTAAAAATTAATTGCAACATATTTAACATCCTTTAAAACTCAGTTTTATTTCTGAAACAAAAATTGTAACTTTTGAAGCTTCTAGTCCAGGTCAGTCCTAAAACTCAGGAGGACATGAGTATGAGAAACAGCCATTTCTTCCTTCTATTTTTAGGTTACCAACCTGATAAACTATGTTTAATGTGTCTGTTACTTTTAACATCAATTTCATAGGGCCCTTGGCTAGAAAGGCTAAATTCTAATACATAGCATTTCAAATTCAAAACATATAATCAGGAGTTTCTCAATGAGCATTGTATATTGGGAATGTAACCTAACCCCAGAAAACCAAACCAAACCAATAAAACCAAAACCCAGAGAGACTAAAAATAAACAGAAAAGTTATTTTAGCCTTGTTCGTCCTCTGGATTTTTAAAAAAATTCTGGCCTAATTTATTAACATCCAACATTTATTGGTGCTTTTTATTTATTTATTTTCATCTATCTTTATTCTTTGGCCTGTGTGGGCCTCCCACTGCAGTGGCCTCTCTTGCTGCAGAGCACTGGCTCTGCGTGCATGCGCTCCAGAGCACTGCTCGTAATTGGACACAGTGGTCCAGCCGATCCGTGGCACGTGGGATCTTCCCGGGCCAGGGATCGAACTGGCACCCTTTGCACTGTAAGGTAGACTCTTTACCCAATGGGCCACTCTTTACCCAGGGAAGCCCCTTTACCTAGATTTTGAAACAATTAACATCCAGTGCCTACCTGAGCCATCAGTGGGGACTGAACTTGCATTAATTCCAGAAAGACCAAACAAAGGACATTCACGATCTGTGTTGACATGACCCCATTTGTGACATTTAATGCATCTCACATTTCGAACCTGAGAAATAGTAAACATTAATTATTTTGGTTATTAAAATACTAAGAATATAACCAATGTTCAACTCCCTATTCCCTGTAGAGTTTAAGTTAACTTTGTCTTTTAATAGATCACCAGGGAAAGGAAGACTCCACAACTATATTTGGTAATGTAATTCAAATACTAAAATCTTTTACTATAAATTGTGTCTAAAAGCTAAGCTGAATCCAATTTCTTTTTGAGTGTTACTTGGTGGCCTGTCATTCAAAAAGAAATGGTAAAATACCAAAGAAGAATGATGCCATGTCTTAATCTTAAATTCTCTAACCTAAAAAAGTTAACCTTTGAGGTTTCCATTTCCTAAATCAGGCGCTGCAAACTTTTTCTGTAAAAAGCCAGACGGTAAATATTTTAGGCTTTATGGGCCAAAGGGCTCTGTTGCAACCACTCACCTCTGTCAATACAGCAGGAAAGCACCCACAGATAATATGTAAATGAATAAGTCTCACAGTATTCACAAAGTGTTATCTATACAAGGATCTGGCCCTCTGGTGATAGTTTGTTCCAGTTCCAAACATTTTTTTCACCACGAGCATTTCAAGTAATTCTACACATTCCTTGAAAATTACAGAGACCATTATCATTATAACTCTCACTATAAAATTTTGAATCCTATCTTTTATCAGTTTACTACATTTAATGATTTCTCTCCTAGTCCTTCTACTACCAGATACAAATAGAAACCATAGAACCCTTTTTCAGCTTAAATACTTTTTTTTTTTTTTTTTTTTTAAAAAAACGTTTATTTATTTTTGGCTGTGCTTGGTCTTTGTTGATGTGTGGGTTTAGCTGCTCCGTGGTATGTGGGATCTTCCCAGATCAGGGCTCGAACCTGTGTCTCCTGCATTGGCAGACGGGTTCTTATCCACTGAGCCACAAGGGAAGCCCCTCAGCTTAAATACTTTTGAACAACAATATATAGAAGTGTTTATTTTGCAAAAATAAAAATAAAAAATACTCTTACAGAATAAATATATGTCACTTGCCTGAATACCAAAAGGCTGATCTCTGATGTTCATGTCATCTTTGGCATACCTATCAGGGAGAAAAAATTCACATATATTAAGAATAATTTAATAATTAACCTAACATAGTTTTATAGTTCTACGTAAATTATGAAATGTACAACTTCAATAAACTAACCATAAAATCTATTCAGTATTTCCAAACACCACTTCATTATCAAGTATTCAGTTTGATAATCTGTGGTTTTTAACAAATGACAAAAATAAAACTAAGGACTACAATCAAGCAAATTAGTTACACAAGTCATTAGAAGTAACTTTCCACATTAGCTGCTTTCTCTCATGAATAAACAGACAACACAGATGGGATATCAGACAAATTTAATGATACCATATTCTATCTTAAGAGAAAACCAGTTCTTACTTCTCTCGTGGGGCCCCTTTCTGCCATTCAAATTTGTATTCGGTCTCTCCTTCTGTTTCTTCTTTCTAAAAACATTCATTAAAGTCTTTTAGTTTTTCCATACAATTGCAATCTATTGCAAATAAATCCAAATATAGAAAATAGTACTTTACCTCTTTGTTTTCTTGATTGCATATCAGAAATATGGGGGGAAAAAGTAGGTCAGATTAAAAACTTCAACATAAAAGTGTGCTATTATATACTACACTATATCATGGTATTAAATTATAACTTGTAAGAATGAATTGCTTTGACTTTTTTCTTCTTTCTCAAGATAAAATTCAAATCATTGAAGGATAAAAAATGGTACTGAACAAGAAATAGTATTTAATAAGCACATTAATTTCCAATCTTTAGGCATATTTTTTATTGACAGTGAATATTATGCTTTCTATTTACAAGTATACTCAGTAAGAAGGACTAAAGACACAAGTTATAAAAGAAGAAATATAATTCTGGTGATGTTGAGATTTTTTTTTTCCTCCCCAAAGAACACACTATGAAATTATTATTATACTAGAGAAATATTTTTAGTATTTATTCTACTGTATTTATTATGGTGCTTTACAGTTATTTTACAGAATAATAGCTGTCCAAAAAAGATGAAGAGCAACTTCAAAACAAATGCCTGTCATACAGTTCTCAATCTTTAGTTACAAATACATCAAAGATTTAAAAAAAAAGGAAATGAAGCAAGTACCTTTTTTAGCCCCTGGTGGAGCCTCATACATGAAATTAAGGCCGTTCTTTACACGTTCATCTCCCATAAGCAATCTAAATAAAACAAGACATAAAGTTTACAATTTTTCTGTAAGAAGAAAAAAATGACAGAATAACTGTCCCTCTACAGCCCTAAATCCTATGAGAATTAGGATAAAATGTTTTTATTAGAGATGAAGTTCCAAAACTTTTCCTCCGCTGACTAAGCGACATTTGAAATATCTGAATGGAAATACCAACAGCGCCGCCCCTTTAGTAACTGGCTGTAGGTTCCCAGCCTTCCCAACTGAAATGAGGGGGAAATGTTGAGCTTATCCTCACAAGCTTTTTATTTATTTATTAATTGAAGGATAATAGCTTTAGAGAGCTGTGTTGTTCACTGCCAAACATCAGCATGAATCAGCCATTGGTAGACATGTGTCCCGTCTCCTTTACAAGCTTTTCTTAAACTATGAAATGTAGAAACACTCACAGGCTTGAAATCCTATATGTCAACACATATTTGGAATTAAGTTAAATAGTGGCAACATTTTTTTCTTAATTGTGAAGAATCAAACAGTTTAGAAAAATGGGTCTTTTTGGAATTTCTTTAGGAAGTCAAATGCAATTAATGCTTGTAGCAGTCCAAGTCAATAAGAAAATAAAATTCTTTAGTGAGGCCAATGAAGAGAGAATAGTTTAAAGATGCCTGCCACCTGCAAAAGCTTTTAAGTTTAATTAGGTCTCACTTGTTTATTTTTGTTTTTATTTATACTGCTCTAGGAGGCAGGTCATAGAAGATCTTACTTTATGTCATCGCGTGTTCTGCCTATGTTTTCCTCTAAGAGTTTTATAGTTTCTGGTCTTAACATCTAGGGTTTTAAGCCATTCTGAGTTTATCTTTGTGTATGGTGTTAGGAAGTGTTCTAATTTATTCTTTTACATGTAACTTCCAATTTTAGTATATGTGCTGCCAAAGCGAGCACTAAGATTCCAAATAAAAGTGATATCACATAAAAAAAAAAGATACCTGCCACAGGTTAATTACTATGATGGACTCAGTATCTACTGCATCTTAAAAATCATTTTCTTTTTATAATGTCTGTTTTAACATCGAATGTTCCCTGTTTGGGTTCTGTTTTGAGAGATATGCTGTGTATTTTGAAATATCTCTGCTATAAATTGAATGAATGGTCAAGTGAAAGTTTTTAATTTGTAAGATCCATGTAAAATAGATTATAAAGAAGAAAGCTAAACAGTAAACAGAACTCCCTCTTACATTTGGAAAAGGTGAAGAATAATTCCCAGCCCTAAATCCTATGAGAATTAGGATAAAATGTTTTTATTAGAGATGAAGTTCAAAACTTTTCCTCCGCTGACTAAGCGACATTTGAAATATCTGAATGGAAATACCAAGAGCGCCGCCTCTTTAGTAACTAGCTGTAGGATCCCAGCATTCCCGACTGCACTGAGGGCAAAATGTTGGGCTTATCCTCACAAGCTTTTTATTTATTTATTAATTGAAGGATAATAGCTTTAGAGAGCTGTGTTGTTCACTGCCAAACATCAGCATGAATCAGCCATTGGTAGACATGTGTCCCGTCTCCTTTACAAGCTTTTCTTAAACTATGAAATGTAGAAACACTCACAGGCTTGAAATCCTATATGTCAACACATATTTGGAATTAAGTTAAATAGTGGCAACATTTTTTTCTTAATTGTGAAGAATCAAACAGTTTAGAAAAATGGGTCTTTTTGGAATTTCTTTAGGAAGTCAAATGCAATTAATGCTTGTAGCAGTCCAAGTCAATAAGAAAATAAAATTCTTTAGTGAGGCCAATGAAGAGAGAATAGTTTAAAGATGCCTGCCACCTGCAAAAGCTTTTAAGTTTAATTAGGTCTCACTTGTTTATTTTTGTTTTTATTTATACTGCTCTAGGAGGCAGGTCATAGAAGATCTTACTTTATGTCATCGCGTGTTCTGCCTATGTTTTCCTCTAAGAGTTTTATAGTTTCTGGTCTTAACATCTAGGGTTTTAAGCCATTCTGAGTTTATCTTTGTGTATGGTGTTAGGAAGTGTTCTAATTTATTCTTTTACATGTAACTTCCAATTTTAGTATATGTGCTGCCAAAGCGAGCACTAAGATTCCAAATAAAAGTGATATCACATAAAAAAAAAAGATACCTGCCACAGGTTAATTACTATGATGGACTCAGTATCTACTGCATCTTAAAAATCATTTTCTTTTTATAATGTCTGTTTTAACATCGAATGTTCCCTGTTTGGGTTCTGTTTTGAGAGATATGCTGTGATTTTTGAAAAATATCTCTGCTATAAATTGAATGAATGGTCAAGTGAAAGTTTTTAATTTGTAAGATCCATGTAAAATAGATTATAAAGAAGAAAGCTAAACAGTAAACAGAACTCCCTCTTACATTTGGAAAAGGCTATTACAAAGGATAGCCTCTCTTATTTCCAGTGGAGTTTACGAAGAACTGTGAAAGAAGAGGGCAAAAGGAGGACAGAAGCTACATCCATACAGGGGGATATTATTCAGCAATAAAAGAGAATGAACTACTGACACATGCTACAACATGCATGAACTTAAAAAACACTGTACTAAATGAAAGAATCCAGTCACAAAAGTCCACATATTGTATGATTCCATTCATATAACATTTCCAGAAGAGGTAAATCTATAGAGACAAGGTAAATTAGTGGTTGCTTAGGGCTGAGACGTTCTTGGGGCCCAGGCTATAGGAATGGGAAGTAATTGCTAATGGGTACAAGACTTCTTTTTCAGATGGTGAAAGTGTTCTGAAATGAGTTACAGTGATGGCTCTAAACTCTATAAATACACTGAAAACCAACATATACTTTAAAGTTTATTAACTGTATCTTATATTAAATTAACACCATTGAAAGAATTAAAATGAAGCACATGAAAACAGTATCACTAGTTAATAGGGAAATATAAATCAAAACCATGAGATACCATGTTGCACTCATTAGGATGGATATTATCAAAAAAATAAAAAATACAAGGAAAATAACAAATGCTGGTGAGGATGTGGAGAAATTGGAACCCTTATGCATTACTGGTGGGAATGTAAAATGTTAAAGCTCCTGTGGAAAACAGTTTTGTAGTTCTTCAACAGTCAAACACAGAATGATCCAGCAATTTTACTCCTAGGTGTATACCCAAAGGAACTGAAAGCAGGGAGAGGAACAGGTACTTTTTTTTGTAACTTCCAATTTTAGTATATGTGCTGCCAAAGCGAGCACTAAGATTCCAAATAAAAGTGATATCACATAAAAAAAAAAGATACCTGCCACAGGTTAATTACTATGATGGACTCAGTATCTACTGCATCTTAAAAATCATTTTCTTTTTATAATGTCTGTTTTAACATCGAATGTTCCCTGTTTGGGTTCTGTTTTGAGAGATATGCTGTGATTTTTCAAAAATATCTGTGCTATAAATTGAATGAATGGTCAAGTGAAAGTTTTTAATTTGTAAGATCCATGTAAAATAGATTATAAAGAAGAAAGCTAAACAGTAAACAGAACTCCCTCTTACATTTGGAAAAGGCTATTACAAAGGATAGCCTCTCTTATTTCCAGTGGAGTTTACGAAGAACTGTGAAAGAAGAGGGCAAAAGGAGGACAGAAGCTACATCCATACAGGGGGATATTATTCAGCAATAAAAGAGAATGAACTACTGACACATGCTACAACATGCATGAACTTAAAAAACACTGTACTAAATGAAAGAATCCAGTCACAAAAGTCCACATATTGTATGATTCCATTCATATAACATTTCCAGAAGAGGTAAATCTATAGAGACAAGGTAAATTAGTGGTTGCTTAGGGCTGAGACGTTCTTGGGGCCCAGGCTATAGGAATGGGAAGTAATTGCTAATGGGTACAAGACTTCTTTTTCAGATGGTGAAAGTGTTCTGAAATGAGTTACAGTGATGGCTCTAAACTCTATAAATACACTGAAAACCAACATATACTTTAAAGTTTATTAACTGTATCTTATATTAAATTAACACCATTGAAAGAATTAAAATGAAGCACATGAAAACAGTATCACTAGTTAATAGGGAAATATAAATCAAAACCATGAGATACCATGTTGCACTCATTAGGATGGATATTATCAAAAAAATAAAAAATACAAGGAAAATAACAAATGCTGGTGAGGATGTGGAGAAATTGGAACCCTTATGCATTACTGGTGGGAATGTAAAATGTTAAAGCTCCTGTGGAAAACAGTTTTGTAGTTCTTCAACAGTCAAACACAGAATGATCCAGCAATTTTACTCCTAGGTGTATACCCAAAGGAACTGAAAGCAGGGAGAGGAACAGGTACTTGTACGTCAAAAGGAAGAAGCAATCCAAGTGTCCATCACTGGATGAATGGGTAGACCAGCTGTGGTATATACAAACAATGGAATATTATTTGGCCATAATAAAATAAACTTGATACATGCTACAAAACGGATAAATCTTGGATATGTTATACCAAATGAAGTATGCCAGACACAAAAGTACAAACATTGTATAATTCCATTTATATCATGTACCAAGAATAGGCAAATTCATAGAGGCAGAAAGAATAGTGTTTACCACAGGCTGGAGGGAAGAGGAATGGAGAGTTACTATTAAATGGGAATAGAGTTTCTACTTGGGGTAATGCAAAAAAATTTTGGAAGTAGACAGTGGTGATGGCATACAACACTATGAATGTAATTAATGCCACTGAATGCACACTTAAAAATGGTACATTTTATGTTTTATATATTCCCCTCCAAAAAAGCATTTCATTTACACTGAAACAAACAAAAAATCAAAACTGACAGATCAATTCCATTTTGTGGCAAAACTCAACAGGTATACATAACAAAAGGAAAAGCTACTATATTAGTATTTATGGTTTTTTTTTTCTTTTCCCCATCATGCCTCGTGGGCCTCCCATCACAGTGGCCTCTCTCATTGCACAGCACTGGCTCTGGGTGCATGCGCTCCAGAGTGCTGGCTCGTAATTGGACACACCAGTCCAGCCGCTCTACTGCACATGGGATCTTCCTGGGCCAGGGATCGAACCGGTGCCCCTTGCACTGCAAGGCGGACCCTTTAACTGCAGATCACCACAGAAGTCCCAGTATTTATGTTTTAACTTCAACTAAAAACCTGTACAGATTATTTCCCTTTTTCTTTTTTTTGCTATTGACCCTAAACAGAGTGAAGCACACAGATTTTCTGACATCTTTTTATCTAGTCAGAATAACAAATGTGAATGTCATCTATAAGGATCCATATCCATAATCATTAAGCAGCATCTAGGAGATACAAAAACTTAAAAGGGAAAAAACAGAATACTAAGGAACAGAATTGACTCTCAAAGACATTTTCTTTTGAATAAGGAAAAACGAAAAATGTAGGATATCGCTCCAAATATTCATAAATTTGGTTTTATATATCTCATAAATTCAGACCACCAAACCTAGAAGCAGTGAACAAACCTAGTGTCAGATCCTGGTTTCTAAGTATCTTTCTCTAATAAAAGGAGCCAGGTTGATTCCTATGCTGGATCAGAGAAAAATAAAAGACAACTTTTTGATAATCTTATAATGCCAGAAAGTATTTTTATTTATTTATTTAAAAAAGAACGAAGCACATGAAAAGGGCATAAGAGTCAAACTGACAGAGAGGGCAGGTCAAAACTTGAACAATTTGAAAAAAGTATATAAGTAGTGGATTATAACCAATTAAGTAAATATCTGAGTCCATACAGATAGAAATATATCATTAAATAGATTTCTGAGTGAGGGAAAAGGAAAAATCCTCTTTCCACAGAAATTCAAATTAAAATTGTACAGAGATTTGGAGAAACAGAAAAGCACTATTAGAAAGTCACAGTAACAATTGATGCAGGCAAGAACTATCAATGAATACTAATACTAGTGGGCAAAGTTCAGGGAGAAACAGGTTATTTGATGGCTTCATATATTTCCACCTCCACTATGTCTTGATTAGTCTTACTCAACTATATTGCTGTTTCCTAGTACACTCTCCACCTTCTCACTGTGCTCATCTTTAATAAGCTTTGATTGTATGCAAATCATATTCCCTGGTGGCTCAGATGGTGAAGAATCTGCCTGTAGTCCAGGAGACCTGGATTTGATCCCTGGGTCTAAAAGATCCACTGGAGAAGCGAATAGCCACCCAGACTAGTATTCTTGCTTGGAGAATTCCATGGGCAGAGGAGCCTGGTTTTTAACCAAAAGCAGCTTTTTTGCTATTGACCCTAAACAGAGTGAAGCACACAGATTTTCTGACATCTTTTTATCTAGTCAGAATAACAAATGTGAATGTCATCTATAAGGATCCATATCCATAATCATTAAGCAGCATCTAGGAGATACAAAAACTTAAAAGGGAAAAAACAGAATACTAAGGAACAGAATTGACTCTCAAAGACATTTTCTTTTGAATAAGGAAAAACGAAAAATGTAGGATATCGCTCCAAATATTCATAAATTTGGTTTTATATATCTCATAAATTCAGACCACCAAACCTAGAAGCAGTGAACAAACCTAGTGTCAGATCCTGGTTTCTAAGTATCTTTCTCTAATAAAAGGAGCCAGGTTGATTCCTATGCTGGATCAGAGAAAAATAAAAGACAACTTTTTGATAATCTTATAATGCCAGAAAGTATTTTTATTTATTTATTTAAAAAAGAACGAAGCACATGAAAAGGGCATAAGAGTCAAACTGACAGAGAGGGCAGGTCAAAACTTGAACAATTTGAAAAAAGTATATAAGTAGTGGATTATAACCAATTAAGTAAATATCTGAGTCCATACAGATAGAAATATATCATTAAATAGATTTCTGAGTGAGGGAAAAGGAAAAATCCTCTTTCCACAGAAATTCAAATTAAAATTGTACAGAGATTTGGAGAAACAGAAAAGCACTATTAGAAAGTCACAGTAACAATTGATGCAGGCAAGAACTATCAATGAATACTAATACTAGTGGGCAAAGTTCAGGGAGAAACAGGTTATTTGATGGCTTCATATATTTCCACCTCCACTATGTCTTGATTAGTCTTACTCAACTATATTGCTGTTTCCTAGTACACTCTCCACCTTCTCACTGTGCTCATCTTTAATAAGCTTTGATTGTATGCAAATCATATTCCCTGGTGGCTCAGATGGTGAAGAATCTGCCTGTAGTCCAGGAGACCTGGATTTGATCCCTGGGTCTAAAAGATCCACTGGAGAAGCGAATAGCCACCCAGACTAGTATTCTTGCTTGGAGAATTCCATGGGCAGAGGAGCCTGGTGGGTTACAATCCATGGTGTCGCAAAGAGTTGGACATGACTGAGTGATTAACACTATATGTAAATCAGAGTTTCTCAACAGTGCTGCTATTGACATTCTGGACTTGACCATTCTTTGTGTGCATAGTAGGCTGTTTCACAGCATCCCCAGAATCTGTCCACTACGTGCTGGTTATCACCCCTGAGTTGGGACAATCAAAAATGTGTCTAAAAGTTGCCACGTGTCTCCTGGGGCAATAATAGCCCTCAGTGGAGAACCATGCCTCTCAATCTTTACTATTCTTCACAGTTGAGCTTAAATATCACCTTTCTTTTTCTCCCTGCCCACTCCTTCTCCCCTCACCTCTTTCAGATAAGTTTTATCTTATTATCTCAAATGGAATTATTCTGTCTTATGCTAGCCTGCCATAGTTTTTATAAATGTGTTTCTGATCAGCTATTATCTTTAGCCTTGAACTATATGTATGTACATAAGCCTTATTAGATTTTCTTGAGGCTAAAGAGAAACTGTGCATCACACTTTTATAGGTCATTATAATACCATTTGCTGTCTTGCATGAAATAGGCACCCAATAAACGTTAACCAAATTAATTAGTGGGAAAAGTACTTACTTGAACAAAATACTTTATTTCTGTAATTCTGCTCTCAATACACTATATTTTGAGAATACTTACTAATAGCTTAGTATTACTTTGCTTAAGTTCCATGTTTTGGTGATATATAGGATTGGTGGAAGAGAAAGTATGACGTATCAAAAGCACCACTATTCATTTGCTTGATTAACTAAAAGAAATGAGCTTCAGAGTTAGACCCACAAACAGAAACATAGAATGACAATAGCTGGGGGCGGGGGTGGGAGCAGAGACCGTACTGTAGTAAGTCAGTGCTACTACATTAGCTCTGATTCTGCTATTAACAGAACAGTGGCAGGTCACATACAGACATTTCACTTCTTTTTTTTTTTTATTTTAATATTCATTTATTTGACTTTGCTGGGTCTTAAGTGCAGCATGTGGGATCTAGCTTCCTAACCAGGGATCGAACCCATGCCCCTTGGATTGGGAGCACAGAGTCTTAAACAGCTGGACTACCAGGGAAGTCCCTGAGACACTTCACTTCTTGAAGCTGTCCTGTGTATCTTTTCATTTCACTGTATGCTGAACAAGTATCTTTATAAGAGGCCTCAGTAGTTCATGTATAGACATTTACTTTTCTTCTCTGTTTTGTGTAAGCTGGGACTCCTCTTTAAACTGTATATGGAGTCACATTAATCTATATTTTATGTGAATTATGGGTAAGGTTGGAAAAAGTGCCCATCTATCATTGGAAGCATAAAGATAGTTCACAGGAATACAATTCTATCTTTGGGGCATCCAATTCAAAAAAATGCTAATTAAATAAATGATTCAGTAAAGGATATTCTCCATGCATCTGATAATTCTGAAAACATCTGCATAGTGGTATTTCTTACCTATTATCATATGATTCTTGCTCTTTTAGATACTGTTGCATTAACTCTTCTTGTTTCTTCTTATCATATGATATTTTCTGTTCTGCCATCCATACCTAAATTAGCAAAGTAAAAAACTTAAATAAGAAGTTTTCTTGCTTTTATAATAAAATATAAAATGTTACTGTATATAGTTTACAACATAATCTATTTTGGTCATAAAGTTTAAAAAACATAATTTTATTTCTGTAATTCTGCTCTCAATACACTATATTTTGAGAATACTTACTAATAGCTTAGTATTACTTTGCTTAAGTTCCATGTTTTGGTGATATATAGGATTGGTGGAAGAGAAAGTATGACGTATCAAAAGCACCACTATTCATTTGCTTGATTAACTAAAAGAAATGAGCTTCAGAGTTAGACCCACAAACAGAAACATAGAATGACAATAGCTGGGGGCGGGGGTGGGAGCAGAGACCGTACTGTAGTAAGTCAGTGCTACTACATTAGCTCTGATTCTGCTATTAACAGAACAGTGGCAGGTCACATACAGACATTTCACTTCTTTTTTTTTTTTATTTTAATATTCATTTATTTGACTTTGCTGGGTCTTAAGTGCAGCATGTGGGATCTAGCTTCCTAACCAGGGATCGAACCCATGCCCCTTGGATTGGGAGCACAGAGTCTTAAACAGCTGGACTACCAGGGAAGTCCCTGAGACACTTCACTTCTTGAAGCTGTCCTGTGTATCTTTTCATTTCACTGTATGCTGAACAAGTATCTTTATAAGAGGCCTCAGTAGTTCATGTATAGACATTTACTTTTCTTCTCTGTTTTGTGTAAGCTGGGACTCCTCTTTAAACTGTATATGGAGTCACATTAATCTATATTTTATGTGAATTATGGGTAAGGTTGGAAAAAGTGCCCATCTATCATTGGAAGCATAAAGATAGTTCACAGGGAATACAATTCTATCTTTGGGGCATCCAATTCAAAAAAATGCTAATTAAATAAATGATTCAGTAAAGGATATTCTCCATGCATCTGATAATTCTGAAAACATCTGCATAGTGGTATTTCTTACCTATTATCATATGATTCTTGCTCTTTTAGATACTGTTGCATTAACTCTTCTTGTTTCTTCTTATCATATGATATTTTCTGTTCTGCCATCCATACCTAAATTAGCAAAGTAAAAAACTTAAATAAGAAGTTTTCTTGCTTTTATAATAAAATATAAAATGTTACTGTATATAGTTTACAACATAATCTATTTTGGTCATAAAGTCATCATTACAAAACAACAACTGAAAATTTCAATTTATGTTTTGATACAAATTCTTATACAATCACTGAAAACAGGCTTTTAGGCAAAAATGTCAAATTTGAGAACCATTCTGAACACTATGGGTACAGCAGCTTTTTGCACTCAGTCCCTCTGATGTTTCGGAGAAAAGAATGACTATCTCTTCATGGACGATGTCTAGTCCAGAAAACACACAGGGCACAACCAGTAAGGTTAAACGATACCATGGGTGCCCATGGGCGTCACTGACACCCTAAGAGAGGAGAAATGGAAGGCAAGGAGGAGGAGAAAAGGAAAGGAGATGAAAGGTAGTCGTAGAAAAAAGGAAAGACACAAGAGAGAAAACAGATAAAACAGGTGCATCTGTTTTATGTTTTCTCATTCGTCTCCCGTCCTGCAGTTGCTCAGTCACCACCACGACCACCACAGGCTGAGTGTGTCCCTGTGGGATAGTCTCAGAATCACAAACGTGGTGAAGGTAAAAGCCCATATAGCTTATGCAAGGATATTTGATCATGTTACCTCCAGGTTTAAAAGGAATCAGTGTCTTCCCACCTTCTTCATAAAGTAAAGGATTATTTGATAATCATTCAACATAAATAGCAAGACGAAACTTTCTCCACCAACAAACTAAGTTTTAAGAAGGCAAATTCAAGCATAAACATTTAATACTTACATTGATAAAATCATAATTATTAACTATGGGGGGCAGATAAGCATGGAGAGAAGGATGGGGCACAAGATTGCCACTTTAATTTTAGATGCAAAACAGGAGTAGCTATTAGTATTTAACAGTACTCAGATAGGAACATTCTATGGGGACTGCAATCTAAGATGTGGACAACAAGGATTAATATGGAGATAAAAGCAAAAATAGAAATGAAAAGAGAACCCCTCAAGGACAGAATATACTAGGAATTTCCTTCAGTTTAAGTTCCTGAAAGTTTCTTCTAATGTCTTCATAATTAACGTAATATATATGCTATAACCAAGGCAATGTTAGAGTAAAACAAAAGTCTACACTTGGGATAGGCAGCCAAAGGCACATGCTTGGAATGTTCACTGTAGCTCAAACTGCAAACAGCTGAAATACAGAAATGCAAGGTGTCACTGCATGGTCAAATAATGTATTAATAATAACACTCTAGGGGCTTCCCTGGTGGTCCAGTGGGTAAGGACACCACCTTGCAGTGCAAGGGGTGCCGGTTCGATCCCTGGCCTGGGAAGATCCTACGTGCCGCGCAGCGGCTGGACTGATGTGTCCAATTACTGAGCCGGAGCTCTGGAGCGCATGCACCCAGAGCCGGTGCTCTGCGACAGCAGAGGCCACTGTGATGGGAGGCCCACACAGGCCAAAGAAAAGAGATGGATGAAAATGGACAAATGAAAGACCAATAGAAGTGGCCTGCCTGCTCCCCTCCCTCCCCACCCCACCCCCACCAAAAATAATAATAATAATCATAATAACACTCTAAAGATTAACATATTACTCCTACCAATAACTACCATTTATTTAAAGCTTTAGATTTGTGAAGTTATTTTACTAGTCTCATTTGCTCAAGGGCTTACATGTACATTTATGGCAGATTAGAATAAAAAATAGTGAAATATATTCTTGCCTACAAAATGCACAGAATCTGCTAAGAGAATATCACGGTAATTTTTCTGTATGTTTAAGATATTTTATAATAAAAGGATATGTTATGCAAATAAATAGTAACAATCTTTGGGCCTGGGTTGAGTGCACAGGAGGGGGTCACATTATGATTGTGGAAAAAAAACAGTAACAATAAAAATAGATATTTGGATAACAGAAAACGTTCAACATAAGGAAACAGAACAAGACAGTGATTAACTCTAGGGGTCAGAGAAGAAGGCTGGTACAATGGACTGCTTTGTAGCCAAGTTTTGTTTTTCAGAAGTTCTTTATTTTTTAAATGACATAACTCTTCTCACGTCCTGACAAAATGTGGAGAAGGGAATGGTAAACCACTTCAGTATTTTTGCCTTGAGACTGCCATGAACTATACTCACAGGTAGCCAATATTATTACTGTCTTTTATATCCTTCCAAGGATGTGCACATGGACAGTCACATAATATACATAATATAAACAGACATATACACATGCATTTTCATAAATGGTAATATATACAGCATATATATACAGATACACATATATACAGAGAATACAGAAATAAAATTCTATACCATCAAGATCATTCCCAGATCAGTAAACAGAATGCTTTGTTTTCCAGGAGGGTGGGGTGCTGAAGAGAATCAGTCCTTTGTGGAGCGTACACCATCATTTTTTTTTTAAAATTAATTAATTAATTTATTTATTTTTGGCTGTGCTGGGTCTTTGTTGATGTGTGGGTCTATCTGCTCTGCGGTATGTGGGATCTTCCCAGATCAGGGATCGAACCTGTGTCTCCTGCATTGGCAGATGGGTTCTTATCCACTGAGCCACAAGGGAAGCCCCACACCATCATTTATTTAACCAGTCTACTGCTGCACTGATGGACATTAAGAAATTTCCAATATTCTGCTATTATGAAGTCAGTTGCAATAAATAATCCTGTTATACAAATAGCTTCAATGTGTTAAACAGGATTTTGAAGCAGATCAAAATTTGCCAAGAATGGGCTTCCCCTGGTGGTCCAGTGGGTAAGGACATTGCCTTGCAGTGCAAGGGGCGTCGGTTGGATCCCTTGCCTGGGAAGATCCCACATGCCGTGGAGCGGCTGGACTGATGTGTCCAATCGCCGAGCTGGAGCTCTGGAGTGCATGCGCCCAGAGTCGGTGACGACAGACGCCACCACGATGGGAGGCCCACAGGAGACAAAGAGCAAAGACGGATGAAACTGGAGAAATGAAAGACCAATAGAAGTGGCCCGCCGGCTTCCCTCCCTCCCCAACCCGACCTCCGCCCAAAATAAATAAATAAATAAATCTTAAAAAAAAAAATTGCCAAGAAAACAGGGTAAGATATAAGCAGGAGAGGGAACAATTCAGATAAAGATCCAAAGATGTAAAACAGGAATTAAGTAGTTGAATTTAGTGGAGCATAAAATCTAAGGACTTCCCTGTAGTCTAAGCAGTTAAGACTCTGTTCCCACTGCAGGGGGTATGCATGCAATCCCTGGTGGGGGAATTAGGATCCCTATGCTGCAGGGCCAAAACTAAAAAATAAATAAAATTTAAAATCTAAAGTGGGAGAATAGGGCTTTCCTGGTAGCTCAGTGGTAAAGAGTCTGCTTGCCAATGCAGGTGACATAAGTTTGATCCCTGATCCAGGAAGATCCCACATGCTGTGGAGCAACTAAACCCATAAGCCATAACTATTGAGCTCCAGAACGTTGGAGCCGCAACTACTGAGCCCATATCCCCCAACTACTGAAGCCTGTGAGCCCTAGAACCCAAGTTCCACAACAAGAGAATTCACCGCAACAAGAAGCCTGATCATCTCAACTAGAGAGTCGCCCCCACTCCCTGCAACTAGAGAACAGCTTTCGGCAGCACTGAAAACCCAGAATAGCCAAAAATAAATAAATAAATAAAAATTTAAAAAGAAAAAAAGGTGCTTTAAAAAAAAAAGTGGGAGAATAGCCATAAGGGATGAAGAAGGAAAAATAAACTGGAGCCAGGTTATCTGGTCTTAATCCTGTAGTATTTTAATAAGGAGCTGGAAGGAATCAGAGTTACGCTTTAAAATAACTAAGAGGACAACCCAAATATTCATCAAATGATGAATGGATAAATAAGATGTGTTATATCCATATAATGGAGTTATTCAGCAATAAAACAATGTAATACTGATATATTCTACAGTATGACCTCTGAAAACATTATGCTAAGTGAAAGAAGCGAGTCACTAAAAACTCCCATATTGCATGATTCTGTTTATATGAAATGTCCAGAATAGGCAAATCCACAGATATAGAAAGCAGATCAGTGGTTGACTAGCACTGGGAGGGAGGGGAGAACTAGGGCAAATGGGAAATGACTGTTAACAGATACGGGTTTTAAGGGGGGTGATGAAAATGTTTTACAGCTGTTGTAGTAATGACAAAATTCATAAATATACTAAAACGTAGTGCACTGTATACATTAAACTAGTGATTATATGGTATGTGAGTTATAGCTCAATAAAACTGCTGAATAAAAAGGTAATTATTCTGATGGGTCAGTTCAGTTCAGTTGCTCCGTTGCATCCAACTCTTTATGACCCTATGGACTGCAGCACACCAGGCTTCCCTGTCCTTCACCATATCCTGGACCTTGCTCAAACTCATGTCCACTGGTACTCAGTGATGCCATCCAACCGATCTCATCCTTTGTCGTCCCCTTCTCCTTTTGCCTTCTAGTTTTCCCAACATCAGGGTGTAGAATTGCTTTGAGAGGAGTAAAGACTGGCATCAGAAAATCTACTTAGGAAATACAACAATCTAGGTGAAAGATGACAAGGGTCTGAGCTAAGATGCAGACAGTAGTGACAAGGAGAGACAGATTCAAGAGATACCTGAGAAGTAAGAGCAGTAGAATATATTAGCCGACTAGATGAAGCAGTGATGGGGAAACGTGAATCTGTATATCCTGCTGATATGAGAACAAAAAGTATAAAAAGAAAAGCAGATTTAGAATAAAAGATAAGTTCCACTTCAAACAGGTTTGAGTCTGAGATGCCTGTAGGATATCAAGATGAAACTGTCTAGTATACAGTTATCTTCATGTAGGGGGTAAGACCTGGTTTGAAACGGACTGTGATTGTTTGGGAAAGCATACAGAGTAAGCAAGTCACAGGCCAAGGATGAAACTGGCTACCACTTGTATTCTAGAAGCAGTCTAAGCTAAGGGTGGGTGTAGGGGCAATTAGCATTTTATTGTGCACTCCCTCTTGGTGTTTGAAAGTCTTTATCTACACCGTCTTATTTAGTCCTCATAACAATTTCACAAGTCAAGGTAACTGACACGGATCATTCTTAATTTACAGATTAGGAGAATGAGGATCAGGGATATTGAATATTTAATGCAAGGTTTGCGGGCTAAAAGTCACTGTGCTGGAACAACAGAATATAGATCAGGTTTCAATGCTCAAACTCTTCCTACTTCACTATTCTGCTTTCGACTGCTGTTACTATTCAGCATAGTTTTCCTGTACTGGACCTAGGAGACCTGTAAACGGTCATTTAAAAAGCCAGTGTTCAAAGAGGTCACCAGACAGACGCTACAAGATAAGACGGGATTAGAAAAAAGAAAGAGAAAGAGAGGGCAAGGTGTGACTTTCCTTTCCTTTCAAGATCTACTATCTAGATAGACAGGGAATTTCTTTTCATATGGGATAGCAGAGCTCAGAGACCCTGATCTCTGAAATTCGAAAGGACAACATTAGAATCTGTTGAGAGAAATAATGAGGCACCTTGTTTACCAGTCTTCATATCTCAAGGATTTACATTCTAGCGGACAGAACCAAAAGAGCAGACGGAGTCGCCTGTCCCGTGGCTACTGTAAAATAAACCTCGAGGGCCAGTGGCGAAGGGGCAAGAACGCCAGTGCTTTGGCAGGAGAAAAGGCGGCTGTCCCAGGAATCCCAAATAAACCACCCCGCTCACCTCCAGGAGCCCCAGGGAACCGCGCAGCCAAGGCCCTGCTCCCCGTACTCACTTTTTTGATGTTGGATTTGGAGGCAGGATGAAAGTCCTTCTTGCACATGAAATTGGCGAAGGATTTCCCCATTTTGGAACTTGACCTGGGGAAGGCAGCCGCAAGACCTGAGACCAACGTAAACAAACTCTGCCGCCTAACCGGAACTGCGCCTCCGGTAGCAATGAGGACTTCCGGGGTCAAAGGGGACGACTTCCGGCAATTGGCCCCTCGGCCGCCCCGCCTCTCCCCTTCCCCCTTTCTCTTGGGTAGCTCGGCGGCAAGGTGAGGGGCGTGCACGAGGGAGGGGCGAGCGAACCTAGAGGTTGTAGGAAGTGAGAAACTGCGGCGGGGCGGGGATGAGGGGCTCCTGGGAGGGGCTCCTGGGAGGCGCTAGGGTCGCAGCTGCGCGCCGACTTGGGTGCTGGGTGCGTACTGCGCGGCGGTTTCTTTGCCAGAGGTGCCAGAAGTCCGAGCCATTTACTCTGAACGCTGTTTCAAATTAACGGGAACTTTTCTGCCCCGACTTTACTCGTCTGTGTTACTAAAGTAGTTAATCTTGCCCTAACTGTAGCAAGTTTGTGAGGATCAAACGGTGAAAGCTGTTGGCGAACTAAAGCAGAAAAAGAATGTAGTGTCAGCTCCTCAAGAGCCAGGATTCTTATTTTGTTACCAACTGTACGGCCCCTGATACAAAGAAGATGTTTGTAAACATTTGTTGATGACCACATTCTAGAAGTTAGTAAAGCCTCCCACGACTTCTCCTGAATGGGTTAGATGGCTTCCTAACTAGGTGGCGTATTTTCTTAGCTTACTTATTACCCCAGTTAGGTCAGATGACCTAGTACATCTTGATGGCCCTGGAGACTCCAGAGTTTTGAGTAGCGGTGGCTGCTGTTGCTGCTGGGGATCCATCAACCAAGTCCTCTCCCAGGAAGAGATGTCACGAATAAACCTTTCATGAGAAATGGACTCTTCTGGCAAATAATAACCGTAACAACTTTTATTTAAGTGTCTAACATGTCCTATGCATTGTGCAAAACGTTTTTGACACATTGTCTTACTAAATTCCCTCCTAACAGTCCCTTGAGATATTTACAGATGAGGCAGGATCTTAGATAGAGGTTAAATAAATAACCTGCCCAAGTTAGGCAGTGGTGGGGACTAACTTTGAAACACATGTAGAAGGCAATTTAGGACAAAGGGTTGAAGATCACATGAGAGGACTTCCCTCGTGGTCCAGTGGTTCAGAATCTGCCTGTCAATGCAGGGGACATTGGTTCCATCCCTGGTTCAGGAAGATCTCACATACTGTGGAGCATCTGAATCTTCGTGCACAGTTACTTACGCCTAGGCACCTAGAGCCGGGAGCTCCCCAATGAAGAGCAACCTCTACTGTTCGCAACTACACAAAGCCTATGGGCAGCAACATAGACCCAGCGCAGCCAAACAACAACAACAACAACAAACAAAAAAAGACTTTTTGAAAAGAAAATCACACAGAGAAGAAGAGAGGCGTTGGTGACCTAGAGTCTAAGTTGCATCTGACAGTTTGCAACCTTTGGCCTATAACTTGCCAGGCTCCTCTGTCCGTGGGATTTCGCAGTCAGGAATACTGGAGTGGTTGCCATTTCCATTTCCAGGGGATCTTCCTGTCTCCAGGGATGGAAACTGCATCTCCTGCTTGGCAAGTAGATTCTTTACCACCGAGTCAATAAGTTCTACTACAACTGAGGAGTTAAGTCTTTTCAAATTACTAATAAAGACATGATCTTTTTTTTTTTTTTTAAAGTATTTAGTAGTAGAACTTTTTTTTTTTTTTTAAGATTTATTTATGTATTTTGGGCGGGGGTCGGGTTGGGGAGGGAGGGGAGAGGACGGGCCACTTCTATTGGTCCTTCATTTCTCCATTTTCATCCGTCTTTGTTCTTCGGCTCCTGTGGGCCTCCCATCGCGGTGGCGTCTGTCGTTGCAGAGCGCGGGGTCTGGGCGCATGCGCTCCAGAGCTCCGGCTCGGTGATTGGACACATCGGTCCAGCCGCTCCGCGGCACGTGGGATCTTCCCAGGCCAGGGATCAAACCGGCGCCCCTTGCACTGCAAGGCGGTGTCCTTACCCACTGGACCACCAGGGGAAGCCCAAGACATGATCTTGATATTGTACAATCAAGATTTATAAGTTGAATGTGAACATCTTCCTGGAACTAACAGTTTGGAATTTTATTGATTTGTTTTTGTCTGATTCAGTGAGTCTGTTCCAAATTTCAGTCTTATCAGCCTTGTAACCTGTGTGTATTCTTCTCCAGTTCAGAAGAGACCCCTTCTTCCTTCTTTTGAGGAAATACTAGGTATGTAATACTGAGACTTTTCCATAACTTAAGTTCCAGTGATGAGAATACAAAGATTAAGAAAGCATAGTCTTGGCACTAAGAAGCCTCATGTATGTACATGAACGTGGTCTTTATAACATAGGCACAGGTGTTACCAAGTAGGGAAATAGTGAAAGGATATTCAGGGAAGAGTTCAAAGAGAAAGAGCTTCGAGGGTACATCCGACCTATAGACTAGAAGAAGGAACTTGTTATTCCTGTTTTCCTAGTGTTTCTTGTAGTACTAGGTTCATTCCCACGTTATTTTCTTACTGATTTTATTAGTACAGCATATGAATTTTAAAACTTTAATTTTAACAAACCTTTGTTAGAGTCTCTGCGTGCAATTTGGTAAGCCAGGCTCCTCTGTTGGACCACTCTGATTTCCAATTTCCAGGGATCTTCCTGTCTCCAGGGATGGAAACTGCATCTCCTGCTTGGCAAGTAGATTCTTTACCACCGAGTCAATAAGTTCTACTACAACTGAGGAGTTAAGTCTTTTCAAATTACTAATAAAGACATGATCTTTTTTTTTTTTTTTAAAGTATTTAGTAGTAGAACTTTTTTTTTTTTTTTAAGATTTATTTATGTATTTTGGGCGGGGGTCGGGTTGGGGAGGGAGGGGAGAGGACGGGCCACTTCTATTGGTCCTTCATTTCTCCATTTTCATCCGTCTTTGTTCTTCGGCTCCTGTGGGCCTCCCATCGCGGTGGCGTCTGTCGTTGCAGAGCGCGGGGTCTGGGCGCATGCGCTCCAGAGCTCCGGCTCGGTGATTGGACACATCGGTCCAGCCGCTCCGCGGCACGTGGGATCTTCCCAGGCCAGGGATCAAACCGGCGCCCCTTGCACTGCAAGGCGGTGTCCTTACCCACTGGACCACCAGGGGAAGCCCAAGACATGATCTTGATATTGTACAATCAAGATTTATAAGTTGAATGTGAACATCTTCCTGGAACTAACAGTTTGGAATTTTATTGATTTGTTTTTGTCTGATTCAGTGAGTCTGTTCCAAATTTCAGTCTTATCAGCCTTGTAACCTGTGTGTATTCTTCTCCAGTTCAGAAGAGACCCCTTCTTCCTTCTTTTGAGGAAATACTAGGTATGTAATACTGAGACTTTTCCATAACTTAAGTTCCAGTGATGAGAATACAAAGATTAAGAAAGCATAGTCTTGGCACTAAGAAGCCTCATGTATGTACATGAACGTGGTCTTTATAACATAGGCACAGGTGTTACCAAGTAGGGAAATAGTGAAAGGATATTCAGGGAAGAGTTCAAAAGAGAAAGAGCTTCGAGGGTAAATCCGACCTATAGACTAGAAGAAGGAACTTGTTATTCCTGTTTTCCTAGTGTTTCTTGTAGTACTAGGTTCATTCCCACGTTATTTTCTTACTGATTTTATTAGTACAGCATATGAATTTTAAAACTTTAATGAACATCCTTTGTTAGATATAGCAGTAATATCCCTAGTCATCAAGTAAATCTCTTTATTTGGTGTATGCTAAAATGTATTTATCTATTTTGTTTTCAATCTCCCACATGATTTTTTAGTTAAAAAAAAATGGAACCTTGTTCTTGTGACACGTTCGTAGCATTACCTCCAGCAACACTTGATAACAGGATTATTTTTGGAAAAAATTCAGATAGACCCTGTGATGAAGTCCAGGAGGTAGTTTATTTTCCTGCTGCCATTCATGACAACCTGAAAGAACGTCTTAAGGTATGCAAAATGCATGTTTGTTAACAATCCTTTTCTTCAAAAATGTCATAAACAGGTTTTAAAAGTCATTAGCTAGCTATGTGGCAAAGCTATAAAATTTTAAAATTAAAGACTTTAAATTTGAAAAATAATTTGAGTCAAAACTAAACTTGTAGTGTTCTATTTCAATGATTTGGAGAAAGTTAAAATAACAATAATCATTGTTATCAATCTTTGATCAACTATCTAAATGCTTACTATATGCAAGCATGTTGAATATGGCAGAGTTTTAAAGCTTACTATCAAGACTGGTTGTCTTGCTTCTGACAGTTCCCTACCTTGACAGAAGTGTCAAATCTCATATTAAGATGTGAAAGCTTGGACTTCCCTGGTGGGCCAGTGCAATGCAGGGAGCATGGATTCAGTCCCTGGTTTGGGAAGATACCATCTGCTGTGGGGTAACTAAACCCTTGCACCACAACTACTGAGCCTGTGTGCCCTAAAACCTGCGCTTTGCAGCAAGAGAGGCCACCACAATGAGAAGCCATTGCACAGCAACTAGAAAAAGCTTGAGCATAGCAGCTAAGACCCAGAACAGCCAAAAATAAATTTTTTTAAAAAAATGTGAGCGCGGGGCTTCCCTGGTGGCTCAGTGGTAAAAGAGTTCGCCTGCTCATGAGTTCGATCCCTGATCCAGGAAGATCCCACATGCTGCGGAGCAACTAAGTCCATGGACCACAACTATGGAGCCTGTGCTCTAGAGCCTCAGAACCACAACTATTGAGCCTCTGTGCCACAACTGCTGAAGCCCATGTGCCTTAGAGCCTGAGTTCCACAACAAGAAAAGTCAATGCAACAAGAAGATCCCACATGCTGCAGAGCAACTAAGCCCGTGAGCCACAATGATTGAGCCTGTGTTCTAGAGCTTTGGAGCCACAGCTATTGAGCCCATGTGCTGCAACTACTAAAACCCATGTACCCTAGAACCCAAGTTCCACAACAAGAGAAGTCACCTGAAAGAAGAAGCCTGCTCACCTCAACTAGAGAGTAGCCCCCACTCTCTGCAACTGGAGAAGAGCCTGTGGCAGCAATGAAAACCCAGAATAGCCAAAAATAAATAAATAAATAAATAAATTTTTTTTAAAAATGTGAGCGTTTCAAGAACACAGTGGTAAACACCATTTCAGAGCTTATGGAATTATGAGCCTCAGAATGGCTAGGGAGGAAGATCCTAAACTGCAAAGATTTGTTGTTGCCAGCTTTCAACTTAGTTAAGTCAACGAATTAAGTCAGCCTATTATAAAAATGCCAAAATGGTTAAATGATGGGAAATAAAAGAGCTTATTTGCCTTGTTTACCCACCCTGCCCTGTAATGCCTGTAATCGTGAAGATGGAATAAATTGTAGCTTTTACTTTCTGTCATTAAAACAACATGACTAGTTCTGTCTTCCAGGAACTTAGAGTCTAATAGAGGAATAGAATATGTATGTAACAAACCCCCTCGTGAAGAAGGATGAAGTTTAAAAGCTAAATTAAAGTAAGAGCTGCAAGTTGTGGCAGCTGTGGAGAAGCAGCAATCAAGGCTTCACCAGAAATTAGGGTTTTGGCTGGATTTTAATGGGCAAAAATAATTCTGATTGGTCATTCTGATTCTGAAAAGTCATGCCTGTAAGCCAGTGATTCTTGTTCTTTCCACTGCTGTGGACGTACCCAGTGGGTGAGTCCCACATGTGACGTGGGCTTCTATGGCAATTACTTGTATTTAAGGCCTTCCATGTGGAACATATGTCATTAATCAAGAAACACTGGGCATTGAACTTGAGATCTGTTTCTGTACACTTCAACTGACATACATCTTCCTTTACAAAATGTTTTAATATTTTATGACTAGAAGCCATCTTTCTCCTGAGCTTCCATTAGCACCCCATCTTCTCTTTTCTTCATGGTCCTTATACTTTGTATTTCATATTATCTTAGTAACATACAAGTCTTAGTTTCTTGAAAGCGAGATCTGTATACAATTCACCAACATATCTCTTAACAGAGTGCTTTAACACAGGAGATGCTTAGCACATACCTGAATGAATAAATACTCTCAGGAACAATTCTGAATATGTTTTAAGGGCAATGTCTCATAATTGAAAATTTCAGTTTAGTTATAATCTCTTTCATAATAGTCATGTCTTCTGATCAATTTTAAGATTCTAGACTTTGATAACTTTTCTTTACCAGTTTTATTGTTGTTGCTATGACTTTCTTTACAGTGTACTTACATACAAATTGATCAAGTTCCTGAAACATATGCTGTTGTCCTTAGTCGCCCAGCTTGGTTATGGGGGGCAGAAATGGGAGCCAATGAACATGGAGTTTGCATTGGGAATGAAGCTGTATGGGGGAAAAGAAGAAGTTTGTGATGAAGAGGCACTGCTAGGCATGGACCTTGTCAGGTATTTTTTGTTACATTTTTTTACTGTAGAACATGTCTTAGTTTAAAAATTTGGTGTAACTCTTAATGTATTTTATCTTCCTTTTTTTTTTTTTTGGAGTTTGATACACTAAAAATGCTTCAGAATACAGGCATGCAATTTCAAGACTTTAAAATGTCATTAATTAAGAGATTGGAAGGAATTGAAAATTATGATTCATTGGAAGTACTTAATATACTTTATCAGACCATAACTAATTCTTATAATCACCTTAAGGGGCATTATTATTATCCTGATTTTATAGATAAGAGGTTCAATGATAAAGCAACTTTCAAATAAATTACCAGGGTGGAATTTGAAAGTTGATCTTTGTTTTCATGATGACAAACTAACTTCAAAAGGCCTAGTGTAGAAGCTGGGTTTCAGTGTATCTGTTAACTTGAAGGGGTTTTTACTTTGAACATAAACACAAAATCTCATGTGCATGAAATTATTTAAGAAAAATAATGGAAATTTCTTTTAATCTGAGAACTGCATATTTTTATTTTAGACTTGGCCTTGAAAGAGCTGATACAGCTGAAAAAGCCCTCAGTGTCATTGTTGACTTATTAGAAAAATATGGCCAGGGTGGAAATTGTTAAACTCTATATTATCTCTTATTACTTTGTATTTCATATTATCTTAGTAACATACAAGTCTTAGTTTCTTGAAAGCGAGATCTGTATACAATTCACCAACATATCTCTTAACAGAGTGCTTTAACACAGGAGATGCTTAGCACATACCTGAATGAATAAATACTCTCAGGAACAATTCTGAATATGTTTTAAGGGCAATGTCTCATAATTGAAAATTTCAGTTTAGTTATAATCTCTTTCATAATAGTCATGTCTTCTGATCAATTTTAAGATTCTAGACTTTGATAACTTTTCTTTACCAGTTTTATTGTTGTTGCTATGACTTTCTTTACAGTGTACTTACATACAAATTGATCAAGTTCCTGAAACATATGCTGTTGTCCTTAGTCGCCCAGCTTGGTTATGGGGGGCAGAAATGGGAGCCAATGAACATGGAGTTTGCATTGGGAATGAAGCTGTATGGGGAAGAGAAGAAGTTTGTGATGAAGAGGCACTGCTAGGCATGGACCTTGTCAGGTATTTTTTTGTTACATTTTTGTACTGTAGAACATGTCTTAGTTTAAAAATTTGGTGTAACTCTTAATGTATTTTATCTTCCTTTTTTTTTTTTTTGGAGTTTGATACACTAAAAATGCTTCAGAATACAGGCATGCAATTTCAAGACTTTAAAATGTCATTAATTAAGAGATTGGAAGGAATTGAAAATTATGATTCATTGGAAGTACTTAATATACTTTATCAGACCATAACTAATTCTTATAATCACCTTAAGGGGCATTATTATTATCCTGATTTTATAGATAAGAGGTTCAATGATAAAGCAACTTTCAAATAAATTACCAGGGTGGAATTTGAAAGTTGATCTTTGTTTTCATGATGACAAACTAACTTCAAAAGGCCTAGTGTAGAAGCTGGGTTTCAGTGTATCTGTTAACTTGAAGGGGTTTTTACTTTGAACATAAACACAAAATCTCATGTGCATGAAATTATTTAAGAAAAATAATGGAAATTTCTTTTAATCTGAGAACTGCATATTTTTATTTTAGACTTGGCCTTGAAAGAGCTGATACAGCTGAAAAAGCCCTCAGTGTCATTGTTGACTTATTAGAAAAATATGGCCAGGGTGGAAATTGTTCAGAGGGCAGGATGGTATTTAGCTATCACAACAGTTTCCTGATAGCTGATAGGAATGAAGCCTGGATTCTGGAGACTGCAGGAAAATATTGGGCAGCAGAGAAAGTACAAGGTATGGACATCTTTTCATGGTTTAATTTGTTTTGCAGTTAATAAAATGCCTCCTAGGGACTTCCCTGGTGGTCCAGTGGTTAAGAATCTGCCTTCCAATCCAAGGGATGCAGGTTTGATCCCTGGTTAGGGGACTAAGATCCCACATACCACAAGCTAAGCTCACGTGCTTCAACTAAGACTCTGTGCAGCCAAATAAATAAATATTAAAAAAAATGCCTCCTAATTACAGACATTACATTTAATTGTTTTTCAAGATTTATACTCCATCATTTGTGAGAAAGGTATGTTAAATTCAACTGCTTTGTTTATTTTTCTTTATTCTTTATTGATCTGTCAATATTAGTTTTATGTTTCTAAAGGTTTATTATATATAAAAATACAGATACATAATCTATGTCATATGTTATATATAGATTATATATTAATACAGATATGTATAATAAGTATACAGATTTTAATTTGTTATATACATATATGAAAAGATTTATGCTCCAGTGCAATGAAGGAGAAAACTGGAGGGGAAATGAAAAAATTTGAAAGAATGTAACAGTGAGAGAGCTCTACAAAGAGCTTTCTTTTTTTTTTTTTAAATCAACCATTTATTCTGTCTTTGTCTATTGATAACTGAATAGTTAATGAGACGTAGTAGTACATGTATTTTTAATTAATTAATTAATTATTTTCTGGCTATTCTGGATTTTTACTGCTGCCACAGGCTCTTCTCTAGTTGCAGGGGTTGAGGGCTACTCTTTAGTTGAGGTGAGCAGGCTTCTTGTTGCAGTGACTTCTCTTGTTGTGGAACTCGGGTTCTAGGGCACACGGGCTTCAGTAGTTGTGACTCTGAAGCTCTGGAGCACAGGCTCCATAGTTGTGGCTTAGGGCTTAGTTGCTCTGCCACATGTGGGATCTTCCCATATCAGGGATCAAACTTGTGTCTCCTGCACTGGCAGGTGAACTCTTTACTACTGAGCTACCAGGGAAGCCCCAAAGAGCTTTCTTGAAAAAGAGAAAAAGATGCTGGTATACGTATGTCCCCTCTCTCTTGAACTCCTCCCACCCCTCTAGGGTGTCACAGAGCACTGGTGTGAGCTTCCTGCGTCATATGGTAAATTCCCACTGGCCATCTCTTTTACAAGAATGGCTAAAAAGTTTGAAATGACATTACCAAATGCAAGTGAGTTGTTTGGAGCTTCTAGCAGGGGAGCGCAGCTACTCATATACCCTTGACCGAAAACCAGTCCTCCTCTGTCAGGGATGGTCGTCCTCTTCGACTGAGCATGCAGCATAGGGAGGGATGCATATGGAGTGGTGAGGGAGAAATGGGACACCCACCTAACCAGCCAGATCAGCCGAATCCACCCTGGCGATCAATGGGTGACAGATGTCGCAACCAGATTGCCCTCACAAACCCAAATGCTAGTGAGAATGTGGAGAATGGGTCACTGATACATTGCTAGTAAAAATGTACAGTCACTCTGGAAAACAGTTTGTCAGTTAAAAAAAACATAATATGCAACTATTATTAAATGTAGCACTTGCATTCTCTTGTGTATTTATTCCTGAGAAATAAAACTTAAATGCAGACAAAGCCCTGTACATAAATTTGTATAGCAGCTTTGTATATTTGTATAACCCCAAACTGGAAACAACCCAGCTGTCCTTTAACCTGTGAGTGTTTAAACCAACTATAGTATACATATACCATGGGATACTACTCAACAATAAAAAGGAATGAACTGTTGACACATACACTAACCTGGAATAATCTTTAAGGAATTAAACTGGGGGGGGGGAAAGCCTAAGGATTTTATATTGTATGATTCCATCTATATGGTTTTTTTGAAATGATAATTATAGAAATGGATACAAGATAGTTGCCTGGGGTTAGTGAGGAGGCCGGAGCTGGAGATAAATGGGTATGGCTGTAAAAGGGCAACATGAGTGATCGTTGTGACCTTGACTGTGTGAATACCAATTATTTTGGTTGTGATATTACACAAGATACTACCATTTGGGGAGAAAGTATAAAGGTGCATAGTTCTCTCTTTAATTCTTACAGCTGCATGTGAATTCAGAGTAAACTCAAAATGAAAAGTGATTTATGTATTTGGGTGTGTAATAAATGGATGCACATGGTACAACATTTAGAAGCCTGTATTTGTATTGAAATAGTGATTAAGGATCATATACAGAGACAGATACATTAAATATGACTTTTCTTCTCTCTTCCTCTCTTCTCTGAAAACAGAGGAGTTCGTAATATTTCCAATCAGCTTTCTATAACGACCAGGATTGATCAGGAGCACCCAGATATGAGAAACTATGCTAAGCAGAGAGGTTGGTGGGATGGTAAAAAGGAATTCGATTTTGCTGCCACCTACTCTTATCTTGACACAGCCAAGATGATGCTTTCGCCAGGCAGATACTGTGAAGGCTACAAGCTTCTGAATAAACATAAAGGTACTTCTAAATAATATCAGAATGAAAATGGTATTTTATATAAATATAATGTCGGTATAATGAAGCACAAATGGTTTTTTCACTGATACATTGCTAGTAAAATGTACAGTCACTCTGGAAAACAGTTTGTCAGTTAAAAAAAACATAATATGCAACTATTATTAAATGTAGCACTTGCATTCTCTTGTGTATTTATTCCTGAGAAATAAAACTTAAATGCAGACAAAGCCCTGTACATAAATTTGTATAGCAGCTTTGTATATTTGTATAACCCCAAACTGGAAACAACCCAGCTGTCCTTTAACCTGTGAGTGTTTAAACCAACTATAGTATACATATACCATGGGATACTACTCAACAATAAAAAGGAATGAACTGTTGACACATACACTAACCTGGAATAATCTTTAAGGAATTAAACTGGGGGGGGGGAAAGCCTAAGGATTTTATATTGTATGATTCCATCTATATGGTTTTTTTGAAATGATAATTATAGAAATGGATACAAGATAGTTGCCTGGGGTTAGTGAGGAGGCCGGAGCTGGAGATAAATGGGTATGGCTGTAAAAGGGCAACATGAGTGATCGTTGTGACCTTGACTGTGTGAATACCAATTATTTTGGTTGTGATATTACACAAGATACTACCATTTGGGGAGAAAGTATAAAGGTGCATAGTTCTCTCTTTAATTCTTACAGCTGCATGTGAATTCAGAGTAAACTCAAAATGAAAAGTGATTTATGTATTTGGGTGTGTAATAAATGGATGCACATGGTACAACATTTAGAAGCCTGTATTTGTATTGAAATAGTGATTAAGGATCATATACAGAGACAGATACATTAAATATGACTTTTCTTCTCTCTTCCTCTCTTCTCTGAAAACAGAGGGAGTTCGTAATATTTCCAATCAGCTTTCTATAACGACCAGGATTGATCAGGAGCACCCAGATATGAGAAACTATGCTAAGCAGAGAGGTTGGTGGGATGGTAAAAAGGAATTCGATTTTGCTGCCACCTACTCTTATCTTGACACAGCCAAGATGATGCTTTCGCCAGGCAGATACTGTGAAGGCTACAAGCTTCTGAATAAACATAAAGGTACTTCTAAATAATATCAGAATGAAAAATGGTATTTTATATAAATATAATGTCGGTATAATGAAGCCTGTGTTTTGACAAATTGTTCTAAACAAAAATCTAGTTTTATTAGAACTGAAGACATTCTAATATAGTAATCTGTTTTTTGAGATGAATAAAGTGCTATATAATTGTGAGAAGGTAACAGTAATGATTTTTTTGAAGGACAAGCTCAGATTGGCAGTCCTCAAACCTATTTATTCGATTCTTATTAATATTCCTAATTGAAAATATGCAAACCAAATTTAGATTACTTTTCTTCTCAGAATTGACTGGAACACAGAGATAGTTTTCTTTGACTACTGCTGCTGCTTCTTTCATTTATCTATTGATAGTACCGTGGTTATTTTCTAATTTCAAAAGTTGTATCTATAACTGGTCAAGAAGACGAACTGAGCATATACAAGAATTCTCCCTTTCCACCCCTAATCTCTAGAAGTTTTGAATAAAATATTGAAACATTCAGGACATATACAGCTAGATTTAAACCAGAAGAGGAAATCAGTAGGTACCAGAAATGAAGAAAGAACCCAAGAGTTGAAGTATCTGTTTTCACACTTTAAATATATAGGTCAAGAAAGAAATCTCAAATTAGAAAATACTTTGAGTGGAATAAAATGAAAATCACATACCAAAATTTATGGCATGCAGGAAAAAGTAGCATTTACAGGAAAATTTATAGCGTCAAGTACTTGTATTAAAGAATAAGAAAAGTCTCAAAACAGCAATGTAAACTTTCACCTTTATAAACTTAAAAATAAAATAACAAAAAAAAATCCCAAGCAAAGAAAAAGAAAATAATTAAGTGCAGAAATTAGTAACATTGAAAACAACAAAGCAGTGGAGAAAATGGATCAAACTAAAAGCTGGTTCTTTGAAAAAAGTTAATAAATTGATTCATTCTATGGGCTTCCCTGGTGGCTCAGTTGGTAAAGACTCTACATGAAATGCGGGAGACCCGGGTTCGATCCTTGTGTGGGGAAGATTCCCTTGAGAAGGAAATGGCAACCCACTCCAGTATTCTTGCCTGGAGAATCCCATGGACGGAGGACCCTGGTGGGATACAGTCCAGGGGGTTGCACAAGTCAGACACGATTTAGCGACTTAACCACTACGAGCAGACAGCTTGACAAAAAAGAGGAAGAAAACACAAGTTATTTGTCAGGAAAAAGATACTAGAGGAAATGAATCAATTCCTTGAAAGCCACCAATCACCAAAATGCACCTAAGGAGAAATAACTCTTGATTTAGTAATTTAACCAGTTGTATTCAATCTGCAACGTCTATCTCCTGGTCAGCAATTCAAATTCCAATTCATCTATTTCTTCTTTAGCTGAGCTGCTATCATTCTGCCCCACAAAATGCTGATTCATGAATCAGAGAGAGGTTTGAGTAGGGTTTTTTTTTTTTTAACAAAGAATTTGAGGGTTCCTGTTTATAACTCTCTCCTTTCTGCAGTTCTCCCTTCACCTTCTAGTACTTGTCATTGGCCTCTGGTACTTCTTGTCTTAAAGGCCAAGGTTTTTTACTACACGGCATTGACCATGGCCTTCCCTCAAGCTAAAGCAGTAACAAAAATGGGAAATTTATTTTCTGCTTCATCCCAACTTCTGAGTGTCCCCTCTCCTCCAGAATTTTCCTGCTTTTGTTCACCGTAAAGAGCCTTCAGTGTATTTTGTCCAAAGTTTATAGTTGTCTGAGGGAGGGTTAGTCTAACAGAAGTTTACTCAGCCTAAATGAAGACAGAACTTCTTTTCCCATGCTATTTAATATTCTATGACATTGATTTACGTATAAAAATAATTATGCTCACATGATTCAAAATTCAGAGAGACCCAGGAGAATACAGTGAAGTGTCTCCCTTCTAATAGGCCCCTATTCAATTATTTTTCCTACAGGCAATTCCTTGTGTATTCTTTCAGAGATGATGTATTCTTAATGAAACATGTATAGGTCTTATTGATTCTCTGTTTTACAAATGGTTGTAAGCCATACATACTTTTCTGTACATAACTATTCTCCAGTTACCAGTATATAATGTAGATCATTCTAATTTAATATATACTGAACTTTTTCACTCTTTAATAGGTATGTAATATTTATTATTTTGGTATATTATTTATTTCCATATGACTGTGTTTTATCATTATATAGCAAAGATTGATTGTATAAATCATGCTTTAGTTAAAAAATTCCCTGTTATTGCTAATCTGGGATTATACATATCTGTAAACAACAAAACTCTGTAAAAGCAAAAAAGCAAAATAAAAAAAAAAAAGCAAAAAAAAACCAATAGAAAATTTCCTGTTATTTAGGCTGTTTTTAGTTTTTCACTACTGAAAATTACACAGCATGCTCATAGCTCATTTATTATCACATCAGTGATTATTTTCCTAGAATAATTTCCTTGAAGTAGAATGTAGGGTCAAAACATGTGGATGTGTTAAGGGTTTTGAAGCCTATTTCCAAAATGACCACCAGAAAAGTTGTATTAATTTAAATTTCCACCAGCAACATCTGAGCCCATTTTCTACTGTATTTATCAATATAGGATATTATTTTTGTTCTACTTTGATAAATTTTATACTAGAGAGAGGTTTGAGTAGGGTTTTTTTTTAACAAAGAATTTGAGGGTTCCTGTTTATAACTCTCTCCTTTCTGCAGTTCTCCTTCACCTTCTAGTACTTGTCATTGGCCTCTGGTACTTCTTGTCTTAAAGGCCAAGGTTTTTTACTACACGGCATTGACCATGGCCTTCCCTCAAGCTAAAGCAGTAACAAAAATGGGAAATTTATTTTCTGCTTCATCCCAACTTCTGAGTGTCCCCTCTCCTCCAGAATTTTCCTGCTTTTGTTCACCGTAAAGAGCCTTCAGTGTATTTTGTCCAAAGTTTATAGTTGTCTGAGGGAGGGTTAGTCTAACAGAAGTTTACTCAGCCTAAATGAAGACAGAACTTCTTTTCCCATGCTATTTAATATTCTATGACATTGATTTACGTATAAAAATAATTATGCTCACATGATTCAAAATTCAGAGAGACCCAGGAGAATACAGTGAAGTGTCTCCCTTCTAATAGGCCCCTATTCAATTATTTTTCCTACAGGCAATTCCTTGTGTATTCTTTCAGAGATGATGTATTCTTAATGAAACATGTATAGGTCTTATTGATTCTCTGTTTTACAAATGGTTGTAAGCCATACATACTTTTCTGTACATAACTATTCTCCAGTTACCAGTATATAATGTAGATCATTCTAATTTAATATATACTGAACTTTTTCACTCTTTAATAGGTATGTAATATTTATTATTTTGGTATATTATTTATTTCCATATGACTGTGTTTTATCATTATATAGCAAAGATTGATTGTATAAATCATGCTTTAGTTAAAAAATTCCCTGTTATTGCTAATCTGGGATTATACATATCTGTAAACAACAAAACTCTGTAAAAGCAAAAAAGCAAAATAAAAAAAAAAAAGCAAAAAAAAACCAATAGAAAATTTCCTGTTATTTAGGCTGTTTTTAGTTTTTCACTACTGAAAATTACACAGCATGCTCATAGCTCATTTATTATCACATCAGTGATTATTTTCCTAGAATAATTTCCTTGAAGTAGAATGTAGGGTCAAAACATGTGGATGTGTTAAGGGTTTTGAAGCCTATTTCCAAAATGACCACCAGAAAAGTTGTATTAATTTAAATTTCCACCAGCAACATCTGAGCCCATTTTCTACTGTATTTATCAATATAGGATATTATTTTTGTTCTACTTTGATAAATTTTATACTCAATATTAGTATGTTATTATTTTAAAATTTATTTCTCTTATTAGTGAGGTTAACCATATTCGTATTTATTGAAAATTTATAATTTTAAAATAAATTGCCTGTTTATTAATGTATCTTTTCCCATTTTTATATTCAGTTACTACTAACTCTTAAATAGCTTGTAATGTAATTTTGTCTATTTACTTCCAAATAATCCAGAAAAATAACTTCTATTTAGAAGATTATTGGGTGCAGAGAAATGCTAAACAGGTCTTTTCACAAATAAATATATGTAATTGGTATGTTCTCTTTCACTTGAAGAATAAAGTGGTTCTATTAGTCAGTCAGAAAGCAACTACTCAGAGTAGTCAGTGATTGATACCCGCTTCTCAGGTATTCATTTAACAGGTTACTTATACATATGGCAGGAAAAGGGGGCTTCCCAGGTGGCTCAGTGGTAAAAGAATCCACCTGCCAGTGCAGGGGATGCAGGAGACTTGCGTTCAATACCAGGGTCAGGAAGATCCCCTGGAGTAGGAAATAGCAACCGACTCCAGTATTCTTGACTGGAGAACCGCGTGGACAGAGGAGACTGGCGGGCTATAGTCCCTAGGGTCACAAAGAGTAGGACACAGCTGAGAGACTAAGCAGATGCACACACACACACACACACACACT
The DNA here is from genome assembly GCA_022376925.1 of Tragulus kanchil. Lineage (NCBI taxonomy): Eukaryota > Metazoa > Chordata > Mammalia > Artiodactyla > Tragulidae > Tragulus > Tragulus kanchil. The sequence goes on from JAIOJX010000026.1 coordinate 272,262,177, forward strand.
CACAGAGCAGAAAAAAGTTTGTGACAGAATGTTTTAGAATACCTTAATGTCATTATTTTCCAAGTATTTAGTATCATGTTTTAATTTCCAGAAGAATGTCTTATCATTTGAAAAGTTTCTTCTAGGTTTCTTAATGCTAATTTGTCATTTTGTAAGTAGGTTATTTAAACATTTTTTCCATTTTGATAGATATGTAGAAAATGCTAAAATATGTTACTCTGAGAATTTTGATTTAGCCTTACTATTATTATACAAGTAGAGTTAGAGTAGTGTTTATAGCAATACCTACTCCTATTTATTTAAAAAGTGCATCAAAGGCTAGACACTGTGCTAAGTGATTACATTATTATCTTTTTTTTAAAATTTTTTAATTCTTTATTTTAAAGATTTTACAGAGTTTTGTTGTTCATACATTATTATCTCTAAGCAAACATGTTAAGTAGGTATTATTTTCATTTTACATGCATGGAAACTGAGGCTGTGCTCTTATGTCCTGTATGAAACTGAAAAAAGTAGACACTTATTTGTCCTTATATTTCTCTCAGCATCCACTTCAGTGTCGTGCACTTCTGTGTGTGTGTGTGTGTTTAGTAAGTTTTTCTGATAACAAAGGCTTGTTGTTTGAATTGAAACTATCTAATTTACAGATAGTTTAACAGTGGTCATTGTTGTATCCTTTTTTATGACAGTAAACCTAAAGGCTTAGAACATAAAATTAGCAGGTATTCTTAAAAAATGAAGAATAATGCATAATTAAACTGGAAAGAAAAATGTCAAGAATTTCAGGGTTTAGGGTGATTGGACAAAAGGGAGAAAAAGAGGTAGAAATAATTATAGATTAATTAGCCATTGCATTATAATAATGAATTGTTATATTTAGCTACAAAATAACTGAATTATAGATTTTATTTTTTATTTTTTAAACCTTTATTTTGCTTTTAACTTATACAGAGTTTTGTTGTTTACAGATACGTATGTTCCCAGATTAGTCATATGTATATCCCCCGCTTCCCACCCCTCCCAACCATCATACAGCATCCCTGAAGGGTCCCCTTTTCTCACAGAGCAATGACTATAGCTATTTTCTTCACTTATGATAGTACAGGCCTTCATGCTACTTCCTTTACACCTCCACCCTCTGTTCCTTCCCCACAATGTCCATATGTCCACTGTCCATGTCTGTCTTTCTGTCGCTTCACTGCGTGTGCCATCATCACCATCTTACTAGATTCCATATATATGTGTTAATATACTGTATTTGTCCTTCTCTTTCTGACTGACTTCACTTTTGATGATACGTTCTAGATCTAGCCACCTCATTAGGGCTGATTCTTCTGCATTTCTCTTTACAGCTGTGTAGTATTCCATTGTGTATATGTACCAGACCTTTTTTTATCCATTCATTCGTTGATGGACATCTAGGTTGCTTCCATGTTCTAGCTATTGTACAGAGAGCTGCAATGAACATTGGGGTACAGGTGCTTCTTTCAGATTTGATTTCATCAGGGTTTAAGCCTAAGAGTGGGATTGCTGGGTTGTACGGTGCTTCTAGTTTTAGTTTTTAAAGAAATCTCCAGATTTTCTTCCATAGAGGCTGTATCAAATTGACATTTCCACCAGCAATGCAGGAGTGTTCCCTTTTCTCCGCAGCCTCTCCAGCATTTATTGTCTGTCGATTTATGGATGATGGCCATTCTGACGGGTGTGAGGTGATATCTCGTTGTAATTTTGATTTGCATTTCTCTAATTATTAGTAAAGTTGAGCATCGTTTCATGTGCTTTGGGGCCATCTGAATTATAGATTTTAAATGCATGCATGATGATAGTAATAGATGCATCTGACATGAAACTTATTTTTCTTCCAAGTATGAAGTTGAGCTTTCCTCCAAGTATGGGGGCAACTTTCTGTGCTTTGCCAAAAGAATAAATGTCTTTCCAGTACTTTTATAGAAAATTGTCTACTAGAATATTATAGCTAAATTTTTCCTACAATTTTTCTAGATGGAAGAGCCTACCTCTCCTTTCCAACTATTCCTACCTATAGCTATTAACTGTGCTGAATATATATCCAAATTGTATCTATATTCACTCATGTATTTTAAATAACGAGTTTAAATTGCAATGAGACTGTACCCTGTGTTTTGCATTCATTTTAGTGAGCCCAGCCACTGCAGTCTCAGTACTTATTCAATGCTTGCTAGTGGATTACTTATAGCTATCCTACTCAAGTGATCATGTAAATCCTACTTTCATTTTGAGAATTGTAGGTTTTGAATACAGAAACATTTTCATAATACCTATGTTACTGCAGTGTTACGGTTCTGACACTGTTTTCATCAAAACTTGCTATTTATAGGAATTTATACTTGAATCATTCTGAAATCTCACTTGGTGCAGATAGGTAAGTGTGGATGACTTTTGCTTTATTGTTTAGTTTTAATATTAAGTGTTGTTTTCACTTATATCCTTTTTTTTCTCTCTGCATTTCCCCCAAATTAACAAAGACATTACTCCTGTAACAAGTCATCTACACAGTATTTTTCTTGAATTTGAAGTTGTAGGTATATTATGAAGAAAGTGAAAATTTTCTATTAACATAAAACAGTTGTTAGTTTGCATGATTAACTGAGGGTCGAACATTAGATGGTTTTATATGGAAGTCAATTTTATTTTAATTTGAAATGTCACAAGATAACAATATGGGTACAGACTTGATATAAGCTTTTTTAAAAAAATTATTCCCATATATGATGGGAATGGGGGAAAATTCTTGCTTTCCATGCTTTTTTTTTTTGTCATTGTGAGTAATTTCATTTCTTTATTCCTTTGCTGCCATTGTAGTAGGGTTTGAGGAGAGAGGAGACAAATACCTGTGGTCAACTAGCTATGCTAAATGCAAGTTACTTTTTTCTTTAGAACTAATTTTAATGCAGTAGTTAAACATTCCATATAAGGTGTCTGAAAATATTTTATCTGATGGCAGGACCTATATGTTCTGTGTTAGTTTTTAAAACTGTACTCGTTACAGTATGGCTATACCACATTCCTTACTGTTATTAAAAATTTTGATACTACTTAAGGGTAAAAAGAGACATGTATTTAATGAATAAGAGGCATGAAATTCCAGTGGGTAAATTCAGCAGAAAGCTGAACATCTGCTTCTGGTTAACAAGGGGCGTATAGTACTGACTAACCTCTCCCCAAGAATAACTAAAAAAGCTGGAAGAATAAAACCACCATTTGAAGGCACAGCAAAAAACTGTACAGTCCCTCAGTACTTATTCAATGCTTGCTAGTGGATTACTTATAGCTATCCTACTCAAGTGATCATGTAAATCCTACTTTCATTTTGAGAATTGTAGGTTTTGAATACAGAAACATTTTCATAATACCTATGTTACTGCAGTGTTACGGTTCTGACACTGTTTTCATCAAAACTTGCTATTTATAGGAATTTATACTTGAATCATTCTGAAATCTCACTTGGTGCAGATAGGTAAGTGTGGATGACTTTTGCTTTATTGTTTAGTTTTAATATTAAGTGTTGTTTTCACTTATATCCTTTTTTTTCTCTCTGCATTTCCCCCAAATTAACAAAGACATTACTCCTGTAACAAGTCATCTACACAGTATTTTTCTTGAATTTGAAGTTGTAGGTATATTATGAAGAAAGTGAAAATTTTCTATTAACATAAAACAGTTGTTAGTTTGCATGATTAACTGAGGGTCGAACATTAGATGGTTTTATATGGAAGTCAATTTTATTTTAATTTGAAATGTCACAAGATAACAATATGGGTACAGACTTGATATAAGCTTTTTTAAAAAAATTATTCCCATATATGATGGGAATGGGGGAAAATTCTTGCTTTCCATGCTTTTTTTTTTTGTCATTGTGAGTAATTTCATTTCTTTATTCCTTTGCTGCCATTGTAGTAGGGTTTGAGGAGAGAGGAGACAAATACCTGTGGTCAACTAGCTATGCTAAATGCAAGTTACTTTTTTCTTTAGAACTAATTTTAATGCAGTAGTTAAACATTCCATATAAGGTGTCTGAAAATATTTTATCTGATGGCAGGACCTATATGTTCTGTGTTAGTTTTTAAAACTGTACTCGTTACAGTATGGCTATACCACATTCCTTACTGTTATTAAAAATTTTGATACTACTTAAGGGTAAAAAGAGACATGTATTTAATGAATAAGAGGCATGAAATTCCAGTGGGTAAATTCAGCAGAAAGCTGAACATCTGCTTCTGGTTAACAAGGGGCGTATAGTACTGACTAACCTCTCCCCAAGAATAACTAAAAAAGCTGGAAGAATAAAACCACCATTTGAAGGCACAGAGAATACCCAAAACAGTTTGGTCAGAAGAGCCTAGATCCAGGAGATTGGGAAAAAGACTGTCTGCACTCTGAGAAGAGTCTGACCTTCTCTGTCACAATTTCTCCTTAAAGCAGTTGCTGATTTCTAAGCAGTGTGTGTGTAGGATGAGACACTGTAGAATGAGTAGTTGCTAAGACCTTAAAAAGTTAAGTAGATGGCAGTCTCACAAGTCCTTAGGGACCAAAATTAGACTTGATGAACAACCAAGAAGAAGGGGCTTGGACAATACCCTGGACTTCCAGTTGAAACTGTAGAAAGTCTGTACCTTAGGAATAAGAACAGACAAAGAATAGACCAGTCTCACCTCAACCAATCTACCTATATGCCATTTGTTTGCTAGAAAATTAAATCCTCTGTGGAGAAAAATATCATGCAGAGCCTCTACAAATTTTCATCTATAATGTCTAACATTCAATTAAAAAGTTATCAGACATGCCAAGAAATGGATCAAATGACTGAAAATCAAGAGAAAGCAGACAGTAGAAACTGACCCACTGGTTATCTGAAAATTAGTTTTATTGGATACCGACTTTAAATATGTTCAAGAAACCTGGACAAAAAAATGAAGAATTTCATCAGAGAACTGAAATTTATAAAATAGAATCAAATGAAAATAATAGAACTGTTTTGTTGTTATTCAGTCATTAAGTCATGTCTGACTCTTTGCAGCCCCATGGACTGCAGCATGCCAAGCTTGCCTGTCCTTCACCATCTCTTGAAGTTTGCTTAAATTCATGTCCGTTGAATCAATGATGCTATCTAACCACCTAATCTCTGCCTCCCCCTTCTCGAGAACTTTTGCCTTCAATCTTTCCCAGCATCAAGGTCTTTTCCAAGGAGTTGGCTCTTCGCATCAGGTGACCAATGTATTGGAGCTTCAGCTTCAGCATCAGTCCTTTCAATGAATATTCAGGGTGATTTCATTTAGGGTTGACTGGTTTGATCTCCTTGTTGTCCAAGGGACCCTCAAGAGTCTTCTCCATGGCTTCCCTGGTGGTTCAGTGGGTAAGGATACTGCCTTGCAGTGCAAGGGGCGCTGGTTCGATCCCTGGCCTGGGAAGATCCCACGTGCCGCAGAACAGCTGGACTGATGTGTCCAATTACCGAGCCAGAGCTCTGTTGTGCACGCGCCCAGAGCCGACGCTCTGCGACGACAGAGGCCACTGCGATGGGAGGCCCACAGGAGCCGAAGAACAAAGACGGATGAAAATAGAGAAATGAAAGACCAATAGAAGTGGCCCGCCCATCCCCCTCCTCCCTCAAAAGATAAATATATATATATATATATATATATATATATAAATGAAATTGGAATCAAATTTAAGAGAATTTGTCACTAATCAGTTGACTAGAATAAAGATTGTGAGGAGAAACATCAACAACCTAAGATATGCAGTTAATCTAATGGCAGAAAACACAGAGGAACTAAAGAGCCTCCTAATAAGCATGAAAGAGGAGAGTGAAAAAGCTGGTTTAAAACTCAACATTCAAAAAACTAAGATTATGGCATCTAGTACCATCACCTCCTGACAGATAGATGGGGGGAAAAGTGGAAACAGTGACAGATTTTATTTTCTTGGGCTCCAAAATCATTATGGAGGATGACTATAGTCATGAAATTAAAAGATGCTTATGGAAACATAAAGATGTTTATAGATGTCCATATAATCAAAGTTGTGGTTTTTTCAGTAGTCATGTCCGGATGTGAGAGTTGGACTATAAGGAAGACTGAACACTGAAGAACTGATGCCTTTGAATTGTGGTGCCAGAGAAGATTCTTGAGAGTCTGTTGGATGGCAAGGAGATCAAACCAGTCAATTCTAAAGGAAATCAGTCCTGAATATTCATTGGAAGGACTGATGCTGAAGCTCCAATACTTTGGCCACTTGATGCGAAGAGCCAACTCATTGGAAAAGACTTTGATACTGGGAAAGACTGAGGGCAAGAGGAGAAGGGGGCAACAGAGGATGAGGTGGCTGGATGGCATCACTGATTCAATGGCCATGAGTTTGAGCAAACTTCAGGAGACAGTGAAGGACAGGGAAGCCTGGCATGCTGCAGTCCATGAGGTTGCAAAGAGCAGGACACAACTTGGTGACTTAACAGCAACAACAGACCAACTGGCATTAAAAGAAATACTAAGAGTTATTCATCAGGAAAAATGGTCTTAGAAGCAAGATAGGCGAAAGTGAATGAAGAGCAAAAGAAACAGTAAATGCATGGGTAAAACTAGATAAATATTGTCTGTTTAAGATAATAATAATTTTATGACCAATGACCACAGCTGCCATGCTCAAGTTCTGTTGTGCATTGACTTTGTATAGTACCAAGGCTACGCTTCCTGCAAACTGCTCCTGGCCAATGACTGAAAGCAGCAGGGACACTAAGGTAGGCCCATGGCTAGGGTCACTGGACTCCTCTGATGGCTGAGTTTGAGTCAGGGACTTCCTGAGGGCCTTGCAAGCTTTTTTAGATGGCATGGCAGTCTAGGTCATTTTTACCCAACCTTTGTTCCCTTTCTACTAAACCCAGGTTTGGACTTCAATCACCGTCAAACTTCCTCCTTATTTTCTCTCATAGGCATTTTCCCTCATAAAACCTTTGTACACCGCTATATTTAAAATGAAGAACCAATGAGGACCTACTGTATAGCATATGGAACTCTGTTCAGTGTTATGTAGCAGCCTGGATAGGAGGGGGTTTGAGGGAGAGTAGATACATGTATGTGTATGGCTAAGTTCCATCTGAAACTATCACAACATTGTTAATCAGCTATGCACCAATACAAAAAAAAAGAAAAAAGCCTTTGTACTTTTTTAAAAAAACATACAAATAATTAAGCCAAGTTTATTGACTGAAATTTGGTTTTCTCTCTCAAAACTTTTGTGCATATTATCCCATATTGTGGCATCTGCTTTTCAGAAGACCCAGATGAATACAGTAGAATTAAATATATGAGAAATAGCACAACAGGTGGAAGTAATTGCAGTAAAAGGTCCTTGCATTAACTAAGTAGTGAAGAACTAATTTAAGGCAGACTAATAGATACTAATAGAAACTAATAAAGTAATATAAGAATGCATAAATAATAAATTAACAGGGTAGAAATAGAATAATAAATACTTGGAAAGTTTAAAGAAGGCAAGAGAGAATAAAAGGGGAAAGAGAATAGTTGGCACAAATAGAAAACTAATAAGGAAATGTCACATGTAGAATCATTCTTATATGGTTTCTAGCTTTGACATCATGCTTTTAGAAAGGCCATTTCCACTTTATCAGAAGTGGTTACCTACATCCTATAGTTTTATTTTAAAAATTGTTTTGTTTCTTTTTTCAGGGATTGGAGGGACGGGTTAGGGAGGGAGGGGAGCAGGCGGGCCACTTCTATTGGTCTTTCATTTGTCTATTTTCATCCATCTTTGTTCTTTGGCCTGTGTGGGCCTCCCATCACAGTGGCCTCTGTTGTCGCAGAGCTCTGGGCACATGTGTAATTGGACACATCGGTCCAGCCGCTCTGCGGCATGTGGGATCTTCCCAGGCCAAGGATCGAACCGGCTCCCCTTGCACTGCAAGGTGGTGTCCTTACCCACTGGGCCACCAGGGAAGCCCCTATTTTTAAAATTTATATTAGAATTCTTCTGGAATTATTCTAAAATAACATATGAATTGGGGATTCCAGCTTTTTTCCTCACTTCTCAAATGATTACCCAATGACCTCAGCACCACTTGTTTTTAAAAAAATCTTATTGAGGTATAGTTGATTTATAATGTTGTCTTAGTTCAAAGTGTACACCTGTACACTTGCTGTACACACATATATACTCTTTGCTGTATGTGTGTGTGTGTGTGTATATATATATATAACTGATTCACTGTGCTGTCTTTCACCATATAGGCCATTCATTATATAGCATTGAGTAAAGTTCCCTCTCAGCACCACTTTTTGAATGAATTATCTTCCCTCTAGTGATTTACATTGCCAACCAATTTTATCAAATATTACATTCCTAAGTAAATCCAAGTGTAAATTAGATTAGTGTATTTGTCCATAGTCTAGGACAGTGCCTGACACTTAAGAGGTGTTCAATGAATTTGAATGAACGAGAAGCAAACAGAGAAAATCTCATTTTTGTCTTTAGAGAATTTATAATCTAATGGCAGAGATAGGATCAAGGTAGACAAAAGATAGCACCAATATAGATAAAAAAATAGAGAAGAAAGGGCTATTTCAGTTAAGTTTAGTAGAAGTTTTCATATGAAGGAGTTTAAATGTGATTCAGGGGAAAATAGAATAATAAATAGAAAGTTAAGGCAAGAGAGAATAAAAGGGGAAAGAGAATAGTTGGCACAAATAGAAAACTAATAAGGAAATGTCACATGTAGAATCATTCTTATATGGTTTCTAGCTTTGACATCATGCTTTTAGAAAGGCCATTTCCACTTTATCAGAAGTGGTTACCTACATCCTATAGTTTTATTTTAAAAATTGTTTTGTTTCTTTTTTCAGGGATTGGAGGGACGGGTTAGGGAGGGAGGGGAGCAGGCGGGCCACTTCTATTGGTCTTTCATTTGTCTATTTTCATCCATCTTTGTTCTTTGGCCTGTGTGGGCCTCCCATCACAGTGGCCTCTGTTGTCGCAGAGCTCTGGGCACATGTGTAATTGGACACATCGGTCCAGCCGCTCTGCGGCATGTGGGATCTTCCCAGGCCAAGGATCGAACCGGCTCCCCTTGCACTGCAAGGTGGTGTCCTTACCCACTGGGCCACCAGGGAAGCCCCTATTTTTAAAATTTATATTAGAATTCTTCTGGAATTATTCTAAAATAACATATGAATTGGGGATTCCAGCTTTTTTCCTCACTTCTCAAATGATTACCCAATGACCTCAGCACCACTTTTTTTTAAAAATCTTATTGAGGTATAGTTGATTTATAATGTTGTCTTAGTTCAAAGTGTACACCTGTACACTTGCTGTACACACATATATACTCTTTGCTGTATGTGTGTGTGTGTGTGTATATATATATATAACTGATTCACTGTGCTGTCTTTCACCATATAGGCCATTCATTATATAGCATTGAGTAAAGTTCCCTCTCAGCACCACTTTTTGAATGAATTATCTTCCCTCTAGTGATTTACATTGCCAACCAATTTTATCAAATATTACATTCCTAAGTAAATCCAAGTGTAAATTAGATTAGTGTATTTGTCCATAGTCTAGGACAGTGCCTGACACTTAAGAGGTGTTCAATGAATTTGAATGAACGAGAAGCAAACAGAGAAAATCTCATTTTTGTCTTTAGAGAATTTATAATCTAATGGCAGAGATAGGATCAAGGTAGACAAAAGATAGCACCAATATAGATAAAAAAATAGAGAAGAAAGGGCTATTTCAGTTAAGTTTAGTAGAAGTTTTCATATGAAGGAGTTTAAATGTGATTCAGGGGGAACTGAAAGTCATATATTTTGGAGAAGAGAATGATTACCATGTGAGAAGAAGATATTTTGGCGGACTACACTGTGGAGGGTTAAGATCATTCATCATAGCATGAGTCAGATCCTAAGCCACATAGATACATATAGAAAGGAGCAGGGCTGTCTGAAGGCATGCTTGGCTTTTTAAATTTTGGGGTGGAAATTCCTTCCAAATATGGGATTTTGAGGCTCTCTGTATCCACAGACATGCTGTGTTTGCTAAAAAGATACAATAGATTTTTTTCTATTTTTTCTCCAAAAGGTCTCCTTAAAATACCAAACTACCTATGAAACAGAAAACAGAATATAATGCTTTTATTTTCATCATGCACAGTGGACATTTAAATAATTTTTGAAATAGTCCAACAGAACTATGTACATACAAATTCCATTAGCCAATAATGTCTTTTGACTCTTTGATTCCTACACAGGTTTTCATAAAAGAGTATTAATATCAAGCACAGAAATTATTACAGGAAAAATAATTTGTTATTTTGTAAAGAACATCTTTTATAATATTGGAAACTAAGCACAATATTCTCTTAATATTTAGTTCCCAGGAATGGATAGACTCAGATCATTATTGGCATCATTAGCTAGTTGCTAACTATATAACTCTTAAATCATTTTGGAATGAGATTGAATGTATTTTGTATTATTGATTTCTTCTTTTTTTTTAAATTTTTTTTTTAAGATTTATTTTATTTATTTATTTTGGGTGGGATTCGTGTTGGGGAGGGAGGGGACCGGGCGGGCCACTTCTATTGGTCTTTCATTCCTCTATCTTCATCCGTCTTTGTTCTTTGGCTCCTGTGGGCCTCCCATCGCGGTGGTGTCTGTCGCTGCAGAGGTCCGGCTCTGGGCGCATGCGCTCCAGAGTTCCGGCTCGGTAATTGGACACATCGGTCCAGATGCTCCGCGGCACGTAGGATCTTCCCAGGCCAGGGCTCGAACCGGCGCCCTTTGCACGGCAAGGCGGTGTCCTTATCCACTGGACCACCAGGGGAAGCCCTGATTTCTTCTTCTTAAGAGATAACAGATTTGGCCTGTTACAATGTTTTGAGATTCTGTTTATTTTATATTTAAAAAACTATCTTCCTTGTGACAGTGCAATGAGTCTAACAGTTACAAGATTTGCTTATAGTTGATCTTACTTAATACCTAGACCAGTATCTCATATTATATATTATCACTAAAGAAAGCAATTCATAATTGTAGGATACCAACTTGCAAATAAATATTTATTTGATGGTCCTAAAATTTATTTCCTTAGGAAACATAACATTTGAAACAATGATGGAAATTCTCCGAGATAAACCGAGTGGCATCAATATGGAGGGAGAATTCCTGACCACTGCAAGCATGGTTTCTGTTTTACCTCAGGACTCCAGCCTTCCTTGCATTCACTTCTTTACAGGGACTCCTGATCCTGAGAGGTAAAGTCACAAATACTATAAATCAGGCAGGAAGTTGGGTAGAGTCATTAGTCTGGTGATGGTTTTGTCAGGCTACATTTTTGTTGCACAAATATGACAAAAACTTTCTACTGAATTCTTTAATCTGCCACTTTCATACAGTGTAATTGCTATAACTGTTCTCATTCTTACAAGATGAAAATGTTTATAGTTTCTAGTGCCCAGTTACCCTACCTCCTCTTTTCCCAAATAGATTTAAAATTGCCAATAGCAAAAGTAGATAGGTTTTCTTATGCAGATTTCAGTATTAAATATTAGATGGTTAGTAAGAGGAAAAAGGTCTAACGATCTAGAAAATACATACATGTAAAACTTAAAATATCAATAGTTCAGGTTATATCAAGTAGGATTATACAGACTCTCTTGATTTAAATCATTGGTATCTCATAAAACATAATGCACACTACATTTAGAAATTGTCTTATATTTGCTATCTCTTATCTTTCATATTATTAAAGATACCTCTAAGAAAATGGGGTGAAAGCTGTGAACCCCTTATTAATACCACTGCTTATTTTCATGCCAAATCCTAATCCTCAGTATATTACACTGAGCATTGTTCTTACCCTCCAGCTGTGGAGTTTGCTGTAGAAAATGAACCATAATTTTAATTGACATAGTTAACATGCCAGGCCTTGTTAGGTTCGTGAGAATACAAGGCTAAATAAAGCATGTCCCTTTCCCCAAAAGGCAATGCCAATATGCCAGATAGGCGTGGTATAACTAGTATGACAGGAATAATTAGTATGTTATAAGTGAGTAGAACCTAGAGAGTCATAGAAGATTTAAACTAATGCTGAATATTTTTATATCCCACATACCAACTTACTACTTTTTCTTCTAGATCTATTTTTAAGCCTTTCATATTTGTGCCAAATATTTCACAACTGTTGGACACCAGTTCACCTACATTTGAACTTGAAGATTCAGTTAAAAAGAAGCCACAATTTAACATTAAGCCTGACAGAAGACACCCACTCTACCAAAAACATCAACAGGCCTTGGAAATACTAGATAATAAGAAGGTATGATTAGATTATATTTTCTTTTTTATCATGAAGAATAACTTAAAGTATGATTCAGTCTGTATTTTGAACTTCAGAATTTCAGCTTTTTTTCCTTTATATAAAAATAGGTCTAAAAATAGTTTACATGCTTAGACTATAGTAGAGCTATATTATTTTTGAGTGTGAGTGTGTTCACCTGATCAGTCGTGTTCAACCCTTTATGACCCATGGACAGTAGCCTCTCAGGCTCCTCTCTCCATGAAATTTTCCAGGCAAGAATCCTGGAGAGGGTTGCCATTTCCTCCTCCAGAAGATCTTCCCGACCCAGGAATTGAATCCTGCATCTCCTGCATTGGCAGGTGAATTCTTTACTGCTGAGCCATCTGGAAAGCCCTTAACCTTTGGTTAAAAATAATGGCTAAGAATGTAGTGTAGGGCCTTCCCTGGCGGTCCAGTGTGTAAGAACACCGCCTTGCAGTGGAAGGGGCGCCGGTTCCATCCCTGGCCTGGGAATATCCCATGTGCCGTGGAGCAGCTGGACCCATGTCCAATTACCCAGCCGGAGCTCTGGAGCACATGTGCCCAGAGCTGGTGCTTTGCAACAACAGGGCCATAGGCCCTTATTAATACCACTGCTTATTTTCATGCCAAATCCTAATCCTCAGTATATTACACTGAGCATTGTTCTTACCCTCCAGCTGTGGAGTTTGCTGTAGAAAATGAACCATAATTTTAATTGACATAGTTAACATGCCAGGCCTTGTTAGGTTCGTGAGAATACAAGGCTAAATAAAGCATGTCCCTTTCCCCAAAAGGCAATGCCAATATGCCAGATAGGCGTGGTATAACTAGTATGACAGGAATAATTAGTATGTTATAAGTGAGTAGAACCTAGAGAGTCATAGAAGATTTAAACTAATGCTGAATATTTTTATATCCCACATACCAACTTACTACTTTTTCTTCTAGATCTATTTTTAAGCCTTTCATATTTGTGCCAAATATTTCACAACTGTTGGACACCAGTTCACCTACATTTGAACTTGAAGATTCAGTTAAAAAGAAGCCACAATTTAACATTAAGCCTGACAGAAGACACCCACTCTACCAAAAACATCAACAGGCCTTGGAAATACTAGATAATAAGAAGGTATGATTAGATTATATTTTCTTTTTTATCATGAAGAATAACTTAAAGTATGATTCAGTCTGTATTTTGAACTTCAGAATTTCAGCTTTTTTTCCTTTATATAAAAATAGGTCTAAAAATAGTTTACATGCTTAGACTATAGTAGAGCTATATTATTTTTGAGTGTGAGTGTGTTCACCTGATCAGTCGTGTTCAACCCTTTATGACCCATGGACAGTAGCCTCTCAGGCTCCTCTCTCCATGAAATTTTCCAGGCAAGAATCCTGGAGAGGTTGCCATTTCCTCCTCCAGAAGATCTTCCCGACCCAGGAATTGAATCCTGCATCTCCTGCATTGGCAGGTGAATTCTTTACTGCTGAGCCATCTGGAAAGCCCTTAACCTTTGGTTAAAAATAATGGCTAAGAATGTAGTGTAGGGCCTTCCCTGGCGGTCCAGTGTGTAAGAACACCGCCTTGCAGTGGAAGGGGCGCCGGTTCCATCCCTGGCCTGGGAATATCCCATGTGCCGTGGAGCAGCTGGACCCATGTATCCAATTACCCAGCCGGAGCTCTGGAGCACATGTGCCCAGAGCTGGTGCTTTGCAACAACAGAGGCCACTGTGATGGGAGGCCCACACGGGCCAAAGAACAAAGATGGATGAAAGTAGATGAATGAAAGACCAATAGAAGTGGCCCGCCCGCCCTCCTCCCTCCCCACTCCCCCCAAAAAAAAGGAAAAAAAAAAAAAAAAGAATGTAGTGTGACCCTGTTTGGGAAAACTGTCTTCACAATGGAACAAGAGATTTTTAGAAGACTGGCTGTTGATCCTGGACTTTCCCGTTTTCAGACTGGCTCCACAAGTACAGTTAGCTCTGGCCCTTCCTGTTCCTGATTCTAAATTCAGAGGTTTTTGTACACTGACAGACTGCCTCAGTTTATCTCAAGTCTCAAATCGCAAGGGAAGATTCTGTTAGCAACCAAGGACCTCTGTTCAGTCCTGAATGGTGAATTTTCCTTCCAACTGCAGGGCTTTACTCTTCAACAAAAGCTCAGCATTTGCTTGAGCTCTTTGCATTTAACTGTTATGTGTTTAAATTTAAATGTTAATAAAAAATAGTACACCCATAAAAAAAAGAATGTAGTGTGAAATTTTTTAGAACAATTTAGAATATTAAGCATAATAGCAATAGCTAACATGTATTGAATACATTATACACCAAACACCATGTTTTGGATGTTTCATTTAATCTTAAACATCCACTATTAATACTATTAATATCCCCACTGTACTGATAAGAAATCAGCACTATTAATAGGTACTATTACTATCCCTACTATACTTTTAAATATGAGTATTATGAAAGATTAAATATGTTACCCAAAATATCATCTTCAAAACTTAAGTAGATACATATTTTCAGGGGCAGATAGATAGGTGGGAGAACACATAATTTTATAATATCCATACCTCTTCAGCGTTCTTGCCCTCTTCCTTCTCTGACCCAGAGATAAATAAAAATAAATTAGAAGAAAATGGAAGGGTTACCTAAAGGCTTTTCACAAAACTATCAACTGATTCCTTGCAATGAAAGGAAAAATTGGCCATTTTATACCTTTTCTCGCCTGTTTCTAGCAGCTTCTGATTTTTATTGTCTATAATTACTTTTACTTGGTCAAGGTATATACATTTACCTTCTTTCCACATTAAATGCATTAAATGAATTTTCCTGTCAGGTAATTGTTTTTTCCTTTTTCTGTAGTATGTTTACATAGTCGCTATGCTTTTCTGTTCACTCTCTCCTCCCCTCAACTTATGCTTAAAGCCAAGAGCTCTGTTCAGGTCCTCTATTTGTTATGTATTCTTGACAGTGCTCTGGAGGAGGGCATAGCAACCCACTCCAGCACTCTTGCCTGGAGAATCCCATAGACAGAGGAGCCTAGCAGGCTGTAGCCCATGGGGTCACAAACAGTGGGATATGATTGAAGCAGCTTAAGCATGCACACACGCTTCACACCACTCCTGCTTTTTTTGAGACTAGTTTGCTTGACTTCTAACCTACAGGGTCAAAATACTCTTTTCTAGCCTAGTGGTCTGGAGTGAGAGGCAAGCGTTTTGTTCTTGGAGCCTATTAAGTGCTCTGTCTCAGGCCCAGTCTCCTGGGCTGTAAGTGTCGTGCCCTCCGTGTGGGTGGTGCATCCTCAGACTTAGCACAGCGCTGTGAGAAATGATGAGCCCTCTGGTTCTTCTTTCTTTGCTCAAGTCTCTCAGTGATGTGGTTCATAAATGGCTGCTCTGGAGGGATTTTCCTTCACTCCTTCCTGAGCAGCCTCTGCACTGTTCTGACTGTTCATGATAGCTCTCAAGAGTTGTCAGCTCCCTTTCCACCTTAAATACTGCTTCTGGGAGTGGGTTTGGTAGAATTACTACTAAATGCCTGTTAAACTAAATTAATCATATTGGGCCAATATCATCTTCAAAACTTAAGTAGATACATATTTTCAGGGGCAGATAGATAGGTGGGAGAACACATAATTTTATAATATCCATACCTCTTCAGCGTTCTTGCCCTCTTCCTTCTCTGACCCAGAGATAAATAAAAATAAATTAGAAGAAAATGGAAGGGTTACCTAAAGGCTTTTCACAAAACTATCAACTGATTCCTTGCAATGAAAGGAAAAATTGGCCATTTTATACCTTTTCTCGCCTGTTTCTAGCAGCTTCTGATTTTTATTGTCTATAATTACTTTTACTTGGTCAAGGTATATACATTTACCTTCTTTCCACATTAAATGCATTAAATGAATTTTCCTGTCAGGTAATTGTTTTTTCCTTTTTCTGTAGTATGTTTACATAGTCGCTATGCTTTTCTGTTCACTCTCTCCTCCCCTCAACTTATGCTTAAAGCCAAGAGCTCTGTTCAGGTCCTCTATTTGTTATGTATTCTTGACAGTGCTCTGGAGGAGGGCATAGCAACCCACTCCAGCACTCTTGCCTGGAGAATCCCATAGACAGAGGAGCCTAGCAGGCTGTAGCCCATGGGGTCACAAACAGTGGGATATGATTGAAGCAGCTTAAGCATGCACACACGCTTCACACCACTCCTGCTTTTTTTGAGACTAGTTTGCTTGACTTCTAACCTACAGGGTCAAAATACTCTTTTCTAGCCTAGTGGTCTGGAGTGAGAGGCAAGCGTTTTGTTCTTGGAGCCTATTAAGTGCTCTGTCTCAGGCCCAGTCTCCTGGGCTGTAAGTGTCGTGCCCTCCGTGTGGGTGGTGCATCCTCAGACTTAGCACAGCGCTGTGAGAAATGATGAGCCCTCTGGTTCTTCTTTCTTTGCTCAAGTCTCTCAGTGATGTGGTTCATAAATGGCTGCTCTGGAGGGATTTTCCTTCACTCCTTCCTGAGCAGCCTCTGCACTGTTCTGACTGTTCATGATAGCTCTCAAGAGTTGTCAGCTCCCTTTCCACCTTAAATACTGCTTCTGGGAGTGGGTTTGGTAGAATTACTACTAAATGCCTGTTAAACTAAATTAAATTGCTATGACATTTTTCCAAATAATATTGAAATAAACTTTAAAAGCAGTTACTATTTGAGGCGTTATTTAATAGGTATTAAATGTTGATTGACAAAAGAGTAGTGGAAAGACAGTAGATTTGAGGGAAGAAGGATCAAGGAGCTGGGTTCTAATCCTGGCTCTGTAAATAACTACTTTTGTGTTTTAGGGAAAGTCAGCCCGACTGGTAGTCTGCTAGTTTGTTACCATTTCTTTTTTGTGGGGGAGGAGGGGTGGGGTGGGGAGGGAGGGGAGTGGGCGGGCGACTTCTATTGGTCTTTCATTTATCTATTTTCATTCATCTTTGTTCTTTGGCCCGTGTGGGCCTCCTATCACAATGGCCTCTGTTGTCACAGAGCACCGGCTCTGGGCGCATGCGCTCAAGAGCTCTGGCTCAGTAATTGGACACATCAGTCCAGCTGCTCTGTGGCACGTGGGATCTTCCCAGGCCAGGGATGGAACCGGCGCCCCTTGCACTGCAAGGCGGTGTCCTTACCCACTGGACCACCAGGGAAGCCCTGTTACCATTTCTTGATTATTAATGAGGTTGAAAATCTCATGTTTATTGGCCTTTGGTATTTCCTCTTAAATGACTTGCCTATTATTTTCCTTAGCCTGTTTTTCAAATGATTCTTGGTTGTGATTCTTTGAGCCTTTTGCCCCAAATGATTCTTTGGGCCTTTTGCCCCAAAGAGGCAAAAGTATGTGAGTAACTTTATGTAGCAAATTGTTAATCTCAGTTTATTTTTTTTGTCAGACAAAAGTTTAATATTTGATCAGTGTATTTGTTAGTCTTTTCGTGTGGGTGGTGCATCCTCAGACTTAGCACAGCGCTGTGAGAAATGATGAGCCCTCTGGTTCTTCTTTCTTTGCTCAAGTCTCTCAGTGATGTGGTTCATAAATGGCTGCTCTGGAGGGATTTTCCTTCACTCCTTCCTGAGCAGCCTCTGCACTGTTCTGACTGTTCATGATAGCTCTCAAGAGTTGTCAGCTCCCTTTCCACCTTAAATACTGCTTCTGGGAGTGGGTTTGGTAGAATTACTACTAAATGCCTGTTAAACTAAATTAAATTGCTATGACATTTTTCCAAATAATATTGAAATAAACTTTAAAAGCAGTTACTATTTGAGGCGTTATTTAATAGGTATTAAATGTTGATTGACAAAAGAGTAGTGGAAAGACAGTAGATTTGAGGGAAGAAGGATCAAGGAGCTGGGTTCTAATCCTGGCTCTGTAAATAACTACTTTTGTGTTTTAGGGAAAGTCAGCCCGACTGGTAGTCTGCTAGTTTGTTACCATTTCTTTTTTTTGTGGGGGAGGAGGGGTGGGGTGGGGAGGGGAGGGGAGGGGGGACTTCTATTGGTCTTTCATTTATCTATTTTCATTCATCTTTGTTCTTTGGCCCGTGTGGGCCTCCTATCACAATGGCCTCTGTTGTCACAGAGCACCGGCTCTGGGCGCATGCGCTCAAGAGCTCTGGCTCAGTAATTGGACACATCAGTCCAGCTGCTCTGTGGCACGTGGGATCTTCCCAGGCCAGGGATGGAACCGGCGCCCCTTGCACTGCAAGGCGGTGTCCTTACCCACTGGACCACCAGGGAAGCCCTGTTACCATTTCTTGATTATTAATGAGGTTGAAAATCTCATGTTTATTGGCCTTTGGTATTTCCTCTTAAATGACTTGCCTATTATTTTCCTTAGCCTGTTTTTCAAATGATTCTTGGTTGTGATTCTTTGAGCCTTTTGCCCCAAATGATTCTTTGGGCCTTTTGCCCCAAAGAGGCAAAAGTATGTGAGTAACTTTATGTAGCAAATTGTTAATCTCAGTTTATTTTTTTTGTCAGACAAAAGTTTAATATTTGATCAGTGTATTTGTTAGTCTTTTCCTTTAAGGCATCTTGATTTCATGCTTCAAAAGGCCTGCCTCACCTCAAAATAAATATTATCCTCTGTATTTTCTTCTAGTATATGTGTGTATATGAAAAAATACTTAGTTCTTTATCTGGAATTTATTTTTGCAGGTGTAGGGTTCTAACTTTGTTTAGAGGTGACTAATTATTCTAATTATTCTAATACCACTTACAGACAAACTACACTTTTTTGCATTGATATGAAATGCAGTGTTTCTTCAGGGAAAAAATTGCATACAACTTCATACCGAAGTACAGGTCAAAGTTAAGAACCCTGATTTTGTAGAATTTGGCCCCATAATGGTTCACATTATTTTTAAATTATGTTCTCTTTTTAGTAATTCTCTCCTTATATACTTTTTCTACCAGTACTTACCCTCTGACTGATAATGATAATTCATTAATAACTAAAAATTGCTCCTTTTTATAAGAATTATGACCTTTTTTCTCTCCCCCTTGTTGAAACAAGGAGGAATTATACAAAAAACACCTTTTCTTTTAGTTGCTCTTTCCCTTGAACGTTACTGTTCTATTCGTTTATTTAATCTGATAATACTGGTCTTAAAATAGAAAATCCAAATTCATAGAAGTAGCTCAGCCTAGTTTTCAGCAACCTTCCCTTTACACAATATAAAAATTTCAGTTGACCTGTTATTTGTCTCTTAAGTTTCTTGCTTATAGACTAATACTACATACTTGTTATTGTCTTGCCTACTAAAAATAACTAATAGTTTATGGACATCAGTCCAGCTGCTCTGTGGCACGTGGGATCTTCCCAGGCCAGGGATGGAACCGGCGCCCCTTGCACTGCAAGGCGGTGTCCTTACCCACTGGACCACCAGGGAAGCCCTGTTACCATTTCTTGATTATTAATGAGGTTGAAAATCTCATGTTTATTGGCCTTTGGTATTTCCTCTTAAATGACTTGCCTATTATTTTCCTTAGCCTGTTTTTCAAATGATTCTTGGTTGTGATTCTTTGAGCCTTTTGCCCCAAATGATTCTTTGGGCCTTTTGCCCCAAAGAGGCAAAAGTATGTGAGTAACTTTATGTAGCAAATTGTTAATCTCAGTTTATTTTTTTTGTCAGACAAAAGTTTAATATTTGATCAGTGTATTTGTTAGTCTTTTCCTTTAAGGCATCTTGATTTCATGCTTCAAAAGGCCTGCCTCACCTCAAAATAAATATTATCCTCTGTATTTTCTTCTAGTATATGTGTGTATATGAAAAAATACTTAGTTCTTTATCTGGAATTTATTTTTGCAGGTGTAGGGTTCTAACTTTGTTTAGAGGTGACTAATTATTCTAATTATTCTAATACCACTTACAGACAAACTACACTTTTTTGCATTGATATGAAATGCAGTGTTTCTTCAGGGAAAAAATTGCATACAACTTCATACCGAAGTACAGGTCAAAGTTAAGAACCCTGATTTTGTAGAATTTGGCCCCATAATGGTTCACATTATTTTTAAATTATGTTCTCTTTTTAGTAATTCTCTCCTTATATACTTTTTCTACCAGTACTTACCCTCTGACTGATAATGATAATTCATTAATAACTAAAAATTGCTCCTTTTTATAAGAATTATGACCTTTTTTCTCTCCCCCTTGTTGAAACAAGGAGGAATTATACAAAAAACACCTTTTCTTTTAGTTGCTCTTTCCCTTGAACGTTACTGTTCTATTCGTTTATTTAATCTGATAATACTGGTCTTAAAAATAGAAAATCCAAATTCATAGAAGTAGCTCAGCCTAGTTTTCAGCAACCTTCCCTTTACACAATATAAAAATTTCAGTTGACCTGTTATTTGTCTCTTAAGTTTCTTGCTTATAGACTAATACTACATACTTGTTATTGTCTTGCCTACTAAAAATAACTAATAGTTTATGGTTAATAAATTTGTTCCACAATTTGGAACAGTGATTTTTTTTTTCCTTTATTTTAAAGATTTTACAGAGTTTTGTTGTTCACAGACATGTATGTTCCCAGATCATTCATATGCATACCCCTGAACCCTCCCGCCACCCAGTTCCCCCACTCCCACCCCTCCAGACCATCGCCCCAAGTGGTTGTAGGTACTCCTATTCCCTTAGCACAATGACAATAGCTATCTTTTCCACCCATGACAGTATAGATTTCCATGTTACTCCCTCCATGCCTCCCTCCCACTGTTGGTCTCCACAGTGTCTTTATGTCTATTCTCTGTTTCCTCATGAGTTCACTGCATGTGTTATCATGACCATCTTACTAGATCCCATATATATGAGTTAGTATACTGTACTTGTCTTTCTCTTTTTGATTTACTTCACTTTTTATGATAGGTTCTAGAGCTAGCCACCTCATTAGGACTGAGTCTTCTGCATTTCTTTTAACAGCTGAGTAGTATTCCATTGTATATATGTACCAGAGCTTCTGTATCCATTCATTTGTCGATGGACATCTAGGTTGCTTCCATGTTCTGGCTATTGTATAGAGGGCTGTAATGAACATTGGGGTACAGGTGCCTCTATCATTTTTGATTTCATCAGGATATAGGCCTAATAGTGGGATTGCTGGGTCATAGGGTGCTTCTATTTTTAGTTTTTTAAGGAATCTCCATATTGTCTTCCATAGAGGTTGGAACAGTGATTTTTAAAAAATTTTTATTTAACTTTTTCTTTTCAATTTTTATTTTTTATTTTACTTTTTACTTTTACAGAGTTTTGTTGTTTACAGATATGTATGATCCCAGATTAGTCATATGTATATCCCCCATACCACCCCTCCAGACTGTCGCACAGCACCTCTAAAGGATCCCCTTTTCTCACAACACAATGCCAATAGCTATTTTCTTCACATATGATAGTATAGATTTTCATGCTACTTCCTTTATGCCTCCCACCCACTGTTCATTCCCCACAATGTCCATATGTCTATTCTCCATGTCTGGAACAGTGATTTTTCCCAAAAAATTTCATTCCTTCATTATCTAAAGAACAGGAGAAGGGAAACTTAACCAGAGTAGAAACCAGAATGAACAAAACCTTTTCTGTAGAAATGGTTTGGAATTTGGTTAGACTTGTGTGTGTGTGTGTGTGTGTTTATTTGCATTCACATGTTCATATGTGTCTGTGTGTTTATTTATTTCTATTTTTCAATTGTCCAGGAAGAAGCCAAAATGATGTTGGACAACATGAACAGACTGGAGAAAGAACGATTCAAAGAGATGGAATCAATCCTTCAAAACAAGCATCTTGACTTGGATAAAATTGTTCATCTTTTTCATCAGTGTACAAAAGATGAAATCAGAATTTATAAGTCAAATGTTAGTTCTTAGAGATGACATACATGGTTAGCATTCATCCTCTAAGTTAGAATCTATTACCTTGGTAAATAATATAAATTTAGTTTGAGCAGTTCTGATTATTCTTTAATAGCATTCAAATTATAGCATGGCTATTAAAACTACATGCAGTCTTGATGAAATATTGAGAAAGGAAATAACATTGGAATTGGACACATATATCATGGATAGTTAGATTTATTTCAGGTATTGACTTATACTTTTTTGTTAGCCACAGTATCTTTAAAAAAAATCACAAAAAATATCCAGTTCTACTGAAACATTAAAAAAGCATGTATTTATTATAATTATATATTGTCGTCAAATAATCTTCTCAGTTACCATAAGAAAGCAGATTTTTCTTTTTAATGGAAAATATTGTCTCAAAAGGTTTCTTGTGCTTTAGGCAAGGATTAGGCAGCTCTAGCAAAAGTTTCTAGATTTACACGTTCTTTTATTAGTTTTAATTGTGCAAATGGTTTATTAAATTCAAACATACTCTTTGTCAAGACTTAGCTGACCAGTTAGCTTTTAGGTCTAATTATCTAGCGTTTTTGCCCATGCCCTTAATTAGAGCTTTCCTGGGAGTATATATGCAAACTTTAGGAGATAGGGCCCATTTTCATGCTACTTCCTTTATGCCTCCCACCCACTGTTCATTCCCCACAATGTCCATATGTCTATTCTCATGTCTGGATTCATGCTACTTCCTTTATGCCTCCCACCACTGTTCATTCCCCACAATGTCCATATGTCTATTCTCCATGTCTGGAACAGTGATTTTTCCCAAAAAATTTCATTCCTTCATTATCTAAAGAACAGGAGAAGGGAAACTTAACCAGAGTAGAAACCAGAATGAACAAAACCTTTTCTGTAGAAATGGTTTGGAATTTGTTAGACTTGTGTGTGTGTGTGTGTTTATTTGCATTCACATGTTCATATGTGTCTGTGTGTTTATTTATTTCTATTTTTCAATTGTCCAGGAAGAAGCCAAAATGATGTTGGACAACATGAACAGACTGGAGAAAGAACGATTCAAAGAGATGGAATCAATCCTTCAAAACAAGCATCTTGACTTGGATAAAATTGTTCATCTTTTTCATCAGTGTACAAAAGATGAAATCAGAATTTATAAGTCAAATGTTAGTTCTTAGAGATGACATACATGGTTAGCATTCATCCTCTAAGTTAGAATCTATTACCTTGGTAAATAATATAAATTTAGTTTGAGCAGTTCTGATTATTCTTTAATAGCATTCAAATTATAGCATGGCTATTAAAACTACATGCAGTCTTGATGAAATATTGAGAAAGGAAATAACATTGGAATTGGACACATATATCATGGATAGTTAGATTTATTTCAGGTATTGACTTATACTTTTTTGTTAGCCACAGTATCTTTAAAAAAAATCACAAAAAATATCCAGTTCTACTGAAACATTAAAAAAGCATGTATTTATTATAATTATATATTGTCGTCAAATAATCTTCTCAGTTACCATAAGAAAGCAGATTTTTCTTTTTAATGGAAAATATTGTCTCAAAAGGTTTCTTGTGCTTTAGGCAAGGATTAGGCAGCTCTAGCAAAAGTTTCTAGATTTACACGTTCTTTTATTAGTTTTAATTGTGCAAATGGTTTATTAAATTCAAACATACTCTTTGTCAAGACTTAGCTGACCAGTTAGCTTTTAGGTCTAATTATCTAGCGTTTTTTTGCCCATGCCCCTTAATTAGAGCTTTCCTGGGAGATTATGAAATGAAGTAAGCTAAGACTTTAGGAGATACTGTTTTGGTGTCTCAAATCTCTCATCTTTTACGTCTGTTCATTGAGTGAAAATAGGAATAGGAATGAGATAGTGGTGATGAACACAAATATTAGCATATTATGAACATTAAGAATTTTATAATGTATAATGTGTTATGAACATGATATATAAGTAATAATATCTTTCCAAAGACTATAAAACTTTGTTAAAGTTACACAGAGATTACCAAGGCTCAAAGTTGCAAATATAAACAAAAGAAAAATCCAACTCAAAATGACACTGTATTTATTGGTTTCTAGAAATTTACACTTCAGGTGTTTGATTACATTGTCATATTTATTGGTCGCTATCATCACAATTAGGATTATTAGTAAAATACTGGGTTACTATTATTACTAAAGAGTGTCAGAAATTATGTTTTAAATTCTCTTGTAAAGGTTTCCCTGGTGAATCAGTGGTAAAGAATCTGCTTGCCAATGTATGAGACACGGGTTCAACCCCTGATCTGGGAAGATCACACATGCTATAGAGCAGCTAAGCCTGTGTGCCACAACTAATGAGCCTAGAGTCCAAGAGCTGCAACTCCTGAAGCCCCTATGCCCTAGAGTCTGTGCTCCGTGAGAGAAGCCACCTCAATGAGAAGCCTGTGCACCACAGCTAGAGAAAAGCCTGAGCAGCAACAGACCCAGCACAACCATAAATAAATAAATAAATTTGGAAAGCTCTTGTTTTAAAAAAAAATTCTCTTGTAAAAATCGTCATTGGTCTGATAGTTCTTGTCTAATGCAGGGCTCCCATTACAAAAGAAAACTGTGTAAAGTACTTAGTTAATTCTGGTTTGTCTTACATATAATTCAAATAGGTTCTTAAATCATAAAGTCCCTTAGCCAATTCCCATGTCAGTCAGTCAATTCAGTCACTCAGTCATGTCCAACTCTTTGCGATTCCATGGACTGTAGCATACCTTCCCCTCACCCCTGGCAGCCACTTGTTTTTTATTGTCTCCACAATTTTGGCTTTTCCTGACTATTATACAGGTGAAGTCCTACCATACGTAGTTTATATACATTTAAGTTTCCTCTGTATCTTTTCATGGCTTGACAGCTCATTTCTTTTTAGTGAGGAATAATATTCCATTGTCTGATTATCCTGGTTGGGGATATCCACCAGGGATGTCCAAGGACATCTTGATTGCTTCTATGTTTTGGCAATTATAAATAAAGCTGCTACAGACATCCGTGTGCAGGTGTTCAACTCATTTGGGTGAATACCCAGGAACATGAGTGCTGGATGGTATGGTACGAGTATGTTGAGTTTAATAAGGGACTGCTGAACTGTCTTCCAAAGTGACTACCATTTTTTTTCTCACCCTTGCCTCCACACCTACTGTACCATTTTTCATTCCTACCAGCAGTGAATGAGAGTTCCTACTGCTCCACATCCTTGCCAACATTTGATGTTGTTGGTGTTCTGGGTTTGGGGCATTCTAATAGTATCTCATTGTTTTAATTTGTATATCTCTAATGACATTTGATGCAGAGCACCTCTTGCTCATTTTTAAAAATCAAGTTCTTAATTTTTTTACTGAGTCTAAAAACCCTTTTTAACAGTCATTGAGGTAAGTCCCAGTCCTTAACGACTGTTCACCAGCTCCTGCCGACCTGCTCCCATCTGTATCTTACTTATGTTTTTGTCAATGACATTTAAGTTTCTGTTCAACTCTTTCAGTTCCTGAATGTGCCCAGTTCTCTCATCAGGACTGTACCCTTTGCCTGCACCATTCATTTCATGTGCCCTTTATGTAAGTAGATCTTTCTATTCTTTAGAATTTTACTGAAATAGACTTCCTCAGGAAAGGTTTCCCGACACAAGGTCGGGTCTCTTGATACATACTCTTAGAGCCACATGAGAGCCTGATCACAAGTGTAATTATATGGTTAACATTTATCTTGCACAGATGAATATAAGCTTTATGAGAATAGGATTTTTTTTTGCTACTCTTGTGTACTCCATGTTCAACATTATGTCTGGCACAGACTAGATGTTGAGTAAACACCTGTTAAATTAATATTCAAGGACTGATGAAAACAATTTACACAGTCCTCTGCTTGATAAGTTGAGAAAATTAGCTAGACAATCTCTACCTGTATAACTTGGTAGGTAAGCATTTTGTAAGGTTGAGGTCAACTTGTTCCCTTTCTCCATATTCAAAGTGGGAATAATAACCCCCCAAATAAAGATAAGAATTATTACATAAAATAGCCAATTAATTTATAAAACATTCTGGGAGACTTTCACTCTGTAAATCCGAGATGGTATTTGGGCTTTGGTACTTGAGTGGGTAATTACTGCTTTGTAGTATATTTTAGAAAATTCAAGGTTTTCTTAAATTTCATGTTTTTTAAGAGAAAAGATAGTAGCTACAATTAAGTTCTTTTTTGGTCAGTCCTTAAAATGATGAATTTATTATTTACCATTACATAATAAACCAAGGAAGTATCTAATAAACTCAATATTTTAGAGAAAGCTAGTGTGATCTTTGTTGAAAACATCAATTTATATATTAATTTTAATCAAAAAATTTACCCTAGAAATAATTACACAGTCGAGAATCTTGGAAATCTAGCCCATATTTGTCAAATTTACCCCAAAACAGGTTCTTCAGAATTTTCTCTTTTTAATTGATTTTAGGCTTTTATCATAACAATTGGAGTTTATCATCTTGTATTTTCCTGAAAAACAGTGATAATTCTGATCCTAAACTGTTTCCAACCATAACTCATCACTTGACTACCTAGCTTAGTGATCAAAAGTACTTTACTATTTTATACGATATGAGGGGGCAAAACCCAACAGCTGCATTCTGCTGCATAGCAAATGTAACATAATAGTTTTCCATTATTTTTTGCTTTTAGAAACATACGGATTGTTAATCATTATTCTTAAAATGCTAAACCTTCTTTACCTTATTCTAAAAAATACTGAAATGTAAACACAAGTCAGGCATGGAATTACTCAGAACAAAGACAAGAAAACAACTGATTATGCTGACGATTAGTATATAAGGGGCAGCTTTTAATCAAAATTGTGTTGGATAATTTCTCAGCTGTGATCCTACATATTAACAACTGTGAACTACATGAGAAAGACTCCATGTACGGACACATGAATAAAAGGTGCTTACTGAGTACCTGCTGAGCCAAGGCCCTGAGCACAGATCACACAGGGTCATGAAGGACAGAGCAATCGTAAAGACCCACTAAAGGAAACACAGGTGTCCACCCGTAGAAAAGACCTCTCTGATGGCCTCTGCATCATTCAGATTACTCAAAGAAAGACATCGACAACGCAAGTTAAAATAGGTATTTTATTGAGAAACTTGCTTTGTAGTATATTTTAGAAAATTCAAGGTTTTCTTAAATTTCATGTTTTTTAAGAGAAAAGATAGTAGCTACAATTAAGTTCTTTTTTGGTCAGTCCTTAAAATGATGAATTTATTATTTACCATTACATAATAAACCAAGGAAGTATCTAATAAACTCAATATTTTAGAGAAAGCTAGTGTGATCTTTGTTGAAAACATCAATTTATATATTAATTTTAATCAAAAAATTTACCCTAGAAATAATTACACAGTCGAGAATCTTGGAAATCTAGCCCATATTTGTCAAATTTACCCCAAAACAGGTTCTTCAGAATTTTCTCTTTTTAATTGATTTTAGGCTTTTATCATAACAATTGGAGTTTATCATCTTGTATTTTCCTGAAAAACAGTGATAATTCTGATCCTAAACTGTTTCCAACCATAACTCATCACTTGACTACCTAGCTTAGTGATCAAAAGTACTTTACTATTTTATACGATATGAGGGGGCAAAACCCAACAGCTGCATTCTGCTGCATAGCAAATGTAACATAATAGTTTTCCATTATTTTTTGCTTTTAGAAACATACGGATTGTTAATCATTATTCTTAAAATGCTAAACCTTCTTTACCTTATTCTAAAAAATACTGAAATGTAAACACAAGTCAGGCATGGAATTACTCAGAACAAAGACAAGAAAACAACTGATTATGCTGACGATTAGTATATAAGGGGCAGCTTTTAATCAAAATTGTGTTGGATAATTTCTCAGCTGTGATCCTACATATTAACAACTGTGAACTACATGAGAAAGACTCCATGTACGGACACATGAATAAAAGGTGCTTACTGAGTACCTGCTGAGCCAAGGCCCTGAGCACAGATCACACAGGGTCATGAAGGACAGAGCAATCGTAAAAGACCCACTAAAGGAAACACAGGTGTCCACCCGTAGAAAAGACCTCTCTGATGGCCTCTGCATCATTCAGATTACTCAAAGAAAAGACATCGACAACGCAAGTTAAAATAGGTATTTTATTGAGAAACTTGCTTTGTCAGTGAGCAAGTAAAAGTTACAAATATTTTTATTTAATAAAATTAGCATATCCTTAATTCTAAAAACATCTCTGAAAAGTCTCCATTATCTGAAACTGCAGCTCATTCTGAATAGGGGTTTTCGTTTAGTATCTCCCATGGGAAAAGAGGTGACCAATTTCCTTCATGCAAATAACATGTGGAATATGATTTGTTCACAAGCAAAACAAATTCCTCACTTGATTTGTGTTGCTTGCATGCATATGAATGAATATATTTATTGCTATAACTATAAAAGTCTCCTGGTAGAGCAATGAGGCTTTATGCTTACTCCTGAGCATTCTGAGAGTTATAATATGATCATTAAAAAAAAAAATAGCAGAATAGTTCTGC
Organism: Tragulus kanchil; assembly: GCA_022376925.1. Taxonomy (NCBI): domain Eukaryota; kingdom Metazoa; phylum Chordata; class Mammalia; order Artiodactyla; family Tragulidae; genus Tragulus; species Tragulus kanchil. The sequence continues at coordinate 272,291,005 of JAIOJX010000026.1, forward strand.
TGAAAAACCCCATTTCCCAATTAAAATTGATATAGGTTAATACTACACACTAATGTATAAGGTACTTGATAATACACTAGGCTTCCATGCAGGCTTTTTTTTTTTTTTTTAAATTACACATTTGTTGTATTAAATGGACAGTGATTTAACCCTATAAATTATTTTCTAAATGCCCTTTACATATAAGACACTAAAAGTATGAGACAAATAAATATTTGAAACAGTTTTAAATAAGTTCAACCAGTACTGACACCTAATAATTATGTAGAGGTTCAAAGGTCATACGAATAGATGTCTCTTTAATTGAATTAAAGTAAAGCTTATCTGAGGACAACATTTAATAATTTTCAAATGTCTAAATTTTTACGCATGGACATTTAAAACTAAATTGTATATGTAAAAGTAGGTTGTTAGGCATAGAATTTTAAAATGTTGGCTTGAATTACATAGCTTTTCTTCTTTTTAACTGCAGGTAATAGGACTATTCATCTGTACTGAAATGCTTCGTGCAAATACCAGAAATGACATCACATGACAGTAATTTTGTTGATAAATTTAAATGGATCTGCTCAAATTATTATTTTTAGTACATAAGTTAAAGATTAGGCTATGCTTCTCTTGATGGATTTTAGAGATAATATTTATGGGCGTTCTTATTCTCTTCCATTTATGGACGTTCTTATTCCCCTCCCAATGGCATGGATTACTATTTTGGATAGCAAGGCAAGAGGAGATGACCCTTAAAAAAAAGTGCTTCTAGTTTTTTTTTTTTTAATTTTTGCCCTCTTTTATATATTAATTTTTAAATTTATATTCATCCATCTTTATTCTTTGGCCTGTGTGGGCCTCCCACTGCAGTGGCCTCTCTCGTTGCAGAGCACCGGCTCTGGGCACATGCACTCCAGAGTGCTGGCTTGTAATCGGATACAGCACTCCAGCCACTCTGTGGCATGTGGGATCTTCCCGGGCCAGGGATTGATCTGGTGCCCCCTGCACTGCAAGGTAGACTCTCTACCCACTGGACCACCAAAGAAGCCCCCTGCTTCTAGTTTTTTAATAAGTACTATTTGTCAAGGAAATGGGAAGAATAGAATACGAAGGCCTCTCATTACAATCACTAAACTCCTCTTTTAGGAAATGCTATCAATAAGTGCAAAGTGGTCATAATTTAAGGTCTATATCGCCCCCAGCAGCACACCTGCCAAATTTGGCAATTTAAAATATGACTGATCTGGGAACATACATGTCTATGAGGAACAAAACTCTGTAAAAATTAAAAAATAATAATAAAAAAATAAAATAAAAGAATAGTAAATTGGATGCTGATTTTGAAAATACAGCACACAATTGCAGGAAGCAATGTTGTAAAATGTTGCCAGAATTCGTTTGTAGCAATTATTTTGTTCATTATCAGACCTGTAAGTTTTGATGTGGTTCTCTTTGTTCTCAGTTTCTCTGTGTTATACATACACATGAAATCACAGAATATTAGCATGGAGTGGGAATATGTCAAATTTTACAGAAGAAACAACTGAGGCTCAGAAAGGTGGTGATTTGCTGAAGGTCCCATAGCTAATGAGTAACAGATCTGGGGCTAGAACATGACTCCATGTGGGTTTGTCTCCTTCATAACTTAGGCCTTAGGGGATGGGGATGAAGACTCAATCTCTTTATATCTTTCCTCTTGGGGAATGTCTGTATTCACAAGAGTAGGACTCTGCTTAGGACTCTTCTGAAGAAACCTATAAAACAAGTATTCATCCCGAAATTCATATTCGTTGGTGATATGCTGGATGACTCCCCCCTGCACCAGTCTATCTCCATATATCACAGCTTCCCCACGGTCCGAGGCGAGGCCAACTTCAATCAGCCAGTTCACCAAGTCACAGCCACAGAAGGTCCCGGCAGAAGTCTTTATTCTTTGGCTTGGGCCTCCCAGTGGCCTCTCTCGTTGCAGAGCACCGGCTCTGGGCACATGCACTCCAGAGTGCTGGCTTGTAATCGGATACAGCACTCCAGCCTTTCTGTGGCATGTGGGATCTTCGGCCAGGGATTGATCTGGTGCCCCCTGCACTGCAAGGTAGACTCTCTACCCACTGGACCACCAAAGAAGCCCCCTGCTTCTAGTTTTTTAATAAGTACTATTTGTCAAGGAAATGGGAAGAATAGAATACGAAGGCCTCTCATTACAATCACTAAACTCCTCTTTTAGGAAATGCTATCAATAAGTGCAAAGTGGTCATAATTTAAGGTCTATATCGCCCCCAGCAGCACACCTGCCAAATTTGGCAATTTAAAATATGACTGATCTGGGAACATACATGTCTATGAGGAACAAAACTCTGTAAAAATTAAAAAATAATAATAAAAAAATAAAATAAAAGAATAGTAAATTGGATGCTGATTTTGAAAATACAGCACACAATTGCAGGAAGCAATGTTGTAAAATGTTGCCAGAATTCGTTTGTAGCAATTATTTTGTTCATTATCAGACCTGTAAGTTTTGATGTGGTTCTCTTTGTTCTCAGTTTTCTCTGTGTTATACATACACATGAAATCACAGAATATTAGCATGGAGTGGGAATATGTCAAATTTTACAGAAGAAACAACTGAGGCTCAGAAAGGTGGTGATTTGCTGAAGGTCCCATAGCTAATGAGTAACAGATCTGGGGCTAGAACATGACTCCATGTGGGTTTGTCTCCTTCATAACTTAGGCCTTAGGGGATGGGGATGAAGACTCAATCTCTTTATATCTTTCCTCTTGGGGAATGTCTGTATTCACAAGAGTAGGACTCTGCTTAGGACTCTTCTGAAGAAACCTATAAAACAAGTATTCATCCCGAAATTCATATTCGTTGGTGATATGCTGGATGACTCCCCCCTGCACCAGTCTATCTCCATATATCACAGCTTCCCCACGGTCCGAGGCGAGGCCAACTTCAATCAGCCAGTTCACCAAGTCACAGCCACAGAAGGTCCCGGCAGAAGTCTTTGCACCACACCTGTATGTCAAAGGAAGGATTCACCCATATGCTCTGTAAATCTGGTATCAGCACTGCATGATGGAGGACAAGCAAGGAAAAACAGACAGGGAAAGACAGCATGATAGTTAAAAGGTGGCAGGAATGAAACTATTCTGAACATAAAGGGTGTGTTAAGTCACCTGACCCTAGAAAGACCCACCAGAGAAAAATAAAATATGCCAGTAATGCTTGTGAAAACAGAAACACTTAATATAATGACTCAGATAATGTAGGTGCATCAACAAAGAAATATTCGTTTTATAGTAGATGGTCTTTTATGATCAGATGCATTCTGTAGATATTATATATTTTATAACCTATATTCTTAGTTAAAATAAATGTTTCAGGAACACTAAATAATATTTTTGGAGTTCTTAAGAAATGACAATATTTACCAAGTTATTCAAATCCAACTTTATATATTCTACTTATCACAGTGTCCACAAATAGCCTTTCTTCATGCCCTGAGCAAGATAATCTTATTGATATGTTGGGAATTTGTTGCATTGTGAAGCAGGGAAAGGACAAGTGAGATCTATCTTGCTACACATCTAAGATTTTTTTCATAGTTGTTGACTATATTCCCCACATGGTGGATTTCATCCCTATGATTCATGTATTTTGCAACTGGGAGTTTGTACCTCTTCATCTCCCTCACCTGTTTCTTTCATCAGCTCACCCTTCTCCCATCTCGCAACCAGTTGTCTGTTGTCTATATCTATGACTTGTGCTGTTTTGTAATGTTGACTCATTTGTTTATTTTAGGTTCCACATATATGTGAAACTGTACAGGATTTATCTTTGTCTTTCTGACTTACTTCACTTTGTATAATGCTCTCCACATTGTCCATCCATGTTGTCACAAATGACAAGATTTCATTCTTTTTTGTGGCTGGGTGATATTCTCTGGTGTCTGTATGTATATACTATATATATATATATATATATATATGTGTGTGTGTGTGTGTGTGTGTGTGTGTGTGTGTGTGTATATGTTATGGATAAATAGTATCTTTATCCATAAAAACACATATTTTTTTTATATCTTGGCTATCATAATACTGCAGTGGACAAAGGAGTGCATGTTTTATTTCTAATCAGTGTTTTTATTTTCTTGGGGTAAATACACAGAAGTGGAACTGCTGATCATATGGTAGTGTTATTTTTAACTTTTTTAAGGAATTTCCATAAGATTCCTCAGATTTTTAAATTTTTTGATTATAAATCTACTTCTTAATTATTTAAAATTTGTCCTCCTTTCAAATACTTTATAGATAAAAACCAAGATAAAATATCCCAGATTGTGAAAACAGAAACACTTAATATAATGACTCAGATAATGTAGGTGCATCAACAAAGAAATATTCGTTTTATAGTAGATGGTCTTTTATGATCAGATGCATTCTGTAGATATTATATATTTTATAACCTATATTCTTAGTTAAAATAAATGTTTCAGGAACACTAAATAATATTTTTGGAGTTCTTAAGAAATGACAATATTTACCAAGTTATTCAAATCCAACTTTATATATTCTACTTATCACAGTGTCCACAAATAGCCTTTCTTCATGCCCTGAGCAAGATAATCTTATTGATATGTTGGGAATTTGTTGCATTGTGAAGCGGGGAAAGGACAAGTGAGATCTATCTTGCTACACATCTAAGATTTTTTTCATAGTTGTTGACTATATTCCCCACATGGTGGATTTCATCCCTATGATTCATGTATTTTGCAACTGGGAGTTTGTACCTCTTCATCTCCCTCACCTGTTTCTTTCATCAGCTCACCCTTCTCCCATCTCGCAACCAGTTGTCTGTTGTCTATATCTATGACTTGTGCTGTTTTGTAATGTTGACTCATTTGTTTATTTTAGGTTCCACATATATGTGAAACTGTACAGGATTTATCTTTGTCTTTCTGACTTACTTCACTTTGTATAATGCTCTCCACATTGTCCATCCATGTTGTCACAAATGACAAGATTTCATTCTTTTTTGTGGCTGGGTGATATTCTCTGGTGTCTGTATGTATATACTATATATATATATATATATATATATGTGTGTGTGTGTGTGTGTGTGTGTGTGTGTGTGTGTGTATATGTTATGGATAAATAGTATCTTTATCCATAAAAACACATATTTTTTTTATATCTTGGCTATCATAATACTGCAGTGGACAAAGGAGTGCATGTTTTATTTCTAATCAGTGTTTTTATTTTCTTGGGGTAAATACACAGAAGTGGAACTGCTGATCATATGGTAGTGTTATTTTTAACTTTTTTAAGGAATTTCCATAAGATTCCTCAGATTTTTAAATTTTTTGATTATAAATCTACTTCTTAATTATTTAAAATTTGTCCTCCTAATGCAAATACAGGGGTGCCTCAGGTATGAAAAAATAAACAAGGGGAAAAGAAATGTAAGAAAACCAGTTAAGTGAATTCTATTCATTTTTATACAATTATATGATAGACATGTTATCTGTCCACAAGCATTAGTCAAGCTCTAAAACCTAAAGTGCTTGACAGTAGGAAAGAGTGGCTGAAAATCAAGATGGAATGAGAAACAGGGGACAAAAATTTTAAAACATTTAACCACAAATGAATATGTATTGGCATTTCATGTAAAACTTAGAAAAGAGGTTAATATACATGAAAACACTTTTTAAGTACATAAAATATTGTTATAATGTCAGTATTTTACTTAGTAATAGGATATCTTAATTTATACTTTGGAACTACAAACATCACCTTGAACAAATGCCTGAATGTTACACCCTGGGTCTGAGCCTTTTTGTGGATTGTTGATTTTAAACATATAGCCCTATACCTTCCGATCCAGACACCAATTGATTCATATTTGCTTTCTGATGACGGATCAGGTAGCTACGACCACAATCGAGGAAGCTGTGCAGAGTGACAGAGGCTTAGCCACTGTGCAGGCTGCAGAGCCAGCCCATGCCTGTTCGCCATCTGGGACGGAGGCAGCCTGGCAGCAAGCCAAGAGCCCTGCTTCCTGACAGTCAGCAGCCATAGCGGGCCTGGCGGAGCTAACACAGAGTTCCCTCTTTCAATTTAAAACAACAATTTTAAATTGTTGAAAATAACCATAGATGGTACTTTGAAGGTGGGCAACTAATTTTTCTTCATAGCTTACCATTTCCAGAAACTGGGCTAGGCCTATTACATAGATTTTGTTATCTAATGTAGACAACCTCAAGAACCAGATATTTTAAAGAAGAGAAAACTAAAGTTTGGAGAATTGAACTTGCCCAATGTCACACGTAGTGGCAGATCCAGGAATTGAGCTCTAGATTAGTCTCCACCCAGTGAGTCCCCTTTCTACTTGCTGAACCAGGATACCTTCTGGTTATAATGAAATATAGTCGTATAATATATGTAAAGAAATTATCCTGAAGGGTAATTTTCAAACTTTCTATTTTTCAGTTATAGACATAAAAGTGTTTGCTTCTTTATATCATGTTCTGTTTTTTTTTGTCTGTTTGAGAACCAAATATATCGGCACTAGAACATTTCTTTATTCTTTTCCTGCTGTATACTCCATACCTGAATAAATACAATAGATGAATAAATACAATGTCACAGACTAAAGATTAGGACTTGAAGTGAAAAATGAGCAGCAGAATTAATTAAGACAGACATTTCATTTCACTTTCTTGACAATATCATTAGTAATATGAAATAGCATGTTACCAGCCTACCCTTAGGAGATGGGGAATATAAAATCACTCCTAAATACAATGTATCTCAAAGTTTTATGAGAGATACTAATGGCTAGCATGAACTGAATGTTAATATTCTGCTCTATTTTGGCTCATTCTAAAGTTTTCATATTTTATATGGAAATCATAAGTTAAATGACATTTAAAATGTAAAAATTAAAGTCATATGGCTTTTATATATGCTGTTCTTAAACTGTAACTGGCTTATAGCAATTTTAATTTTTATGGGTATATGTGTTATTGAAAATATCAATAACAAAGTTAGTCACAAGCACATTACTTAGCCCATTACAAACCGAAGTTAATCATTCAAAATATAATTATCTGGAACCAGTACTCACCTTCTTTCCTTCACAATGTTTTGGATACAGAGGTCGCGGTGATAATGGATAAATTGTTGACAGGTCATTTTTATTTCCTCAGGAACAGAAGAATCCCTATTTCCTGCAGTTTCTTTACTGTTCCATAGGAATTCAAGCCTGAAAACCAAGAATTAAAGGAGGCAATTTTTTAGGAAAGAAAAGCCCTGAGAGAGAGAATGCCTTCTTGCTTATCACCCCATCAGCAGGGCTGTTCCAAAGCTGTCGTTCACAGCTGTCATCTGCAACCCCAGACAGCCTTAGTCTCAAAGCAGAAATATATTTAACCTGTGCTTGCTTTCCTGTTCAGAAACTTGATTAGTCTCCACCCAGTGAGTCCCCTTTCTACTTGCTGAACCAGGATACCTTCTGGTTATAATGAAATATAGTCGTATAATATATGTAAAGAAATTATCCTGAAGGGTAATTTTCAAACTTTCTATTTTTCAGTTATAGACATAAAAGTGTTTGCTTCTTTATATCATGTTCTGTTTTTTTTGTCTGTTTGAGAACCAAATATATCGGCACTAGAACATTTCTTTATTCTTTTCCTGCTGTATACTCCATACCTGAATAAATACAATAGATGAATAAATACAATGTCACAGACTAAAGATTAGGACTTGAAGTGAAAAATGAGCAGCAGAATTAATTAAGACAGACATTTCATTTCACTTTCTTGACAATATCATTAGTAATATGAAATAGCATGTTACCAGCCTACCCTTAGGAGATGGGGAATATAAAATCACTCCTAAATACAATGTATCTCAAAGTTTTATGAGAGATACTAATGGCTAGCATGAACTGAATGTTAATATTCTGCTCTATTTTGGCTCATTCTAAAGTTTTCATATTTTATATGGAAATCATAAGTTAAATGACATTTAAAATGTAAAAATTAAAGTCATATGGCTTTTATATATGCTGTTCTTAAACTGTAACTGGCTTATAGCAATTTTAATTTTTATGGGTATATGTGTTATTGAAAATATCAATAACAAAGTTAGTCACAAGCACATTACTTAGCCCATTACAAACCGAAGTTAATCATTCAAAATATAATTATCTGGAACCAGTACTCACCTTCTTTCCTTCACAATGTTTTGGATACAGAGGTCGCGTGATAATGGATAAATTGTTGACAGGTCATTTTTATTTCCTCAGGAACAGAAGAATCCCTATTTCCTGCAGTTTCTTTACTGTTCCATAGGAATTCAAGCCTGAAAACCAAGAATTAAAGGAGGCAATTTTTTAGGAAAGAAAAGCCCTGAGAGAGAGAATGCCTTCTTGCTTATCACCCCATCAGCAGGGCTGTTCCAAAGCTGTCGTTCACAGCTGTCATCTGCAACCCCAGACAGCCTTAGTCTCAAAGCAGAAATATATTTAACCTGTGCTTGCTTTCCTGTTCAGAACAGCTTGGGTAGGGGACGTAAGCATTTTACAGACCCTCCAGACATGCCTAAGCCATTTCAGTGTCTACCAAAGAGTGAAGTTCCTCATTCCACACTCTAGCTTTAAAATGCAAAAATGCTGTGCAGAGATCAAGTATTTTATTTAATCATTTCCCAATATCAGTACCAGAGAGACAAATCCTAGGATATGGAGTACAGAAAATTTGGTTTTGCTAGCCCAGGCAGATCAGTTGCCTAAGTGATGAACATTATGACGCTAATAACTAAGTGCAGTGACTTTCCTGTTATGCCTTTCTTCTTTCACGAGAGGATCGTGACCCCAGCCACCACATTTAATAATTATGAAGAAACAAAGGAGAAGAAAGAGCAGGAACCATTTACGGGGCCCTTTTATATAGCTGATAGGATTCCACTAGCACTTCCAGTTTCTACTGATTATGACTTTGAAAGCAAATGAGCAAGTGTAAGAATTCGCCTCTCTTCCTCCCACCCGCAAGGTGAAGTGCTCCCACCTTATTATTTTTCATAAAGAAAAATTCCTGATCCAAATTCAAAGAAACTCTTTACCAAGTCAATTTTTAAAGAATGAAAAATTCTTCTTTTAAAGAAAACTTGAGTTTTCTGTCAATTATCAGTTTGATAGGAAGAAAAATCATGTTGTCAAAGGAGAAAGACTGGGGGCATATCGCCTCCTATTTCCATTTCTAAATACATTTTCAAGTTTCAGTTTACTTTATATAGCTAATGGCACAGACAGAAGTCAGTGTTCATCAATTCCTGTTAAAGCGCAAATTACAATGTTGGAGTACTGACATTCTTCCGACATTTTCCCAGCAGTTATTTACAACAAATACATAGATCAACAGATACCTCTCTGTAGTGTTTAGGTTAACCATTCTGTAGTCTCCTAGCAGTTTCTAAAAGCTTAAAAATACAAGGATCTTAATAGAGTGGCTTTGTCATCACCTTTACAGTTATAGCGTTATTTCACAACTAAAATTACCTTCTTTTGAAAGGCAGGATGATTAAATGCTTGTCCAACCCAAAGATGCCAAAGGAAATAAATCCCTATGGAAGAAAGAAAAGTTATATTTTGTGAGCTCTATAATAAAAGTTTAAGGTAGAAATGATGGAAGCCATAAGATGGAGTGCTTGGGGAAGTAAACCTCTAGTGATTAGAGCACTATTTTAAATACAGCACAGAGGCAGGCCTTCTGAAGTTCAAGTGCCTGATGGCAGGTACAGTCGATCCTCTGTAACCACAGGTTCTGCGTCTATGGATTCGACCTACTGTGGATCAAAAACATCCGGGGAAAAAAGTTCCAAAAAGCAAAAGTTGAATTTGCTGTGTGCTGGTGACTATTTACATAGCAATTACAGAGTATTAGGTGCTATAAGTAACCTAGAGATGATTGAAAGTAAACGGGGAGGGTGTACACAGGTTTTATGCAAATAGTAAGCCATTTTATATAAAGGATTTGAGCAACCATGCATTCTGGTCCCTGGGGGTGTGTCCTGGAGCCAGCCCCCTCTGGACACTGAGGGAATGACTGGATGGTACTTGGCTGCCTTTTCCCAGTCATCTTTCCTGCTAATCATGATGGGTGATATACGTAGTGCTGAGCAACCACGATGGCAGGCCAGCTGAGTGGAGAAAAAGGAAAACACTGAAGGGCTGTGTGTCTTTTTTTGCCCTTTCTAAAAAGAAAATGAAATATTTCCCATTTTGCTTGAGTATTATTTTTCTGTTAAAACTCCAGACACTAGAGAATTAGCAAGTGCTATAGTGTCTGGTTATAATGAAGTAGCTGAACAAAATGTATAGGAAATGAAATCAGCCAGCGCTTAGGGAGTCTGAAGAATTTGGGCAAATGAGTACCAGATATTAGCCACACAGCAGGACAATTGGGACTGCCTGGCTGGGAACTGCCATCTGTCAGGCACGGCAGGGTAAGCATCTTAGTGCCGGCTGGCGTGGGGGAGATGGAGAATGCAGTGACATGAAGGCTCTACCTGTCTTCACTTCAGATTATAAACTACCAAAGGGGAATGCTCTTACTACCACAACTCCCCAGGAGGAAACTGCAATGGGAGCAGGTTTTGTATCTCTCTCCCTCCTTTGAAGCACTTCAGCCATAAGCTGTGGGGGCAGTACTTCAAATGCAACATTCCTGGCATTAGCTTCTGATTCTGAAGCTCTGTCAGTCCCAGCCCTGGAATGGCTCAGCTTGGAGTGGGCTCTCTGAATGCAAAACGCTGAGTATGACTATGATTTGTCGACCTAGTGCTTTATATTACAGATCGTGAACAGTATCACAAAGTGGTGGGCATCAAGTAACCCTTGGCGTGCTCATGTCTGTCTGTAATAAACAGATAGGTCACTCATCTGCTTAAATATAGCCATTTTTGCTCCCATGATAAAGGCAAAGCAAACTGAAAGTATTTCAAGAAATTAATGTTAGGGAAAAACCTGTGAGAGTGTCTCCTGATACATGTTAACTAAGTCACATGGTCAATTATTTCAGGCTTAATAAGCAAACCCAGTGATTTCAAGTACTGTATTGTTTCAACCTGGTACTTAATCCGAGGACTAACATTCTCTAACAAAAGCAAAGGCAGATAACATTTTTAGAGGGAATGACTGGATGGTACTTGGCTGCCTTTTCCCAGTCATCTTTCCTGCTAATCATGATGGGTGATATACGTAGTGCTGAGCAACCACGATGGCAGGCCAGCTGAGTGGAGAAAAGGAAAACACTGAAGGGCTGTGTGTATTTTTTTGCCCTTTCTAAAAAGAAAATGAAATATTTCCCATTTTGCTTGAGTATTATTTTTCTGTTAAAACTCCAGACACTAGAGAATTAGCAAGTGCTATAGTGTCTGGTTATAATGAAGTAGCTGAACAAAATGTATAGGAAATGAAATCAGCCAGCGCTTAGGGAGTCTGAAGAATTTGGGCAAATGAGTACCAGATATTAGCCACACAGCAGGACAATTGGGACTGCCTGGCTGGGAACTGCCATCTGTCAGGCACGGCAGGGTAAGCATCTTAGTGCCGGCTGGCGTGGGGGAGATGGAGAATGCAGTGACATGAAGGCTCTACCTGTCTTCACTTCAGATTATAAACTACCAAAGGGGAATGCTCTTACTACCACAACTCCCCAGGAGGAAACTGCAATGGGAGCAGGTTTTGTATCTCTCTCCCTCCTTTGAAGCACTTCAGCCATAAGCTGTGGGGGCAGTACTTCAAATGCAACATTCCTGGCATTAGCTTCTGATTCTGAAGCTCTGTCAGTCCCAGCCCTGGAATGGCTCAGCTTGGAGTGGGCTCTCTGAATGCAAAACGCTGAGTATGACTATGATTTGTCGACCTAGTGCTTTATATTACAGATCGTGAACAGTATCACAAAGTGGTGGGCATCAAGTAACCCTTGGCGTGCTCATGTCTGTCTGTAATAAACAGATAGGTCACTCATCTGCTTAAATATAGCCATTTTTGCTCCCATGATAAAGGCAAAGCAAACTGAAAGTATTTCAAGAAATTAATGTTAGGGAAAAACCTGTGAGAGTGTCTCCTGATACATGTTAACTAAGTCACATGGTCAATTATTTCAGGCTTAATAAGCAAACCCAGTGATTTCAAGTACTGTATTGTTTCAACCTGGTACTTAATCCGAGGACTAACATTCTCTAACAAAAAGCAAGGGATTGAAGGCAGAATAAACATTTTCAATTTTCACAGAAATATATTTTTCCATATGTAAAATATCATTTATTCTTAAATATCCATTTTAGGAGTGACATAAGGACAACAGCACTGATCATATTAGTCCTTCATGGAATTTTAATTTCTAATTTTTAAATTAGGGGGTAATAGTCTACTTTTCAGATATTATTATGATGTTTAAATGAAATAATTAATGTAAAGTGCTTAAAATGTTTGGCATATGCTAGGCCTTGAAGGAATAGTATTCAGTATCCTTGGTCAAATTTTATTTATATGTCACGTGATTTTAAAAAAGATTCAAGTACCTATAGTTCAAGAAATATTAAAATGTAAATGAAATGTCGTGCATTAAAATAAGTGGCTAAAGGCTCAGAGAAGTTACGTCATTTTCCCGAAGTAACTTATTAAGGCCACAACAAAGTTTAAAAAGAACTTGGAACATCTTGTCCCTGCTTAAATTACCATCCTTTATCTCAAAACCAAAGCAAAAAACTATTTGGTGTTTCTGATTGAAACACTCAGTGTGCATTCTGATGACTTTAACCAATATAATAATTCATCTCTACTAGGAGATAGGCAGCAGCTGTCAGCTGTCACGCATACCAGCAGCTGGCAAACAAACTAAACCCTTTTGATTTAAAGAAAACAACAACATCCGCACCTCCCCACTCAATCAAACCATCCAGGAAAACAGAAACTCCCCAAAGTTCTCAGTAAATAAATACCTGGCCAAAGTTAAACACAGCACAGAAAAACTGTAACTCGACATATAGTCTCCCAGGCTCTTGGTTGAATAGCCACCATAAACAACTGGAAAGATTCTGTAAGGGAAGGAGAAAATAGTACTTCAAAATGAAGCAAGCTGATCATTTCTCTCTATCCAGAACATAGTACAATAACTTAACTACTTAATAATTAGGAAGAAAAGGACAAAAGGGAAAAATATCAAGAGACTGTAGAGGCTTTGTCTTTCAAAGAAGAGGTTTAAAACCTCTCTTCTTGACAGAAATTTTATTTTTCCATATCGGTAACAAAAAGCAAGGGATTGAAGGCAGAATAAACATTTTCAATTTTCACAGAAATATATTTTTCCATATGTAAAATATCATTTATTCTTAAATATCCATTTTAGGAGTGACATAAGGACAACAGCACTGATCATATTAGTCCTTCATGGAATTTTAATTTCTAATTTTTAAATTAGGGGGTAATAGTCTACTTTTCAGATATTATTATGATGTTTAAATGAAATAATTAATGTAAAGTGCTTAAAATGTTTGGCATATGCTAGGCCTTGAAGGAATAGTATTCAGTATCCTTGGTCAAATTTTATTTATATGTCACGTGATTTTAAAAAAGATTCAAGTACCTATAGTTCAAGAAATATTAAAATGTAAATGAAATGTCGTGCATTAAAATAAGTGGCTAAAGGCTCAGAGAAGTTACGTCATTTTCCCGAAGTAACTTATTAAGGCCACAACAAAGTTTAAAAAGAACTTGGAACATCTTGTCCCTGCTTAAATTACCATCCTTTATCTCAAAACCAAAGCAAAAAACTATTTGGTGTTTCTGATTGAAACACTCAGTGTGCATTCTGATGACTTTAACCAATATAATAATTCATCTCTACTAGGAGATAGGCAGCAGCTGTCAGCTGTCACGCATACCAGCAGCTGGCAAACAAACTAAACCCTTTTGATTTAAAGAAAACAACAACATCCGCACCTCCCCACTCAATCAAACCATCCAGGAAAACAGAAACTCCCCAAAGTTCTCAGTAAATAAATACCTGGCCAAAGTTAAACACAGCACAGAAAAACTGTAACTCGACATATAGTCTCCCAGGCTCTTGGTTGAATAGCCACCATAAACAACTGGAAAGATTCTGTAAGGGAAGGAGAAAATAGTACTTCAAAATGAAGCAAGCTGATCATTTCTCTCTATCCAGAACATAGTACAATAACTTAACTACTTAATAATTAGGAAGAAAAGGACAAAAGGGAAAAATATCAAGAGACTGTAGAGGCTTTGTCTTTCAAAGAAGAGGTTTAAAACCTCTCTTCTTGACAGATGTCATTCAAACAGCATCTATTCTGATCAGATTTGAAGCAAGAAGACATAGCCATAATACATAGCTTACATAATACATCAGGACTTCAACTAGCCTAAGACAGGTCTGACTTTAAAATTAGTTTTACACAGTGAAAACAATCACATCACTGATCAGCAATTCTTGGCAGCATTTCTTTTTGATTTTTTTTGTTCTTAAACAGCCGTTAAAATGGTGCTGGCTGATATGATTCCAATTAATGAGCATTACAGTGTGAAAAACATAAGGGGGTGTCTTCATAGGCTATACAGTCCATTGCTAGTCGAGTTACACTTGAACTATCACAAAGAATTATCTAATAACTGGTAATTCACAAAAGAAGACTTAGAACTAATCTTAAAAAAACCTTTAGTAATCAAAGAAGTACATTTAAAAATGAAGTGCTATATTTCACTTATAACATTATCAAATAAAAAATTTATAGTAGTCAAAGCTGGTGAGAGGACTTTACAAACCTATCCTACTCCCTTGGAAAACAGCTTAGTAGAATGCATCCAAAGACACAAAAATATTTACACTATTTGATCCTGGTTTCCCAACTTTGCAAATCTATCATACGGAAATACACTGCAAGGAGCTGCTTATTAGAGAATTTTTAAAAAACTAGGAACAATCCATAAGAAAATGGTGAGTGAATTGCAATGTGTGTCCTCTATGGTTTATCAAGGAGCTATTTAAAGTAACAATTATGAACACTGCAGCAACATGAAAATGCTTGACGTTAGTCACAACGCAGGACATAAATCTGTATGCAGTATTAGAACCATGAAAAATATATCAAATGCAAAAAAATGTTTTTTTAAAAACAAAAGAATGTATTAAAAAAGAGAAGGCAGTAGCATGATGGATATTTTTCCTCTTTTCTCTACTGTATCTATTGTATGAAGTACTTATATTATTTTCATAACAAAATTATTTTTAAAAGTTTATTTATCTGAGAACCATCTTCTGAGAGACCACAGAGACAGTTATTCACTAAAGTCAGTCAAGGAATCTGTTAGGGGTAAGTGGCCCTGTACACAGCATGGAGGTACCTGGTTTTAGCCCAAATTATGGGTTCGAAGTGAAGGATGAGTAAGTATTCAAAGCAAAATGAATGACTGAAGCACTTAGGCAACAGAATAATGTGAATTATTCATTCTTCTTTCTCCCAAAACTTTAGCTCACAATTAGGATTCAGATGCTTGAACTGCCACCTCCCTGGGAAGGAGCAACTAAGTTTCTCCCAGATGCCTGGAAAAAATCCTTTGACCAACATTGAAAGAAATGGCTCCCAAACAAATCAGAAGAAACATTTACAGCAAACAGGCCGATAATGAGAAGTAAACACAGCAACACATGTCGAGTCAGTTGCTGATCGCCCCTGTGTAGATACTGCTCCTCTTCCTGGGCTAATATGCAGCTCTGGGAGTTACAGCGACTCACACAATGTTCATCTATAAAACAGTAAGTACAACAATTTGTAATCAGCGCTTTTTATGTGAATGCATTTTAAATTCATAATGACTTCCTAAACAAACCACTACATACGCACATTCAGCTCAGAATCAGTATACTGTTTTAGATGAAATCTAAAGAAGGCTCCTTGATGTTGTTTCAGGAGAGTTCTACTTGTAGAGTTTTTATCCAAAAAATATGAGTGGTACACAACAGTTTCCTTCTACATTATTTAACAATGTAACATGCACACAACTTTTTCAAGGCTAAGTTAATAACAAGTTTCTCCTGTAACAAATCTACATCTTGGTCATGAATACCCTTTATCGGCTTAATAGCAACACAAATATACTACTACCACTTGCCTTTCATGAAAAAGTTTAACAAACCAAATAAAAATATGATACACTTTGTTCTGTTCACATATGGAAGCGAGTCGAAATCACAAGCATGACTTTTCCCTGGCTGAAAAGAGAAGTGAGGAGCCTTTCATAAGAAGCCTTTATTCTCCCACCTCAGCTCCATTATATACCAATGGCATCAAAAGTAGGAGAAAACATTTTTACAAAACACATGCTGGTCGAACATAACTAAAACATCAAGAATTAAAAAATACAACCTTACAGCTCTTACCTTCAGGCTAACAAAAATCTGTATGTCCTAGAGCTTCTTTTTATTTTTAGAAAAGAACATATACAAGCATTAAACATGGTCTGGTATAACAGCTATTTGAATAAATGAAAGCTCATAACAAAAATAGGTTAAAAGTAAGTTGTAGGGGCTTCTCGGGTGGCTCAGTAGTAAAGAATCTGTCTGAAAACGCAGGAGATGCAGGTTCAGTCCCTGATCCAGGAAGACCCCATATGCTGTGGAGCAACTAAATCCATGTGCCACAACTACTGAGCCTGTGCTAGAGAGCCCTGGAGCAGCAACTACTGAGCCCACGCCACGCAGTTACTGAAGACTGTGCACCCTAGAGCCCGTGCTCCACAAGGGAAGCCACAGTAACGAGACCCTGTTCACCACAATGAGAGAGTAGCCCCAGCAACTAGAGGAAAACCTGAGCAGCATCGTAGACCCAGCACAACCAAAAATAAACAAGATCAGAAGTACCAATTTTTTGTAATCAGCGCTTTTATGTGAATGCATTTTAAATTCATAATGACTTCCTAAACAAACCACTACATACATTCAGCTCAGAATCAGTATACTGTTTTAGATGAAATCTAAAGAAGGCTCCTTGATGTTGTTTCAGGAGAGTTCTACTTGTAGAGTTTTTATCCAAAAAATATGAGTGGTACACAACAGTTTCCTTCTACATTATTTAACAATGTAACATGCACACAACTTTTTCAAGGCTAAGTTAATAACAAGTTTCTCCTGTAACAAATCTACATCTTGGTCATGAATACCCTTTATCGGCTTAATAGCAACACAAATATACTACTACCACTTGCCTTTCATGAAAAAGTTTAACAAACCAAATAAAAATATGATACACTTTGTTCTGTTCACATATGGAAGCGAGTCGAAATCACAAGCATGACTTTTCCCTGGCTGAAAAGAGAAGTGAGGAGCCTTTCATAAGAAGCCTTTATTCTCCCACCTCAGCTCCATTATATACCAATGGCATCAAAAGTAGGAGAAAACATTTTTACAAAACACATGCTGGTCGAACATAACTAAAACATCAAGAATTAAAAAATACAACCTTACAGCTCTTACCTTCAGGCTAACAAAAATCTGTATGTCCTAGAGCTTCTTTTTATTTTTAGAAAAGAACATATACAAGCATTAAACATGGTCTGGTATAACAGCTATTTGAATAAATGAAAGCTCATAACAAAAATAGGTTAAAAGTAAGTTGTAGGGGCTTCTCGGGTGGCTCAGTAGTAAAGAATCTGTCTGAAAACGCAGGAGATGCAGGTTCAGTCCCTGATCCAGGAAGACCCCATATGCTGTGGAGCAACTAAATCCATGTGCCACAACTACTGAGCCTGTGCTAGAGAGCCCTGGAGCAGCAACTACTGAGCCCACGCCACGCAGTTACTGAAGACTGTGCACCCTAGAGCCCGTGCTCCACAAGGGAAGCCACAGTAACGAGACCCTGTTCACCACAATGAGAGAGTAGCCCCAGCAACTAGAGGAAAACCTGAGCAGCATCGTAGACCCAGCACAACCAAAAATAAACAAATAGAATTATAAAAAAAGAAAATAAGTTATAAACAGAAAGTAGGACACCAAACTGTCTCTGTAGTATGATCCTATTTTATAACAATTATTTGTGTATATATCATGGTGTAGAAAAATTACAGCAGTGTAGATAATAAAACTGGTCTTAAAATAGTATGCCTAATTGTTATAAAAATGGGTAAAATACATTTTACTCTCTTTTCTTTGCCTTTTTGTGATATTTCTGTTTGTAAAATATGATCAGAATATCTAAGAAGTCCTTATACTTAAAAAAATTTCAAGAATCAGCATATTAATGGAGAAATGACAGATAAGCAAATTGTAATGGGATTCTGGGGGGCAAAAAATGAGTTGATGAATCAACTCACATGTTGAATTTGTTAAATGGACTTTACCATTAAGTATATTGTATAGGAAGGAAAAAGTAAGGAACAAAGCCTTGGGAATTCTGATGTAAAGAAATTTAAAAAAAGAACACACAGGGCTTCCCTGGTGGTCCAGTGAGTAAGGACACCGCCTTGCAGTGCAAGGGGCACCGGTTCGATCCCTGGCCTGGGAAGATCCCACGTGCCTCGGAGCGACTGGACCGATGTGTCCAATTACCGAGCCGGAGCTCTGGAGCGCATGTGCCCAGAGCCGGTGCTCTGCGACAACAGGGGCCACTGCGATGGGAGGCCCACACGGGCCAAAGAACAAAGATAGATGAAAATAGATAAATGAAATAGATAGAAAAATAGAAAAATAAATAGAAAATAGATAAATGATAGAAGTGGCCTGCCCGCCCCCCTCCTCCCCATCCCCCCCCTTATATAAAGAAAAAGGAGCACACAAGTAAAACGTAACAGAACACATGTAACAGAATACCAAGAGGGAATACCAAGAGGGGTTTCCTATTGAAAGTCAGTGAAGGCTCAATATCTGATGTATTTTTACTTCCTTCTATGGAATGGGAGGTCTACTCTAAAAGTCATTATTAGCCAGCAGATAGCAGTCAAATATAAATTCTACCTGAACAGTAACAACAACTTCTGCTGCTGTTACTATATTTATTTTTTAATTTTTAATTTATTTTTGGCCACACAGTGCAGCTTGTAGGATCATCCCAGACCAGGGGACGGAACCTGGGCCATCACAGTGAATGGCCAGATTTCAACCACTAGTTCACCAAGAAAGTCCTTACCTCCATGTTTAATAAGTATTTAGTTTGTATATTACTCATCATGCTAACTAATTTGCAACATCATTTCTTATAATATTCACATTTTTAAATATAAAAACGTAATGCCTTTGGTAGCAAAACAGCTGACATGCTCCATCATAAAGAGGAAAGTTTCTCTTTCTACTTTGATTTTAAAAAGTAGGCATAACGGACTGAAGGTACACTTCACATGTGTTCAGTTGTTTTAAATAATTTGAAATTCAGACCATAAATGTGATTCAGTCTCTTAGTCTATATGTCAGAAGTTTACTATGTTTAAAGATTTTTTTCTATTTTATATGATATGGCATATTTTAAAGCATATGGATTCAAAATGTAATTAAGCACTAATTAGTCCTGGCCCTGAGGGAATAGAGTGGAGTAAAATCTCAGCTTCTAAAATGAGATCCCAAAGAAAAAATAATGACTATTAGGGCAAACTTCTTGGAAGTATCATTTGGGTTAAATTTACCAGAGAATTTCCATGCAAATTAAAAAAAAAAAAAGAAAGAATACCCTATCTATGCACAATTATTGTACTATCTGCACTTTTCTCCATTTTATGAGAATATTCTTAAATAGTGAAACTTCTATAGAAATTCTATGTAGAGTTCTTTAAAGGCTAAGAATAAGAAATCGTAGACATTGAGAACAGACCTATGGACATTGAGGGGAGGGAAGAGTGGGTGAGAGGTTTCAAAAGAGTAACATGGAAACCTACGTTATCGTATGCAAAAGAGATAACCATTGTGAATGCACTGTGGAACTAAGGGGTCTTACATAGGGGCTAGGCAACAACCTGGAGGGGTGGGATGGGGGAATCGGAGTGGAGCTCAGGTGGGAGGGGTCAAGGATACACCTATGACAGATTTGAGATTATATAGAGCTGTAAACAGAACTCTGTAAAAGCAAAAAAAAAAAAAGAATAAGAAATCTTTTGTTCCTTAGGCCCATCCTCATAGACTAGAGGCACTTACTCTTCTCAAACGAAGGAGTCACAGACCCACTTGCGCTTATATTTGCTACTGCCTCTGTGGAGGAGCAGCGTACTTCACCATTTCCCATGGAGCAGGGGCAGCAACCTGCATAGATAAAACAACAACACGTGAGGCGGGAGTTCAATCACGCAAAAATGGACAATGTAAGGAGATGCCAAATAAAGCAAGCCTCGCTCTCCGCCGAAACAAAAAACCCCCAACTCATTCATACACAGACAGAAATTTTCCATACAGCTTCTATATATGGGTATCTATCAAAAAGTATTCAAATGTATTTAAATTAACATTTAAGGAGTGTCAGAGAAAGGATCAGCTCCTTTACATATTGCCTCTTCGTTGTACAAGATAAGGAAGTTGCTATACATTTTTTTTGGACCTCAGGGAATTCCCATAATTTTTTTAAGACAAATGGTTTTTTTTTTTTTAAAAAGATTTATTTATTTATTTATCTTTGGGCGGGGCTCGGGTTGGGGAGGGAGGGGAGTGGGTGGGCCACTTCTATTGGTCTTTCATTTCTCCATTTTCATCCGTCTTTGTTCTTTGGCTCCGGTGGGCCTCCCATCACAGTGGCCTCTGTTGTCGCAGAGCACCGGCTCTGGGCGCATGCGCTCCAGAGCTCTGGCTCGGTAATTGGACACATCGGTCCAGCCGCTTCGTGGCACGTGGGATCTTCCCAGGCCAGGGATCGAACTGGCGCCCCTTGCACTGCAAGGCGGTGTCCTTACCCACTGGACCACCAGGGGAAGCCCCAAATGTTTTTATCTATGCTGTTTTATTAGTGTCTGCTGTAAATTTAGGAAACAAGAATATGCCCATTTTCTTAAAATGTACCTTTGCTTTCACTACTTCTTAGATGAATTCTAGTTTGACACAGAATTCATCCAAACCGAAATTTAGTTCAAAACTCACTTCTTTCAAGAACACATCCCTCACCAGTTTAGAAGATGCAGTAAAAGCAGCTGTATCCTTTTTCATTTTAGTTATATACTGCAGAAGCTCTCTGGTTTTTAGGTGGATTGGTTTATAAAAGTCACACTGAGATATCCATTGCAGAGCTGTCATTTTACCTCTGTATGGTCAGAGAAGTGCATGCAGTGGCCTTCCAAACACTTCACACAGGGGCTTCCCTGGTAGCTCAGTGGTGAAGAGTTCGCCTGACAACGCAGGAGACGTGCTCAATCCCAGATCCAGGAAGATCCCACATGTTGTGGAGCGTGTAAGCCTGTGAGTCACAACTATCGAGCCTGTGCACTAGAGCCTTGGAGCCGTGACTACTGAAGCCCGTGAGCCCTAAAGCCGGAGTTCCACAACGAGAGAAGTCACCGCAACAAGAAGCCTGCTCACCTCAACTAGAAAGTAGCCCCACTCCCTGCAACTAGAGAAGAGCCTGTGGCAGTAGTGAAAACCCAGAAGAGCCCAAAGTAAATAACTGAATAAAAAATTTTTAAAAAATTTCACATATATATGGACAATGTGCTCCTTGACATGGATTATAATAGAATAACTTCAGTGATAAACTTTATTAAACCTTTATGTACTAAAAATGAGTAATTCATAGGCTGAAACTTTCCTTGATAATATGCTTTAATTTTTCATCAGTGTTCTTAAAAATAAAAAAGATTTCAAAGTATAAAAACTGTCATCTATGATAAAACTATTGTAAATGTCTTTCTAAATTTAAGATAATGATGCCATAGAATAATTGAAAAGAAAATACAGAAATCATCTGCTGAAAATACAGAAATCATCAGACCCTGGCCTCTTATCTTCAGAAACTTGAAGACTTAAATCCACTCAGAAAAGATTGTTAAGAAAAATAGACATAAAGCCAGTCCATTTCAATGACATATGTGCAGGGAACACACACAAATAGCAATTTTTACCTTCAAACATAAGGATATATAAGTACCCCATTAGCCTTCTTACTTCCGTGTATATGCTTGTATATTGCTCAGTAATACACCATACTTGTTACTTTTTCATTCTACCCTTTGACTCCCTTCACCCATTTCTTCTGTCCTTTCTCCCCATCTCTCCTCAGCTCTGGCAATCACAAACCTGGTTCTCAGTAACTCTGAGGCCTTTTTTTTTTTTTTTTTTTTAAGATTCCACACGTAAGAGAGATATGGCCTTCTCTTTTATTAACTGAACCTTTGATCTTATATTTAAAATAGATTATTTTTCCTTTCAATTATAATTTCACACTCATAAGCAAGTCATGTGTCTCTGACAAATGTGTAGCGAGGGTTAGAGGGGAGTGAACTATTTTGGATTCCCGAGATTTGAGGGGGCCAGGCCGGACATCTAATGTGCTGTGTATTAATACTACTAGCAAAGCAGAATATGGCAGGCTGTAGGGAAGGAAAATAACCAGACAGCTTTAAAAATCTTTTTCCTAGGAACACGGGTAAATAGGCAAATAAACAAGTTCTTTGTCACAGCAGTTTACAGGGGATCTTCAGAAAATCATGGCATATCTTATCAACTAATTCATCTATCCATTCACTTAACAAATATTACTAAACATGTATAGGAAGCCTGATACCATGCTAGGTGCCAAGGCTATAATGGTGAGCAGGTCAGTCACAGCATTTACAGTCCAGTGGGTTATACTGATAATTTAAAAAGCAGTTATAAAGCTGTGAGGGTTAATGCAAAGGAGGAAAATATAAGCATTACAGAAGGCTTTCTATTGAGATAAGCCATAACTGTCTTCAGGCTCTCGATTTATTTATACAAAAGATGCAAGTTAGTTTTCCTGCTGGAGATGATGATGACAGGGTTTAAAGACCATCTATGCTACTGTTAATTTGCTATTTTTAAAGGACGTTAATGACATAGCAGCACAAGTCTCTAGGCTTAAGACACTTAGTTTAAGACTGCACACACATTCGCAGGCCTCTGGTGGCCAATTGTAAAACATTCACAGGAGAAGACATAGAGAGTGTCTGAAAACATATAGTAGCTGGATTTATAGGATAAATCTAAGCATCCACAAAGAAGGCAAAGAAAGAAGGGATTCTGGACAAGATCAGAAAAGTACACGAGATTGTCAGAAAAGTGGTTTTTAAATTATAGTAAAAACACAGACATAATCCCTGAACTTCCATTTTCAAAGGAAAAAGAGTTGAGAGGACTCAAAAGAATGAAATTCTGATGCTATAATCACAAGGGTCTAATGAAGAAATTAGTGATCACCACCAACAGGATGAACTGAAGGAGGCCTGGCTGAAGCAGGGTTAATGCAAATCACTCATTGGCCAACTACAGCCATATGCAGTAGGACCCCAGAGTCCTGTGTAGCAGGTATTATTGGCATCAGATACAGAAACCAAGGCACAGGAAAATTGCCTAAGACCAAATCATAGTAAATTGTAGCGTCAGATTTGAACCCAGGCAGACTGGCTCCAGATCTCTGTTTATAACTCCCATCCTATCTACTTTCATTTTGGGAGGGAGGAGGGCAGTGTAAGCGGTAATATTTGTGGGATCTTCTTCCTTTTAAGACAAGTAAGATATGTGTTTGAATCTTTTTTCTCTTTCTTGTCTTTCTTTTCTAAAGTAAATGAAGTGACAGTCACGTCTGACTCTTTGCAACCCCATGGACCTTAGCCTGCCAGGCTCCTCTGCCATGGAATTCTCCAGGCAAGAATACAGGAGTGGGTAGCTGTTCCCTTCTCCAGGGGATGTTTCCAACCCAGGGATGGAACCCAGGTCTCTCCCACATTGCAGGCAGATTCTTTACCATCTGAGTTACCAGGGAAGCCCAAGAATACTAGATTGGGTAGCCTATCCCTTCTCCAGGAAATCTGCCCAACCCAGGAAATGAACCAGGGTCTCCTGCATTGCAGGTGGATTCTTTACCAGCTGAGCTACCAAGAAAGCCCCTTTCTTCTCTACTTATCGCTATTTACAATAAATAGTTTTTAGATCAGTCATCTCTCTACTTCACAAACTCTCTAAACAAAATAAGGGCCATCATTTACACTTCCCAGCACAATGGTCTATATCTATGAAATCTCTGCACGCACTAATAAATCCAAAATGCAGACTCTATTGCTGAGTTCCCTTCACGAATTGAGGCAAACCCTGTAAGAACCGTTAACACATTAACAACATCAGGGTCATATTTTCACCTACACCAAGAATTGCCAAACATTTTCTATAAATAAACACCTTAGGCTTTGCAGATCAAAAAAGGTCTTGTCAGAAAAGGGGAAAAGAAATTAAAAAGGGTTGAGAGGACTCAAAAGAATGAAATTCTGATGCTATAATCACAAGGGTCTAATGAAGAAATTAGTGATCACCACCAACAGGATGAACTGAAGGAGGCCTGGCTGAAGCAGGGTTAATGCAAATCACTCATTGGCCAACTACAGCCATATGCAGTAGGACCCCAGAGTCCTGTGTAGCAGGTATTATTGGCATCAGATACAGAAACCAAGGCACAGGAAAATTGCCTAAGACCAAATCATAGTAAATTGTAGCGTCAGATTTGAACCCAGGCAGACTGGCTCCAGATCTCTGTTTATAACTCCCATCCTATCTACTTTCATTTTGGGAGGGAGGAGGGCAGTGTAAGCGGTAATATTTGTGGGATCTTCTTCCTTTTAAGACAAGTAAGATATGTTTTTGAATCTTTTCTCTCTTTTTTGTCTTTCTTTTCTAAAGTAAATGAAGTGACAGTCACGTCTGACTCTTTGCAACCCCATGGACCTTAGCCTGCCAGGCTCCTCTGCCATGGAATTCTCCAGGCAAGAATACAGGAGTGGGTAGCTGTTCCCTTCTCCAGGGGATGTTTCCAACCCAGGGATGGAACCCAGGTCTCTCCCACATTGCAGGCAGATTCTTTACCATCTGAGTTACCAGGGAAGCCCAAGAATACTAGATTGGGTAGCCTATCCCTTCTCCAGGAAATCTGCCCAACCCAGGAAATGAACCAGGGTCTCCTGCATTGCAGGTGGATTCTTTACCAGCTGAGCTACCAAGAAAGCCCCTTTCTTCTCTACTTATCGCTATTTACAATAAATAGTTTTTAGATCAGTCATCTCTCTACTTCACAAACTCTCTAAACAAAATAAGGGCCATCATTTACACTTCCCAGCACAATGGTCTATATCTATGAAATCTCTGCACGCACTAATAAATCCAAAATGCAGACTCTATTGCTGAGTTCCCTTCACGAATTGAGGCAAACCCTGTAAGAACCGTTAACACATTAACAACATCAGGGTCATATTTTCACCTACACCAAGAATTGCCAAACATTTTCTATAAATAAACACCTTAGGCTTTGCAGTCCATTGGGTGTCTGTTAAATGACTCAGCTCTGCCAAGATAGTGCCAAAGCACCCATAGACAATACGTAAGTAAATGAATATGTCTATGTTCCAATAACATGTGATAGATATAAATTTAAATTTCATATAACTTTCAAGTGTCATAAAATATTGTCTTTTAAATTTTTTCCTTCAACCCTTTAAAAATATAAAAGCTATTCTTAGGTCTTGGGCCATACAAAAACAGGTGGTAGACTGCAGTTTGCTGACTTCTAACTTTCACCATTAACCCTGCTTCGATCAAGCCTCTTTAGTTCATTTTATTGATGGTGCTTGCTTGATGCAATGATGTTAAATTAACAAACATAGATGTTTAGTTTCCTAGAAAGGACTTTCCTCCAGTGGTTACTCTTTTCTAAACTCTCAGGCCCAAAGAAGTCTGAGGATTAGACTTCAAGTCACAGAAGATTATCCTCATGAAAGATTTATAAACAAGAACTAATAAATGAATTTGCAAGTTCTTTCTATTATTGACTATGATCCAAGTTCCTCATTTCACAAATACCTGTGATACTGAAGATCATTCAAGGAAGTTCCCTGAAACAAAACATTTAGAGTACATGCTATATAGGTATATAAATGTTTGTTTAAGTGTAAGTATCATACTTGTTTCTGGGACAGAACTTGTGAAAGAATCAGGTTCCCTTATTGGTGCTGGACTGTCCTCAAAAGCAGTGTTTCCAGGCTCTGCTGCTTTGTGGTCCTGAGACTGGTCGAAACCTTCATAGCGTCCTGCCTGGGAGGTGCGGTTCATACACATGAGTGATACACCGGTGATCACGATACTGCAGAACAGCGTGACTGCTGTGATGATCATCTGCCAACCGTGCAAAGAGACATTAGGCCATTTTTCACAATCCCAGCTTGATGATCTTATTGGACCAGGTTAAGAGCACGTTTTTGGTGGAAAATGCATTATCGCCATAGCTATAAATGCTCTATACTAGGGGTTCTTAAAAAAAAAGAGGATGAGCATGGAAGGCATGTACATTACTTGCAGAGAAATTAGGCTTTGCTTGTAATCAAATGAGATTTCTAGATGCTCCTTTCACTATGCATCACATCCTTGGTCTCCTCTATAAGAAATCTAAAGTAAGTGGAAGTGCGAGGTGCTCAGTCGTGTCCTACTCCTGGTGGACTTGCAGTCCACCAGGCTCCTCTGTCCATAGAGTCTCCGGACAAGAATACTAGAGTGGGTCGCCATTGCCTTCTTCAGGGGATCTTCCTGCCCCGGTATTGAACCCAGGTCTCCTGCATTGTTGGCAGATTCTATGCCGTCTGAGTCTCCAGGGAAGCCCCCAAACAGACTGAGGCATATAAAATCATTTTCTCCCCCAATTTCATTTTCTTTTTTATAGACACATAAAAATCCTTATCACATTTTGAGGTGCGAGTTGACAAAGCAACACTGGATCACCAGTGTGATAGGCAATAAACTAGAATCAATTTTCAAAATTAATTTTTAATATCAGGATAGCAAAACACATTAAGCAACTAAAAAGAGACATTCTCAAGAAGGGAACTGTCAATAAACTCTTCTCACCTGCTCTTTTCCGTAAAAGAAGGCTGAGTCAATGCTTTCTCCATTATGTTTTCCAGTTATCAATAGAATACCAACAAGGAGAGCAGGAATCCTATTAAAACGAGAGTTCAGAGAGAGAAAAAAACAAGAGAGAGAGAGAGAGAATGCATAGTAACTGTGTATGTGGAATCAGGTAAGCGAACAGAAAGCTACCAACTTACCCCCAGCCAGATATAATGATGATTCCAACAGGAATTTGTACCCTTTCTCTCTTTTTCAAAAGAAACAAAGAAATTGCTAGAAGGCCTAAGAATAAGAAACAGAGATTGAAAGACAGGTGATTACTCTCGATCTGCATCAGACTTCATGGAACTTTAACCAAGCTTATTTCAATAGTTGTCTGTAGTTCTTGCCCTAGAATTTACTCCTTCTAAATAAATGCTTTTCCCAATATATGTATATATTTTTTGTAATCTTTTTTGGCAGGGGAGTACTAATGCTGCATGACGCAAGGAAAAATTAGGCCTTTTTGCTTGATGAATGGACAAATTTGAAAGCATTATCGCCATAGCTATAAATGCTCTATACTAGGGTTCTTAAAAAGAGGATGAGCATGGAAGGCATGTACATTACTTGCAGAGAAATTAGGCTTTGCTTGTAATCAAATGAGATTTCTAGATGCTCCTTTCACTATGCATCACATCCTTGGTCTCCTCTATAAGAAATCTAAAGTAAGTGGAAGTGCGAGGTGCTCAGTCGTGTCCTACTCCTGGTGGACTTGCAGTCCACCAGGCTCCTCTGTCCATAGAGTCTCCGGACAAGAATACTAGAGTGGGTCGCCATTGCCTTCTTCAGGGGATCTTCCTGCCCCGGTATTGAACCCAGGTCTCCTGCATTGTTGGCAGATTCTATGCCGTCTGAGTCTCCAGGGAAGCCCCCAAACAGACTGAGGCATATAAAATCATTTTCTCCCCCAATTTCATTTTCTTTTTTATAGACACATAAAAATCCTTATCACATTTTGAGGTGCGAGTTGACAAAGCAACACTGGATCACCAGTGTGATAGGCAATAAACTAGAATCAATTTTCAAAATTAATTTTTAATATCAGGATAGCAAAACACATTAAGCAACTAAAAAGAGACATTCTCAAGAAGGGAACTGTCAATAAACTCTTCTCACCTGCTCTTTTCCGTAAAAGAAGGCTGAGTCAATGCTTTCTCCATTATGTTTTCCAGTTATCAATAGAATACCAACAAGGAGAGCAGGAATCCTATTAAAACGAGAGTTCAGAGAGAGAAAAAGAGAGAGAGAGAGAATGCATAGTAACTGTGTATGTGGAATCAGGTAAGCGAACAGAAAGCTACCAACTTACCCCCAGCCAGATATAATGATGATTCCAACAGGAATTTGTACCCTTTCTCTCTTTTTCAAAAGAAACAAAGAAATTGCTAGAAGGCCTAAGAATAAGAAACAGAGATTGAAAGACAGGTGATTACTCTCGATCTGCATCAGACTTCATGGAACTTTAACCAAGCTTATTTCAATAGTTGTCTGTAGTTCTTGCCCTAGAATTTACTCCTTCTAAATAAATGCTTTTCCCAATATATGTATATATTTTTTGTAATCTTTTTTTTGGCAGGGGGGAGTACTTCTATTAGTCTTTCATTTATCTATTTTCATCCACCTTTGTTCTTTGGCCCGTGTGGGCCTCCCATCGCAGTGGCCTGTTGCTGCAGAGAACTGGCTCTGGGTACATGTGCTCCAGAGCTCTGGCTAGGTAGTTGGACACATCGGTCCAGCTGCTCTGCGGCACGTGGGATCTTCACAGGCCAGGGATCGAACCGGTGACCCTTGCACTACAAGGCGGTGTTCTTACGCACTGG
The DNA here is from genome assembly GCA_022376925.1 of Tragulus kanchil. Lineage (NCBI taxonomy): Eukaryota > Metazoa > Chordata > Mammalia > Artiodactyla > Tragulidae > Tragulus > Tragulus kanchil. The sequence goes on from JAIOJX010000026.1 coordinate 272,319,962, forward strand.
ACCACCAGGCAAGCCCTTTCCTCAATATTTTGAAGCAAATTTTCTTAATTCAAAATTGCTCATGTTTTCCTTCCTATATTGTTTCTTTACTCAAATCTTCTTGTTTTATACATGAGGATTTTTTCAAAAAGCCCATATCATTTTGTTCTTTTGAGGCATGTGTTTGGAATTGAAGTATATTTGGAAAAAAATATTCTAAGCTGGTACAGAACAATTCTAAAAATAAAAACACCCCATTCTGCTGGTGCTAAGAAAGTATAGGCAATTCTTACAAAGATTTGTTTTTGGAAAATTCACTAAGTCTAACTGATGGACCTTAATACAAATATAAACTTAATACAAAAACAAATGTTCTGGGCTTCCCTGGTAGCTCAGTGGTAAAGAGTTTGCCTGCCAATGCAGGAGACACAAGTTGGATCCCTGATCTGGGAAGATCCCACATGCTGTGGAGCAACTAAGTCCATGAGCCACAACTATTGAGCCTGTGCTCTAGAGCCTCAGAGCTGCAACTATTGAGCCCATGTGCTGCAACTACTGAAGCCCGTGTGCCCTAGAGACCGAGTTCCACAACAAGAAAAGTTACCCCAACAAGAAGCCTGCTCACCTCATTCCCTGCAACTAGAGAAGCCTGGCTGTGAAAACCAGAATAGCCAAGAATAAATAAATGAATAAAAGTTTTAAAACCCACAAATGTTCTAACATTAAACAAGCTTATTTCAATAGTTGTCTGTAGTTCTTGCCCTAGAATTTACTCCTTCTAAATAAATGCTTTTCCCAATATATGTATATATTTTTTGTAATCTTTTTTTTGGCAGGGGGGAGTACTTCTATTAGTCTTTCATTTATCTATTTTCATCCACCTTTGTTCTTTGGCCCGTGTGGGCCTCCCATCGCAGTGGCCTGTTGCTGCAGAGAACTGGCTCTGGGTACATGTGCTCCAGAGCTCTGGCTAGGTAGTTGGACACATCGGTCCAGCTGCTCTGCGGCACGTGGGATCTTCACAGGCCAGGGATCGAACCGGTGACCCTTGCACTACAAGGCGGTGTTCTTACGCACTGGACCACCAGGCAAGCCCTTTCCTCAATATTTTGAAGCAAATTTTCTTAATTCAAAATTGCTCATGTTTTCCTTCCTATATTGTTTCTTTACTCAAATCTTCTTGTTTTATACATGAGGATTTTTTCAAAAAGCCCATATCATTTTGTTCTTTTGAGGCATGTGTTTGGAATTGAAGTATATTTGGAAAAAAATATTCTAAGCTGGTACAGAACAATTCTAAAAATAAAAACACCCCCATTCTGCTGGTGCTAAGAAAGTATAGGCAATTCTTACAAAGATTTGTTTTTGGAAAATTCACTAAGTCTAACTGATGGACCTTAATACAAATATAAACTTAATACAAAAACAAATGTTCTGGGCTTCCCTGGTAGCTCAGTGGTAAAGAGTTTGCCTGCCAATGCAGGAGACACAAGTTGGATCCCTGATCTGGGAAGATCCCACATGCTGTGGAGCAACTAAGTCCATGAGCCACAACTATTGAGCCTGTGCTCTAGAGCCTCAGAGCTGCAACTATTGAGCCCATGTGCTGCAACTACTGAAGCCCGTGTGCCCTAGAGACCGAGTTCCACAACAAGAAAAGTTACCCCAACAAGAAGCCTGCTCACCTCATTCCCTGCAACTAGAGAAGCCTGTGGCAGTAGTGAAAACCCAGAATAGCCAAGAATAAATAAATGAATAAAAGTTTTTAAAAAACCCCACAAATGTTCTAAACATTTAAACAAATGTTTCAAAACAAATATTTCACGAGCTTTCCTTATATCCAATTATTTACAGAAATAACATCTTATTTAATAAATTCCTCATAGCTATAGAAGCTTAGAACTTTTGGGTTGGAAGGGGCACTGTCTTAAATTAATGCCTTCATTTTATAGATACGTAAACAAGGGTTTGTCCAAGCCACACAGCCAGCAGAGGGCAGAGCTAGAAACCCAGCCTTCTGACTGGGTTTAGTTAAGTCCTTCAGCTCTGTCAGTGTTTCTAAAACTCAAGTCTGTCAACCCATAGGGATCTGGAAATTTCTATAAGGAGTGTTAAGTCTTTTTGGTTTATTTGCAATGGTAACCATCTGGATGATCCATCTGATAACCAAAGCACACTCTCATTATTTCAGGGTTTACACCTGGTTTTATATGAAGTGTGAGCCAAGTGAAGGCCAAATGATACCATAATACAACCCAAATGAACGTTCTGTGGTAGTCTGAAGAGAGAAAAGCAGTGAGATAACCAGGTCATAAGTAAAGGCAGGACAAACTTAAAAAAAGAAGACCTTACCCTGAGAAGTGAGTTCTATTTTACATTTCAAGCTGTGATTAGCAAAATAAGATCCTTTGTCATGTCAGTGAATGTTGCTAATTACTTACTGAGTTTGTAGTTTTGTTTAAATCTAATCTGTTAATTTGCTTTGGTTTTAAAATTGTTTATTAGTGGGCTTCCCTGGTGGTATGGTGGGTAAGGACACTGCCTTGCAGTGCAAGGCCGCCGGTTCGATTCTTGGCCTGGGAAAATCCCACGTGCCACGGAGCGGCTGGACCGATGTGTCCAATTACTGAGCTGGAGCTCTGGAGCGCGTGTGCCCAGAGCCAGTGCTCTGTGACAACAGAGGCCACTGCAATGGGAGGCCCACATGGGCCAAAGAACAAAGATGGATGAAAATAGATAAACGAAAGACCAATAGAAGTGGCCCGCCCCCCCACCAAAAAAAATTGTTTATTAGTTGTATATAACTTTGGCTACTTGATGCAAAGAGCTAACTCACTGGAAATGACCTTGATGCTGGGAAAAATTGATGGCGGAAGGATAAGGGGGCAACAGAGGATGAGATGGTTGGATGGTGTCACTGACTCAATGGACATGAATTTGAGCAAACTCTGGGAGACAGAGAAGGACAGGGAAGCCTGGTGTGCTGCAGTCCATGGTATCGCAAAGAGTCCGACACAACTTAGTGAATGGACAGCAACAAGGAACTCATACACAGATTTAAGATTATACAGATTAAGCAACACTGTGCTAGCAACTAAACACTAAAGAGTGCCAACTGTGCTAGAGTAGTGTGAGGAATTAAAATTCTAATGTTTATCATTTCATTCCTACCTTGTGAAGATATTGACATAAGATGAAGAGACTCAGTCTAAGCTTGAGAGTCTCACTGATGAAGCTACGAGAAAACTTGCTTGAATCAGTTCAGCTCTTTGGGCCTTATAAGCCTCATTTACAAAAGGGAATGAGGAATAAACTAGACCAGTGTTTCCAAAAGCATGGAGACTGTAGGTGGCACAAGGGTAAACATTTTTAAACTAATTATGTGTTTATTTTACCATGTGATTGAAAAAATTTTAACACATAAAACCTGGTATTTTACTGAGTTAAGGCGTGGAGTCTGAAGAGAGAAAAGCAGTGAGATAACCAGGTCATAAGTAAAGGCAGGACAAACTTAAAAAAAGAAGACCTTACCCTGAGAAGTGAGTTCTATTTTACATTTCAAGCTGTGATTAGCAAAATAAGATCCTTTGTCATGTCAGTGAATGTTGCTAATTACTTACTGAGTTTGTAGTTTTGTTTAAATCTAATCTGTTAATTTGCTTTGGTTTTAAAATTGTTTATTAGTGGGCTTCCCTGGTGGTATGGTGGGTAAGGACACTGCCTTGCAGTGCAAGGCCGCCGGTTCGATTCTTGGCCTGGGAAAATCCCACGTGCCACGGAGCGGCTGGACCGATGTGTCCAATTACTGAGCTGGAGCTCTGGAGCGCGTGTGCCCAGAGCCAGTGCTCTGTGACAACAGAGGCCACTGCAATGGGAGGCCCACATGGGCCAAAGAACAAAGATGGATGAAAATAGATAAACGAAAGACCAATAGAAGTGGCCCGCCCCCCCACCAAAAAAAATTGTTTATTAGTTGTATATAACTTTGGCTACTTGATGCAAAGAGCTAACTCACTGGAAATGACCTTGATGCTGGGAAAAATTGATGGCGGAAGGATAAGGGGGCAACAGAGGATGAGATGGTTGGATGGTGTCACTGACTCAATGGACATGAATTTGAGCAAACTCTGGGAGACAGAGAAGGACAGGGAAGCCTGGTGTGCTGCAGTCCATGGTATCGCAAAGAGTCCGACACAACTTAGTGAATGGACAGCAACAAGGAACTCATACACAGATTTAAGATTATACAGATTAAGCAACACTGTGCTAGCAACTAAACACTAAAGAGTGCCAACTGTGCTAGAGTAGTGTGAGGAATTAAAATTCTAATGTTTATCATTTCATTCCTACCTTGTGAAGATATTGACATAAGATGAAGAGACTCAGTCTAAGCTTGAGAGTCTCACTGATGAAGCTACGAGAAAACTTGCTTGAATCAGTTCAGCTCTTTGGGCCTTATAAGCCTCATTTACAAAAGGGAATGAGGAATAAACTAGACCAGTGTTTCCAAAAGCATGGAGACTGTAGGTGGCACAAGGGTAAACATTTTTAAACTAATTATGTGTTTATTTTACCATGTGATTGAAAAAATTTTAACACATAAAACCTGGTATTTTACTGAGTTAAGGCTAATTTACAATACTAAAGTTAAAAAAACAAGAGTCAATTTTAAGGGGGAAAGAAAGGACAAGTGGTATGCAGATATGGCAAAACTCATGAGGATGTTTTGAAAATGAGTAAAATTGAAAATGGATGAACAGGATGATTTAAAATGACATTTTAGGTCTAAAATTCTGTCATAATAATCTCGACGTTAAAGGGCAGCTTCATCAGGGTCAGGGAATTCAGGACAGCTTCTTTGGAGATTTTGGTATTCAAGCTTGAAGAGGATTTCAGAGAAACTTGGAGATTTTTGATAGATCGATTTATTTACTGCTCTCATTCTCATTATAAACTTAAACTTAATAAACCTAGGGTGTTAGAAATCACTGGTTCCTCTGTATTTGGAAATAAAGTCTTTAGGGTCTTTTAACTTGACAGATCAGGAAAACTTATACCATACAAGGTATACTCGCCTTTAAAAAGCACAAACCTTCTCCATTTTGCAGTGAATTCATTTTGTAATTCCTCACCACATTTTTGCTTCACTTCAAAAGGCTGTTGACTTAAATGGGTCCTGCTTTTGATCCTGAAGGCATGAAATCAAAGGCCTGTCTCCTTCAGCCACTTCCTGACATCTGCCTACTAACAGTGGCTATAACTAGCGTGCCCATTCTACAATTTCCTTTTATGTGCAAAGAGTCCGACACAACTTAGTGAATGGACAGCAACAAGGAACTCATACACAGATTTAAGATTATACAGATTAAGCAACACTGTGCTAGCAACTAAACACTAAAGAGTGCCAACTGTGCTAGAGTAGTGTGAGGAATTAAAATTCTAATGTTTATCATTTCATTCCTACCTTGTGAAGATATTGACATAAGATGAAGAGACTCAGTCTAAGCTTGAGAGTCTCACTGATGAAGCTACGAGAAAACTTGCTTGAATCAGTTCAGCTCTTTGGGCCTTATAAGCCTCATTTACAAAAGGGAATGAGGAATAAACTAGACCAGTGTTTCCAAAAGCATGGAGACTGTAGGTGGCACAAGGGTAAACATTTTTAAACTAATTATGTGTTTATTTTACCATGTGATTGAAAAAATTTTAACACATAAAACCTGGTATTTTACTGAGTTAAGGCTAATTTACAATACTAAAGTTAAAAAAACAAGAGTCAATTTTAAGGGGGAAAGAAAGGACAAGTGGTATGCAGATATGGCAAAACTCATGAGGATGTTTTGAAAATGAGTAAAATTGAAAATGGATGAACAGGATGATTTAAAATGACATTTTAGGTCTAAAATTCTGTCATAATAATCTCGACGTTAAAGGGCAGCTTCATCAGGGTCAGGGAATTCAGGACAGCTTCTTTGGAGATTTTGGTATTCAAGCTTGAAGAGGATTTCAGAGAAACTTGGAGATTTTTGATAGATCGATTTATTTACTGCTCTCATTCTCATTATAAACTTAAACTTAATAAACCTAGGGTGTTAGAAATCACTGGTTCCTCTGTATTTGGAAATAAAGTCTTTAGGGTCTTTTAACTTGACAGATCAGGAAAACTTATACCATACAAGGTATACTCGCCTTTAAAAAGCACAAACCTTCTCCATTTTGCAGTGAATTCATTTTGTAATTCCTCACCACATTTTTGCTTCACTTCAAAAGGCTGTTGACTTAAATGGGTCCTGCTTTTGATCCTGAAGGCATGAAATCAAAGGCCTGTCTCCTTCAGCCACTTCCTGACATCTGCCTACTAACAGTGGCTATAACTAGCGTGCCCATTCTACAATTTCCTTTTATGTGCCATATTATAGGTTTGCATTTGTGGCATGAATACAAATCAGCCAGACTGTTTCACAAACATACCATGATATATGCACCCAAATGAATGTTTTCCTTCAAAAGAGCAATCTGCTAAAACATTTGAATACCTTTTTTGGAGCCAGTTGAAATGAAAAATAGTTCTTTCTTACTGAGCATTCTTCTATTTCCATATTCTTTCATTCACATGTTTTTCTTATTCTCATATTACTGCTCTTGCTTCTATTTAATGATACAGTTACTCTGGTTGATGCCTACCATGTACCAGGCATAAACAGCCATATTTAATTTAATTCTCAAAATGACTCTCTAAGGTGCGATAATCCAAGTTTACACGTAAGGAAACTGAGACTGCAAGTTACGTCATTTGCTTAAGGCAGAGCCAGAACTGTTCATTCAGTTCAGCTGGGTTCTATGTGCGCTCTGGGACACACCCCACATCCTTCTCCCCTTCTCCCCAGTCCTTCCTTTCACTACCTGCTTCCAGTGTTGCCCTCTCAGTGGCTCAAAGGGGAGTTACACTGACTATGGCCTAGAACCCAAGACCCTGAGGAAATGGTATCCGACTGGAAACCACCTGAGCCCGTGCAGAAACAGAGTGATTAGGAAACAGAACTCAGCTTTGCAGAGTGCCTAGTTAGTGGGTGTAACTGCCTGAGAGATGCCCTAATCCTGTACTGCTAGACTTCAAATAGATCACTAACAGCTGGACCCTCAAGTGATGGAGGGGAGAGGAACCTAAATTTCTCTTCTTATCCACTTACCCGTCCACAGGTAGGTGCTATAGAGGGAACTGTACAATAACACAAACACCAGAATTTGTCCCACAAAATTTTTTTCTTTGACAAAATTCCTCACCACATTTTGCTTCACTTCAAAAGGCTGTTGACTTAAATGGGTCCTGCTTTTGATCCTGAAGGCATGAAATCAAAGGCCTGTCTCCTTCAGCCACTTCCTGACATCTGCCTACTAACAGTGGCTATAACTAGCGTGCCCATTCTACAATTTCCTTTTATGTGCCATATTATAGGTTTGCATTTGTGGCATGAATACAAATCAGCCAGACTGTTTCACAAACATACCATGATATATGCACCCAAATGAATGTTTTCCTTCAAAAGAGCAATCTGCTAAAACATTTGAATACCTTTTTTGGAGCCAGTTGAAATGAAAAATAGTTCTTTCTTACTGAGCATTCTTCTATTTCCATATTCTTTCATTCACATGTTTTCTTATTCTCATATTACTGCTCTTGCTTCTATTTAATGATACAGTTACTCTGGTTGATGCCTACCATGTACCAGGCATAAACAGCCATATTTAATTTAATTCTCAAAATGACTCTCTAAGGTGCGATAATCCAAGTTTACACGTAAGGAAACTGAGACTGCAAGTTACGTCATTTGCTTAAGGCAGAGCCAGAACTGTTCATTCAGTTCAGCTGGGTTCTATGTGCGCTCTGGGACACACCCCACATCCTTCTCCCCTTCTCCCCAGTCCTTCCTTTCACTACCTGCTTCCAGTGTTGCCCTCTCAGTGGCTCAAAGGGGAGTTACACTGACTATGGCCTAGAACCCAAGACCCTGAGGAAATGGTATCCGACTGGAAACCACCTGAGCCCGTGCAGAAACAGAGTGATTAGGAAACAGAACTCAGCTTTGCAGAGTGCCTAGTTAGTGGGTGTAACTGCCTGAGAGATGCCCTAATCCTGTACTGCTAGACTTCAAATAGATCACTAACAGCTGGACCCTCAAGTGATGGAGGGGAGAGGAACCTAAATTTCTCTTCTTATCCACTTACCCGTCCACAGGTAGGTGCTATAGAGGGAACTGTACAATAACACAAACACCAGAATTTGTCCCACAAAATTTTTTTCTTTGACAAAATTCCATATCATCATTCCAGCACAGACGATAGACTGCAGAAAAAAAATGATAAAAAAAAGTCAGTCATACTCACATGACTCATACTCATGTGTTTTATTCATAGCAACTATAATTATTCACTTAAAATTATGCTGAGAAATTAACTACTGCATGCTAGTTATACTAGAACTTTTAAGTTTTTTGATTAAAAAACTTTATACAGAGCCTTTAACAATGCACGTATTTAACTGAAACAGATAATGACAACATTCTAAAATCCTAAGACCTAATATTTAGTAAACATTTACATTCAAATGTAAACTTCTTTCCACTATAATTTCAGACATGCAAAGATTTAACTGGAAAAGTAAGATTGTAAGAAAGTTTAATTTTTAATAATTCAATTACTTCTATTAAAAAATGCAAAATTATCACTGAATGCTATTACATTACAATTGTCTTTTCATGTCCATGGAGGATTGGTTCTAGGATCCCCTCCTCAACCCTTGGCAGATACAAAAATCCAAGGATGCTCAAGTTTCTTATGCAAAATTCTGTACTATTTGCACATAACTTATGTACGTCTTCCTATATACTTTAAATCACCTCCTATAATACCAGATACAATGTTAATGCTACATAAATAGTGTTGGCATATGGCAAATTCAAGTTTTGCTTTTTGGAACTTTCTGGAGTTTTCTTCTGAATATTTTTCATCTGTGGCTGGTTGAACCTGAGCATGTGGAACCTATGGATATGGAGGGCCAACTGTATTAGCCTTAACTTTACATAGTGCAAGATCTAATGCAATATTTAATTAGACATACATAAATTGTAATCAAACTGCAGCTGATTATATTTGGTAAAAAATACTTTGACTTTATAACCAGAAAGACCCAACAAAGAAATTTTCTCCTCTACAGCAATATAATCAATGAGAAAAACACAGTTTTAATTATCTGAAGGTTTACTAACCTGAGCAATGAGTAAATTAGTTGTAAGCATATGAGGAAGCTGCTTATATTTCTTGCTCAAAAGAAGAATCACCAAAGACCAGCTGGACCCTCAAGTGATGGAGGGGAGAGGAACCTAAATTTCTCTTCTTATCCACTTACCCGTCCACAGGTAGGTGCTATAGAGGGAACTGTACAATAACACAAACACCAGAATTTGTCCCACAAAATTTTTTTCTTTGACAAAATTCCATATCATCATTCCAGCACAGACGATAGACTGCAGAAAAAAAATGATAAAAAAAAGTCAGTCATACTCACATGACTCATACTCATGTGTTTTATTCATAGCAACTATAATTATTCACTTAAAATTATGCTGAGAAATTAACTACTGCATGCTAGTTATACTAGAACTTTTAAGTTTTTTGATTAAAAAACTTTATACAGAGCCTTTAACAATGCACGTATTTAACTGAAACAGATAATGACAACATTCTAAAATCCTAAGACCTAATATTTAGTAAACATTTACATTCAAATGTAAACTTCTTTCCACTATAATTTCAGACATGCAAAGATTTAACTGGAAAAGTAAGATTGTAAGAAATTTTAAATTTTTTAATAATTCAATTACTTCTATTAAAAAATGCAAAATTATCACTGAATGCTATTACATTACAATTGTCTTTTCATGTCCATGGAGGATTGGTTCTAGGATCCCCTCCTCAACCCTTGGCAGATACAAAAATCCAAGGATGCTCAAGTTTCTTATGCAAAATTCTGTACTATTTGCACATAACTTATGTACGTCTTCCTATATACTTTAAATCACCTCCTATAATACCAGATACAATGTTAATGCTACATAAATAGTGTTGGCATATGGCAAATTCAAGTTTTGCTTTTTGGAACTTTCTGGAGTTTTCTTCTGAATATTTTTCATCTGTGGCTGGTTGAACCTGAGCATGTGGAACCTATGGATATGGAGGGCCAACTGTATTAGCCTTAACTTTACATAGTGCAAGATCTAATGCAATATTTAATTAGACATACATAAATTGTAATCAAACTGCAGCTGATTATATTTGGTAAAAAATACTTTGACTTTATAACCAGAAAGACCCAACAAAGAAATTTTCTCCTCTACAGCAATATAATCAATGAGAAAAACACAGTTTTAATTATCTGAAGGTTTACTAACCTGAGCAATGAGTAAATTAGTTGTAAGCATATGAGGAAGCTGCTTATATTTCTTGCTCAAAAGAAGAATCACCAAAGACCAGATCTTAAAGACAGAGGTTAAGAAGTTATCCAGGGGGGCTTCCCTTGTGGCTCAGTGGATAAGAACCTGTCTGCCAATGCAGGAGACACAGGTTCGATCCCTGATCCTGGAAGATCCCACATACCACAGAACAGCTAAACCCACACATCAGCAAAGACCTAGCACAGCCAAAAATAAATAAAGCTTTAAAAAAAAAAAAGTTATCCAGGTTTCTTAATATTTATAACTACAAAGTAAGTTACTAATTTTATTTTAATTACTAATACTTATTAGCCTCTTTAAAGAATTCTTTTACCTTGGTTCAAAATGGAACTGCAATATTTTATTTCTTTTAACCTTAGTTCCCAAAAGGGTATTAAGGTAAGCTAATATCCAAAGTAAAATAAAAAGGAGGAGGAGAACTCATGGTAAATTAACTCCAAAAAGGACAGAGTCCTTAAGAACTAATGCCTCGACCAAGGCCATGTTCCAACTTTCCCTACCTTTGGTGGCCGGGGTGGGACAGAGGTTCACAGCCAACTAGTCAAAAAAAAGATGTCAGTGGCAGATGCAGGTATAATGCACTACCCCAAATTTTCCCATTTTGATTCCACCATATTGGCTCATGAGGTATCTAAATTTCAGGCTATCTTACTTCAAACAACACATGTCACCCTCCTCAAGATGAATTTTCCTGCATGCTTTATATTTAGAAGGACACATAATGTCACCTAAATATGCTATTTGATTTCCTTCTTTCTTCTCACCTCACTGTCAAGCAAAACTTATAGTGTCTCTCCCCGCCACCAAACTGCCCTCTTATCAATGGGTGTAGATTTTAAGAATATATAACAGAAATGAAATTTCTTAAAAAATGACATTAATCACACATATATTTGTTTCCAATATACATAATCATCCTTATCTCCTTTGACAGCAAATGTTGGCTTTTATTTTTCAGCCAGAAGACTGTTTGAATTCAATAGGAAACTCAATCTATAAAATACTCTAGTTGCCAAGTGTATAAGTATTTAATTTCAGCTAGATATATTCAAAAGTTTCATTAACATTAAATGGGTGTTTGGTCTTAATCCCAAAGGTTCCTTACTACAACACGATTCTACAGTATCTAGTATTTGTATAGTGATCCACCATTTGCAGAATGCTTTTTGCATATATTGCCTCACGTAATCCTTAAAATGAACCACAAAATAGGTGAAGCTATTATCTCTATTTTATAGATGAGAAAACTGAGCCTTAGAGAGGTTAAAGTAACTCCACAGAGAAATACAACAAGTTTGTGATAGGACCAGGAGTCAAATCCAGGTCTGACTAAATCTCATGCCTGTCTGTTAAACAACTCTTAACTCCCAACTGGAAAGACAAAACTCAGAAGGCTCATACTATATTTTATGGGCAGGCTTTGGTTTTCTCTATTGTATAAGAAATTAGAGTTTTATTCCTTAACTTTTGGTTACCAAGCTATTCTCAGATTCCTTCTGTGGTTTTCATTCATTTTTATATTGATCATACTTACCAAGGAGACTAGGCTGATAATACTTATATCAAAACTAACATTCTGGATGGCATATGCCAGTGGCTTGGGGTCCATGGTGGGAAAAGTCAATAACCAGGCAGAAACGTACATAATTGGTGCAGACACAAATGTGCTTATTACCATCCCCGAGGTTATCTGCCAAAATGAATTCAAATTGAGGAAGAGTCACAGTCTCACGTAAATAATTCCCACAAACTTAGCCACAGTGCACTAAGGCATTCTAAAATAAAAGCAAGAGTCAATAAAAAGACATCACAGAATCCAGCACGTTATCTAAATATCATATTCCCCTTTTCTGAGTGCTCTTAAAAGAAAACACAGTTAAGTTCCCCTGTTTCCTCAGGGGATGCTCAATTTATATTTGCATGTAACAATGTTAGAAATCCCACAGCTGATGGTTATCTTCTGAGCTCTAGAAAGGAAATCATACTAATTATCTACTTAAAGTGATACCAGTTTCCTTCCATACTATTTTATAAAATATAGGGTAGTAAAAGCAATTTCAAAAAGAGAAAAATTACCATGCAAACATTTTACTGATTAAATAATGGAACTAACCTTCAGTAAACAATTTAGTTCCTTCATGTTGTATTTCAAAAACATCTACTCTACTGCTGTAGATAACATGTACAGTATGCTTAGACACTAGTTGGTGTTAACTGATTTAACTATTTATTGGAGCTGATAATGTGTTGTTTTGCATCTAGTGAATAAAACAGATTTTATTCCCTCAAATTGCAAAAGTTACCCTTCTGTAAATAACCTTAAGGCTTAACTATAATTGCAGCATCAAAATACTTGGAACTAAAAAAAGATTAATGAAAAAATTCGTGGCTGAATAAACATCCCAGATTAAATATCTCTATTGTTACATGCATGCATGAGTGCTCAGTCACTTCCATCATGTCTGACTCTTTGCGACCTAATGGGCCACAGCCCTCCAGTCTCCTCTGTCCATGGGATTCTCCAGGCCAGAATACTGAAGGAGGGCATGGCAACCCAACCCACCCAGGGATCAAGCCTGTCTCTCGGGCTTCCCTGGTGGTCCAGTGGGTAAGGACACCGCCTTGCAGTGCAAGGGGCTCCGGTTCGATGCCTGGCCTAGGAAGATCCCACATGCCGTGCAGCAGCTGGACCAATGTGTCCAATTACCGAGCCGGAGCTCTGGAGCGCATGCGCCCAGAGCTGGTGCTCTGCGACAACAGAGGCCACCTCGATGAGAGGCCCACAGGAGCCAAAGAACAAAGACGGATGAAAATAGAGAAATGAAAGACCAATGAAAGTGTCCTGCCCGCTCCCCTCCCTTCCCACCCCACCCCCCTAAAAAAAAAAACCCAAAAATAACCCTGTCTCTCCTGCATTACAGGCGGACTCTTTACTGCTGAGCCAGGGGGAAAGCCCATTGTTACATGATGCCTCCTTATTTACAATGAGGCAGTTTCCAGGTATCAAATTCTCATAAAAGAATGTAGATTTCTGTGCTTTAAAAATTCACTCTTTTTACTAACCAAACAATCAAACGTAGCAAGTAATATATACATACAATCTCTACTTCCATGTTGAACTGTGTTGCAAAGATAGCCACTCCTGGGGCTACAGGAAAGACACCATACAAAAATGCGAAATTTGATAAACTTGTGTGGTTCACCGCACTGTCACCCTTGTCCAAGAGTTCCACCATTTCTCTGCACAGAAGTGGTAGCACCAGGCTGAAGAAACAAGAAATGCATCATTTACTTGATATCAAAGCATGCTAGTCCCCAAGTAATAAACTGGCCTAGTGAACGTGGTATTAGATTATTCTTCTCCTGCCCATAAGGCATAATTTTACAAAAATTCGATTTAGAGTTACTTAAAGTGAAATAATATTCTAGAAATACTTCAAATATCAGGAATTAGGAGGAGAAAGAACTGTTTTTCTTTTTTTTTTCTCTTTGAATAATCTTCTTGAAAAAAATATGTAAGAAGTTGCAATCACACTGCTGTTTCTTGCTTTTCACATTAGTTCACTGCAATGTTAAAAGAAAAAAAGACAACCTGAGTAAACTTTTATCTTTTCAAGAAAATTACTAAACTCATTTTTCCGAAAAAAAAAAAAAAAAGCTGACCTTCATTATGATTAGGAGTTTAAATGGTTTGGGTGATAACAATGCTACTTAATTAGATTCTAAAAGCCAGTAGAGAAATAGGTATCCTACAATTAGCTTTTTGTCTTTGTAAAGAAAGAAGGTTTAGCAAAGGGAACTGAAATAATTGAGGCAGAGCAAAAGACTAGTTAAATCCAAATCTGGTGAAGAGTCAATTACGAAACAAATCCTCTAGGATTAAAGAAAGAGCATGCCAACAGTAGTGAACTAATGGAGTTTCGCTTTATGAAGAATAAAACCAAGGTTAATATTGTCACAGCAGCACCTTCAGAGATGCTCTTGGATAGAGCAAAAGAATCACTCTTATGTATTTTTTTTTTTTTAATTAAAAGAAGAAGAGGGCTTCCCTGGTTGTCCAGTGGGTGAAGAGTTCACCCTGCAGTGCAGGGGGTTCTGGTTCAATTCCTGGCCCGGGAAGGTCCCACGTGCCACAGAGCAGCTGGACTGGTGTGTCCAATTACAAGCCAGCGCTCTGGAGTGCATGCGCCCAGAGCCAGTGCTCTGCAAAGAGAGAGGCCACTGCAATGGGAGGCCCACACAGGCCAAAGAACAAAGATGGATGAAAATAAAAAAAAAAAGAAGAAATTATGTAATAGAGATCAAAGAACCAGAAAAAAGATTTTTAAAGTGAGAATATTTAAATATTTATAAGTAATGGTTGGTAATTACTACATTTATTACTGCAGCAAAACTAAATATTATTTATTTCCAAAAGCATAAATAATCTTCAGAATTTATATTTTCATTACTTTGAATAAATAGCCAAAATTATAAAAATGAAAGAAATGTTTTTCTTTTTTTCTCTTTGAATAATCTTCTTGAAAAAAATATGTAAGAAGTTGCAATCACACTGCTGTTTCTTGCTTTTCACATTAGTTCACTGCAATGTTAAAAGAAAAAAAGACAACCTGAGTAAACTTTTATCTTTTCAAGAAAATTACTAAACTCATTTTTCCGAAAAAAAAAAAAAAAAGCTGACCTTCATTATGATTAGGAGTTTAAATGGTTTGGGTGATAACAATGCTACTTAATTAGATTCTAAAAGCCAGTAGAGAAATAGGTATCCTACAATTAGCTTTTTGTCTTTGTAAAGAAAGAAGGTTTAGCAAAGGGAACTGAAATAATTGAGGCAGAGCAAAAGACTAGTTAAATCCAAATCTGGTGAAGAGTCAATTACGAAACAAATCCTCTAGGATTAAAGAAAGAGCATGCCAACAGTAGTGAACTAATGGAGTTTCGCTTTATGAAGAATAAAACCAAGGTTAATATTGTCACAGCAGCACCTTCAGAGATGCTCTTGGATAGAGCAAAAGAATCACTCTTATGTATTTTTTTTTTTTTAATTAAAAGAAGAAGAGGGCTTCCCTGGTTGTCCAGTGGGTGAAGAGTTCACCCTGCAGTGCAGGGGGTTCTGGTTCAATTCCTGGCCCGGGAAGGTCCCACGTGCCACAGAGCAGCTGGACTGGTGTGTCCAATTACAAGCCAGCGCTCTGGAGTGCATGCGCCCAGAGCCAGTGCTCTGCAAAGAGAGAGGCCACTGCAATGGGAGGCCCACACAGGCCAGAGAATAAAGATGGATGAAAAATGAATAAAAAATCAATAAAAAGAGGCCAAAATTTAAAAAAAGAAGAAGAAATTATGTAATAGAGATCAAAGAACCAGAAAAAAGATTTTTAAAGTGAGAATATTTAAATATTTATAAGTAATGGTTGGTAATTACTACATTTATTACTGCAGCAAAACTAAATATTATTTATTTCCAAAAGCATAAATAATCTTCAGAATTTATATTTTCATTACTTTGAATAAATAGATACTATTCATATTACACTGTTCTAATAAATTTAATTGTCTACACAGGAGCTAAATTCAACAGTTAAATATGCCCCAAGAACCCTGGGATAATTTTATAGTAAAATTCCAGGAAGTATAATTCTATGGCTAAAGAGATTGAAGAATTCTTAACTAAGGAGCTAAAACATTTCATTTGCAGGCTAGGATCAGATGATTGATAATAATCAATACTGTTGACTTACCCGTATTTAGAAAATTCAACCACCTTCAGAATTTTAGAATATTTCCCCCCAAATTCATGAAATAAAGTTGTATGTTTAAAATTATTATTTTCCTCGTAGCCAGTAGGATTTTAATAGATTTAGAAAACTCAGAAATCCTGCGAAATTCCCTTAAAAATATGATCAGACTAGGATATTAGAAGATATTAAGTAAAATTACATAAAAACTGAAAGGAAACCAATAGTCTTTATCCTCTGACAGACAATAAAATGGGAAAAAACAAACAAACAAGTCTTTCACAAAGTACAATCCCCGGGTAAATGAGTGAAACTTACAGTTTAGCTGTGATAAGAAGAATTAGTACAACAAATCCTGACTTCTTCAGTTTCTTGATTTTTCCTACCATTGTAAGACCAAGGTAAAATAGAGCTGATCCAGAAAAAGAATTTGCAAGTCCGTCAAGAAAATTTTCCATATATACAGGCACCTTTTGATCGAGAATAAAATTGAAGGCAATGCCAATGAAGACCATAAATACTATTGGGTTCTGTAACACACGCAAAAGTCCAAGTCCCACAATTTTCACTTTGTTTTGAGAAGCATTTTGAGTGTCTTTCCATTTCTGGATTTCACAGAAGATAAACCCTATAGGGTTTAACATCATAAGAGATATTGGCGCCACTAAGTAAATATACTGGAGATATTCAGGGTATGTTGTTTGATATAAAGCTTCAACTGTAAAATACAAATTAAAATTGATTTTTAAATGATTACCACAGAAATATAATAAATTATGTACATAATATTTTCCATGCTTAATTATGACATATTGTACATTAACCTAAATAGTTTAGAATGAACCTCATTAGCTTAGTTGTGGAAAAGTATGTTTTAGTAATAACTCTGAAAAGGAGGAAAAACACTTATTAAGTGAAAGTTAATAAAGTGATAATCAACTTTAAACAGTTACTTTTTGTTAAGCTCACTAATTTTTTTTGGTGGGGGGGCACTTCTATTGATCTTTCATTTATTTACCTTTGTTCTTTGGCCCGTGTGGGCCTCCCATCGCAGTGGCCTCTCTTTCGTCGCAGAGCACCGACTCTGGGCTCATGTGCTCCAGAGCTCTGGCTCGGTAATTGGACACATCCAGAGAATGTGGGAAGATCCAGCTGCTCTGTGGTATGTGGTATCTTCCCAGGCCAGGGATCAAAATGGCACCCCTTGCACTACAAGGCGGTGTCCTTACCCACTGGACCACCAGGAAAGCCCTAAACTCACTAATTTTTACTATGTAGACGCGAAGACTAGTCTCAGTAAGGGGATGTAAACATACACTTCTTTTTTGGCATTAACTATATTTTTTAATGAAGGATAATAGCTTTACAGACATATAGTTCTTAAAACAATTCAAAGTAAAAATCTACTAACAGGGCTTCCCTGGTGGTCCACTGGGTAGTGCAAGGGGGGGGCGCCAGTTTGGTCCCTGGCCTGGGAAGATCCCACGTGTTTAAGTAGTCATAGCACCAAGGTGGTTGCTGATTCTCTTGAGAGGGAAGGTTCTTTGAAGTGGTGAGGCAGAAATCAGAGGACAGAAAACAGGAGAGAAAGGAGGAGACAACGGACTGAAAAATGAGCACCAACGTGATGGAGTCCAAGCTATATAGGAAAAGAAGTGAAGATAGGACATGGCCAACAGATAGAAAGAAGAGAGGTCAGAGATGAGAGGTTCCTGTGAAGCAGATGTGGGTGGAAATTTAGGAGTTCACTATAAGTCAGATAGTGAGCTGTTGAATTTAGTATTTCCCAGATGACAAGGTTCAGGATGTGGCTATTGGAGTTGGTGGCTAAAATGCAGTAGAGGAAAATATCATTGGAGGTGAGGAGGTCAAGGAACTGAGAGACCAGAGAAGCAGGTAGTTCGCATGAACACTAACGTCAAACAAGGTAATGGTGAAATTTGGGAGTGGAGAAGACGACAGAGAGCCAGACATTAATCTTCAGTGAATGAGCAGTGACAAGAATGAGGTTAGCAGCAAAAAGTGCTAGACCACAAAGAGTGGTCTAGCCAGGCAGCAGCAACCTCAGAGAAGTGGTTTTTACAGAAGAGCAGAGAAAAAATGACCCAGCAGTGTATACAATGGCTATAAGGATGCCAGTCTTGCCCACCCATGGCTCACGTGGTATGAAGGTAGAGAACGTGAGCAGCCTAAACTGGAGAGGAATGAACACCTTCGGGAAGGAAGACGAGTGAAGATGCTGAAGAATTATTCAGAGCTGGAAAGGTGGATCCAAGAAATGTTTTGAAAGGAGGTTACAGTGAAGTCATGTCAATGCACATTTGACTAATGCAAATCCAACTACGCTTTCTTACGGAAACAAAAGCTTCAGTTTTCTTTTTCATAAAGCATGCCCCCAAATGCAAACTAATTACTTGTTCACTGAAGAACAACACTTGAGAAAGAATCTGATTTTTAGACTTATGAAAAACGGTACAATATACATGAAATATGTAAGCTCTATTTTGTGGGTGACTGGAGGGATTTTTTAAGGGTTCAATTGAAATGATGACTTTGGAATCTAACCACTGTATAAGATGAGTCTCCTTGGAAGGGGATGGGGGTTGGATCAGACTTTTAGCAGTTTCTTGATTCATGTGAGGGTGGGTGGCCTGCTCTTGGCTTGATCAGGGCAACTTCGAGCCTTGCAGGTAGCAAATTTATGTGAAGGCACATTTTTGGCAATGAGTTTTAAAATTATTCAAACTAATATATACGAAGGTTGATTCATAAATGATTTTCAAGTTGAGAGAGATAAAAAAAGAACACCCACAATTACTTGCTTCACAAGAGAGGCAATCATGTGAAAAAATGTAAAAGATTAGGTTTCTCAATTTACATTAAGATAAAATGACACAGGTAGAAAAATATATTTGTTTACTTACTCAGGATACATAAGTTCAGTTAATGTCAAGCGCAAGTCCTGTTAGTTATACAACTGGATTATATAACCTTTAGAAGATCTTGTTCTCATTAGCTAAGACCCACTTTTTATAAGACTCAATTCCCTTTTTTTCAGCTAAGCACATACAGAAGTCTCTAATATCTCTGAAATGCAGTGGTTAAACAAAACACATTTGATTATATAAAATTTCACAAATTCTTTCTACTGATTTCCAAATTAGATATACTAGCTCTATAACTCAGTGGTTTTTCTTTCATGTTTCATAAAGTTTCATCTTATAAGCTAAAGAAAAACCACATTTGATAACTATTTCTGATTAGACATCGAAGTCAAAGAGAAAGGTCTATCTATACCTGGCCCCGCTTCCATTTTTAAAATAGAATATATTTTGGAAAAGCCTTGTGTTTTCAATTTTATCTTAAGAATTTCCCCAAGTAGCCAAAATAAAAGGCATAAATGTACTTTCCTGGTACAATAGCACTTAATCATCATCACATAATGGCCTTCAGATTGTTTTAAAAGCTCAAAGCTATTATCTAGGACTAACCAATCACCAAATACTTTTTTTTTTTTTCATGTTCTTTTTTTTGTTATTTAATTCCTCAAAATTGGACTTCCATGGAGGTTCAGTGGCTAAGAAATATCTTAAGACCCAAAAAAACCGGTAACAAAAATACATGAAATATGTAAGCTCTATTTTGTGGGTGACTGGAGGGATTTTTTAAGGGTTCAATTGAAATGATGACTTTGGAATCTAACCACTGTATAAGATGAGTCTCCTTGGAAGGGATGGGGTTGGATCAGACTTTTAGCAGTTTCTTGATTCATGTGAGGGTGGGTGGCCTGCTCTTGGCTTGATCAGGGCAACTTCGAGCCTTGCAGGTAGCAAATTTATGTGAAGGCACATTTTTGGCAATGAGTTTTAAAATTATTCAAACTAATATATACGAAGGTTGATTCATAAATGATTTTCAAGTTGAGAGAGATAAAAAAAGAACACCCACAATTACTTGCTTCACAAGAGAGGCAATCATGTGAAAAAATGTAAAAGATTAGGTTTCTCAATTTACATTAAGATAAAATGACACAGGTAGAAAAATATATTTGTTTACTTACTCAGGATACATAAGTTCAGTTAATGTCAAGCGCAAGTCCTGTTAGTTATACAACTGGATTATATAACCTTTAGAAGATCTTGTTCTCATTAGCTAAGACCCATTTTTTATAAGACTCAATTCCCTTTTTTTCAGCTAAGCACATACAGAAGTCTCTAATATCTCTGAAATGCAGTGGTTAAACAAAACACATTTGATTATATAAAATTTCACAAATTCTTTCTACTGATTTCCAAATTAGATATACTAGCTCTATAACTCAGTGGTTTTTCTTTCATGTTTCATAAAGTTTCATCTTATAAGCTAAAGAAAAACCACATTTGATAACTATTTCTGATTAGACATCGAAGTCAAAGAGAAAGGTCTATCTATACCTGGCCCCGCTTCCATTTTTAAAATAGAATATATTTTGGAAAAGCCTTGTGTTTTCAATTTTATCTTAAGAATTTCCCCAAGTAGCCAAAATAAAAGGCATAAATGTACTTTCCTGGTACAATAGCACTTAATCATCATCACATAATGGCCTTCAGATTGTTTTAAAAGCTCAAAGCTATTATCTAGGACTAACCAATCACCAAATACTTTTTTTTTTTTGCATGTTCTTTTGTATTTAATTCCTAAATGGAATCTTGATTCCTACTACTTCCACTAGTCAAAAGTCTCAAAATTGGACTTCCATGGAGGTTCAGTGGCTAAGACGTCACCTTCCA
The DNA here is from genome assembly GCA_022376925.1 of Tragulus kanchil. NCBI lineage: Eukaryota > Metazoa > Chordata > Mammalia > Artiodactyla > Tragulidae > Tragulus > Tragulus kanchil. Next base: position 272,340,956 of record JAIOJX010000026.1, read on the forward strand.
ATTCAGAGGGTACCAGTTCACCCTTGGCCAGGGAGCTAAGATCTCACATGCCTCCTGGCCAAAAACACCCACAAAATATAAAACAGAAGCAATACTGTAACAAATTCAACAAAGACTTTAAAAATGATCGACATAAAGAAGAAAATCTCAAAATTGGGTTACCTACTGTTTTTACCAACCTATATTCTCTGGGTTTTCTTGACCATCCCCTTCATTCGTTTTATTCACTATTGACAATATAACCTAAATCTTAAATTTCAAAAATAAAGATTTTCCCACAGCTCTTCCCACCCACAAGACCATATACAAAATCCTTCTTTTGACATTCACAGTCCAGGGGCCACAAGTTGGTTCCTTATTTATTCAGCTCATCTCTCACTCTGCCTCTATCAGCCAGTTGGTATCTCTGTTACGGATAAACATCAGGTTCATATGTCACTGTTACGGATGAATGTCAGGTTTATAATTACTAGCTCTATATGCTGATCATCATCCCCCAATTCTCCTTCCTTACCCAGGTCTTGCCTACTATTTAAAACCTGTCTAAAGTACCACTTCTTTCAGTAAGTCTTCAGTCTACATCACGGATCTCCCCTTCCCTGGATGGCTCTGCTACTTTGTATCATACCAGTGCCTCCTCAACACATTCTGAGTTCCTTGAAGGCATCCTTTTATAGCCCCCAGTTCCAGCAGAGTGCTAAGCAAGTCTGAACATATGTGCTGAATGGAATGAACGTATCAGTGAAGGTCAAAGGTTTCAGATAGACTAAAAATGTATTTTTGTAACATAGCAATTTATACCTAATTGTTATCTATAAACCTATTTCTTTTTATATCCATTTTTTTCTTTTTTCATATTCTGAATATTTATAAACCAGGTTCCTTTTTCTGGGGTATTTTAAGTCAGTTGAACAGGTATATGAAGGCAAAAGAAATATAGTCTAGTGGGAAAGCAAAAACTGGGAATAAGTCCCTGTTAAATTACTAGACTAGGGTTCAATATGGGAATTTCAGTTCATTCTGGCATTCCTTTGCATAATTACTTAACATTCCATCTTCATCTATAAATAGGCAGCTCTATTTCTTTGTTACCAATCTCAGTACAGTTTTTCAAATCTGAAAAAAAATCAGAGCAGTGACCCATATGAACAAATTAGATTTATAATTATTATATCAACTATTAAGTTCTAATTAATACTTATAAATAAGGTTCTTGGGGGCGGGGAGAATCCCACTATGAGGAATTATTATATAGCCTTGAAGAACTAAAAGACAAAATTAGCCACCCACTGTGGCTCCTATTTTGATTCCTGCAGGGTTTCAATCCCTAGCAAATAACACAAAGACCTAGACAAGATCATTCTATTATGTAATGGCATATAGTTAAATGCCTCATTTCCTTTCTGTTTATACCTCAAGCACTACAGCATAATTATGATTAGTCGGGGAGCTTACTCTATCAGCATTGTTTGAAGAATAAATTATAGGACTTAACTATGCCCTACTAGTATATTTTAATGACAGAGGCAGGGAATCATTCTGATTTGCTGAAATCAACATTTCACCTCAGTAGATTCTTGGTTTCTTCTCATACTCAGATTTCTTAAAGTACCTTTGAAAAGAATTGTTTTTAAATATAACAAGCTTTCATTTTTAGTCTGCAATAATGCAATGGAGTATTCTGTCACTTGACTTTAGATAAATCACTCTGATACAATTTCATAGACCTTTATAATGGTTATGTATAGAGAAAAAGGAAACATGACTGTCCTTTGTTTTTAAGTGTTACCGCTCTTCTGAGTCACCAGTAAATTGGACCAGTGTTGCAGAGCAAATGCCATCTTAAAAAGGACATTTCTTTTTAAGCTATGATGTTGATCAGCGCACAAGAGAGTAGGAATTCCTGGGAGCGGCCATATAACAAAAAAGAATGGTCTCCCCTCTAGTCTTCTCTGTTCACCCGGAGCATGGCCGGAAGGCAGATGGGCATGAACAGAAATAATAAATAATCTCATCAGAGCAGACACACGGGGCAACAGTTTTGTAGGCCTACAGCTTCAATCTGCAGATCTATGAGAAAGCACTTCTGTCTATACTGTTGGTTTCTGGTAAAGCTGTCTACAACCTGAAGTTACAAGAGCTCTTATATTGTGATTCAGAACACACAAAAAAATAAAAACAAAAATTACAACTCAAAATCTGCAAGCATAACCATCAGGGAAACTGGGACTGAAAGGAATGTGATTATTTCTGGAATCACCGATTTAAGGTGGGACATGAGAGAAGCAGCAATGAAGATGGCTGACTATATTTTTTATTTGGAGATTCTGCCTTACTATGAAAAGGAATAAACTCACCAAATAGGTCTTTTTGTACCACCATTCATTTTATGAATTTTTTTGAATAAAGATGAAGAAAAACTTTCTGCAAATACTATATTACAAGGGCTAGTTGGGCCTTCTGATGATTAAGTGGGCAAGTTATGTAACTGTGAGGCATAGAAGGCGGCCCAGGATTTAAAGCTAGTCACCTGTTAGCTATGTGACCTGGGGTAAAACAACTAAATCTCTGTAAGTCTCCCCCCTTATTTGAAAATGAGGATAATAACAACTGCCCTCCTCAAATGAGATAAATATATAAGAAAGCACTCTTAAAAAGTTACAAATGCTAGTTCTATTTAATTATGGGCTAACTCTATGACACATAGAGTAAGCTATTCTATTTAATTATGTCATATGTTACTCTAGTCTAAATTAAAATATAGCACTACCTACTATGTAACACTATGATACTTAGCCACTTCTAAGGTCTTATATCATAAACCCCTTGACAAGTGTACATTATTAATTCTCCTTTGAAGAGATGGACAACACATTAATTTCTTTTTCTATTATTTCCAAAGTCTTTATTTAAATTGGTTTAGGCTTAATTTTAAAATTCATTAACCTTCAAGAAACACCTATCTAGTTTCTGACTATTGGCAGCTCAGTTATCTAAGAGCCTAGTTTTTTCTCTCTCTTATAAATCTCCTGCTTTATTCAGAGTGGTTTAATTTCTCAGGTGTGTCTCTGTTTCTGCTGAGTGAGATAGAGGAAGAGAATGATGAACAGTAAAGTCCCCTAGAATCCTTTCAGTGCTAAAGGTGAAATAACTTTTCTGGAAAGCAGGGGGAGGTAGTTAAAAGATAAGAAATTAGAAAGTTAATGGCAGATTTCAATTGTCCATTTCATTAAGTGTCACTTAGTTTCTGCTCAGAAGATGTATCACCAGAGAGGACACTGACCCTACCTCCCACCTCAGATAGCACCTCCTCCTAAAGCAACACTACCTTATTTTTATGGCCCTTGTCATTACCTGATATTGTTTTTATTTTACTTTTCCATTATAAGATAATATGAGTAAGAGCTTTGTTCACAAGGGTATTCCCAGCAACTAGCATAATCACTGGTACTAATAGGGTCCTATGAATGAAGGAAGGAAAAAATGAGTGACTACATCCATAATTTCATATGTCTATATTATGATACATGATCCAAGCACAGCATAAACTTTAACATAGAGAATATTAAAAGTAGTTATTATCTTGGTGGCAGTTCTGAAAAATAGAACATTTTTAAAGATATCTCAACATCCCCATTTGGTATATTTACTGTTTCATTAGGGAAACATACACATAGAAACATAAAATTAGGCTGTTTAGGAATTGGAAAGTTAAAAAGGGAAAAGTTGGAAAAGTGAAAAAAACGGCCTCATCACTTTGTTCTTAAACAAGAATTGACTTCAACAAAAGTATGCTGATATTTTGAACAACAAACTCAATAACAAGCATTAATATAAAATAACATACCCTGTAAATGGTAAGAAAAATAAGGAAAGGAAAAAGTCTTTTAGAAATTTCCATTATTAACACTTAATGATGACTTTCTTAAAACAGGTGTATGCCTATGCTTTTTACATAATTCAAATCAGAATCTGATCTCTTCTGGAAATTAAACTTATTTCATATGTGACTTTGGAGAAGAAAAAGAATACTATTAGAAAGATGACTCACAAGGTTTATTTGGATATGATCATTTATTTTAGGTAGATGTTTGAAGGTGCCTCAAACTCTGAAAAAAATATATAATTTATCTAACTTAAGACGTATTTAAGAGAAAAATATGAAAGATTTCTTAGATACAACAATGAAGTCTAATTCACTAACAGTTAAAAGGCTAAAAGATTACATTTTGTTACCTCCTAAAACACAAGAAATTTTTTTAAACTTAAAAAATAAAAAACAACTTACCTATAGGATATCCCAATGCAAAGTCATTACTTTGTGTAGCAAAAATAGGGAATAGTCCAGCTTTGCTAAATCGACTGTCAGGACTTGCAACCAGTAAAGTCAAAACACAAACAATGAAAAATACAGAAGCTTTGGCAATTAAGATACTGTATAGAAAAGACCAATCTACATTAGAAAAATTAAGTACAACCATGTTTTTAAATAATAAAGCTGGAAGTGCAAATCTGGATACAAAATTTCCCAGTCCTTTTGCCTGTGTTGATGTTATAACATTGGCCCTTCCTGCTATGTAGCCACAAAGGACTATGCCAAAGCATTCTAGTAAGGCTGGAAAAAGCCTTGTTATTGACATCGAAGGTGGGTCATTAGTGGAATTAAATGCATGTGATTCTGGTGAGGACAACGTCTTGGTCATATTGACTGCAAGAGTTAAGTTCTTGGCAGCTATATTAGAAAAAGAACTCATTTTCTTTCACTTTCCAACTCCAACCAGATCTCTGAAAAAAATAGAAGAAAGATCTACTGTGAAATCAACAAGAATTCTAGTTGAAAGAATACACTGGCAAACCTAAATTTATTAAATGGCCAAATAAATATATAAACTTTTCTCAACTACCATCAGAGAAAAACACAGTGAAGAAAAAAGAGGGTGGGAGTGTCTCCTAATAAGAACTTCTTGACTTTCAAAGGTGGGTTAGCACAAAATACTTATGCTGCTGTCCTATATTCAGTATCCAATATAAGTAAAATAAGACCCACAAATATTACAGCTGCAATGATGCCCTGTGGTCCTCTCCAGTGATCCACACTCAAATTCCGCCTAGTGGATGAGAGCATGGGGCCCACAGAGTCTCTGCTGAATGTCCACTGCAATCAAATTTTCCAGAAATTTCAGAAGTTCTCAGGAGTACCTCAAGGAGTCCTCAAGGACAATGGACAGGAAGCTCTTTTCCAGACTGCAGAAGGTCTTGAATATAGGAAAGGAAAAAGAATACAATAGAATATCACTGATTACTTTGACCCAATAACCTACTTTTCTGTGCCTCACTTTTCTCATCTGTGAAATGACAATAATAGTACCTACCTACCTTGACTCAATATCAAGCCTTATAAACACACCTGGTACAAATAAATCACTTAATAAAAGTTAAATCTAACTTTTGGCGGCATGAAAAAATGACGGCATCCCACCAATCTACTCTTTTCATTTAGTATCTTTTATTTATGTATTTGGCTGAACTGGGTTACAGTTGCAGCATGTGAACTGTTAGATCTAGTTCCCTGAGCAGGGACTGAACCCTGGCCCCCAGCATTGGGAGCCAGAGTTTCCGTCACTGGACCACCAGGGAAGCCCCCAACCTACTCTTAATTTCCTTTTATACCAGCCACACATATCGGCAGTCTTGATTGCTCCAAGTCATTTGTGCCACAGGGACTTTGCACATGCAGGTCACTCTAAAATATTCTCTTCCCCAAACCACCCACCATTCTCTACATAACAACTACTGATCCTTTGAACTGTATACAAATCAGTTCAGGAGTCCTTGTTACAGGTAAGCAGCCAAGCAAGCAAGGAGCCTTTCTCAAGTAGAATCATGCTCCTTAACTTTAGGCCACTTTTCTCAGTGTATTGTACTATGCATTCGAATGAGTTATTTGTGTCTGTCCTCTTCACTAGACTTTAAGTGCCATGAAGCAAGGACTGTGCATCTATTTGGTCCTTCCTAACGCCTAGCACAGTGCCTGGAGCACACAGGAGATATAGGAGACTAAAACAATTACCTGCTTTTATAGAAACCCTTTACCCTAAAGGGGATTAATGTTCTCTCTCAGGAACTATCTACTTTATGGACAGAAGTTTTGCTTTTTTTCAGAATGCTAAGTACTCTTACTTTTTCACTATATATAGCAACAGGTCCAAGACCACAAATTGTGCTCTAAAATGTTTTAAAGCTGTTCATAAAATGTTAAAGAACACAAAATGTCTTATAAAATGTTCTAGAGATGTTCAGAAAATGCTAAAGCAAGATAAACTTTATGTTAATATGACAATACTTATCAGACTTGCCTTTTGCTGCCAGGGACATAGTGAACCTTAGGTTTGAACAATTCTACAATTCTGCAATGAATCAGCTTTTATCAGTAACTTGAAGTTAATATAGACACAATTGCTGATTCCTAAGTGATTATTATGCTGGGTAAACCATCCGAAGTGACCTTATATAAGGTAGAAAGTAAAACAGCTTATGCTTCCTGAAGGGTACAATGCCCAGGTTAAGTTCTCAAACAGCCACACATTAAGGACCCAGATGGTCAGCCAGAAATCAACAACTGATCCATGGGGGTGTGGATGAGATCATTTTCTCTGTGCTACCCTAGTATAAACTGAACCTGTTTAAAAACATTATGCTTAATCTGGATCAAGACAAGTATTCTCCTACTAGGATTAGATAGGAGTGGTCAATATACACAAAACCTGTAATACTCACATACCTGAAGTTTACCAAAATACGCATCAGATTATATCCTGGGAAAGCTACTGATTGGTACAGGTAGCCCTAACTGAAGTAAGGAGCCCGTAAACAAGTGAACAAGTGTTAAGCCTTCAGAGCCCCTGAGAGATGTCAATTTGAAAAGGCAGTGATAAGATTAAAGCGCTAAACTACTCCAGTCTTTTGTTATTTTTAAAAAGTTTCCTATATTTCTTGGCCTGGAGCATTATAGCTTACACCTCTCACTGCCCTTTATTTGTAACACACTTGCACATCAATGTATTCCAATAATTTTTAAACCAACAGTTTTAAGTAAATGTGCAGTTGTTCAGGGAAGAGTCAAATGGCCTGAACCCAATGTTGGGGTCTATCGCTTATCAACTCCCTGAGCAGTTCAGCCTCTCTGCACTTGTGGACATTGTGAGGACTAGAAATTTCCTACACAGCTTATTAGAGTAGCTTATCACGAAACAGACCTTCAAGAAATTGTAGCAACCCATTGGGAGTTTAGAATGCTAAAGGAAAAACTCTTACTTTTCACTATATATAGCAACAGGTCCAAAAGACCAACAAATTGTGCTCTAAAATGTTTTAAAGCTGTTCATAAAATGTTAAAGAACACAAAATGTCTTATAAAATGTTCTAGAGATGTTCAGAAAATGCTAAAGCAAGATAAACTTTATGTTAATATGACAATACTTATCAGACTTGCCTTTTGCTGCCAGGGACATAGTGAACCTTAGGTTTGAACAATTCTACAATTCTGCAATGAATCAGCTTTTATCAGTAACTTGAAGTTAATATAGACACAATTGCTGATTCCTAAGTGATTATTATGCTGGGTAAACCATCCGAAGTGACCTTATATAAGGTAGAAAGTAAAACAGCTTATGCTTCCTGAAGGGTACAATGCCCAGGTTAAGTTCTCAAACAGCCACACATTAAGGACCCAGATGGTCAGCCAGAAATCAACAACTGATCCATGGGGGTGTGGATGAGATCATTTTCTCTGTGCTACCCTAGTATAAACTGAACCTGTTTAAAAACATTATGCTTAATCTGGATCAAGACAAGTATTCTCCTACTAGGATTAGATAGGAGTGGTCAATATACACAAAACCTGTAATACTCACATACCTGAAGTTTACCAAAATACGCATCAGATTATATCCTGGGAAAGCTACTGATTGGTACAGGTAGCCCTAACTGAAGTAAGGAGCCCGTAAACAAGTGAACAAGTGTTAAGCCTTCAGAGCCCCTGAGAGATGTCAATTTGAAAAGGCAGTGATAAGATTAAAGCGCTAAACTACTCCAGTCTTTTGTTATTTTTAAAAAGTTTCCTATATTTCTTGGCCTGGAGCATTATAGCTTACACCTCTCACTGCCCTTTATTTGTAACACACTTGCACATCAATGTATTCCAATAATTTTTAAACCAACAGTTTTAAGTAAATGTGCAGTTGTTCAGGGAAGAGTCAAATGGCCTGAACCCAATGTTGGGGTCTATCGCTTATCAACTCCCTGAGCAGTTCAGCCTCTCTGCACTTGTGGACATTGTGAGGACTAGAAATTTCCTACACAGCTTATTAGAGTAGCTTATCACGAAACAGACCTTCAAGAAATTGTAGCAACTGCAATTGGGAGTTGTGTGCCCTAATAATAAAAACAATGGTAGTAAATTAAATACGAAAATAAATAAATAAATAAATAAATACAATTCATTGTTCTATGCCAATATATATCAAATATATCTGGTATTAAAGATCCTCCAACTCAACAGAGGGATGGGATGGACTAAGGTTATCAGTTTTTGTTTTATACCAAACAACTAAGGGAATTCAATTTAATTTAGTTTGATCTTAATATGTTAGCAGGGAAGGGAAAGCTCTTTATTGACCTCAAGATAATGGTCAAATAGTTGTAGCAATGTCCAAGTTTAACTTCACTTAGTCAAACACTAGGAGAAAAACTTTGGAAAGTAATCTTTCCTTTCCCATGAAGCTTCTTTTAATGTTCCTTCATTTTATAAAAGCTGTATCTGCTAATTGAGGGCAGTCAAAATAACCAAAAGGGCTTACAAAGTTTCATCTCATCTTAATTGTTTTTCCAACGGGAAGAGCATACACTTCCTAAAGCACTCTTTTAAAATAAGCAGGAACAACAGCCATGCAAAGAACCCTCCTGTCATGTAGGAGACAAGAGATGTGAGTTCGATTCCTGGGTAAGGAAGATTCCCTGGAGTAGGAAATGGCAACCCACCCCAGTATTCTTGCCTGGAGAGTCTCATGGACAGAGGAGGCTGGTGGGCTACGGTCCATAGGGTTGCTGAGTTGGACACAACGGAAGCGACTGAAAGTGTAAAGCCGCCCTAGAGATGCAATTAAACTTTCCAAAAGTCTTTTGTTATTTTTAAAAAGTTTCCTATATTTCTTGGCCTGGAGCATTATAGCTTACACCTCTCACTGCCCTTTATTTGTAACACACTTGCACATCAATGTATTCCAATAATTTTTAAACCAACAGTTTTAAGTAAATGTGCAGTTGTTCAGGGAAGAGTCAAATGGCCTGAACCCAATGTTGGGGTCTATCGCTTATCAACTCCCTGAGCAGTTCAGCCTCTCTGCACTTGTGGACATTGTGAGGACTAGAAATTTCCTACACAGCTTATTAGAGTAGCTTATCACGAAACAGACCTTCAAGAAATTGTAGCAACTGCAATTGGGAGTTGTGTGCCCTAATAATAAAAACAATGGTAGTAAATTAAATACGAAAATAAATAAATAAATAAATAAATACAATTCATTGTTCTATGCCAATATATATCAAATATATCTGGTATTAAAGATCCTCCAACTCAACAGAGGGATGGGATGGACTAAGGTTATCAGTTTTTGTTTTATACCAAACAACTAAGGGGAATTCAATTTAATTTAGTTTGATCTTAATATGTTAGCAGGGAAGGGAAAGCTCTTTATTGACCTCAAGATAATGGTCAAATAGTTGTAGCAATGTCCAAGTTTAACTTCACTTAGTCAAACACTAGGAGAAAAACTTTGGAAAGTAATCTTTCCTTTCCCATGAAGCTTCTTTTAATGTTCCTTCATTTTATAAAAGCTGTATCTGCTAATTGAGGGGCAGTCAAAATAACCAAAAAGGGCTTACAAAGTTTTATCTCATCTTAATTGTTTTTCCAACGGGAAGAGCATACACTTCCTAAAGCACTCTTTTAAAATAAGCAGGAACAACAGCCATGCAAAGAACCCTCCTGTCATGTAGGAGACAAGAGATGTGAGTTCGATTCCTGGGTAAGGAAGATTCCCTGGAGTAGGAAATGGCAACCCACCCCAGTATTCTTGCCTGGAGAGTCTCATGGACAGAGGAGGCTGGTGGGCTACGGTCCATAGGGTTGCTGAGTTGGACACAACTGAAGCGACTGAGCACGCACACGCACGGCCATGCTAGTTGGTTTTTTTTGATTGCATCCAATCTTTTCATTTCGTTAAAAACAAGGCTTGTTAAAGATCAAAAATGTTAGCTTGTCAGAGTAAAAGACCATTCATTGGATGGGAGCAGACAAATGCTATACACTAGCCACTTCTGGTCACTCATGGTTTAGATAACACGGAGAAACCACTGACACTGTAAACTGCTATTAAGTGAAAACGCGGAGGAGGAGGGATCTGACTGGTTTCAAAGAGAAAGCTTTAAAATCTTAGGCTACTTCTCAAACATCCAATATTCTTTATCCGGCGGAAAAACCATAATACCAATGTGATACTATTCAAGCACTTGCCGACATCCACAGTCACACCGTCCACCCACTGCCACCTACTTGTAGGAGACCAAATGTCTTCCCTAGAGACTCAGGGTGGAGAAGGCTGAGCACTGCCTCTTGCCTCGTAGGCGGGGACAGACTGGCCCTCTAAGATAAGGATGTAGAGAATCCCGAACTGAACAGGCCGCCCAAAGAACTGCTGCCACCCAATGCCTGGGCAGGCAGCAGTGGAAGTAAGTGTAAAGGCAGCCTGGGTTCTGAGCCTGGGAAAAAAAGTTGGACGCTCAGCTCCCCCGGGGCCCGATAGTCACAACTCAAGATAAGTGAAATGCTCCAAAAAGGGGTAGGGAGACAGTCTGGTGCAGGTACTTGAACAGAAGCTCCCAGGATGGCTTTCAATGAGGCCACCCCCCAGAATAAAGGGAAGAGTCCGATACGGTGCCACCCCCTAGAATACAGTAAAGAGTCCGATACGGTGCCACCCCCCAGAATAAAGGGAAGAGTCCGAAACGGTGGACGCACGTACAGTGAGGCGCGCCTCGAACTGGGGGGTGGCAGATCTGTCACCAGAGGGGACCACCCTTTCCCCGATGTTAAGTCTTCCCGGATGGACCGCACGTCCTAAAAGCGGGCGCTGCGGGGCTGAGGCGGGCAGGCGTAGGCAGCGGACTGCGGGCCTGGGCGCTGCCCACCGGCTCGGACTCAAGGAGCGAGAGCGGGGGCAACAGGGGCCCGCAAGGCGAGCCGGGACCGCGCAGGTCGGCGACCCGGGGGCCCATCTCACCTGCTACTTCAGCAGCCCCGGGGCCGCAGGAGAAGGGAGTCGATGATGCTCGAGGTGGGCCAAGCAAGGAGGAAACCACAGTCATTTCCCACCCACAGCCCTTGTAGCAGAAAGCTGCCGGCTGCCGGGTGCAGGCTACAGCAGCTCAGTCACGTTCCGAGAAAGTGAGGGGCTAGTAAGCTGGGACCGGGTCAGCTCCTCCCCGTGCCGCCCCGCCCCGCCCCGCCTTTAAGCCCCGCCCCTGCCCCCGCCCCGGGGAACTCCAGAGCCTTGGTGCCCCCGGCCCCGCCTTCAGGCTCCGCCTCCCGGCACAGGACTGTGCCGCACGGCCCCCGCCCCGCCCTTTCGCCCCGCCCCAGACCGCCGAGGGGCGGAGGCCCTTGGTCCTCACCCTCGTCCCCTCCCTACTCTGCCTGCTGTGAGCTTTCCAGCCGCTAGACGCCCGCGGCACGACTTCCGGCTGCGCGGCTCCCGCAAGATGGCGGCAGCTGTGGGGACTTAAAGGTTTCGTTCTCCTCCCCCTAAATTCAGATGTAGAAGCCTCTTGCTTTCCGGCGTAACCCCTGCCCCGTGTGGTCTGCCAAGTCTTCTCTTCGTTTTTATAGTACACTTTAAAAAAAGATCTTAGAGACAGAATCGTGGGTCACATTCCTGCCTTTCACCTTTCCCAAAGTAGTGTGGTAGTGCGACCTTGACCTTCCTAAATCAGAGACTAAAATGAAAAGCTTTTTATTGTGCTTGGTTTAGAATAAGCATCCAGTCCCTGACTTCTAGTGCTTCTATTGTGGGGGGAACGATATGCGTATCCCCTGTACTGAGGGGAAACTATTGGTGGAAAACTTACAGAGCAGGAACTGAAGATAAAGAAAAATCATGATTTCTGCCCTGTTCTCCTCATTTCACCCTTGTTCTCTGTTATCTTAGCTTTTGACAGTCTTCCCTGTTTCCCTTGAACCGGGTTACATTTTTTTTTTTTTTTTTAAATCTGACTACCTCAAAACTGAAAGGATTTGTTTAGAAAGTAGGGAGATAAATTCAGTTAAGTATTTATTGAGCTTTGACTTTTAGCGAAATACCGAAAGATAGGCCTGGACATGAAAGATATAGTGAACCTCTAGGAAGTTTCTTATGTTAGCCTTGGAGTTTGGACCTTATCCTCTGACCACAATAAAACCATTAATCTTTTTTTTTTTCTTTCAATGAGAACATGTCTTAGTGATCACACTATTTTTGGATATGCAATCTGGATTCTTTTCCAGGATTAGTTGAAAGACTGAAAGCAAGAAAAACAGATTACTTTGGGAAAAACTAAGCCAAGAGGAAATAAAGATGTATTCTGAGGTGGTGGTAATGGAAAGAATGGAAGAGGCCCAAGAGACATTTCAGATAGAGAACTGCTGGGACTGGATTATTGATAGGCCTAAGAAAAGGAAGATGATGAACCTATATATTTGTTAATTCTTTACTGCTCATCCATTGCAATAAAGAAAAGGAATTGAACTAGGGAGAGTCTTAACATCCTTAACTTGCTCTCTAAAGCCCCGCCCTTTCCTATCATTCTATTATCTGAAGATGAAGAAATGTTTCAAGAGAGGGAAGTGGTTTCAGAAGATAATGAATTTGGTGTTAGGCCTAAAATCTAAAACCACAAGAAGCTTTGTCTCCTCTCTTGAAGAAATTACCTTCTTCATTTGAGGTCTTGGAGATTTAAGTCATTGGTCTACGAACAGTCAGCAAGAGAAAGGAAATCTCAAGTGCTCATTTGTCCTGTGAACTAACTGCTTGTGAAAGTGTCAGCACCTGTAAGATTTCTAGGAAACACTGCAAGAGAAAACAGAAGCTCAAGAGAGAGAAGAAACACTGTCAAACATGTAGTTTGGAGCTATCTGTATGGAGTGGACAAGTTTTCTGATACAAGCAGCCGGCAGGGGGAATGGCTTTAGGAACAAAGTGTTTACAGAGGTGAAGAACTTCATAAAAAAATCATTCTTAGATAAGCAATTACTGATGAATGCCTTAAGGTAAACATTTGATTCCATTATTATGTCTGCTAGTCATTCTGTGAGATGCTGACCTATATATACTATTAACTGAAAATAGAAAGTGAAAAGCACAACACCTAAGATGACTTACTGTATATATATATCTCACTTGTTTCCTATGCATTTAAAACCAGTTAAAAATAGGGTCATACAATATGCATTATTTTTCATATGCATGATTTTTAGTAACCTTTTCCATTTAATAATATATAACATTTTATGCATAAATATAGATCTCTATCATAATTCTCAACACCTACTGAATAATCCTTATTGGAATTTTGAGGGTGATCTCTCTGGAAATTCTTTGGACTTTCTCTCCTTTGAATTCTGGACCGTCCATACAGTCTAATCAAAGATGAATAAAAAAGAGAAAGGCGAAGTAGTGCAAGTGTTTAGACTGACTTAAAATGTGTTGTTTGACTATGTCTACTATGATTTCAAATTCTTTAAAAATATTTAGTTTTTTAAATATTTATTTTTTAAATAAATATTTGTTGAACTTTTATCTGTTTATTTATTTGAAACTCCCTGTCCCCATCCTGATAGCACCAATTTCTCCTTAGAGATTCATGTTTCCAGAGAAGCCACCTTCAAAGGTGATGTAATAACCTATGGTAATCAATCAGCATGTTCCATCCCTTTGGATTCAATGATTGAGTCAGGATAGGCATTGGTACTCAGGTGGTTTAAGAGAATGGCTGTTAGAATATTTGCTGAGAATGCTGTCGTTCTTTTTCCTGCTGACCAGGAGGAAGATACTGGTAGCTATCTGGGGACCATGAGAAGAACAAGTCTAAGAATAATGCAGACCCCAAGGGAAGCACAGCAGAGAGAAAGAAATAAAGGGATCCTTGATGACAGATTAAGTCATAGGATCAAGCCTTACCTGAAGCCAGTCAGCCCATGCACTTCTCATTCATGTGAGTCAATCACTTTTCTTAATTGTTTAAGCCAGTTTGAGTTTTCTGTTACTTGGAATCAAATGTATAGGAAAAAAATGTAGAAAAAAAATGCCAGCAGTAATTATCTTTGTGTAATTTAAAATGCACATGATTTTCTTTTCCTGTGTAGAAAAGTTCTCAAAATTTCTACAGAAAAAATGTGTATTAATTTTATCAAAAAATCTGAAATAAGTCATATGTGTACATTTTGCCTGTATGGAAATGGTAAATAAGACATAATAGTAAGTATTTTTCTAAAATTTACTATTAATACTAAGTGTTAAACTAGGTAAGTATAAAAAGTGAAAGTAAAGCCCCTCAGTCATGTCTGATTCTTTGTGACTGCATGGACTATAGTCTGCCAGGCTCCTCTGTCCATGGAATTCTCCCAGCAAGAATACTGGAGTGGGTAGCCTTTCTCTTCTCCAGAGGATCTCCCCAACACAGGGATTGAACCCAGGTCTCCTGCATTGCAGACAGATTCTTTACCAGCTGAGCCTGATAATGCAGGTATACCAAATCTGCCTGTGAAATAGAATAATTTGAGAACACTGATAACACTGCAGTATAAGAACTAATACAAGGCTAAAGCCTTGTTTTTGTTAATCCCTGTAGCCCTAGCATTTGTAATAGTGTTTTCCTTGACATACGGTGAATGTTCCATAAATGGTTTTTGAATGATTCAATAAAACATACCGACTGCCTACCAACTATCGAAGATGTTAAAGTGTACTTCTTTCTATTGAATGGGAATGATAGAGCATGGAGTAGGTGGTTCCCAAATATGCCAAGGTGTCACATTGATCATTTTGATTTAAAGTTACTTGAGAAAGAGCTGGTATAAGAAGAACACTCTGACTTTCCTTTGTTCCCCTGAAAGTAAAAAATAAAGCTCTCATAGGAAGGTATCCTCCTTTTTCCATGAGGATGAAGGGCATTGAGAAAGGGAATTTGAGGCAGAGAAAGCTATACATGTGCTTCCCAAGTGACTCAGTGGTAAAGAATCTGCCTACTGATGCAGGAGACTCGAGTTTGATCCCTGGGTCAGAAAGATCTCCTGGAGGAAGAAATGCCATCCTTACCTGGAAAATTCCATGGACAGAGGAGCCTGGCAGGCTATAGTCCATAGAGTCTCGAAGAATGCACGCAAGCTGTATAACCAAACTTTGTTACTCCTTCATAATTTGCTACCCTCAGCAAAAACCCATTTGTTTTGTCAAATCTTCACAAATGATTGTTTTTTTTCTAAAAAAGTATTTAAACAGTCTGCTTTGGTCTCTTCTCAGGTATGTATGAAATTAAATTTGTTTTTCTCTTGTTAATATGTCTTAAGTTGATTATTAGACCAGTCAAAGGAACATAGAAGGATAAAGGAAACATTTTGTTCCCCTAAAAGTAGGTATTTGATAACCACCAATTATGGTACAGCTCTTTTATAGTGGCTGGATTTCTTATTTTTTCCAACTTTTCACTTGGCCTAGGTTTATAGCTTTATATAAACATCCTCTGAAATTATGGCTTCTTTTTTGTTATTTTAAATGCTATAATTCATTTCATTTCTGACCTGTCAAGGTAAAACCCTGAAAATTATTTTCTAATTCAACATTGTGTTTTTGCAAACACATAATAGCTTTTCCCCTTTTCAATTTGCTAGTAAGATATTCTCACAGGGGTTCTGAGTTGGTAGAGACATGGAGGTACCTGGAGAAGGATCTGTCCTGAGAGAGTATGGAAGCTCCATGCTCTTTCTCACATCACTGTGCCCTATGCATCACTTTCATTTGGGTGTTCCTTCATATCTTTTAACATAGCCTTTTATAATAAACTAGTAAAAATAAATCCATATATACATATAAGTTATATATGTATATTATATATTTTTTCTTATGGAAAGTAGAATCTGAACATTTCACCTTGTTACTGATTTTACTGATGTCAGATGAGGCTCAAATGTACTTCAATAGGCAGGGGCTTTTGTCTGGGCCAGCACTTAAGTTTTAAGGGGAAAAACAGTGAAACCAGAATTAGATTATGAAACTAAAAGTTAAAGCAATGATTTAGATAAGATAGGGTGCAGAAACTATGCACAACATGACTTTGGAGCCCATCCAGTTTGCTTCAGGACTTAGCTTCTTGATAAAATACTTGTAGTTTGTTTTGACTTTGTTTTTTTTTTTTGTAAAGGGGTTAGAGATCATAAAAATGGAAATGAAGAACAACAACAAAAAATACTCCTGTTTTTCCCACTAGTTTGTTCAGTTAAAAATGTGCTCACCAAAAAAAATGTGCTCACAGGCCAATTTATGTAATAGGCAATTGCTCAAGAAAGAATCACTCAATAAAGAATCTAGAACAGGGCTTCCCTGGTGGTCCAGTGGGTAAGGACACCACCTTGCAGTGCAGGAGGCGCCGGTTCGATCCCTGGCCTGGGAAGATCCCACGTGCCATGGAGTGGGTGGACGCGGCTGGACCAATGTGTCCAATCACCAAGCCGGAGCTCTGGAGTGCATGCGCCCAGAGCCGGTGCTCTGCGACAACAGAGGCCACTGCGATGGGAGGCCCACAAGGGCCAAAGAACAAAGATAGATAAAAATAGATAAATGAAAGACCAATAGAAGTGGCCCACCCGCCCCCCTCCCAAAAAAAAGAATCTAGAATATTTTGTAATCTGAATAACCTCTAAGGTGAAACACTGTAAAACTAACCAATATGGTATAAAGAGGAAGTGGCAAAACCTCAGATTTAGTTTTGACTTTGGAGTAAGAAGGTCTTTCGTGGATTCTTGTTAAAACCTGGATGGAACTCTGGAGTAAATATCTGGTTCAAAAAACAAGTTATCTATCATATTCTCAGCATAACAGTTAAGCACATGCCTCAAAGCATTCTTCCAGTAGAGTATGTGTTTCAGGAGTTCTTTTCTTTATCTCTCAAAGGGGCAGGCACTTTATCTGTTTTGATTTCTGTAGTCTCCTTAGTACCTGAAACAGTGCTTGGTACATAGTCGGCACCTGGTTAACTATTTGTTATCCTGCTGACTCTCGGAATGCCCGTTAAACATGTTTATGAAGTTTCCATATTTAGAGAACTTAGAATGGAAGCACCTGCTCATTTTTGTGCTGATTCTTTCAGATATCAACAAAAGTAACTGAGGGAGAAGTATCAGAACTCAAGTCTCTAAATAGAAGCAGAGGGACCGGATCATTTTGTGACTGACAATGGCTGAAAAAGCCAAATTATGAGGAATTATCATTCCCTGATGCACAACATGACTTTGGAGCCCATCCAGTTTGCTTCAGGACTTAGCTTCTTGATAAAATACTTGTAGTTTGTTTTGACTTTGTTTTTTTTTTTTGTAAAGGGGTTAGAGATCATAAAAATGGAAATGAAGAACAACAACAAAAAATACTCCTGTTTTTCCCACTAGTTTGTTCAGTTAAAAATGTGCTCACCAAAAAAAATGTGCTCACAGGCCAATTTATGTAATAGGCAATTGCTCAAGAAAGAATCACTCAATAAAGAATCTAGAACAGGGCTTCCCTGGTGGTCCAGTGGGTAAGGACACCACCTTGCAGTGCAGGAGGCGCCGGTTCGATCCCTGGCCTGGGAAGATCCCACGTGCCATGGAGTGGGTGGACGCGGCTGGACCAATGTGTCCAATCACCAAGCCGGAGCTCTGGAGTGCATGCGCCCAGAGCCGGTGCTCTGCGACAACAGAGGCCACTGCGATGGGAGGCCCACAAGGGCCAAAGAACAAAGATAGATAAAAATAGATAAATGAAAGACCAATAGAAGTGGCCCACCCGCCCCCCTCCCAAAAAAAAGAATCTAGAATATTTTGTAATCTGAATAACCTCTAAGGTGAAACACTGTAAAACTAACCAATATGGTATAAAGAGGAAGTGGCAAAACCTCAGATTTAGTTTTGACTTTGGAGTAAGAAGGTCTTTCGTGGATTCTTGTTAAAACCTGGATGGAACTCTGGAGTAAATATCTGGTTCAAAAAACAAGTTATCTATCATATTCTCAGCATAACAGTTAAGCACATGCCTCAAAGCATTCTTCCAGTAGAGTATGTGTTTCAGGAGTTCTTTTCTTTATCTCTCAAAGGGGCAGGCACTTTATCTGTTTTGATTTCTGTAGTCTCCTTAGTACCTGAAACAGTGCTTGGTACATAGTCGGCACCTGGTTAACTATTTGTTATCCTGCTGACTCTCGGAATGCCCGTTAAACATGTTTATGAAGTTTCCATATTTAGAGAACTTAGAATGGAAGCACCTGCTCATTTTTGTGCTGATTCTTTCAGATATCAACAAAAGTAACTGAGGGAGAAGTATCAGAACTCAAGTCTCTAAATAGAAGCAGAGGGACCGGATCATTTTGTGACTGACAATGGCTGAAAAAGCCAAATTATGAGGAATTATCATTCCCTGATGGCTTAGCAGTAAAGAATCTGCCTGCAAAGCAGGAGACACAGGAAGTGCAGGTTCAGTCCTTGGGTTAGGAGGATCACCTGGAAGAGGAAATGGCAACTCACTCCAGTATTCTTGCCTGGAGAATCCCATGGAAAGAGGAGCCTGGTGGGCTGTAGTTCATGGGGTTGTAAAGAGTCAAACATGACTGAGCAGCTGAGCACATGACATAGACTAAAGTGATAATGTCCCAAGAATCAATTCTATAAATAAGAAAACGTCCCTAGAATTTGAAAAATGATTTAGGCTTTCCTTCTATCTTAACTTGTATGCAGGTTTTCCCTCAGCTGTTCCAAGAAGTGGAAATAGCAGAGAACTTAAGACTTCTGAACTACAAGAGCATTATGCAAACCGAGTTAGAAAGAGGCCTGGGCACTAGGTTTGGAGTCAGTTATTCTTGGAGAATAAAACTGATAAAATAAGTTTCTCAGCGTAGCATTATTTGGCATCTAGGCTTCGGTAACCTATAGCCAATAGCATCACTAACTATTTCTCAAGTCTGGCACTTTTATGGTATGTTCTAATAGCCTAATTAAAGCCCTCTCTATGGGTGTACATTTTGGAGATGTTTATAGTAATGCTAACATTTGATAAAAATTTCTAGAAGAGGGCTTCCCTGGTGGTCCAGTGGATAAAGAGTTGCCTTGCAGTGCGAAGGGCGCTGGCTCGATCCCTGACCTGGGAAGATCCCACTGGACCGGTGTGCACAATTGCAAGCTAGTGCTCTAGGGTGCATGCGCCCAGAGCTGGTGCTCTGCGGCGAGAGAGGCTGCTGCAATGGGAGGCCCAAACAATCCAAGGATCAAAGATGGATGAAAATAAATAAATGAAAGATTAATAATAGTGGCCAAAAAAAAAAATCCTAGAAGAGTCGTAGAAATTTCATTTCATATGTTGCCTCAGTAATTGGTCAAAGATTTTTTTAATAGTATTTTTTTTTTAAATAGTATTTGTCAGACGAAAAACTACTATTGAAAGTTTAAGCCCAATATTTGCCATAATGAATGTAATTGTTTATTTTAGAGGCAAAAGCAGATTGTCCCTAAGGGCAATTGGAACTGTTTTTATAAATCTTTAGATCCAGGCAGTGACGTCAGGGGAATTCAGAAATATCTCCCTGAATCTTTTTTCTCAACCACTTTAATCTCACTCATCCAACCACATGTGTCAAAAATTAAAGAGTATGAAGGACTCTGCTAACTTTGGAAGATGGTAAGCAGGAAAGAGCATGACCTCTGTTATATAGGGAACTTAACCTGTGTGAAGAGGTTGGAGAGGAAAAGCCTTCATGACTTTTCCTAGCAGCTAGTTCAAAAAATGTAGCAGGTTCCTGAAAATAATTACAGAGTAACCTGAAAAACAGAGTTCTGTCTCCTCTGTTCTTGGAAAGGGAAATAAAAGAAGATTAGTATCAATCCTTCTGAGGGGGGGCCACCAATGGAAAGCTGTTGCTAAGGAGTCAGCTGGTGCAGGGATGGTTGATGTTCTATAAAAGGACAGTCGGTGGAGTTTAGACACTTCCTCCAATTTGATAAGAGCTGTTCCTTTGTTTCCTCTTTTTGGCCTCAGTCTTGATACGCTTTCAAGCACTGTGATTCTTCCTCTTTCTCAGCATTTTTTCGTCTTCTCATTTCATTGTTATTAGAGGCATACTTTAGAGATACTGTGATGAATGAATGACACTCAATGAAATGAATACTGCAATAAAGTGAGTCACATGAACTTTAGGGTTTCCTATTGCCTATAAAAGTGACCTTTTTAGTATAGCATGTACATTATGTCTAAAAAACAATGTACATACCTTAATTTAAAAAATGCTTTATTGCTAAAAAATGCTAACCATCATTGGGCAGCACAAGGTTTCCACAAACCTTCCATTTGTAAAAAGCAATTATCTGTGGAGTGCAATAAAGCCAAGTGCAGTAAAATGAGGTATGTCCGTACATGCTAGTGGTTTGGTGCTAACAGGCTACCTGCTTACATTATTTGCCCTGTATGATTTTCATATACTGGTTACTGATCATGACCTTGTCACGTGAGCAACAGATGGAATAACATGGGGCATGGATCAGCCCTAAGGACTGAGGTACAGAGGGGTAAAAAGTAGAACGTTTAATCATAGTCAGGAGTCCAAAGGTCTCTCACATTGCTCAGTCAGCGTCACACCAGAATTATTTATGGAATATAATTTTTCTCAACCACTTTAATCTCACTCATCCAACCACATGTGTCAAAAATTAAAGAGTATGAAGGACTCTGCTAACTTTGGAAGATGGTAAGCAGGAAAGAGCATGACCTCTGTTATATAGGGAACTTAACCTGTGTGAAGAGGTTGGAGAGGAAAAGCCTTCATGACTTTTCCTAGCAGCTAGTTCAAAAAATGTAGCAGGTTCCTGAAAATAATTACAGAGTAACCTGAAAAACAGAGTTCTGTCTCCTCTGTTCTTGGAAAGGGAAATAAAAGAAGATTAGTATCAATCCTTCTGAGGGGAGGCCACCAATGGAAAGCTGTTGCTAAGGAGTCAGCTGGTGCAGGGATGGTTGATGTTCTATAAAAGGACAGTCGGTGGAGTTTAGACACTTCCTCCAATTTGATAAGAGCTGTTCCTTTGTTTCCTCTTTTAGGCCTCAGTCTTGATACGCTTTCAAGCACTGTGATTCTTCCTCTTTCTCAGCATTTTTTCGTCTTCTCATTTCATTGTTATTAGAGGCATACTTTAGAGATACTGTGATGAATGAATGACACTCAATGAAATGAATACTGCAATAAAGTGAGTCACATGAACTTTAGGGTTTCCTATTGCCTATAAAAGTGACCTTTTTAGTATAGCATGTACATTATGTCTAAAAAACAATGTACATACCTTAATTTAAAAAATGCTTTATTGCTAAAAAATGCTAACCATCATTGGGCAGCACAAGGTTTCCACAAACCTTCCATTTGTAAAAGCAATTATCTGTGGAGTGCAATAAAGCCAAGTGCAGTAAAATGAGGTATGTCCGTACATGCTAGTGGTTTGGTGCTAACAGGCTACCTGCTTACATTATTTGCCCTGTATGATTTTCATATACTGGTTACTGATCATGACCTTGTCACGTGAGCAACAGATGGAATAACATGGGGCATGGATCAGCCCTAAGGACTGAGGTACAGAGGGGTAAAAAGTAGAACGTTTAATCATAGTCAGGAGTCCAAAGGTCTGTCACATTGCTCAGTCAGCGTCACACCAGAATTATTTGCGGAATATAATTTTTTAAAATTGAAGCATAATTTACACGCAATATTATATTAATTTCAGGTGTATAACATAATGCTTTGACATTTCTGTGCATTGCAGGATGATCACTTGGGGAATGTAATTTTTAAATATATAGATGTCAGGGCCCCTGTCAGACTTATTCATTCAACATTTTTTCTGCAGATTCTGCAGATGATTCTAATGTAGATTTCTAACTGAGTGCTACTCACTTAGGGAATAAAGTAGAAATTATAAATCTGTTCCAAGGGCAGACAGGAATATTTGTCTTAGAGGAAGGCAGAAAAAATTTCCAGAGTCTCAGTCCTCTGCGGGGAGAAATGTGTTCTTTTTTTTTTTTTTTTTAAAGATTTCTTTATTTATTTTGAGCGGGAGTTGGGGAGAGAGGGGAGCGGGCGAGCCACTTCTATTGGTCTTTCATTTCTCTGTTTTCATCCGTCTTTGTTCTTTGGCTCCTGTGGACCTCCCATCACGGTGGGGTCTGTCGTCGCAGAGCGCCGGCTCTGGGCGCATGCGCGCCAGAGCTCTGGCTTGGTAATTGGACACATCAGTCCAGCTGCTCCACGGCACGTGGGATCTTCCCAGGCCAGTGCTCGAACCGGCGCCCCTTGCACTGCAAGGCGGTGTCCTTACCCACTGGACTACCAGGGGAAGCCCCGAAATGTGTTCTTATTATAGGAAAAAAGGTATACTAGGTCTGGTAACTTCTTTTGGAAACCCATCTCAATAGATGTTTTCCTGTCAGGACATGTTTCTCACATGAAACACATCTCTTTCTGTTTTGTGGAAAAAGGCAAAGCAAAACTGACCACTTCTTTGGTTTCTTGTTTCCTTGCTATAGTGGCGTTATCAGATTCCAGTCAAAAAGTTCATGTTATGGGTGAAACTGGATGAAGTAATTTTGTAGCACATTCAATAACTAAGTCAGTACTTTTACTGTATTGTGGATAATGTAGCAAAACCCCAGTGTGGTCATTTCACCATCTCTTAAAACTTCAGTTTTTGAGAAACAGTCATAATTCCTCTTATCTTCCTTGAGGGATGTTATTTTCTAAAATACAGCTTTTTACTAATCTTTTATAGTTTATGTGTTTGGTGTCTTATTTAAGAAATCCTCACCTGTATCCAGGTCATAATGATATTCACTTACATTTTCTTCTAAAAGTTAAATGTCTTTAAAATGGTTGTTCTTTGTACCATTTTCCAAATTTTTATATGTTATTAGAGACCCACTCCAGACTCCAAGTGTAGAAAGTTCCCATCCAGTACAGAGAAGAATGCTGCTGTAGTTGCAGCTACAGAATCTAGATAAAAAACATCAATATAGAATAAAATAAAGTATGGATGTACAGAGGTAAAAATCTATCAAATAAAGTAAGAGAAGATGGCAGAGTAGTATCTTCTAATGGAAATATAAATTATCATAAAGTCAATGTGTGCTTCCTCTGGAAATACCTAAGAGATGAGACCTTAAGTCTGGAGAAGACTGAGCGAATGCAGGGTGTGTGGACTAATGACTGGTAATCACGATGTGGTTATGTTTATTGCATGTTTGTCAGATGTCTAGCAGGGGTATACTTATCATGTGTCTGCCAATATGTCTAGCAGGACTTTTAAGATATCCTTGAGTAAAAGTCAGTGTACAGCACCATGTCAGCTCCAAGGAAAAACCAGCTACCTCAAAGAAAGTAATCTTTTGATAAGATTCCTAGAAGACAACTCATATCTAAACCCCTGCACTACTATTACATATCCAACTACTCCCTCAGGTTCTTGGCTCAACTTTGGACCTTGCTGCCGGAATTGGGGCCCCAGCTGTTTTGTGGTTGTTGTGGTCCATCATGTCTGACGCTTTGCACCCCTATGGACTGTAGCCCACCAGGCCCCTCTGTCCTTGGGATTCTCAAGGCAAGAGTCCTGGAGTGGGTTGCCATTTTATCCTCCAGGGGATCTTTCTTACCCAGGGATCAAACCTGCATCTCCTGTGTCTCCTGCATTGCAGGCAGATTCTTTGCTGCTAAATCAGCAGGGAAGCCTGCACTGCATCTTTAAGTGCAAGAGTCCTGCGCCACCTTTAGTGGCGTTCAGTTTTTGAGAAACAGTCATAATTCCTCTTATCTTCCTTGAGGGATGTTATTTTCTAAAATACAGCTTTTTACTAATCTTTTATAGTTTATGTGTTTGGTGTCTTATTTAAGAAATCCTCACCTGTATCCAGGTCATAATGATATTCACTTACATTTTCTTCTAAAAGTTAAATGTCTTTAAAATGGTTGTTCTTTGTACCATTTTCCAAATTTTTATATGTTATTAGAGACCCACTCCAGACTCCAAGTGTAGAAAGTTCCCATCCAGTACAGAGAAGAATGCTGCTGTAGTTGCAGCTACAGAATCTAGATAAAAAACATCAATATAGAATAAAATAAAGTATGGATGTACAGAGGTAAAAATCTATCAAATAAAGTAAGAGAAGATGGCAGAGTAGTATCTTCTAATGGAAATATAAATTATCATAAAGTCAATGTGTGCTTCCTCTGGAAATACCTAAGAGATGAGACCTTAAGTCTGGAGAAGACTGAGCGAATGCAGGGTGTGTGGACTAATGACTGGTAATCACGATGTGGTTATGTTTATTGCATGTTTGTCAGATGTCTAGCAGGGGTATACTTATCATGTGTCTGCCAATATGTCTAGCAGGACTTTTAAGATATCCTTGAGTAAAAGTCAGTGTACAGCACCATGTCAGCTCCAAGGAAAAACCAGCTACCTCAAAGAAAGTAATCTTTTGATAAGATTCCTAGAAGACAACTCATATCTAAACCCCTGCACTACTATTACATATCCAACTACTCCCTCAGGTTCTTGGCTCAACTTTGGACCTTGCTGCCGGAATTGGGGCCCCAGCTGTTTTGTGGTTGTTGTGGTCCATCATGTCTGACGCTTTGCACCCCTATGGACTGTAGCCCACCAGGCCCCTCTGTCCTTGGGATTCTCAAGGCAAGAGTCCTGGAGTGGGTTGCCATTTTATCCTCCAGGGGATCTTTCTTACCCAGGGATCAAACCTGCATCTCCTGTGTCTCCTGCATTGCAGGCAGATTCTTTGCTGCTAAATCAGCAGGGAAGCCTGCACTGCTTTGTGAATGTCTATTATCTAGTGTCTTCTACCTGCCTCCAGGATTGTGCAGACATTCTGTTGCGTCCACCTTTATGGACTTGGCTCCGTTGCATCCTTTGGTCTATCTAGTCAGAATCATAGGGCCTCTATGTAGGATACTTAATACCATCTCAAGGTGATGAGAATAAGCTACTGGCCCCAATTTTCCAAGTGTTACTTGGTGGGGACTATGACTTACATTAAGAAAGCTAAACTTTTAGAATACTCTTCATATACTCAAATTATCTCAGTGACAATTGCCTCAACAAAGGAGGCATCTCTACTGATAAAAAATAGTCCCTTTTCAAAGGTGTGACTAGCGTTAGGCCACGTTATGCAGAATAGCACCACCCTTTGTAGGAGGGCCTGTTTCCCTCTTGTCAAGTGAATCTGATAGTTGGGTGGCCTCAAGGGGTGATTCTGCTTCTTGCCAAGAGCAGCTTTCCCTGCTGTTCACTGTGAGAAGTGTTACTGCTGTCCTTGTGCCCTAGTTTGGAGGAATGGCCAGAGCAGAGTATGATGCTTTCTTTTTCTGTTTCCTCCCAAATCACAACCTTTTCCTTTTTTGATTATAATAACCGACAGTATGTGTACACACTTTTAAAAATGCAGTCAATAACCCCAAAATGTATATAGTAGAAAACAAAAAGTACTCAGTAATGCCAACAGAAGTAATCTTTAGTTAATATATGCAGACATATGTATACATATGTATACGTGCACTCAAAAGCACATATGTATTTATTAAAATGCAGACATTTTATTTTTATTTTTTAGTTTTTTAAAAACTTTTATTTTACTTTTAACTTTTACAGAGTTTTGCTGTTTACAGATATGTATGTTCTCAGATTAGTCATATGTATATCCCCCCCCTTCCCACCCCTCCAGACCGTCATACAGCACCCCTGAAGGATCTGCTTTTCTCACAGAGCAATGACTATAGCTATTTTCTTCACATATGATAGTACAGGCCTTCAAGCTACTTCCTTTACGCCTCCCACCCTCTGTTCCTTCCCCACAATGTCCATATGTCTACTGTCCATGTCTGTCTTTCCGTCACTTCACTGCATGTGCCATCATCACCATCCTACTAGATTCCATATATATGTGTTAGAATATTGTACTTGTCCTTCTCTTTCTGACTAACTTCACTTTTTATGATAGTTTCTAGAGCCAGCCACCTCATTAGGGCTGATTCTTCTGCATTTCTTTTCACAGCTGTGTAGTATTCCATTGTATATATGTAACAGACCTTTTGTATCCATTCGTTCGTCGATGGACATCTAGGTTGCTTCCATGTTCTAGCTAGCATATAGAGAGCTGCAATGAACATTGGGGTACAGGTGCCTCTTTCGGTTTTGAGTTCATCCAGGTATGAACCTAATAGTGGGACTGCTGGGTCGTATGGTGCTTCTATTTTTAGTTCTTTAAGGAATATCCATACTGCCTTCCATAGAGGCTATATCAATTGACATTCCCACCAGCAATGCAGGAGTGTTCCCTTTTCTCCGCAGCCTCTCCAGCATTTATTGTCTGTCGATTTGTGGATGCTGGCCTTTCTGACGGCTGTGAGGTGATATCTCATTGTCGTTTTGATTTGCATTTCTCTAATTATAAGCGAAGCTGACATCGTTTCATGTGTTTTTTGCCCATCTGTATGTCCTCTTTGGAGAGGTGTCTGTTTAGGTCCTTTTCCCATTTTTTGATTGGGTTGTTCAATTTTCCGGTGCTGAGTTGTCAGAATTGCTTGTAGATTTTGGAGATGAATTCTTTGTCTGTTGTTTCATTTGCTATGATTTTCTCTTTTTCTGTGGGCTGTCTGTTCAGCTTTTTTGTAGTTTCTTTTGCTGTACAAAAGCTTTGAAGTTTCATTAGGTCCCACATGTTAATTTTTGTTTTTTAGTTCCGCTCTTCTAGTAGGTGAGTCAGAGAAGATCTTGCTTTGATTTCTGTCCTTGAGGGTTTTGCCTATATTTTCCTCTAAGAGTTTGATGGTTTCTGGTCTTACATTTAGGTCTTTAATCCATTTTGAGTTGATCTTTGTGTATGGTGTCAGGGAATGTTCCAACTTCATTTTTTTGCATGTAGCTGTCCAATTTTCCCAGCACCATTTGTTGAAGAGGCTGTCTTTGTTCCATTTTATATGTTCACCTCCTTTGTCAATAATAAGGTATCCATAGGTGCGTGGGTTTATCTCTGGGTTCTCAATCTTGTTCCATTGATCTATAGTTCTGTTTTTGTGCCAGTACCATACTGTCTTGAGGACTGTTGCTTTGTAGTAGAGTCTGAAGTTGGGGAGGTTGATCCCTCCAGCTCCATTCTTCTTCCTCAGGATTGCTTTGGCTATTCAAGGTCTTTTGTGTTTCCATATGAACTGTGTTATTCTTTGGTCTAGTTCTGTGAAGAATGTCGTTGGTAGTTTGATAAGGATCGCATTGAATCTATAGATGACATTTGGTAGTACGATCATTTTCACAATATTGATTCTTCCGACCCAGGAACATGGAATATCTCTCCATCTGTTTAAGTCTTCTTTAATGTTTCTCGTTAGTGTCTTGTAATTTTCAGTATACAATTCTTTTGTTTCTTTGGGTAGGTATATTCCTAGATATTTGATTCTTTTGGTTGTGATGGTGAAGGAGATTGCCTCTTTGATTTCGTTTTCTGATTTTTCATTGTTTGTATATAGGAATGCCAGTGATTTCTGTGGATTGATTTTGTATCCTGCAACTTTGCTGAATTCATTGATTAGCTCTAGTAGCTTTGTAATAGTGTCGTTGGGATTTTCTGTGTATAATATCATATCATCTGCAAATAGAGAGAGTTTGACTTCTTCCTTTTCAATCTGGATTCCTTTTATTTCTTTTTCTTCTCTTCCTGCTGTTGTTAGAACTTCCAGGACTATGTTGAATAAGAGTGGTGAAAGTGGACACCCTTGTCTTGTTCCTGATCTTAGAGGAAATGCTTTGAGTTTTTCACCATTGAGGATAATGTTGGCTGTGGGCTTCTCATATATGGCTTTCACTATGTTGAGATAGTTTCCCTCTATGCCGATTTTTTGAGGAGTTTTTATCACAAATGGGTGTTGTACTTTGTCGAAGGCTTTTTTAAAATGCAGACATTTTATAACCTCTTTTTTTAACTCAAAATTTTGAGAATATTTACCACACATCCTTTTATTTTTTTTACTGCCTTATAGTGTTCTACATATTTGTGACCTAGTTTATTTACTTAATTCTCTAATGGGAGTTTCAGTAATTTTGTGAATATTTTCTCTGTTTTTAGTAGTTACCATTCAGTTATTAACATATAGAAGTGATAGGAACACGCACAGGCTTGAAAGCCAGACTGCCTGGATCAGACCCTCAGTCCTCAGTCCTGCCACTTGGAAGATGAAAGCTGTGTGACTTTGGATAAGTAACTTAACTTTTCCATGCTTCAGTTTTCTTGTCCGTAAAATCATGGTAATTATAAGTAACTACCTTGTCAAATTGTTGTGAGAATTAGATAAATTAATGCCTTTCAACAGCACCTTTGTACTGCTTAGTGTTCAATAATTAGTTGCTGATATTGTGATTGTGGGCTTCCCTGGTGGCTCAGTGGTAAAGAATCTGCCTGCACATGCAAGAGACTCAAGAGGTGCAGGTTCTATCACTGGGTCAGGAAGATTCCCCAGAGTAGGGCATGGCAGCCCACTCCAGCATGCTTGCCTGGAAAATCCCATGGGCAGAAGAGCCTGGTGGGCTATAGTACATGTACAAGTTCATGTAAGAGTCATACACCACTGAGTGACAAAGCAAACAATATTATTAGTTTCCTGTAATAGGTTCTTTATACTAAGGGTCTTTTAGTTACATCTCTCTCTCTACCATTATATTTTATATTTTCATATGTTTTCATGTTTCATCCTTTCATTTCAGCTTGAACTCCTTTCAGCATATCTTATAACACAGGTCTAATGGTGATGAACTCTCCCAGCTTCTGTTTGTTTGAGAAAATCTAGCTCTCCTTTGTTTCTGGAAGACAGCCTTTCCAGGTAAAGTATTCTTGGCAGATTTTTTAGTTCTTGTAGAAACACTCTAGCTCCAAGGTTTGATAGTGGTGTCCCTTTTTTCTCCCATTATAGTGGCTTCTACATATGTTGTGACCTTTAGGAGTTTTTATCACAAATGGGTGTTGTACTTTGTCGAAGGCTTTTTTAAAATGCAGACATTTTATAACCTCTTTTTTTAACTCAAAATTTTGAGAATATTTACCACACATCCTTTTATTTTTTTTACTGCCTTATAGTGTTCTACATATTTGTGACCTAGTTTATTTACTTAATTCTCTAATGGGAGTTTCAGTAATTTTGTGAATATTTTCTCTGTTTTTAGTAGTTACCATTCAGTTATTAACATATAGAAGTGATAGGAACACGCACAGGCTTGAAAGCCAGACTGCCTGGATCAGACCCTCAGTCCTCAGTCCTGCCACTTGGAAGATGAAAGCTGTGTGACTTTGGATAAGTAACTTAACTTTTCCATGCTTCAGTTTTCTTGTCCGTAAAATCATGGTAATTATAAGTAACTACCTTGTCAAATTGTTGTGAGAATTAGATAAATTAATGCCTTTCAACAGCACCTTTGTACTGCTTAGTGTTCAATAATTAGTTGCTGATATTGTGATTGTGGGCTTCCCTGGTGGCTCAGTGGTAAAGAATCTGCCTGCACATGCAAGAGACTCAAGAGGTGCAGGTTCTATCACTGGGTCAGGAAGATTCCCCAGAGTAGGGCATGGCAGCCCACTCCAGCATGCTTGCCTGGAAAATCCCATGGGCAGAAGAGCCTGGTGGGCTATAGTACATGTACAAGTTCATGTAAGAGTCATACACCACTGAGTGACAAAGCAAACAATATTATTAGTTTCCTGTAATAGGTTCTTTATACTAAGGGTCTTTTAGTTACATCTCTCTCTCTACCATTATATTTTATATTTTCATATGTTTTCATGTTTCATCCTTTCATTTCAGCTTGAACTCCTTTCAGCATATCTTATAACACAGGTCTAATGGTGATGAACTCTCCCAGCTTCTGTTTGTTTGAGAAAATCTAGCTCTCCTTTGTTTCTGGAAGACAGCCTTTCCAGGTAAAGTATTCTTGGCAGATTTTTTAGTTCTTGTACTCTTGAATATATTATCTTACTCTCCCCAGGACTCCAAGGTTTTTTATTTATGTATTTATTTATTTATGGCTATTCTGAGTTTTCACTGCTGCCACAGGTCTTCTCTAGTTGCAAGGAGTGGGGGTTACTCTCTAGTTGAGGTGAGCAGGCTTCTTGTTGCAGGGACTTCTCTTGTTGTAGAACTCAGGCTCTAGGGCACATGGGCTTCAGTAGTTGCAGCACATGTGCTCAATAGTTGTGGCTCCAAGGCTCTAGAGCACAGGCTCAGTAGTTGTGGCTCACGAACTTAGCTGCTCCACAGCATGTGGGATCTTCCTGGATCAGGAATCAGACCCCTGTCTCCTGCACTGGCAGGCGAACTCTTCACCACTGAGCTACCAGGGAAGCCTGACTCCAAGGTTTTTACAGAGAAATCTTGGTCATGGCCTTTGCAGGTTCTCTTTTGTATGTGAGAACATTTTTTTTATTCTTGCTACTTTAAAAATACTCTCTTTGTCTTTGGTTTTAGATAGATTTATTATATTGTACCTTGGAGAAAATCATTGGGGTTGAAATTTGGGGGTGACTTACTGGCTTCATTGAACTTAGATGTCCAAACATCTCCTCAGATTTGGGAAATTCTCAGTCACTGTTTCTTTAAATAAACTTTCTGCTCTTTTATCCTTTCCTTATCCTTCTGAACTCCAGTTGTGTGTAGATTGCTTTTTTCGTTGATGGTATCTCATAATTCACATATTCTGTCTTCATTCTTTTTATTCTTTTTTTTTCTTGATCCTCTGACTGGATAATTTCAAAGGACTTGCCTTTTAGTTATCTAGTTCTTTATTTTGCTTGACTGAGTCTATTTCAACTCAATTGAAACTGTTGAATTCTTCAAGCAATGTATTCTTCAATGCTAAGAATCTGGTTTTGTTTTTGTTTTTTGTTAACGATTTATATTTCCTTGCTTAATTTCTCATTTTCTTTATGCATTATATTTGTAATTTCATTTAATTCTCTATATTTTAGTTCACTAAATTTCTATTTTTTTTTTGTTTTTTAAATTATGAAAGTATGATAACACATTTATAGGAGACTTTGAAAATACAGAACAAGGTTACATATCATTCCACTATGTATTAAAATTATTTTAAGTAGCTAAATTGGTATTTTTAGTTGTATTTTAAATAGCAAAGTCTCAAAAGTAGAGTGGAGTCCTGGAGAAGTAAATGGCAACCCACTCCAGTATTCTTACTTGGAGAATCCCATGGCCAGAGGAGCCTGGTGGGCTAGAGTCCATGGGGTCTCAGAGAGTCCAACATGACTGACCGACTAACACATAGAAGAATATGATAGGCCTAAAAAGCACTCTAAATCAATTCAACGTAATTAAGATCTAAATTTCTTTAAGAGGATTATTTTAAATTCTAGATAGACTTTCTGGTGTGTCTATGGGCAAACTTGCTGCCGGATTCCTTGGGCAGGCAGATCTGGGCCCTGGCTCAGCTTGGTTAGGAAGGCTTGGTGTTTGGGTAAATGGGAATCATCTTGGTGCATAGATCCACAGTGGCTCACTGGGCAGGCCTTGTGCTTGAATATGCACTGATGGACCTGGGACTGGGTCTTTGTAGGCAGACCTGGATCTTGGGTTGATAGGAACCACCAGGTGCCAAGAACAAGTAGGGTAGGCCCATCATCTTAATCTGTGTGGGGCTTATCTGGTACTGGGATGAATTAGAAGCCTGACTTCATAGGAGCTGGCCTGGAGGCTGGGGCCACAGGGCCACCCTGACACTAGGACAAGCCTGGAGTCTGGGGCTACAGGAGACATCCTGTCATCTGGGACCTTAGGGGCCTGCCTAGAAGTTGTGTCTGTGGGTCCAGACTGATGTGGTATGGACTGCAAGCCTGAGCCTGTGGGAGCCAGCCTTGAGGAGCCTCAGACTGGCCTAGGGATGGAGTGGGCTAGGAGCCTGGTTCTGTGGCTGCCTATCTGAAGTCTGTATCCATGGGGCCAGTGTGGCACTGAGGTGGGATGGGGGCCTCAGGTTATAGGAGTTGGCCTGGTGCTGGGTTATGTCAAAAGACTGATTCTTGGTAGTTAGCCTGGTGCTGGGCCCAGCCAGGAGCCTAGGTTTGTGGGAGCCCACTTGAGGCCTGGAGCTCTTGCAGGATCTCTTGGGAGGCCAGAGGCCATATGATAACACATTTATAGGAGACTTTGAAAATACAGAACAAGGTTACATATTTTTGGTATTTTTAGTTGTATTTTAAATAGCAAAGTCTCAAAAGTAGAGTGGAGTCCTGGAGAAGTAAATGGCAACCCACTCCAGTATTCTTACTTGGAGAATCCCATGGCCAGAGGAGCCTGGTGGGCTAGAGTCCATGGGGTCTCAGAGAGTCCAACATGACTGACCGACTAACACATAGAAGAATATGATAGGCCTAAAAAGCACTCTAAATCAATTCAACGTAATTAAGATCTAAATTTCTTTAAGAGGATTATTTTAAATTCTAGATAGACTTTCTGGTGTGTCTATGGGCAAACTTGCTGCCGGATTCCTTGGGCAGGCAGATCTGGGCCCTGGCTCAGCTTGGTTAGGAAGGCTTGGTGTTTGGGTAAATGGGAATCATCTTGGTGCATAGATCCACAGTGGCTCACTGGGCAGGCCTTGTGCTTGAATATGCACTGATGGACCTGGGACTGGGTCTTTGTAGGCAGACCTGGATCTTGGGTTGATAGGAACCACCAGGTGCCAAGAACAAGTAGGGTAGGCCCATCATCTTAATCTGTGTGGGGCTTATCTGGTACTGGGATGAATTAGAAGCCTGACTTCATAGGAGCTGGCCTGGAGGCTGGGGCCACAGGGCCACCCTGACACTAGGACAAGCCTGGAGTCTGGGGCTACAGGAGACATCCTGTCATCTGGGACCTTAGGGGCCTGCCTAGAAGTTGTGTCTGTGGGTCCAGACTGATGTGGTATGGACTGCAAGCCTGAGCCTGTGGGAGCCAGCCTTGAGGAGCCTCAGACTGGCCTAGGGATGGAGTGGGCTAGGAGCCTGGTTCTGTGGCTGCCTATCTGAAGTCTGTATCCATGGGGCCAGTGTGGCACTGAGGTGGGATGGGGGCCTCAGGTTATAGGAGTTGGCCTGGTGCTGGGTTATGTCAAAAGACTGATTCTTGGTAGTTAGCCTGGTGCTGGGCCCAGCCAGGAGCCTAGGTTTGTGGGAGCCCACTTGAGGCCTGGAGCTCTTGCAGGATCTCTTGGGAGGCCAGAGGCCATGGGAGCCACCCAGGGCCATGGAAGGTGGCTGGTGCTGACATGTGCCAAGAGCCTGGAGTAGCAGGATCCTTCCAGGAGCCTGGGTCATAAAAGCCCCCTGGAATTTCTGGAACTGGCTGGCACCCAGGTTTGCAGTTCTTCTTGGAACCTAGAAACATGATATTCCCCTGGGATCACTGGGGCTTGTAGGACCTGGAGTGAGCTGGGGACCTGTGTTCAGGGGCTCCTACAGAAAGCCACCTAAAACTGTAGGAGTTGGCTGGGTTCTGGGGAAGGTGGCCCTGGGGCCTACAGTGAAATCCCCTACTCACTACTTCATTCTTTTTTTCCCATGGGAAGGTTGTCTGTCTTGGCTGTCTAGACTTGGAGAAAGGGTGATAGGAATAATATGAATCTGTTCACCCTCCTCAGTGCATTTTCTTCTTATTCCTGTGTTTCACTCAGGTTCTGTAATTCATCACTCAGAATCCTTAACTCATGTGAAGGTATTTTCATATGTGGATAGTTGTTCAGATTGATGCTTCCAGGAGGAAAAGAATGATAGAAATTCCTATGATGCTATTTTGCTGATGTCATTCTGCTCCTAGGTCATATTTTTTGACCAACTTTGACAATCTGTCTTTTAGTTGACGCATTTAGACTACTGACATTCAAAGTGATTATTGATGTAGTTGGATTAATAGTTGCCACATTTGTTACTACAGTTGACACTGAACAATGCTGGTTTCAACTGCTTGGGTCCACATATACACGGTTATTTTTCAGTAGTAAATACTACAGTACTACATGGTCTGCTGAATCCACAGATGCTGAGGTCCTACCAGTTACATGCAGGTTAACCCCCATGTTGTTCAAGGGTCAATTGTATTTTCTATTTGCTGCTTTTCTTTTCTCACCATTTGTAGGCTTTTTCTTTTTTAAAGATTTATTTATTTATTTATTTTGGGTGGGGGTCGGGTTGGGGAGGGAGGGGAGCGGGCAGGCCACTTCTATTGGTCTTTCATTTCTCTATTTTCATCCATCTTTGTTCTTTGGTTCTTGTGGACCTCCCATCACGGTGGCGTCTGTCGTTGCAGAGTGCCGGCTCTGGGCGCATGCGCTCCAGAGCTCCGGCTTGGTAATTGGACACATTGGTCCAGCCGCTCCGCGGCACATGGGATCTTCCCAGGCCAGGGATTGAACTGGCACCCCTTGCACTGCAAGGCGGTGTCTTTACCCACTGGACCACCAGGGGAAGCCCCATTTGTAGGTTTAATTGACCATTTTATATTGCTCCTTTTTATCATATCCTTTCTTAGCATGTCAGTTATATTTCTGTTTTGCTTTTTTTCAGTGTTTGTCCCAGAATTTTCGGTATATTGGTACATTTATAACTAATCCAAATCCACTTTCCGATAACATTCATACTTCTTCATGAGTAGTTCAGGTACCCTGTAATAACAAAATGATCCTAATTTCTCTTTACTGTCTCTTATATCCTTGGTGTCATTCATTTCACTTATACATAAGCACACGCACACACATATAGGTATATGTAGTTGAATATTGTTACTATTATCTGTTAGATTGATAAGAATATGAAAATAGGAGCTTCCCTGGTAGCTCAGTGGTGAAGAGTTCATCTGCCAATGCAGGAGACAAGAGTTCAATCCCTGATCCAGGAAGGTCCCACATGCTGTGGAGCAGCTAAGCCCGTGAGCCACAACTATTGAGCCTGTGCTCTAGAGCCTTGGAGCCGCAACTACTGAAGCCCTTGTGCCCTAGAGCCTGAGTTCTACAACAAGAGAAGTCCCTGTAACAAGAAGTCTGCTCACCTCAACTAGAGAGTAGCCCCAACTCCTTGCAACTAGAGAAGAGCCTGTGGCAGCAGTGAAAACTCAGAATAGCCATAAATAAATAGATAAATAAATAAATTTAAAAAAAAGAATATGAAAATAAAATTTAGAATTTTCCTTTGCTTATTCTTTCTCCAGTGCTCTTCCTTTATATAGACGAGAGTTTCTGACATGTATCATTTTCCTTCTCTCAAAAGAATCTCTTTTAACCTCTCTTACAAGGCAGGTCTCCTGGAAATAATTTTTATTTATTTATTTAATTTTCAAAGTACAGAAAATTAAAAATATAGAAAATATAGAAAAATATCCTGAAAGAAGTGAGGGGGATGAGGCTGGGAAAATTTCATGTATAGAAGAGTAAAGATAAGAATTACAACTAACTTCTTCTCAGAAGTTATTCAAGTAAGAAAACATTTCACCATGGAACGAATTGTTAAAATGCTGAGAGAAAAAAAAAAACCTCACCAAACTAGAATTCCATATTCTGCAAAATTATACTTCAAAAATGAAGCATGAATAAAGACTGTGTCAGGCTCTCTTGTAGCTCAGTGGTGAAGAGTTCACCTTCCAATGCAGGTGGAAGTTTTGGTGAGGACCTTAATTCTGCTTGGTGTTCTCTGAGATTCCTGGATCTGTAGTTTGGTGTTTCACATTAATTTGGGGAAATTCTTAGTCATTATTGCCTCAAATATTTCTCCTTTTGTTTGTTTGTTGTTGGTCTCCTTTTGGTATTCTCTTATGCATAGGTACACCTTTGCAGTTGTCTCACAATTCTTGGATATTCTGTGTTTTTTCTTTAGACTTTTTCCCTTTGTTTTTCAATTTTGAAGTTTTCTGTTAAGATATCTTCAAGTGGAGAATATAGGCAAAACTCTCAAGGACAGAAATCAAAGCAAGATCTTCTCTGACTCACCTACTAGAAGAGCGGAACTAAAAAACAAAAATTAACATGTGGGACCTAATGAAACTTCAAAGCTTTTGTACAGCAAAAGAAACTACAAAAAAGCTGAACAGACAGCCCACAGAAAAAGAGAAAATCATAGCAAATGAAACAACAGACAAAGAATTCATCTCCAAAATCTACAAGCAACTCTGACAACTCAGCACCGGAAAAATGAACAACCCAATCAAAAAATGGGAAAAGGACCTAAACAGACACCTCTCCAAAGAGGACATACAGATGGGCAAAAAACACATGAAACGATGTCAGCTTCGCTTATAATTAGAGAAATGCAAATCAAAACGACAATGAGATATCACCTCACACCTGTCAGAATGGCAATCATCCACAAATCGACAGACAATAAATGCTGGAGAGGGTACGGAGAAAAGGGAACACTCCTGCATTGCTGGTGGGAATGTCAATTGATATAGCCTCTATGGAAGGCAGTATGGATATTCCTTAAAGAACTAAAAATAGAAGCACCATACGACCCAGCAGTCCCACTATTAGGTTCATACCTGGATGAACTCAAAACCGAAAGAGGCACCTGTACCCCAATGTTCATTGCAGCTCTCTATATGCTAGCTAGAACATGGAAGCAACCTAGATGTCCATCGACGAACGAATGGATACAAAAGGTCTGTTACGTATATACAATGGAATACTACACAGCTGTGAAAAGAAATGCAGAAGAATCACTCCTAATGAGGAACCTATCATAAAAAGTGAAGTTAGTCAGAAAGAGAAGGACAAGTACAATATACTAACACATATACATGGAATCTAGTAGGATGGTAACGATAACACACACAGTAAAGTGATGAAAAAACAGACATGGAGAGTAGACATATGGACATTGTGGGGAATGAACAGTGGGTGGGAGGCATAAGGGAAGTAGCATGAAAACTTGTACTATCATATGTGAAAAAAGGAGCGATTGTTAGTGCACTGTGGGAAAAGGATCCTGCAGGCACTGTGTGACAGTCTGGAGGGTGGGATGTGGTTTTCTGTTAAGATATCTTCAAGTGGAGAATATAGGCAAAACTTGAAATCCAAGCAAGATCTTCTGTGCCCCGCCTACTAGAAGAGCGGAACTAAAAAACAAAAATTAACATGTGGGACCTAATGAAACTTCAAAGCTTTTGTACAGCAAAAGAAACTACAAAAAAGCTGAACAGACAGCCCACAGAAAAAGAGAAAATCATAGCAAATGAAACAACAGACAAAGAATTCATCTCCAAAATCTACAAGCAACTCTGACAACTCAGCACCGGAAAAATGAACAACCCAATCAAAAAATGGGAAAAGGACCTAAACAGACACCTCTCCAAAGAGGACATACAGATGGGCAAAAAACACATGAAACGATGTCAGCTTCGCTTATAATTAGAGAAATGCAAATCAAAACGACAATGAGATATCACCTCACACCTGTCAGAATGGCAATCATCCACAAATCGACAGACAATAAATGCTGGAGAGGGTACGGAGAAAAGGGAACACTCCTGCATTGCTGGTGGGAATGTCAATTGATATAGCCTCTATGGAAGGCAGTATGGATATTCCTTAAAGAACTAAAAATAGAAGCACCATACGACCCAGCAGTCCCACTATTAGGTTCATACCTGGATGAACTCAAAACCGAAAGAGGCACCTGTACCCCAATGTTCATTGCAGCTCTCTATATGCTAGCTAGAACATGGAAGCAACCTAGATGTCCATCGACGAACGAATGGATACAAAAGGTCTGTTACGTATATACAATGGAATACTACACAGCTGTGAAAAGAAATGCAGAAGAATCACTCCTAATGAGGAACCTATCATAAAAAGTGAAGTTAGTCAGAAAGAGAAGGACAAGTACAATATTCTAACACATATATATGGAATCTAGTAGGATGGTAATGATAACACACACAGTAAAGTGATGAAAAAACAGACATGGACAGTAGACATATGGATGTTGTGGGGAATGAACAGTGTGTGGGAGGCATAAAGGAAGTAGCATGAAAACCTATACTATCATATGTGAAAAAAATAGCTATTGTTATTGCACTGTGAGAAAAGGGGATCCTGCAGGGGCACTGTGTGACAGTCTGGAGGGGTGGGATGTGGGGGATATACATATGACTAATCTGGGATCATACATATCTGTAAACAACAAAACTCTGTAAAAGTAAAAAGATAAAAAAAGCGTATATATTCTCAAGCTCAGAGATTCTTCAACTGTCCAGTCTACTAATAAATCAATCAAAGGCATTCTTCTTTTCTCTTACAGTGTTTCTTTATCTCTAGGATTTCTTTTTGATTCTTTCTTAACATTTCCGTCTCTTTGTTTATATTATCCATCTGTTCTTACATGCTGTCTACTCTCTTCACTAAAGCCCTTAGCATATTAATGGTACGTTGTTTAAATTCCTAGTGGGATCGTTCCAGTATCCCTTCCACGTCTGAGACTCTTTCTGAGGATTGCTCTGTTTCTAATGCCTGTTATTTTGTTTTTTTTTCTTTTTTAACATGTCTTTATATATATATATATGTGTGTGTGTACACACACACACACACACACACACACATATACTATATATATATATATAGTAACCAAGCATGATGCACCGAATAAAAGGAACTGCTGTAAATAGGCCTTTAGTAATCTAATGGTAACATGGGGTGGGGGGAGGGAGGGAAGTGTTCTCTAGTCCTAAGATTAGGTCTCAGTCTTTTAGTGAGCCTGTGCCCCTGGACTGAGAACTTCACCCAGTCCCCTCACCCATACCTGAGATAGAACAGGATGACTAGGGTGGGGGTTGGGTGGGGACTTGACTGGGTATTTCTCTTTCCCAGGCCAGTCAGGCTCCATAAAACTCCAGTTGGTTACATTCTGGTTATATAGTTTCTCCTGTAGGCCGACCTTGGTAAGAAGAACTGAGTGTTCTATTCTTTTATTTTAAAATAGTTCCTACAGAATAGTTCCAGGAGAAGCATGGCAGGGAAGCAGGTTTTGGTAGGATTTTTCTTCATTATTCACTGTGAGAATCTGGTGGAATTCAAGAAGGTAAAACTCACAAATGTGTGGAAACCCTCAATAACTGGATCCCCCTTGAGTTTTCAGTCTCCACACTGAGCCTCCAGCAATTTGTAAATCACAGTTCAGGTTTCCCTGCTTCGACACTGGTTCCCACAGAGGTAGCTGCTCCAATAAGCTGTGATTCTCTGTGACTTCACTTCTTTTTGGATTTAAGGTTTGTTGATTTTTGCCTTCTACTTATTGTTAGGTTGGAATGGCAGCTTTCAAGTTTACATGCTGGACTGGAAACTCAAAGTTTCTTTTTACATTTTTATCTCTGAAATGCAAAAAGGCTCAGTGATTCTGTATGAATATTTGCTAGGCCTCTTTCTTCCAGCAGTTCTCATCTGTTTCCCTTGTTAACACTCTTATTTTACTGGGGCTCCCAGAAGTTTTACATCAGTAGACTTTTCTTCTATTGACAGAATGTCCCTGGACAAAAATATGAAAAACTGAATAACTGTTATGGCTTGATCACTTCTATCCTTTCTAATAAGAAAGTTCTAATAAGATTTCCCCAATCTGTCATTCAGTCATCCTACCCACTTCCTTTTGGTTCTTAAGGACCCTTCTTCCATTCTAAAATATAACCCCAAAGTTCTCACTAGTTTGTCTTATTTTCATAGGTGTTCATTATGTTTTCATTTTATCATACTCATGGTTTTATACACTACTTTATGGAACCTGGTTGTACATTTTGTGATGAGTACTTTATATGTTTTAAATACTTCTGACTTTACATCTTTTGTTGCTAGAATGATGTCATCTGTTGAACTGTGTCTTCAAATAAACATCTCTTTCATCTTCAACCTTCCAGTTCTCTTATGTTTTACATCTGTTTCCTTGGCAGTGGGCTCAAACTTCTTACTCCCTATATTCCTTAAATGTTCCCTTTAGTCTATTTTTTTAAAATAAATATTCACTGCAAATTTGTTGAGAATTGAGATCTCACTTTAAAAATTTTTTTTTATTTATTTGTTTTTGGCTATTCTGGGTTTTCACTGCTGCCACAGGCTCTTCTCTAGTTGCAGGGAGTGGGGGCTACTCTCAAGTTGAGGTGAGCAGGCTCCTTGTTGCAGTGACTTCTCTTGTTGTGGAACTCGGGCTCTAGGCACACGGGCTTCAATAGATTCAGCACAAGGGCTCAATAGTTGTGACTCCATGGCTCTAGAGCACAGGCTCAGTAGTTGTGACTCAGGGGCTCAATTGCTCCACAGCATGTGGGATCCTTCCAGATCAGGATTCGAACCCATGTCTCCTGCATTGGCAGGCAAACTCTTTATCTCTGAGCTACCATGGAAGCCCTCGCCTTGGTCTTTTATTCATTGTAAAAATTCTGGTCACACTGATCTAGATTAGCCTTACATGTCAGTTCTCTCTTTTCTTCTCACTGCTGCCTTCTGCCTTATCTCTGGAGGCTTAGTCTCCCACCTGGTCTAATTCAGTATCTACCCATTTCATATTTTTCTATGACAGTGCAATACTTTTAATCTTAAGTGCCAGAAAACTCAACTCAAACAGATTTGCAAAATATATATGATTTACTCGCTAATAAAACTAAAAAGTTCAAGTAGAATAAGCTTCAGAGTTGGTTTGAGTTAATAGTTCCACCATGTCCTCAAAGATCTGAATTCTTTCTTTAAATTAAAGCTTTAATTTTATATTGGGGTATAGCCAAATTAACAAATAATGTTGTGATGGTTTCAGGTGAACAGCGAAGGGACTCGGCCATACCCATACATGTATCCATTGTCCCCCAAGCCCCTCTTACACCAAAGGCCTAGATTCTTTAACTTTCTCAACTCTGCCTTCAGTATTGTCAGCATCATTCCAAACCTGGCTTCTTTCAGAGTGGCAACATGAATCCAGAAATTCAAATTTCATATTTATATCCTACTTTGCCCAGAAAGGGAGGGAGCATCCCTATGGTTTTTCTTCCAGAGAACTGAGAAAGCTTCTTTTCTAGAAGTCCATTATTGTAAAGAGTATGTGTGTGCTATTGGACATAATGACCCCAGATGCCTGTCCTGTACTGACATGTAGGCCTGAGAAATGGCGTGCACTGTGTGACTTAGGTCTGGCTTTTATGAACTAATCGGGAAATGTTATGACCAATTTAAACCAATCTGAGACCATAACTCGTGCTAGGAGTTTAGTTAGCTTCTCAATAAATGTGAGGGACAAGCTGACATCTGACTGAAAGAGCGAATTATGAGGAAGGAGGAATAGGGAAATAGATATTGAGCAATTAAGAAATACCCAGAACCCTTATTTGGTTACTTCAAAACTGATAAAACATCACTTTCAGGTCATTGTTCTGCTTCCTTAGTCCAAGTATGAAATCTTTCCTGCCACCTGTTTTTATAAGATATTACCAAAACGCAGCTGCACTTATTTAAAAGGTAAAATTGTCCCATGGAAGCCCTCGCCTTGGTCTTTTATTCATTGTAAAAATTCTGGTCACACTGATCTAGATTAGCCTTACATGTCACTGCTGCCTTCTGCCTTATCTCTGGAGGCTTAGTCTCCCACCTGGTCTAATTCAGTATCTACCCATTTCATATTTTTCTATGACAGTGCAATACTTTTAATCTTAAGTGCCAGAAAACTCAACTCAAACAGATTTGCAAAATATATATGATTTACTCGCTAATAAAACTAAAAAGTTCAAGTAGAATAAGCTTCAGAGTTGGTTTGAGTTAATAGTTCCACCATGTCCTCAAAGATCTGAATTCTTTCTTTAAATTAAAGCTTTAATTTTATATTGGGGTATAGCCAAATTAACAAATAATGTTGTGATGGTTTCAGGTGAACAGCGAAGGGACTCGGCCATACCCATACATGTATCCATTGTCCCCCAAGCCCCTCTTACACCAAAGGCCTAGATTCTTTAACTTTCTCAACTCTGCCTTCAGTATTGTCAGCATCATTCCAAACCTGGCTTCTTTCAGAGTGGCAACATGAATCCAGAAATTCAAATTTCATATTTATATCCTACTTTGCCCAGAAAGGGAGGGAGCATCCCTATGGTTTTTCTTCCAGAGAACTGAGAAAGCTTCTTTTCTAGAAGTCCATTATTGTAAAGAGTATGTGTGTGCTATTGGACATAATGACCCCAGATGCCTGTCCTGTACTGACATGTAGGCCTGAGAAATGGCGTGCACTGTGTGACTTAGGTGTGGCTTTTTATGAACTAATCGGGAAATGTTATGACCAATTTAAACCAATCTGAGACCATAACTCGTGCTAGGAGTTTAGTTAGCTTCTCAATAAATGTGAGGGACAAGCTGACATCTGACTGAAAGAGCGAATTATGAGGAAGGAGGAATAGGGAAATAGATATTGAGCAATTAAGAAATACCCAGAACCCTTATTTGGTTACTTCAAAAACTGATAAAACATCACTTTCAGGTCATTGTTCTGCTTCCTTAGTCCAAGTATGAAATCTTTCCTGCCACCTGTTTTTATAAGATATTACCAAAACGCAGCTGCACTTATTTAAAAGGTATTGTCTATGGCTGCTTTCACACCCCAGTGGAGAGTTGAAAAGTTGTGACAGAGACCCTATGGTCTTCAAAACCTAAAGCATTTATTATTTGGCCCTTGCAGAAAGCTTGCTGACCCTTGGCATGAAAGATTCAATCTAAACTCATCCTGGGGGCTTCCCCTGGTGCTCCCGTGGGTAAGGACACCGCCTTGCAGTGCAAGGGGCGCCAGTTCGATCCCTGGTCTGGGAAGATCCCACGTGCCACGGAGCGGCTGGACTGATGTGTCCAATTACCGAGCCAGAGCTCTGGAGCTCATGTGCCCAGAGCTGGCGCTCTGCAACAACAGACGCCACCGTGATGGGAGGCCCACAGGAGCCAAAGAACAAAGACGGATGAAAACAGAGAAATGAAAGACCAATAGAAGTGGCCCGCCTGCTCCCCTCCCTCCCCAATCTGACCCCCGCCCAAAAATAAATAAATAAATAAATCTTTAAAATATATATATATATATTTAAAATAAATAAATAAATAAATAAACTCATCCTGGATTTCAAAGCATTCTATCATCTGTCATCTCTCTAAGATCTTACTTAATTGACATTATTTACTGTAAACAACCTCTCTAATCCAATCAGATTAGTTTATTGCCTACCCCAAATGGTGTGTGTTCATTCTTCACTTTTCTCTTTTGTTTCTGGCTTATCCAGTTTGGAATGTTTTCCTTCAATCTTATATATTTTTATGAGAAGGTCCAGCTTAAGTTCTTGAGGCTTTCTTTGTTAACTTAACCCACACTAGCGTGCACTGTGTGACTTAGGTGTGGCTTTTTATGAACTAATCGGGAAATGTTATGACCAATTTAAACCAATCTGAGACCATAACTCGTGCTAGGAGTTTAGTTAGCTTCTCAATAAATGTGAGGGACAAGCTGACATCTGACTGAAAGAGCGAATTATGAGGAAGGAGGAATAGGGAAATAGATATTGAGCAATTAAGAAATACCCAGAACCCTTATTTGGTTACTTAAAAAACTGATAAAACATCACTTTCAGGTCATTGTTCTGCTTCCTTAGTCCAAGTATGAAATCTTTCCTGCCACCTGTTTTTATAAGATATTACCAAAACGCAGCTGCACTTATTTAAAAGGTATTGTCTATGGCTGCTTTCACACCCCAGTGGAGAGTTGAAAAGTTGTGACAGAGACCCTATGGTCTTCAAAACCTAAAGCATTTATTATTTGGCCCTTGCAGAAAGCTTGCTGACCCTTGGCATGAAAGATTCAATCTAAACTCATCCTGGGGGCTTCCCCTGGTGCTCCCGTGGGTAAGGACACCGCCTTGCAGTGCAAGGGGCGCCAGTTCGATCCCTGGTCTGGGAAGATCCCACGTGCCACGGAGCGGCTGGACTGATGTGTCCAATTACCGAGCCAGAGCTCTGGAGCTCATGTGCCCAGAGCTGGCGCTCTGCAACAACAGACGCCACCGTGATGGGAGGCCCACAGGAGCCAAAGAACAAAGACGGATGAAAACAGAGAAATGAAAGACCAATAGAAGTGGCCCGCCTGCTCCCCTCCCTCCCCAATCTGACCCCCGCCCAAAAATAAATAAATAAATAAATCTTTAAAATATATATATATATATTTAAAATAAATAAATAAATAAATAAACTCATCCTGGATTTCAAAGCATTCTATCATCTGTCATCTCTCTAAGATCTTACTTAATTGACATTATTTACTGTAAACAACCTCTCTAATCCAATCAGATTAGTTTATTGCCTACCCCAAATGGTGTGTGTTCATTCTTCACTTTTCTCTTTTGTTTCTGGCTTATCCAGTTTGGAATGTTTTCCTTCAATCTTATATATTTTTATGAGAAGGTCCAGCTTAAGTTCTTGAGGCTTTCTTTGTTAACTTAACCCACACTAGAACCTCCTTTCCTATATGTATTGCCTC
This sequence comes from Tragulus kanchil, assembly GCA_022376925.1. NCBI lineage: Eukaryota > Metazoa > Chordata > Mammalia > Artiodactyla > Tragulidae > Tragulus > Tragulus kanchil. The sequence goes on from JAIOJX010000026.1 coordinate 272,385,874, forward strand.
TGTCACACTATGAGGTATTTTGAGCCTGTATATGTTTTATAAAATATATGAATACACATCTTATCTGTCCAGTTGAATGCAGAACTCCTGGATATTAGAGTCTTGGTAATACAATATTTTTTGCGCCATTTTATAGAAATCCAAGCAATGCTGGACCAAGAGAAGGCACTTAACTAATACTGTCGGACTCTGCCTCCCACGTACCCAGGGTTACTCTGTTTCTCTACACTCCGCTCCCACCCTCACCTGAGCCTCACCTCCTCTCATCTGGACTAATACTACAGTCTCTCAAGTGCCCCCTGCTCCATCTCGCCCCTACAGTCTTCTCCCCACATCACAAACTGACTGACTTTATTTAACTCAGTTAATGTCCTCCACTTCCACGACATATCTAGAAGAGAAGTTGTGAGATCTCTGCCTAAAATCTCTCATTTCAACTCCTCTCACTTGTCAGCACTCCGCTTTGGGTTCTGTCAGTCTCCTCTGCCTGGAATATTTCCCTTCTGAGTCACAAATATCTGCCCTTTCATAACTGAGGTCTCTCTCCTCCTCACCTGACCCCCCAATCTGTTCTGACTCCCCTCACTTCCTTTATATCTCTGTACCATCCAGTTTCACTTTCTTCATTGTCCTGATCTTGGCAAAAATTGCCTTGTTTACGTGTTGAACTATGCCACCTACAAATACAGCTCCATGAGCTTACCTACTTTGTTCATAGCTGTATCTTCAATCCCTAGAACAGTGCCTGGTGCATGAGGTGTTCAGTAGCTCTTTATGAAAAAAACAAACAAAGCCATTCGTGTATTTGTTTTCTTTGAACATAGGAAAAAAGAACTTTTGTTCACTCTCATTAACATGCATTTACTGAGCATCTGCTGTCTTGGTATTACCACTTAGGGTTTTGTACAAACTGTTCTTAGGGGCTGTGTTAGTTTCCTAGGGATCATAACAAATTACCACCGACTGAATGACTTAAATAACTATGCTTCACTTTTCTCTTTTTTTCTGGCTTATCCAGTTTGGAATGTTTTCCTTCAATCTTATATATTTTTATGAGAAGGTCCAGCTTAAGTTCTTGAGGCTTTCTTTGTTAACTTAACCCACACTAGAACCTCCTTTCCTATATGTATTGCCTCTGTCACACTATGAGGTATTTTGAGCCTGTATATGTTTTATAAAATATATGAATACACATCTTATCTGTCCAGTTGAATGCAGAACTCCTGGATATTAGAGTCTTGGTAATACAATATTTTTTGCGCCATTTTATAGAAATCCAAGCAATGCTGGACCAAGAGAAGGCACTTAACTAATACTGTCGGACTCTGCCTCCCACGTACCCAGGGTTACTCTGTTTCTCTACACTCCGCTCCCACCCTCACCTGAGCCTCACCTCCTCTCATCTGGACTAATACTACAGTCTCTCAAGTGCCCCCTGCTCCATCTCGCCCCTACAGTCTTCTCCCCACATCACAAACTGACTGACTTTATTTAACTCAGTTAATGTCCTCCACTTCCACGACATATCTAGAAGAGAAGTTGTGAGATCTCTGCCTAAAATCTCTCATTTCAACTCCTCTCACTTGTCAGCACTCCGCTTTGGGTTCTGTCAGTCTCCTCTGCCTGGAATATTTCCCTTCTGAGTCACAAATATCTGCCCTTTCATAACTGAGGTCTCTCTCCTCCTCACCTGACCCCCCAATCTGTTCTGACTCCCCTCACTTCCTTTATATCTCTGTACCATCCAGTTTCACTTTCTTCATTGTCCTGATCTTGGCAAAAATTGCCTTGTTTACGTGTTGAACTATGCCACCTACAAATACAGCTCCATGAGCTTACCTACTTTGTTCATAGCTGTATCTTCAATCCCTAGAACAGTGCCTGGTGCATGAGGTGTTCAGTAGCTCTTTATGAAAAAAACAAACAAAGCCATTCGTGTATTTGTTTTCTTTGAACATAGGAAAAAAGAACTTTTGTTCACTCTCATTAACATGCATTTACTGAGCATCTGCTGTCTTGGTATTACCACTTAGGGTTTTGTACAAACTGTTCTTAGGGGCTGTGTTAGTTTCCTAGGGATCATAACAAATTACCACCGACTGAATGACTTAAATAACTATGCTCTCACCATTCAGGAAGCCAGAAGTGTTGACAGGGTTTAATCCTTCTGGAAGCTCTGAGGGAGAATTCCTCCCATGCTTCTTTCCTAGTTTTTGGTAGCTGCTGGCAATCCTTGGTGTCCTGTGACTCCTAGGCACATCGCTCCAGTCTCTCCTTTCATCTTCACATCACCTTTTCTTGTGTGTCTCTCATAAGAACACTCACGTTGGATTTAGGACTCACTCTAATACAGTAAAATCTCATCTTGACTCTTAACTGATTATATCTGCTGTTGCCCTCGTCCCAAGTAAGATCACATTCTGAGTTCTGCATGGATATGAATTTTCCTAAGGGCACTAAATTACAGGAAAATAGATGGTTAGTTATTTAACCCGTTACAGGGGTCTCATTGATACAGAGACTAACAATCTATTCTTCCTGTAATTTAGTGCCCTTAGGTTGTTATTTGAGTGGCCAGCAATCACTTCCCTTCCCCAGAACACCCCCAAGTTTCTTATTGGGAAATTACTCCTCCCAATTTGTGAACAATCTTGATAAAGATGTAAGTCAATATTTCTCATCCCAGTGTAACCAAGGAGGCACATTTGACCCAAGGAAAGACAACTGGACTCCTAGGATTTTTATTTTTTCCAAGTGGATCTTTCTTTATATTGTAGCAACCTTTTAAGACAGAGCGTTTACTAAATTTCCAGTGATAGGAGCACTGGAAATCTATGAATTCACGTAACACATTACACAATCTGGACTCTTAGAACTTTTCCCTTGGAGGAGAGACACACAGGATGGGAAGTCAAGGGTGAGTATGCACCAGAGCAGCAGCACCTGGACAAGATCTGCAAGTTGTTCTTGCTGCCTGGACTCCAGGAGCCTGTCCTCATTCCTGTCTTGTGTCCAGGTCTGGCCTTCTAGCCCCTGTCCATCTCATGAATTCCTGTTGAAGTCCCTTTTTGCTTGTTAGCTAGAATCCATTCCTATCATTTATAACCAATGAAACTCAACTGTTACACTGAGATCCAGGTTTGTTCAGTACTGGCACAGTTTGCATAGTTAGCTCTGAATTCTGACATGCTGAGTTTACTACTATCTGAGATACTACCTTCAAAATGTCAGTTTCAGCTCAAACCTACAAATTAGTGCAATTACAAGACAGCGTATTAGCATTATTATTAATTTATTTATAGCCCACCTTGTTCCAAAAGGATTACATTGTGTTAAATTATCCTACAAAGGTACAGCAAGAGAAAGTACATTTAAAATAAGATATGAAAATGAGACAAGGGGAGAATAAGGATAGAAAAGTGAAATGGGGCCACGAGTGAGCCTAATCCATAAAATGGTGACCACGAAGGCACAGACAATAGGTAGAGAAAAAAAAAAAATGTAAGAGGGCCTACAGGTTACTGCTGTTGCTATGGTATTTGACAATAGTATTTTCCATTTGAAATAGTACTTTCTCAACTCACATTTCTGTTGAAAGAACTTGAAATGTCTTTACAGTAATTTGGGACCATGAGATAATCAAGTTGCTAATCAACTGCCCCATACCAGAAAAGACAATAAATTTGCTTAAAGTCACCATGGTATCACTTCAAAGATGTTAAAACAAAATGTCCTAAGACATCAGCTTTAAATTTATTTATTTAGGTTAATATTACTCAAAAAAAAAACCCTTTAAGCTATAGTGCCTTATTTTATTGTTTAAATTTTTTTAATTATAAAATTATTATTGGGATGTAGTTGATTTTCAATGTAGTATTGGTTTCTGCTATACAGTGAAGTGAATCAGCTATATACATACATACATCCCCTCCCTCTTGGACCTTCCACCCCCTCCAATCCTACATGCCTAGGTCACCACAGAGCACCGAACTGAGTTATAGTACCTTATTTTAAATTGGTGATCATTTATTTTGCTTTACACAGTAGATGGATCTTGGAAAGCTTAATTTTATAGTCTTTTGTCCAAATGAAAATATTTAAAGTTCAGAAGAGAAGTACTGTTTGAAAGAACACCTATAGTCTATCTTTTTGCAAGTCAAATGTCAGTGCCTTATGTATGATCTTAGTAATGGAAATACTGGTTCCCCTCTCATAGTTTTTTATAGAAGAGGCAAAGCCCAGATTTTTAATGCAAACACTGCATAAAGATGTTGCTCATACATAGTAACATAGTAAACACAATCATAAGATACCGATCTTCATTATTATAATGAAGATTTTCCCATTTTAATATTTATTGCATTTTTTTTTCTACCGAACCTTTTCCAAAACAGAGCTGAGGCAACTATTGAATACATCACAAGTGCCACCTAGTGCTTTCTTTGAAAATAACATTTTTTTTTTTTTTGTAAATCTTCAGAAACTGTAAAACGAAACAAGATGTAGAAAGGCTCATATTCCCAGGGCAGAGCCTGTTTAAATAGCTCTGTTTCCAAAAAAAGAAAAAAAAATCTGTTTTCCACCAAAAAAGGATTTAAAAGAAGAACTTGGAAGTAAGTTTGGCTATAGTTGGATCTTCTAAAACTGGTTGGTTTTATTTCCGCATAGGTACAGGTTTCCCCTCTATCTGAAAGCAGAAAGTCCCTGTGAAACTTTTTGTATGCAGAAATGACATAAAGAGAAGGAGCAATTGCCTTAGGATGCATCTTACTAAAGGATGCACAGAATAAATCGAGGTATCCATGCTAAGATGCAGAGGGTATGTAGTTCCCTGGTAGGGAGGTTGGTGATGCCACTCTACTGTGTGTGCTCCTTCTATAGTTCCTCACTGCAAAACACTCCCTGAATGCTATTTTCTCTTTTCTGTCTTGTTTTGTAAAAGTGAAAATCTTTTTCGGATTGCTTTTTTTTGGCCACTTCTATTGATCTTTTATTTATTTATTTTCATCCATTTCTGTTCTTTGGCCCGTGTGGGCCTCCCATCACAGTGGCCTCTGTTGTCGCAGAGCACCGGCTCTGGGAACATGCACTCCAGAGCTCTGGCTCGGTAGTTGGACACATTGGTCTAGCCGTTCCACGGCACGTGGGATCTTCCCAGGCCAGGGATCGAACTGGCGCCCCCTGCACTGCAAGGCGGTGTCCTTACCCACTGGACCACCAGGGAAGCCCTCGTATTTCTTTTAATTAGTGGAAACAGGTGCTAATGTAGGTCTTTTGTAAAAGCGAAGTGACATAGAGCAAACTTTGGAAAAGAAGGGGATACCTGTATAGATTGAGTTAAGCAGAGGATACTAAAGAAAGGGAAAACGAAGGCATTTCCGTATAGAAGTAACAGCAATATTTTCAAGAGTACTTTCTCCCAACTCGAAGTAGGAGCTGATAATCTCTCAGAAGCTCTGATTCTACCATCATTTATGCCCCAAGTCGCTTCTCCTCCCCACTGCCTTTTAAGGCACTGAAACGTTGTTATCATCACCATCATCGTCTCCACCGCAACCACCACCTACAGTCATGGTCACAAGCACCAGCTGAGTAACTCTTGTTGTGGGACCCAATGCTGCCGTCAAGGAAACAGACAGACTTCAATTGCTACAGTCAAGGAGCTTAATGTCAGCTGGGAGAAAGGAATAGAAGGAGGAAGAGAGGGAGGAGGAGTGTAAGTTTAACAGTAAAACAGCAGTACTTGATAAAAGGCACCACCGTTTTCCCAGTTCACAGAACGGAAATCACTTGGAACCGTCCCCACCCTCTCCCCACTCCTGGTGCAGATTCCTCATTGGAAATGCCTTTGTGGTTGTTCCCATGTGCTTCTCTTGTCCCTTTATTGTCCATTTATTCCTCTACCTCAAGCCTGGAACATTGCAACAGACTTATCCTTTGGCTTTCTGCCCTTCCTCCTGCCAGGCTAACAACTCTACAGTGGTGCCTTTAGCTTTTCATTCTCTTCCTCAAGAACCAGTATGGCTCTCCGTGCTTATCAGACCATGGATGTAAATCTCCGAGCGCAGCTTTGAAGGCTTTCTATAATTTACACAAACTTTATCCATTCAGTTTGATGAGCCACTACACTCCAACACTAAATTCTTTATCCCCGAAGGCAGTTCCCTTTTTACTTTGAAACTAAGGGCCACACTGTGCTTTCATTTCCTTTTTTAATTGAGGGCTCCCCACACCCCTGGTATTTCCACTTTTGTTGTTGTTGTTGTCTTTTGTGCTGTGTGCTTAGTTTTAGCTTTTCCGGGTCTTCCATTATATTGTTACTCTGTCACTTATCTTTCCCTTCCTCCACCCTCCTCTTGTTCCCTCTACTGCCCTCCATTCCTGGGCACCACATCCTCCTTCCATCTCTCCTGGTTGCTCTTACATCTTGCTCCACAGCAAATCATTTGGGAACTTCCCTTTCCTGCTCTTTGGATTTATTTTGCTGTTTCCTGGGTCACTGGTGTTCCCCTTTTTCCCCTCCTTGTTTTACTGCAAAATATTTTCAAGCAACTTCCCCAGAATGAGTTTGTTAAGAGATAAATGTTCCAAGTTCTTGCAGTCTGAAAGTATTTTGATTTACTTTCACAGTTCCTTGTATTTGTCTGGATACAATAGCTCTAGTTTCATACCCGGCAACCACCACCTACAGTCATGGTCACAAGCACCAGCTGAGTAACTCTTGTTGTGGGACCCAATGCTGCCAAGGAAACAGACAGACTTCAATTGCTACAGTCAAGGAGCTTAATGTCAGCTGGGAGAAAGGAATAGAAGGAGGAAGAGAGGGAGGAGGAGTGTAAGTTTAACAGTAAAACAGCAGTACTTGATAAAAGGCACCACCGTTTTCCCAGTTCACAGAACGGAAATCACTTGGAACCGTCCCCACCCTCTCCCCACTCCTGGTGCAGATTCCTCATTGGAAATGCCTTTGTGGTTGTTCCCATGTGCTTCTCTTGTCCCTTTATTGTCCATTTATTCCTCTACCTCAAGCCTGGAACATTGCAACAGACTTATCCTTTGGCTTTCTGCCCTTCCTCCTGCCAGGCTAACAACTCTACAGTGGTGCCTTTAGCTTTTCATTCTCTTCCTCAAGAACCAGTATGGCTCTCCGTGCTTATCAGACCATGGATGTAAATCTCCGAGCGCAGCTTTGAAGGCTTTCTATAATTTACACAAACTTTATCCATTCAGTTTGATGAGCCACTACACTCCAACACTAAATTCTTTATCCCCGAAGGCAGTTCCCTTTTTACTTTGAAACTAAGGGCCACACTGTGCTTTCATTTCCTTTTTTAATTGAGGGCTCCCCACACCCCTGGTATTTCCACTTTTGTTGTTGTTGTTGTCTTTTGTGCTGTGTGCTTAGTTTTAGCTTTTCCGGGTCTTCCATTATATTGTTACTCTGTCACTTATCTTTCCCTTCCTCCACCCTCCTCTTGTTCCCTCTACTGCCCTCCATTCCTGGGCACCACATCCTCCTTCCATCTCTCCTGGTTGCTCTTACATCTTGCTCCACAGCAAATCATTTGGGAACTTCCCTTTCCTGCTCTTTGGATTTATTTTGCTGTTTCCTGGGTCACTGGTGTTCCCCTTTTTTCCCCTCCTTGTTTTACTGCAAAATATTTTCAAGCAACTTCCCCAGAATGAGTTTGTTAAGAGATAAATGTTCCAAGTTCTTGCAGTCTGAAAGTATTTTGATTTACTTTCACAGTTCCTTGTATTTGTCTGGATACAATAGTCTAGTTTATAATCATGTTGCTCAAGAACTTGGTGGCTTCTCCTCATTGTGTCTTAGTACCTATGTTTCTTGTAAGTGTGATATCAGTCTGACTCTTGTTCTTCTGTATTGTGGAAGATGAATTGCTTCTGTTTCACTACTATCAAGTCCAATCCTAACAATTCATTTCCTCATTTTACACCTGAGCCGCAACAGGTCTATGTTCTGCTTTTAATGCTAACAGGATATCTCAGAGACCAACTTTGAAAATATAGAACTTCACTATTTAACAAAAAAAATTTAGCTAAAAAAAAAAAAGGTGTTTCTTTTCTACTGCGGCTACAAAGAGAGAGACATTCTTTCTCATGTTAAAATTTGGTCAGAGGATCTGATGAAGTAAAGTGTTAAATGTGAGCTCTCACAAGGGCACCAGTCTTGTTTCCTGTTTGATTTGAAGTGTTGCACAAATATTTATAACTGCTACCAGCTGTTCTCTCTGATATAAATGTTCCACTGGAATTATTATTTGAACAAAGGACTCCTGTAGATGTTGGAGATTTTGGAAATGATTGTTATGTTATGTAAATATAACTTTCAGTGACACCTGTCTCACTTGTTAAGGCTTGTTAGGATGCTTTTATTTGTTGTCCTGGGGATAATGCTGTAGTTGACAACTTTGCTCCTAAGTAGTCTGAATATTATCCTATCCTTCTGATAGGATCCTCTCTCTTCTTCCTGTCACAAAATGGGCAAATAGATCTGCTTTGCTAGAGTCCTTCACGTAACAGAGAGTTTAAGTCTTGTTTGTTTACATCTCCATGTGGTTGTGTATTCAGTTGCTTCAGCACCATGGAACACAGTGATAATTTCTCAAACCAAGAATTGGTTTTATAAGATATTTTACTTCTGAGTGCTATTCAAAGCGTATCTCCTTTCCAGTGTTACTTGGAATGTATTTATATCATTTCAGTGTCTCCCAGAAATTTGGGGAGGAGAGAGGAATACTGAGCAACTTCCCCAGAATGAGTTTGTTAAGAGATAAATGTTCCAAGTTCTTGCAGTCTGAAAGTATTTTGATTTACTTTCACAGTTCCTTGTATTTGTCTGGATACAATAGTCTAGTTTATAATCATGTTGCTCAAGAACTTGGTGGCTTCTCCTCATTGTGTCTTAGTACCTATGTTTCTTGTAAGTGTGATATCAGTCTGACTCTTGTTCTTCTGTATTGTGGAAGATGAATTGCTTCTGTTTCACTACTATCAAGTCCAATCCTAACAATTCATTTCCTCATTTTACACCTGAGCCGCAACAGGTCTATGTTCTGCTTTTAATGCTAACAGGATATCTCAGAGACCAACTTTGAAAATATAGAACTTCACTATTTAACAAAAAAAATTTAGCTAAAAAAAAAAAAGGTGTTTCTTTTCTACTGCGGCTACAAAGAGAGAGACATTCTTTCTCATGTTAAAATTTGGTCAGAGGATCTGATGAAGTAAAGTGTTAAATGTGAGCTCTCACAAGGGCACCAGTCTTGTTTCCTGTTTGATTTGAAGTGTTGCACAAATATTTATAACTGCTACCAGCTGTTCTCTCTGATATAAATGTTCCACTGGAATTATTATTTGAACAAAGGACTCCTGTAGATGTTGGAGATTTTGGAAATGATTGTTATGTTATGTAAATATAACTTTCAGTGACACCTGTCTCACTTGTTAAGGCTTGTTAGGATGCTTTTATTTGTTGTCCTGGGGATAATGCTGTAGTTGACAACTTTGCTCCTAAGTAGTCTGAATATTATCCTATCCTTCTGATAGGATCCTCTCTCTTCTTCCTGTCACAAAATGGGCAAATAGATCTGCTTTGCTAGAGTCCTTCACGTAACAGAGAGTTTAAGTCTTGTTTGTTTACATCTCCATGTGGTTGTGTATTCAGTTGCTTCAGCACCATGGAACACAGTGATAATTTCTCAAACCAAGAATTGGTTTTATAAGATATTTTACTTCTGAGTGCTATTCAAAGCGTATCTCCTTTCCAGTGTTACTTGGAATGTATTTATATCATTTCAGTGTCTCCCAGAAATTTGGGGAGGAGAGAGGAATACTGAGCAAGAATATAAAATGGCAAAGTGTCAGTGCCTTTAATTTAGAAAAGTGTTTCTCCCTGACTTCAGACACACATCAAGATGCCGGCAGACAGTGTCCTATAATATTCTTGTAAATATGGTAAAAATATTTCCTACCAAAACCAAAAGTATTCGTTATATTATCATAATATTAAGTCTTTACTATATCTATTATTCTATATAGTAATCAGCTCTAGAACATAGAACAATAGAAAAAAATTGTATTGTGGAAAAGAGACTTTCCTCAGATTCATATGAACCTGCATATCATTACTGAAAGTGACCAAATAGATAATAGATGAGCAGAATAAAATAGGGTGCCGAAATAGGCCCGCATACAGGGGGTCATTTGATTGATCACAAAGGTGCCAATGAGATTCAAGGGAAAGGAGGGACTTTTTAAACCCTGATGCTGGGTAAAATACCAGGGAGAAGGGGAAGACAGAGAACAAGGTGGTTGGATGGCATCACTGACTCAATGGACCTGAGTTTGAGCAAGCTCCCAGAGATGGTAAAGGCCAGTGAAGCCTGGCGTGCCACAGTCCATAGGGTCGCAAAGAGTGGGACATGACTGAATGACTGAACTGACTCGTTTAGAGGATGGGTTTCACAGGTGGTGCAGTGGTAAAGAACCCGCCTGTCAGTGCAGGAGACACAAGAGACATAGGTTCAGTTCCTGTGTCAAGAAGATCCCCTGGAGTAGGAAATGGCAACCCACTCCAGTATTCTTGCCTGGAAGATTCCATGAACAGAGGAGCCTTGGCAGGTCACAGTCCATGCGGAAACAATGAGTTGGACACATCTGAGCAACTGAGCATGCATGCACTGGTTCAAAGGATATTTGCATTTTAAAATTGGGTAGATAGTATCAAATTATTTGCCAGAAAGCTAACACTAATTTATCCTCTCACCAACATGACTAAAGAGTGCTTCATGGCCTAATCAGTGTACAAGGATGTTTGCAAAGGATGGATATTCTGTTTATTGAGCACAAAGTACTCTTTTTATGTGTGTATATAATGCAATTCATTCATTATTTAAGCAACAAGTATTTATTGGATGCCTCATATATGCTAGGTACTGCTCTAGGCCCTGGGGATTTGACTAAAGGCAAAATACCTACTGTCTTAGAGCGTACATTCTTGTGAGAGGAAGACAGATAACAAACAGATATAAAAATATAATTTTATAGGGTTCTAAGTTGTACGAGAGAAAACCCCAATAGTGCAAGAAGTGAGAGAGAGTAGGAGTGAGCACTCTAATTCATACAGGAGAATCAGAAAAGGCCTCACTGCAGAGGTGAGGAGGAGGAGACCAAGCAAGGTAAAGAGGATGCTGTGTGTGTCCAGGCAGGAGCTCAGAGAGTAGAAGGGCCCTAGGTCAGGAAAGTGCTTGGTGTGGGAGGAGGCTCTAAGAGAGACGAATGTGGCTGGAGAGGGTAAGAGAGATGTTCACAGAGGTAGGCAGGGGCTGGTTTGTACTGACCTTGTGGCCATAGCAAGACGTTTAGATTTTATTCCAGTGTCATAGGAAGCCATTGGAAGGGTCTTCAGCACTGCTGTGGTGTAATGTGATTAATGCTTTGATGATTTTGATTGTTGTTGGGAAATGAATTGGAGGGGGAAGAAAGGAAGCAAAGAGATCTTTAGTTGTGGGTAGAAGAACAGTGACTTGGACTAGGTGGTAGCTGGGGAAGTATTGAAATGTGACCAAAATTGGCACATACCTGGATATCATAACAGTTAGGACTAGCTGATGGTTTGGATATTGGGGTGAGGTGGGACCACGGGAAGAAACAAGTGAAGGATGACTCCTTGGTTTGGGGCCTAAACAGCTGGGTCAGTGGCAGTGCTACCAACTGAGAGAGAGATGATTGATGAGAAAGACAGTGGGGGGCATTGGAAGAACTTTTTTTTTTAATTTTTATTTTACTTTTTACTTTTAAAGAGTTTTGTTGTTTACAGATATGCATGATCCCAGATTAGTCATGGAAGAACTTTGGTGTACACGAGTGGAACAATAAAACATCCATTAATAGATGAAAAGAGCTCTCTTTCTTCTTCTGCCGCTAAGGTGCTCAGTCCTTCCGAGGAAGCTAAGGCCATTTTGGGGTGAGGCCCTCACTTCAACCGGCACCGCACCAGGCAGCCTCCTCCTAGCACTCGCTTGCACCATGGCCTCTGTCTCGGAACGCCCCTGTATCTACTCTGCCCTCATTCTGCAATACCATGATGTGACGGTCATGGAGGATAAGATCAATGCTCTCATTAAAGCAGCCAGTGTAAATGCTGAGCCTTTCTGGCCAGGCTTGTTTGCAAAGGCTTTGGCCAACGTCAACATTGGGAGCCTTATCTGCAACGTGGGGGCTGGTGGGCCTGTCCCAGCAGCTGGTGCTGCACCCGTGGGCAGTCCTACCCTAACTGCCACTGCTGCCCCAGCTGAGGAGAAGAAAGTAGAAACAAAGAAGAATCTGAAGAGTCTGATGATGACATGGGCGTTGGTCTTTTTGATTAAACCTCTTTAGTAACACATTCAATAAAAAGCTGAGCTCTTGAAAAAAAAATTGATGAAAAGGTAAACAAAATGTAATATATCCATACAATGAAATATTATTCAACTGAGAAAAGAAATCACATAAAGATACACGCTACACCATGACTGAACCTTGAAAACATTCTGTGAACTGAAAAGAAGCCAGACACAAAAGGTCACATATTGTATGACTTCATTTATATGAAATATCCAGAATAAGCAAAGCTGTAGAGTCAGAAAATAGATTAGTGTTTTCCAGGGGCTTGGAGTGGGAGGAAGAACTAAAGAGTGACTGCCTCATGAAGGTTTCCATTTGGAAGAGTGAGAAAGTTCTGGAGCTAGACAATAGAGGTAGTTATACAACCTTGTCAATATCCTAAATGCCGTGGAGTTTTATACTTTAAAATGGTTACAGCAGTCAATGTTATTTTATTTTACCACAATAAAAAAATCTGACACAATAAAAACAAAAATTTTAGGGAAATTTTTGTGTGTAGGAAACATTTCTGTATGTGGAGAGGCTCAAGAATTCAGTTTGGGACATGTTAAATTTGAGATACCTATTAGCTATTCTAGTAGAGCTGGATTTAGGAGAAATTTCAGGGCTGGAGAAGTAAATCTGAGAGTCGTTAGCATAGTGGTGACATTTAAAGACTAAGAACTTGGTGAGACCATCTAGGAAGGTAGGAGAGACTGAGCCTGGACTACCTTGATACTGACGGAAATAGGAGGAGGAGCCAGCAGAGCCAGGTGGGCACACTGGCCGCACAAAGCAGAAGGAGAGTTAGGAAAATGTGGCATCTCCGAAGCTCAGTAGAGGGCACCTTGGGGGGATGTGGCATCAAGTGTCAATACTCTCAAGAGAAAACAGCTGGATTTTGTGTGATGAAAGTCTCTGGGATCTTTATAAGGTTGGTTGTAGTTCCAAGTGGTTATATGCATTATTCAAATGTATTAGTTTAAATTTTTTTTTTGGCTTATTCATTTCTCAGATAGATATATTAAAGTTTTCTAACATCAATATAGATGGATCAACTTATATTTCTTCTATAGATTTATTTTTTAAAAAGTACTATTTGGCTGCACTGGGTCTTCATTGCTGTGTAAAGACTTCCTCTTGGTGCAGTGCAGGGACTTCTCTTGTTGGAGAGCTTGGGCTGTAGGACTCGTTGGCTCAGTGGTTGTGGCTTCTGGGCTCCAGTAGTGAGGGCTCATGGGCTTAGTTGCCCCATGGCATGTGAGATCTTCCCAGACCAGGGATAGGACCAGTGTCCTTTGCATTGCAAGGAGGATTCTTAACCACTGAAAAAAGTCAGAAAATAAAAATTTAGGGTTTGTTTTCCAGGGCTGGGGGTGGGAGGAAGAACTAAAGAGTGACTGCCTCATGAAGGTTTCCATTTGGAAGAGTGAGAAAGTTCTGGAGCTAGACAATAGAGGTAGTTATACAACCTTGTCAATATCCTAAATGCCGTGGAGTTTTATACTTTAAAATGGTTACAGCAGTCAATGTTATTTTATTTTACCACAATAAAAAAATCTGACACAATAAAAACAAAAATTTTAGGGAAATTTTTGTGTGTAGGAAACATTTCTGTATGTGGAGAGGCTCAAGAATTCAGTTTGGGACATGTTAAATTTGAGATACCTATTAGCTATTCTAGTAGAGCTGGATTTAGGAGAAATTTCAGGGCTGGAGAAGTAAATCTGAGAGTCGTTAGCATAGTGGTGACATTTAAAGACTAAGAACTTGGTGAGACCATCTAGGAAGGTAGGAGAGACTGAGCCTGGACTACCTTGATACTGACGGAAATAGGAGGAGGAGCCAGCAGAGCCAGGTGGGCACACTGGCCGCACAAAGCAGAAGGAGAGTTAGGAAAATGTGGCATCTCCGAAGCTCAGTAGAGGGCACCTTGGGGGGATGTGGCATCAAGTGTCAATACTCTCAAGAGAAAACAGCTGGATTTTGTGTGATGAAAGTCTCTGGGATCTTTATAAGGTTGGTTGTAGTTCCAAGTGGTTATATGCATTATTCAAATGTATTAGTTTAAATTTTTTTTTTGGCTTATTCATTTCTCAGATAGATATATTAAAGTTTTCTAACATCAATATAGATGGATCAACTTATATTTCTTCTATAGATTTATTTTTTAAAAAGTACTATTTGGCTGCACTGGGTCTTCATTGCTGTGTAAAGACTTCCTCTTGGTGCAGTGCAGGGACTTCTCTTGTTGGAGAGCTTGGGCTGTAGGACTCGTTGGCTCAGTGGTTGTGGCTTCTGGGCTCCAGTAGTGAGGGCTCATGGGCTTAGTTGCCCCATGGCATGTGAGATCTTCCCAGACCAGGGATAGGACCAGTGTCCTTTGCATTGCAAGGAGGATTCTTAACCACTGAACTAGCAGAGAAGCCCTATTCTTATATTTCTAAGGTCTTTTGCATGTTGAATTTTAAAATTCTGTTTTAAGATAATAAGTGTTCTTGATTCTCACATCTTGCTAGTGTATAGTGATTTTGGAAATAGCCTTCTTTCCTTTTGGGAGAGTCACTGCCAGTACAGTGGGCCGGCTTAAAGGAGAAAGTGGGAGATACTGTGACAACAGTAGGCCTCACAGTGGGCACCTTCTTTCCTTTTAATTGTAATAGCATATAGTTGGATTCTTTTTTCCTCCAAATCAAAACTTGATTACAAGAAAAACTTTTTAAAAAGTTTATGGCAGTGGGCATATGTGACCTTAATTCCCTCACCAGGGATGGAACCCACACCCCCTGCATTTGGAAGTGCTGAGTTTTAACTACTAGACTGCCAGGAAAGTCCTAAAACTTGTTTCTTTGTTTTTTTTTTGTAATATGGGATCTTAACTCATTCACATTTTGTATTGCTAATATATTTAAATATACTCATGTTATCTTGACTTATGTGTTCTATTCAGATTTTTTTCTCTTTCCTCTTGCTGTCTTTTGTTAGATTGGTCAAGTGTTCTTTATTTTCTTCAAGGGTTGGCAAAGTTATGAATTCGGTTTTGGTCATTTAAATAGTTAACTTAAAATTTGAACTCTTATGGTTATACATGTTTTTTAAATCAGCGTCTAGAACTAATCCATCTTTATGCCTTTCTATTAAACAAGGAATTTTTACCCTGACTTCTTTCTTCTACCTCTAGAAGTGTAATTTTAGCAAATTAGTTTTATTCTAATCGAGTTTTACTGTTTGTTTTGACTCTTTTATCCCACAGTATCTGTTTATTTATTTATTTTTAATGTTGGCCTCTTTTATTGGTTTTTTATTTATTTATTTTCATCCATCTTTATTTGTCAGCCTGTGTGGGCCTCCCATTGTAGTGGCCTCTCTCTTGCTGAGCACCAACTCTGGGCACATATACTCCAGAGCGCTGGCCTATAATTGGACACACCAGTCCAGCCACTCTGCAGTGCATGGGATCTTCCCAGGCCAGAGATCGAACCGGCACTGCTTGCACTGCAACGTGGACTCTTTACCTGCGGGGAGCTGCCCTGTTTCAAGGGGTTTTCTTTTTGGAAACATAGCTCTGGGAGCTGCCCTGGGAACAGGGACTGATAACAGCATAGCTCTCTGTCCCGCCACCCCAGGTATTGTGAAGATATACCTGAGTTATCATAAAGGACACCTGGAGCCTCGGACAACAGATGATAAGGGCTTGGGGGGCTTTATGCCCCGGAACCATTGTAATCTAAAGAACTATGTGTAGGTTTTTAGTTAACCCAGATAATGACATACCAGGAGTTAAGACCTAGTTAATGACATGCCTGATGGAAACTAACAGGATGCTAGGTCCGAGAAACCTGGCCAAAATCATGTATACACTACTGTTTGCTGTGTGTTATCTGATTTTGAGAAGTATAAAATGTATGAGCGAATTCAATAAACTTGTCAGCAACTTGCAGAGTTGTCTGCCTCTTTGCTGGCCCTCTCAACCCCATCCTTTCTGTCCTTCTTTCTTTCTTAGCTGTGCTGCCGCTCTCTTCGGGTTCTGTTTGACTGCCAGCAGGACTGGCATTTACCCACTGGACCACCAGTGAAGCCCAGTATCTGTTTCTTATTGCCTTCTTATTGTTTCTTCCTTATTGTCTGAGGAGGCCTTACAAATAGCTGAGAAAAGAAGAGAAGCTAAAGACCATGGAGAAAAGGAAAGATATATCCATCTGAATGCAGAGTTCCAAGGAATACCAAGGAGAGAGCCTTCCTCAGGCTTTCTTACAATGTAAAGAAATAGAGGAAAACAATAGAATGGGAAAGACTAGAGATATCATCAAGAAAATTAAGAGATGCCAAGGAAACATTTCATGCAAAGATGGACACAATAAAGGACAGAAATGGTATGGACCTAACAGAAGCAGTAGAGATTAAGAGGTGGAAAGAATAAACAGAAGAACTATTCAAAAAAGATCTTAATGATGCAGATAAACTTGATAGTGTGATCACTCACCTAGAGTCAGACATACTGGAGTGCAAAGTCAAGTAGGCCTTAGGAAGCATCATTACAGAAAAAGCTAGTAGAGGTGATGAAACTCCAGCTGAGCTCTTTCAAATCCTAAAAGATGATGCTGTTAAAGTGCTGCACTCAGGGCTTCCCTGGTGGTCCAGTGAGTAAAGAGTCCGCCTTGCAGTGCAAGGGGCACTGGTTTGATCCCTGGACTGGGAAGATCCCACATGCTGCAGAACGGCTGGACCAGTGTGTCCAATTATGAGCCAACGCCCTGGAGTGCATGTGCCCAGAGCCTGTGCTCTGCAACGAGAGGGGTCACTGCGATGGGAGGCCCACACAGGCCAAGGAATAAAGATAGACGAAAGTAAATAAATAAATAACCAATAAAGGAGGCCAAAATTAAAAAAAAAAAAAAGCATACATAAAAAAAGTGCTGCACTCAATGTGCCAGCAAATTTGGAAAACTCAGCAGTGGGCACAACGCTGGAAAATGTCCATTTTCATTCCAATCTTAAAGAAGGGCAATGCTGAAGAATGTTCAAACTACTGCGTAATTGTACTCATTTCACATGCTAGCAGGTCATGTTCGAAATCCTCCAAGTTAGGCTTCAACAGTACATAAACTGAGAACTTCTAGATGTACAGCTAAATTTAGAAAAGGCAAGGTCAAATTGCCAACATCCATTGGATCATAGAAACAGCAAGGTGTTTTTCAGAAAAGCATCAGCTTCTACTTCACAACAAACTGTGGAAAATTCATAAAGTGATGGGAATACCAGACCACCTTACCTGCCTCCTGAGAAACCTTTATACAGGTCAAGAATCAACAGTTAGAACCAGACATGGAACAACAGACTGGCCCCTGTATATTGAGAAATAGAGGAAAACAATAGAATGGGAAAGACTAGAGATATCATCAAGAAAATTAAGAGATGCCAAGGAAACATTTCATGCAAAGATGGACACAATAAAGGACAGAAATGGTATGGACCTAACAGAAGCAGTAGAGATTAAGAGGTGGAAAGAATAAACAGAAGAACTATTCAAAAAAGATCTTAATGATGCAGATAAACTTGATAGTGTGATCACTCACCTAGAGTCAGACATACTGGAGTGCAAAGTCAAGTAGGCCTTAGGAAGCATCATTACAGAAAAAGCTAGTAGAGGTGATGAAACTCCAGCTGAGCTCTTTCAAATCCTAAAAGATGATGCTGTTAAAGTGCTGCACTCAGGGCTTCCCTGGTGGTCCAGTGAGTAAAGAGTCCGCCTTGCAGTGCAAGGGGCACTGGTTTGATCCCTGGACTGGGAAGATCCCACATGCTGCAGAACGGCTGGACCAGTGTGTCCAATTATGAGCCAACGCCCTGGAGTGCATGTGCCCAGAGCCTGTGCTCTGCAACGAGTGGGGTCACTGCGATGGGAGGCCCACACAGGCCAAGGAATAAAGATAGACGAAAGTAAATAAATAAATAACCAATAAAGGAGGCCAAAATTAAAAAAAAAAAAAAGCATACATAAAAAAAGTGCTGCACTCAATGTGCCAGCAAATTTGGAAAACTCAGCAGTGGGCACAACGCTGGAAAATGTCCATTTTCATTCCAATCTTAAAGAAGGGCAATGCTGAAGAATGTTCAAACTACTGCGTAATTGTACTCATTTCACATGCTAGCAGGTCATGTTCGAAATCCTCCAAGTTAGGCTTCAACAGTACATAAACTGAGAACTTCTAGATGTACAGCTAAATTTAGAAAAGGCAAGGTCAAATTGCCAACATCCATTGGATCATAGAAACAGCAAGGTGTTTTTCAGAAAAGCATCAGCTTCTACTTCACAACAAACTGTGGAAAATTCATAAAGTGATGGGAATACCAGACCACCTTACCTGCCTCCTGAGAAACCTTTATACAGGTCAAGAATCAACAGTTAGAACCAGACATGGAACAACAGACTGGCCCCAATTGAGAAAGGAGTGTGTCAGTGCTGTATATTGTCACCCTGCTTATTTACCTTATATGCAGAGTACATCATGTGAGATGCTGGACTGGATGAAGCTCAAGCTGGAATCAAGATTTCTGGGAAAAATATCAATAACCTCAGACATGGAGATGACACCACCCTTATGGCAGAAAGCAAAAAGGACCTAAAGAGCCTCTTGATGAAGGTGAAAGAGGAGAGTGAAAAAGCTGGCTTAGAACTCAACATTCAAAAAACTAAGATCGAGGCGTCTGGTTGTGTTACTTCATGGGCAAACAATGGAATCAGTGAAAGACTTTATTTTCTTGGGCTCCAAAAATAACTGCAGATGGTGACTGCAACCATGAGATTAAAGATGCTTGCTCTTTGGAGGAAAACCTGTGAGAAACCTAGACAGCATATTAAAAAGCAGAGACATTACTTTGCTAACAAAAGTCCATATAGTCAAAGTTATGGTTTTCCCAGTAGTCATGTATGGATGTGACAGTTGAACTGTAAAGAAGCCTGAGCGCCAAAGAATTGATGCTTTTAACTGTGGTGTTGGAGAAGACTCTTGGACTGTAAGAAGATCAAACCAGTTAATCAAGGATATTAACACAGAATATTCATTGAAAGGAATGACGCTGAAGCTCCAATACTTTGGTCATGTGATTCAAGGAGCCAGCTCATTGGAAAAGACCTTGATGCTGGGAAAAACAGAAGGCAAGAGGAGAAATAGACAACAGAGGACGAGATGGTTGGGTGGTATCACTGAGTCAATGGACGTGAGTTGGAGCAAGCTCCAGGAGGTGGTGAAAGGGAAGCCTGGTGTGCTTCAGTTCATGGGGTTGCAAAGACTCTGACACGACTGAGTGACTGAACAACAACAATCTATTTCTTTGAATTATCTTTGGTCATTGTTGTTTTGTTTGAGTGCATTTTTGAGTACTGTAATTATTGCAGAGGTAATGGGATTGTGGCAAAACCTCTGAATTCTTTTTTTTTTTTTTTTAAGATTTATTTATTTATTTTGAGCAGGGGTTGGGTTGGGGAGGGAGGGGAGCAGGCCGGCCACTTCCATTGGTCCTTCATTCCTCCATCTTCATCCGTCTTTGTTCTTTGGCTCCTGTGGGCCTCCCATCGCGGTGGCGTCTGTCGCTGAAGAGCTCCGGCTCTGGGCGCATGCGCTTCAGAGTTCCGGCTTGGTAATTGGATACATCGGTCCAGCCGCTCCACGGCACATGGGATCTTCCCAGGCCAGGGATCGAACTGGCGCCCCTTGCACTGCAAGGCAGTGTCCTTACCCACTGGACCACCAGGGGAAGTCCCCTCTGAATTTTTTTATGTTAAAAATGTCTCCAATTTTCCTTAAACTTGATTGTAAGTTTGCCTTGGTATAGATTTCTAGATATGAAATAATTTTCTTTCAGAATTTGGAAGGTACTACTTCCAAATTTGGGTTTCTTTAGTACCCAAGGTTGCTGATGAAAAGTCTGATGCTAATCTGCTTCTTTGCTGATTATTAGTAACAGAAACTGATTCTGGCTAATTTGTTCAGAAAAACAATTAATTGGCAGTCTGTTGGATAGTTCACCAAATTACCTAGAAGGCTGAAAATCAGGCTTGGAAAACCAGCAGGAACCAAGGGGATCACAAACAAGGACACTCTTGCAGGAACAGTTTGTTTAGATCATTGCTGCCAGTCTTTGTAGGGATTACTCCAGATTCAGGTCTGGGAGGAACATCTAACACTCAAATTGCCAAACCTGAAAGCAGGGTTATCTGCCAGGCACTCAGAAACCACATATGATAGGCAGAAAAATAGCCACAAAGATGTCCATAGCCTAATACTTGGAACTTGTGAACATGTTCCTTTAAATGGCAAAGGAGCTTTGCAAATGTGATTAAATTAGCAATTTTAGAAAGGGTGGTTAGCCTGGATTATCCAGGTGGGCCCAATTATATGATTCCTTAAAAGAAGAGTAACTCTCCCATCTGTGATCAAAGGGAGACGTGACTAACACAGAGGGGTCAGAGAGATGCAATGGTTCTGTCTTTGAGAGGAATGGGGCCATAAGCTAAGGTATGTGTTGGCTGTCGGTAGCTGGAAAAGAATTTGCAAAAAGCAAATTTTCCCCTAGTTTCCAGAAAGGAATGCTGACACTTTGAGTTTGGTCCTGGACTTTTGATCTACAGAACAGAAAAGTAATAGATTCGTGCTGTTTGAAGCCACTATTTGTGGAAAATTGTTATGACTACCATAAAAAACCAGTACACTACTCATTTGCTGTACTTCTCTGTTGTGATGTAGAAGCAAGGAAGGCTTTACTCTGGCAGCAGACTGTGAACATTGTGTGTCTTGCAAAGCTACTTTCTCATTTAACCCTTCCTCTTGTTTTCTAGCCTCTCTCTGTTCTCCTGATGTTTTCTTTCTGATAGGGGCAGGGGAAGGCCAGTAGGACCCATGTTCTGAATACAGTTCTTTAATAAGTTACCCGGTGGTTGATTCAGAGCTATCTTCTGTATTATTGTAAATGTCTCTCTGAGTGTGGACCTCTGGGTTTGCTCTTGCCTTTATCTTAATCATATATTTGGTTTCTCTGCAACCAGTTTGGGGATGTGATTTTTCTTCACTCTCGTCAATGTTAATTAACTTTTGCCTTTCGAATGTTTCAAATTTTTCTGACAACAGTGCCTTTTCCTGTTTATCAGTGCCATGTGAATTTCTTCTTTAAAAACACTTTCCACCTTTCATTGTAGGATAACTGGGGTGAAAAGGGACATGAGCTTATGAGCTCAATTACATTTTTCATTTTGGTGTGGCTCGATTCAGGTCTGGGAGGAACATCTAACACTCAAATTGCCAAACCTGAAAGCAGGGTTATCTGCCAGGCACTCAGAAACCACATATGATAGGCAGAAAAATAGCCACAAAGATGTCCATAGCCTAATACTTGGAACTTGTGAACATGTTCCTTTAAATGGCAAAGGAGCTTTGCAAATGTGATTAAATTAGCAATTTTAGAAAGGGTGGTTAGCCTGGATTATCCAGGTGGGCCCAATTATATGATTCCTTAAAAGAAGAGTAACTCTCCCATCTGTGATCAAAGGGAGACGTGACTAACACAGAGGGGTCAGAGAGATGCAATGGTTCTGTCTTTGAGAGGAATGGGGCCATAAGCTAAGGTATGTGTTGGCTGTCGGTAGCTGGAAAAGAATTTGCAAAAAGCAAATTTTCCCCTAGTTTCCAGAAAGGAATGCTGACACTTTGAGTTTGGTCCTGGACTTTTGATCTACAGAACAGAAAAGTAATAGATTCGTGCTGTTTGAAGCCACTATTTGTGGAAAATTGTTATGACTACCATAAAAAACCAGTACACTACTCATTTGCTGTACTTCTCTGTTGTGATGTAGAAGCAAGGAAGGCTTTACTCTGGCAGCAGACTGTGAACATTGTGTGTCTTGCAAAGCTACTTTCTCATTTAACCCTTCCTCTTGTTTTCTAGCCTCTCTCTGTTCTCCTGATGTTTTCTTTCTGATAGGGGCAGGGGAAGGCCAGTAGGACCCATGTTCTGAATACAGTTCTTTAATAAGTTACCCCGGTGGTTGATTCAGAGCTATCTTCTGTATTATTGTAAATGTCTCTCTGAGTGTGGACCTCTGGGTTTGCTCTTGCCTTTATCTTAATCATATATTTGGTTTCTCTGCAACCAGTTTGGGGATGTGATTTTTCTTCACTCTCGTCAATGTTAATTAACTTTTGCCTTTCGAATGTTTCAAATTTTTCTGACAACAGTGCCTTTTCCTGTTTATCAGTGCCATGTGAATTTCTTCTTTAAAAACACTTTCCACCTTTCATTGTAGGATAACTGGGGTGAAAAGGGACATGAGCTTATGAGCTCAATTCACCATCTTTATCCAATTGTTGCCTATTAGGCAGATTACCCTGAACCTGGGGCTCAGGCAGAATCTGAAGGATTAGAAGGTTGTTTGAAGAATGGGTTGTGTGGTCCAGTCTCAGCAGGGAGGTACAGGAGGACCCAGGTGTGGTCAGGGAAACCCCTTAACAGGAAAAGACAGAACAAACCTGAGTTCAAATCCTGATTTTGCCCCTTTATCTTAGGCAATTTTACTTCTGTGAGCTTCTGTTTCTTCCCTGTAAAGTGGGGATAACACCATCTATCAGACAAGGTTGCCCTAAGAATTAAATGAGACAACATTGGCATTACCTATCTTAGGCTTGGTATTAAGTAATACTGGGTATTTACTGAGTGCTTTTACATGGATTAATCTTGTTTAATCCTGACTTTTAAACCTATTACATAGATCAGGAAACTGAGGAATAAAGAATTTAAGTAAGCTTCTTAAGGCTGTAATCATAAAGTGGCAGAGGAGAGGTTTTGAACCTGGGCAGTTCTGGCATGCACACATCATGCTACAGACTACCCTATTGGGCTGTGTGCTCACCTCAGGCTTTTAAAATTTCCTGTGTGGTTTTGATGGAGGGAGTCAGATTAATTTTAGGATTGGGAAGGGATTGAGTCAGCAAGAGAGGATTAAAGGATTAACTGGCCCCAGTAATAGGCAAACTGAAGTGGGTGGATTGTTCTAAGTAATTGTTTAGCATCCAGGTTTTTTGGCTTATTTACTTTTATCATGTACTTATTTTGTGGAGTTAACACTTAAATAACAGTAACATGTACATATCTTAAAGGCACAGTCTGATGAATTTTTATGTGTGTTTACCCCGTGTGATTACTATCCAGATCAAGATATAGACTGTTTCTAGCCCCCTTAAAGCCTCCCTTGGGCCCCCTCCCAATCGGTACCTGGCCAAAGTACTTCTGAACATTTGTTTTCTTCACTCTCAATGTTAATTAACTTTTGCCTTTCGAATGTTTCAAATTTTTCTGACAACAGTGCCTTTTCCTGTTTATCAGTGCCATGTGAATTTCTTCTTTAAAAACACTTTCCACCTTTCATTGTAGGATAACTGGGGTGAAAAGGGACATGAGCTTATGAGCTCAATTCACCATCTTTATCCAATTGTTGCCTATTAGGCAGATTACCCTGAACCTGGGGCTCAGGCAGAATCTGAAGGATTAGAAGGTTGTTTGAAGAATGGGTTGTGTGGTCCAGTCTCAGCAGGGAGGTACAGGAGGACCCAGGTGTGGTCAGGGAAACCCCTTAACAGGAAAAGACAGAACAAACCTGAGTTCAAATCCTGATTTTGCCCCTTTATCTTAGGCAATTTTTACTTCTGTGAGCTTCTGTTTCTTCCCTGTAAAGTGGGGATAACACCATCTATCAGACAAGGTTGCCCTAAGAATTAAATGAGACAACATTGGCATTACCTATCTTAGGCTTGGTATTAAGTAATACTGGGTATTTACTGAGTGCTTTTACATGGATTAATCTTGTTTAATCCTGACTTTTAAACCTATTACATAGATCAGGAAACTGAGGAATAAAGAATTTAAGTAAGCTTCTTAAGGCTGTAATCATAAAGTGGCAGAGGAGAGGTTTTGAACCTGGGCAGTTCTGGCATGCACACATCATGCTACAGACTACCCTATTGGGCTGTGTGCTCACCTCAGGCTTTTAAAATTTCCTGTGTGGTTTTGATGGAGGGAGTCAGATTAATTTTAGGATTGGGAAGGGATTGAGTCAGCAAGAGAGGATTAAAGGATTAACTGGCCCCAGTAATAGGCAAACTGAAGTGGGTGGATTGTTCTAAGTAATTGTTTAGCATCCAGGTTTTTTGGCTTATTTACTTTTATCATGTACTTATTTTGTGGAGTTAACACTTAAATAACAGTAACATGTACATATCTTAAAGGCACAGTCTGATGAATTTTTATGTGTGTTTACCCCGTGTGATTACTATCCAGATCAAGATATAGACTGTTTCTAGCCCCCTTAAAGCCTCCCTTGGGCCCCCTCCCAATCGGTACCTGGCCAAAGTACTGTACTAACTTCTATCATTTTGGGCCAGTTTTTAGTCTGTTTTTGAGCTTCATATTATTGAATACAGGGTTTGTGTTCTCCCTTGTCTGGCTTATTTAACTCATCCTGTTTACTCTGGTGAAGAACTAGAGGCTATAAATCTGTGAACAGATGACCACCTTCTGTGAGCAGGTAGTTAAGGTCTCTGAGCATGACCTCCCCATGGGCCCTGTTCACAAGTACAGCCTTTTGTGCATCTTAGTAGGTAGCTATGATGGGTGGAAAAGAGAAGGAAAGCCTGCCCAGCAGGGCTTCCATCAACCCCACACCTAAAGGCTCCTCAGGATGCCTCAGTCTCGAGGGTTCTAGGTATGCTGTCGGTGTGAAGCCAATGTTAGTTCCTTTTCTCTTTCTAGGATTCCCCATGGATCAGGTTTTGAGGTGGGAGAGCTGCCTGAGTTTGGTTGAGGGTGGCATGTTCTTTGCCCTTTTTGGGGCCGTGGGGGTTCAGTGGTGTCATGTTTCTCATATTGCTCAGGGCACCCATGGTAGGGGCGGCTTGATCAGGGAAGCTGGAAGAGCACCCGAGGAGCAGACGTGTCTATTCTCTCTTGGCCAGGGCCACCCCCACCAGGAGTAGCCCTCACAGAGCAGCCATCACACCAGCCCCCAGTAGCCTCTCCCAGGGGTCTATGGGAGAACTTATATTAGTTGCAGAACAAAGGTAGCCTAAGGCCAGCAGGTACATGTGTTAGTACAGCCTTACATAACCAAGGTCAGCAATATCATTGTTTACAGAACATAGCAGGGCAGGTCCGTGAGAAAGCAGGCGGGAGAGCCTGCCTGGTGTGAGAGTGGGACAGGAGAGCCTGACTGACGCCATGTTATCAGGCACTTTCCGTACAAGTGGGAAACTCTGAATTGCTCTACACACTTGGTGCAAATAATGTCCATGCCTCTCTCCAGCCTCTGGGAATCCATCTTCTGGTAGTGGCAAAGCTGTCTTCCCTGTGAAACACTACCTCTGTCTCCTCCCCTTTTTAGAATAATTCCAGATCAAGATATAGACTGTTTCTAGCCCCTTAAAGCCTCCCTTGGGCCCCTCCCAATCGGTACCTGGCCAAAGTACTGTACTAACTTCTATCATTTTGGGCCAGTTTTAGTCTGTTTTTGAGCTTCATATTATTGAATACAGGGTTTGTGTTCTCCCTTGTCTGGCTTATTTAACTCATCCTGTTTACTCTGGTGAAGAACTAGAGGCTATAAATCTGTGAACAGATGACCACCTTCTGTGAGCAGGTAGTTAAGGTCTCTGAGCATGACCTCCCCATGGGCCCTGTTCACAAGTACAGCCTTTTGTGCATCTTAGTAGGTAGCTATGATGGGTGGAAAAGAGAAGGAAAGCCTGCCCAGCAGGGCTTCCATCAACCCCACACCTAAAGGCTCCTCAGGATGCCTCAGTCTCGAGGGTTCTAGGTATGCTGTCGGTGTGAAGCCAATGTTAGTTCCTTTTCTCTTTCTAGGATTCCCCATGGATCAGGTTTTGAGGTGGGAGAGCTGCCTGAGTTTGGTTGAGGGTGGCATGTTCTTTGCCCTTTTGGAGCCGTGGTGGTGCAGTGGTGTCATGTTTCTCATATTGCTCAGGGCACCCATGGTAGGGGCGGCTTGATCAGGGAAGCTGGAAGAGCACCCGAGGAGCAGACGTGTCTATTCTCTCTTGGCCAGGGCCACCCCCACCAGGAGTAGCCCTCACAGAGCAGCCATCACACCAGCCCCCAGTAGCCTCTCCCCAGGGGTCTATGGGGAGAACTTATATTAGTTACAGAACAAAGGTGGCCTAAGGCCAGCAGGTACATGTGTTAGTACAGCCTTACATAACCAAGGTCAGCAATATCATTGTTTACAGAACATAGCAGGGCAGGTCCGTGAGAAAGCAGGCGGGAGAGCCTGCCTGGTGTGAGAGTGGGACAGGAGAGCCTGACTGACGCCATGTTATCAGGCACTTTCCGTACAAGTGGGAAACTCTGAATTGCTCTACACACTTGGTGCAAATAATGTCCATGCCTCTCTCCAGCCTCTGGGAATCCATCTTCTGGTAGTGGCAAAGCTGTCTTCCCTGTGAAACACTACCTCTGTCTCCTCCCCTTTTTAGAATAATTCCAGCTTCTTTTCTTGAAGAGCCAAGAATTCTTAACCGCAAAGAAACTCTTAGAGCTCTTACACCTGAGCATGAGAGATACCTGAGCTTCAAAACAAAAAGCCAGGTTTCCTTCCAGAGAGGAGAGGAAAGGGAAAACCACCTTTCTTTTCTATCCAGTAAGTCTCCAACAGAAGTAAGAACAGGGCACAAGTGAGTACGTCAGTAATCTCTCCTGTCCCATAACACCAGGTTCTAAATCTGCTCTCTGCAAGCAACCATGGGGAAAACATGGCAAAATCGCACTCAAATCACCTCAGCCCCAGATTGTTCAGCAACAAAACGGTGGTGATACCAACCTTGTAAAGGTGTTGTTATTGGTAAATTAACCTAGCTGTTGGTAAAGCTCCTTTACTTAGGGTCCTCATAAGTGATTTTTTTTCCCCTACAGGAGGAATCACCTGCACACATGGAAGTAGGAATAGTTGAATGGGTGGCCTAGACTACAGGGCTCTGAGAACAGAGAAATGATGCACTTTGTCAGGTAGGTGGAAAGCAGGCTGGGCTCAGAGAGGCTTTTCTCCATCTCCTGTGTTTGCGAACAAGTGAGTGAATGGTATGACTCAGGACGTATGAGGAGGTGTCCTTGTTCTCTCAACATAGTACCCAAACCTGACTGATATTAGAAATTCATGGAGAGTTTAAAAACATTCCTACCTCAGCCACTTACTTTTTCCAACTGTGGCTGAGGATCTGATTCAGTAGGGCTTCAGGAGATAGAAAAAAAAAAAAAAAGAACCCAGGTGATTCTGATGGCCAGTAAGGTATAGAAACTTGTTCTAAAATATATTCCTGTCTGAAAGTCCAATGGTTTAAAACATTTCCATATTATCTCAGTGGGGGCTATAAAATTAGGACTGGGGGAGTCCTTAGTCATCTTGACCACTGTGAAGGAAAAACTTTTGTGGAACTGTCTTAGATTACATGAACTTTATCACATATCTTGTGAAGTCTACATCTTGATTTCTTTGACAAAATTTTCGTCAAGGTGAAAGAACAAAGCTTACCAGTAGTGGCAAAGCTGTCTTCCTGTGAAACACTACCTCTGTCTCCTCCCTTTTAGAATTCCAGCTTCTTTTCTTGAAGAGCCAAGAATTCTTAACCGAAAGAAACTCTTAGAGCTCTTACACCTGAGCATGAGAGATACCTGAGCTTCAAAACAAAAAGCCAGGTTTCCTTCCAGAGAGGAGAGGAAAGGGAAAACCACCTTTCTTTTCTATCCAGTAAGTCTCCAACAGAAGTAAGAACAGGGCACAAGTGAGTACGTCAGTAATCTCTCCTGTCCCATAACACCAGGTTCTAAATCTGCTCTCTGCAAGCAACCATGGGGAAAACATGGCAAAATCGCACTCAAATCACCTCAGCCCCAGATTGTTCAGCAACAAAACGGTGGTGATACCAACCTTGTAAAGGTGTTGTTATTGGTAAATTAACCTAGCTGTTGGTAAAGCTCCTTTACTTAGGGTCCTCATAAGTGATTTTTTTTTTCCCCTACAGGAGGAATCACCTGCACACATGGAAGTAGGAATAGTTGAATGGGTGGCCTAGACTACAGGGCTCTGAGAACAGAGAAATGATGCACTTTGTCAGGTAGGTGGAAAGCAGGCTGGGCTCAGAGAGGCTTTTCTCCATCTCCTGTGTTTGCGAACAAGTGAGTGAATGGTATGACTCAGGACGTATGAGGAGGTGTCCTTGTTCTCTCAACATAGTACCCAAACCTGACTGATATTAGAAATTCATGGAGAGTTTAAAAACATTCCTACCTCAGCCACTTACTTTTTCCAACTGTGGCTGAGGATCTGATTCAGTAGGGCTTCAGGAGATAGAAAAAAAAAAAAAAAGAACCCAGGTGATTCTGATGGCCAGTAAGGTATAGAAACTTGTTCTAAAATATATTCCTGTCTGAAAGTCCAATGGTTTAAAACATTTCCATATTATCTCAGTGGGGGCTATAAAATTAGGACTGGGGGAGTCCTTAGTCATCTTGACCACTGTGAAGGAAAAACTTTTGTGGAACTGTCTTAGATTACATGAACTTTATCACATATCTTGTGAAGTCTACATCTTGATTTCTTTGACAAAATTTTCGTCAAGGTGAAAGAACAAAGCTTACCAGTATCTTGTTGAAGTAATTGGTACGATACTCAATCCCCAATACTAATCAAACTATACCTTTCACTGGGAATCTTTATGACGTTAAATTAGAATGATCAGGCATGCTTTCCTCTTCTCTGTAGTCCCTCCTTAGGTTCTGTTATTGAAGGCATATTAATAACTACCTCTCTAGAATGCAACCCCTGAGCATTCTGATGAGAGAATGTGAGAATGATAGGCCCTTAGGACTGTGAGCTGGTAGCTAAGAATGTCCATTAGAAATATATAGAATCCTGTTAGATTAGGTCAGCATGCAGAGAGAATGGGAATTAGAATTCTGATGGGCGATGGCCTGTGGGGATCAAACAAATCTAAAATTCTAGTAGTTCTTTATTACATATTGCTGTAATTGAAACCTTAATTGTGGAACTTATAATTGCATTTGGGAGTATTGAAAATTTAGAGAGAGGACAGAAATGAAAGAGGCTAGGGGAAGCTAGAGGATGTGAGCACAAGTCCAGGTGGGAGATGAAGATGGATGGAGTCAGATTAAGAAGCTGTTAACCTAGAACAGTATCCAAGGTAACAGTCATTTCCTTCAGCTTTTTATGGTTCTTGCTGGGTAGTTCCCACCCCAACTTTTCCCTGCTTCTTATTCCTATTTCATCCCAGTAAAAGGGAGAACCAAACTAGTTTCTTGAGGTAGTCTCAAGATGATTTACGTAGAAGTCCAGGAGATACCTTAGATTATAGCCAAGGAAATACCCAAACGTATCAGATCACTGCTTTCTCCTATATTGCTTAGATGCCTCACTGGGGGCCACGCTCATGGAACTTTTGCAAACAATCTGGACTTTAGAGGATGTCCTTATCACTTGTTTTTGAGAATTTGAACCTTGTCTGTACTTTTTGTTTATGTGGGTATATTGCATTTTTTTTTTTTAGTTGAATTCCTGTTAGAGTAAAACTGGCTTATTGCTGTGAAGAGGTTTGATTTTTGGTTTTGCTGCATTTAGAGAAAGCAAATGAAGTCTAAGAATTAAGTTTCAGTTCTAGGTACACCAGATTTATACCTTTACTGATAGTGAATATTAACTATAAATCTTCAGCCTGTCATTTCCTCCACTTTAACCTCCACCCCTCATCCCACGAGATTATTTTGAGGCATTTGAAGTAAATCTCAGATGTTGTTTCATTTCTGCTGTAAGTATTTCAGCATGTGTTTCTAAAAGATATGGACTCTTTGAAAATGCAACTTCAGTTTGGATTAAGTGACTAGCAAAATAAAGAGGTATACTTGCCAAACAGACCATAGCCACAATGCCTTTATAACTCTCAAAAAATATTGATAAAAATCCCTTAATATGCTACATATCTAATCAGGTTTAAATTTCCTCCATCATTTTTGGATTTTGCTGATTACTTGGCTGAGATGTTGCTTAACAAATTCCTTTTTACCCTGTATATCCTGTAAGCTGAGTGTTAGATCTAGAGGTTTAATCTTATTTGGTCTGGTTGTTTTGGCAAGAATACTTTGTAGGTTATATAATATAATCACACTTTATATAATTCCATTGGAAAGCCTATGATGGTAGCAAGCATTTATTGCCTAGAAGATTGTTCATTTTTGACTGTCCCTCAACTCAGCCCTCAAGCTATAGACCTCTTAGACACACCTCACACACATACCCTCTCCTTTGACTGTTTTAACTGATCAGAAAATGGTTAATCAATTATAAACTCATCTCACAGACATAATCTCCTTGGAAAATAATCAGAAGGTTCCATTAACCTTTAATATACATGAGTAAATGTGTTCTCAGATCCCACCTGTGGTGTTAATTGTTGGTTGTCTATTAAACTACCTCCTGTTTCACCCTTTAATGCTAGTGCCTACAGAACCTACTTCCTGTAAGAGTCTGACCATTTTTTCCCAAGTGCATGGTTTCTGGGAAACTCTTTCTTTTCCTCTTTATGAGGGTTCTGTCATCTCTGATTCTTTACATGAGGTCTGAGGTTGTTACTTGGTACTGCAGTGGTCGTCATCTGACCACAGGGGGTAAGCTTAAGGATTAACACCAGCATGCCCAGGATGATGCAGTGGGAATGTGGGACAAGTCCAGATGCTCCGTAAGTCATTGAGCCACTGAATTAGGCAACCTTGCCAATGCCATACCTCCAGACTTCTTATGTGCAATTATAAAAAAGGTATATTTAACCTACTTTCAGTTGATCATTTGCAGGTATAAACAACACACCAGGTATATTCAAATAAGTTTCTTTTGTGTTTCTGCTCACTATTTAAAGCCCTAATATAGGAAGGAAAAAAAAAGACCCCTACAGACCTTGAGCATCTATAAAATCATAGTCTTTCTTAACCACACTAAGAGAGCTAAAATGATGGTACAGATAGCACAAATCACTGATTCATCAAATTGACTTGTTTTGATGTCATATTTTAAATAAAATCAGTTTTTGATAAGATACAAGTTGAAAAAGCATACAGCAACTTAAAAGTAGAGATAGAGACTTAAACCTCTTGTGTTGGTGATGGTAAGTGAAGTTGAAATATTTTCCAAGTCTCATTCTCCAAGCACATAACTGAGAGTTGACTTTGAGTGTTAGCAACAAAGGGAAACTCTCCTCTTGTTACATTATGCTGGACACAATACTCATATTAAGTAGGATAATTGGAATTTCTGAATCTCCTCCTTTGCAACAAGATAATTCCCAAGTTTCAAACTGAATGCACAAGGTTAGCAGGCAGTGAAGAGGATTTAATTTTTTTTAAATAGTATGATGTTTGAAATATGTCTGCAAGCAGCCATAGAACCAAAAAACCTAAAGGATAGTTGATGATCTGTGCTGTCCTTGCTCCCGCTTCTTTTTTTTTTAATTGAGATATAATTGACATATAACCTGATGCTCCTGCTTGTATTTTGCATTCCCACACTGTTATTTGGAAGCGAAGTTTTATTGTTTTTCAGTCAGTTGTGGATTGCCCCTTTGTCCTTGCAGACAAAGTGATGACAGTGAGTGGTTCCATGAAACCCTTGGTAACAGATCTTCTTTGTGTTGTGTGAAGAAGCCCTGGCTCATAAGTGGATGACATCAGCAGGCTTCCCACCCACTCCTTTTGGTCTCTTAATGTACAGAAACTCATTGTTGATACTTTCATTCTGAACAGCTGCTGGTCTTACTGGCTTCACTGGCTGTAAAGATGGTGCTCATACCTCACAGATTTCAAATAATCTGTTTTCAGACCATGTGTCAGACCATCTGCCCCTGGGTCTGATTAGGAAAATATTGATACAGACAACTTCAATTTTGCTTGATTTTCAATCTCATGTTCTTTTCTGTAACAGTATCAATAAAGGGAAAGCCCTAATATAGGAAGGAAAAAAGACCCCTACAGACCTTGAGCATCTATAAAATCATAGTCTTTCTTAACCACACTAAGAGAGCTAAAATGATGGTACAGATAGCACAAATCACTGATTCATCAAATTGACTTGTTTTGATGTCATATTTTAAATAAAATCAGTTTTTGATAAGATACAAGTTGAAAAAGCATACAGCAACTTAAAAGTAGAGATAGAGACTTAAACCTCTTGTGTTGGTGATGGTAAGTGAAGTTGAAATATTTTCCAAGTCTCATTCTCCAAGCACATAACTGAGAGTTGACTTTGAGTGTTAGCAACAAAGGGAAACTCTCCTCTTGTTACATTATGCTGGACACAATACTCATATTAAGTAGGATAATTGGAATTTCTGAATCTCCTCCTTTGCAACAAGATAATTCCCAAGTTTCAAACTGAATGCACAAGGTTAGCAGGCAGTGAAGAGGATTTAATTTTTTTTAAATAGTATGATGTTTGAAATATGTCTGCAAGCAGCCATAGAACCAAAAAACCTAAAGGATAGTTGATGATCTGTGCTGTCCTTGCTCCCGCTTCTTTTTTTTTTAATTGAGATATAATTGACATATAACCTGATGCTCCTGCTTGTATTTTGCATTCCCACACTGTTATTTGGAAGCGAAGTTTTATTGTTTTTCAGTCAGTTGTGGATTGCCCCTTTGTCCTTGCAGACAAAGTGATGACAGTGAGTGGTTCCATGAAACCCTTGGTAACAGATCTTCTTTGTGTTGTGTGAAGAAGCCCTGGCTCATAAGTGGATGACATCAGCAGGCTTCCCACCCACTCCTTTTGGTCTCTTAATGTACAGAAACTCATTGTTGATACTTTCATTCTGAACAGCTGCTGGTCTTACTGGCTTCACTGGCTGTAAAGATGGTGCTCATACCTCACAGATTTCAAATAATCTGTTTTCAGACCATGTGTCAGACCATCTGCCCCTGGGTCTGATTAGGAAAATATTGATCACCTTAATTATGGTACAACTCCTTCCAACTTCTCTGCCTGCTTGGAGATGTTTCCCACACATCTCATTGTTTAGGATACCTCTTAGGTGGTGTCCCTTCTTCTTTGCTATATAAACAGAATTACCCACATGTTCAGTGGAAATTCCCTTCTAGAAGGATCCTGTCTAGAAAGCATTTCAACATAGTACTTAGATACAGTAAGGCAGAGCCTACTTCCCTATAAAAAGCTTCATGTTCAGAATTTTGAGTGAATTAAATATCCATTAGCACAATAAAATGCAAAGCCTTTGAAGATGCATAAGGTGAAGCGGGTGGGCATAGCTTATCTTGGAAAAGTCATTGAAAGGAAGAAGGTAGGTTCAGGGTTCAGCCTTGGAGATGAAGTAAGAGCAAAGAGTGACTTCCAAACCCAATGGGGGCAGGCTCGCTGTCTGTAGGCGGTGGTTCAGGCAGCAGGCTTGAGCCTGCTGTAGGCTCCAAGCCACAGTGTCAAATCTGTCTACTCTGACACTGTGGCTTGGAGGACACATGAGAGCCTCTGCTGTCTTTCATGTCCTTGTTGCTGTGAGGCAGGCACGTGAAAGGCACTCAGGGGATACTTGCCCAACTGCATTGGCATGCAACTTGGATCTACTGTCTTTGCTAACCCAGATAAATGCAGTTGCAACCATCTTTCTGGTTCAGACTCTCAAAACTGATCTGAAATGCCATAAAGAATGTTTGTTGGGGAGACACATGTATACCCGTGACTGATTGTTTTTCAGTCAGTTGTGGATTGCCCCTTTGTCCTTGCAGACAAAGTGATGACAGTGAGTGGTTCCATGAAACCCTTGGTAACAGATCTTCTTTGTGTTGTGTGAAGAAGCCCTGGCTCATAAGTGGATGACATCAGCAGGCTTCCCACCCACTCCTTTTGGTCTCTTAATGTACAGAAACTCATTGTTGATACTTTCATTCTGAACAGCTGCTGGTCTTACTGGCTTCACTGGCTGTAAAGATGGTGCTCATACCTCACAGATTTCAAATAATCTGTTTTCAGACCATGTGTCAGACCATCTGCCCCTGGGTCTGATTAGGAAAATATTGATCACCTTAATTATGGTACAACTCCTTCCAACTTCTCTGCCTGCTTGGAGATGTTTCCCACACATCTCATTGTTTAGGATACCTCTTAGGTGGTGTCCCTTCTTCTTTGCTATATAAACAGAATTACCCACATGTTCAGTGGAAATTCCCTTCTAGAAGGATCCTGTCTAGAAAGCATTTCAACATAGTACTTAGATACAGTAAGGCAGAGCCTACTTCCTATAAAAGCTTCATGTTCAGAATTTTGAGTGAATTAAATATCCATTAGCACAATAAAATGCAAAGCCTTTGAAGATGCATAAGGTGAAGCGGGTGGGCATAGCTTATCTTGGAAAAGTCATTGAAAGGAAGAAGGTAGGTTCAGGGTTCAGCCTTGGAGATGAAGTAAGAGCAAAGAGTGACTTCCAAACCCAATGGGGGCAGGCTCGCTGTCTGTAGGCGGTGGTTCAGGCAGCAGGCTTGAGCCTGCTGTAGGCTCCAAGCCACAGTGTCAAATCTGTCTACTCTGACACTGTGGCTTGGAGGACACATGAGAGCCTCTGCTGTCTTTCATGTCCTTGTTGCTGTGAGGCAGGCACGTGAAAGGCACTCAGGGGATACTTGCCCAACTGCATTGGCATGCAACTTGGATCTACTGTCTTTGCTAACCCAGATAAATGCAGTTGCAACCATCTTTCTGGTTCAGACTCTCAAAACTGATCTGAAATGCCATAAAGAATGTTTGTTGGGGAGACACATGTATACCCGTGACTGATTCATGTTGATGTATGGCAAAAATGATCACAATATTATAAATTAATTATCCTCCAATTAAAGTGAATTAATTTAATAAAAAAAGAATGTAATTAAGGATAGCTTTTCCTGGAGGTAGACTTTTATCTTCTACATTTAAAAAAATCTGATTATGTAGTCAGAATATTAGAAATAAAGTTTAGAAGAGGACAGACAGTTCTTGGTGTAAGGAGATTGGTAGTGGCTTGGGACAGCTGAATAAATATACTTACCTGGTTCTTGTGGGCCTTACTCCCTTTTACAGCTACCAGGTATTTTATGGACACATTTTTCTATGCAGTATTCAAACTGAAAACACACTGAATCCTGACTGATAGTCATGTCTTCTAAAAAAAGAGAGAGGAAAGAGAAGCCCTTCTATCATTCTTCTCATGGAAATAGCTTTCATCTGGGGAAGCCCAGGACCAAGGATGTGGACCATCACAGGGCCTTCACTCCACTGTCAACCCATCTTGACTTCACGCTTCCTGTAGGTCTGTCCCTCGTATGTAACCGTGGTACTCTGAGAGGAAACTGTAGCCACTCCTCTCCAAGCCCAACCCCACAGTTTCTTACACAGAATGGTAGGTAAATGTTGGGCAAGTAAAACAACAAGTATTGTTTAGCAATATTGATGAACAGTGTAGCTTTTCCTTACTGTTCACAAGCTCCTTGGGCCCAAGATTAAATCTCCCCACCTAGATGACTTAGCATACAAATGTACACATTCAATAAGCCTTTGTGTCTGAGTAAGCAGAGCATGGACCACGTTCATGAATACCATGGGAGCCTGTGGTGTTAACTTTCCCCCCGTAGTTCAAGGTAATAGGTGGGAAAGGACCAGAGATTTTTAAGCCAAACTCTTCATTTTATTGGAAAAGACTCTGATACTGGGAAAGAAGGCAAAAGCTAGTCTTTGGCAAAACCAAGAAGAATCTGGGTCTCCTTGAAAGTCGTTTTTCTTCCTGATATATTTTAAAGCTTTATGTAAAAGATGTTCCTTTTATGGCTATATATATATATATATATGCCATCAAATAGTTGCTATAATCAATGACTCCTCAAGGAAACTCTAAAAGCTTTTAGCTAATTATTTCCATTTGACACATTTCAGGATGTCAAATAAGTTCTTGCATCAAGATAAAATACATGACAAGTCAAAAAGAAGAGCCATAAAAAGATAGAACTCTTCAAAGGAGTTATCCAAAAACTGGTAACATGACTCCAATCCTTTGGGTACATTCAAGGTAAAAATGTTGGGCTCAGGAAGGCTTAATAAATAGCACCTGTCTTGCCCACCCAGGTTCTGAACAAATTGAGAAACAACATGAAAGGGTAGCAGATGGAGGTCAAAATATCCCTTTTGTTACAGAAAGAGGCTGAGTGAGAGCAGAACTTAGTGTGGCAGCCAAGTGGGTTGTTAACAAAATCCCAGATTCAGGATGACCTTCTGTGCAGAACATTAATGCCTGAGGGCAGAACCCCTGCCAAGAGGAAGAGGGGCCAGGCTAAGCTTTCCCAGTGAGTGAAGTGTTGGTAAGTGGTGCCAGGAAGGTTCCAGAATGTTACAGCTGGTGTAGGATTCAGCCATTCCCCATAACAAAAGGGGACTGAAGGTGGGGGAGGAAGAGAGGTGATGAGGTTTCTCTAGAGGAAGATAATCTGGAAGCCTTTCCACTCCAAAGTTGCTTTCTCCTGGAAAAGACTTCTTTCAGAGAGCCTTACACACACCTCCTGCAGCTTGGAGGATGCTGGCAGCTGGGATTTGGCTCCCACTTGTAAACTAAAAGGAAAGCATTCTAATGGTGGGAACAAAGGAGAGGTGGCTGAACTGGGCCCACCAGTGTTGGGAGAAAGGGAGGAGTGGGGGAAGGGGAGAGGAGAGATTGACAGGAAACTTTGTTCCTGTCTAGTAGGGCCACCTAGGTGGCTCTCAGGCTTTTGAAGGGAGAAGCTGGAGTTTGATGCAGAGCTAAGAAGGTTTCAGGTGATCTAGAGAACCTAATGTGAGAGGGGGATCCTGAGTGTCTGAAGAAGCGTGAGAGTCCCCACACCAGGAGGAGGCAGCTTTTCAGTATACTAGCTTAGCCCAGAAAGAGAGAAGCACGTCAATTAAGAACGCACCCCTACCCTTGCCCTCACCATGCTTTTCATCCTCCTTCACGTCTCCTTTTCCCCACTTTGACCCTGGAACAACCCTGGTTAGTGAGATGGGGCAGATAACTGGAAACAGTGGGTAGAAGAAAGGAAATGATGCACCTTGCCCCTCTCCCTGGCTTCTTGACTGCATGAGGCCCCAGAGACTAAAGGGAAAACTTCTGCTTTTAAATCTGATTTCAGGAGTTGATTATTACACAAGATCGGCTATTGTCAATTATTAATTGAGAGTGTTGGAGACCTAAAGTGGCTGTAGAACTTTTTATTACCTGGGAGGATATAGGACCAGTCATAGGGTTATGGAGTTTTTCATTCCAGGGTCAGGGCAGGGAAAGAAACTTCCCTCACTGGATAATTTTTTTTTTTTTTTATTTGGCCTGTTTTTATTGTTTATTTATTTTCATCCATCTTTATTCTTTGGCCTCTGTGGGCCTCCCATTGCAGTGGCCTCTCTCATTACAGAGCACCGGCTCTGGGCACATGTGCTCCAGAGTGTTGGCTCATAATTGGACACACCGGTCTAGCTGCTCCGTGGCACATGGGATCTTCCCGGGCCAGGGATCGAACCAGTGCCCCTTGCACTGCAAGGTGGACTCTTTACCCACTGGACCACCAGGGAAACCCTCACTGGATAATTTTAAAAGAGAAAGTGGAAATAAAAAACAAAGTTGCTTTCCCATTTGAGATTAATTTCTGCTGTAATTTGAACAGCCTGTTGACTTTACTGACATGGGATTGCTTGTGGTGTCTCTGTATTTATTAAGTGTGCTGCCTAAATCAGCATTTTAGGACACTGAGAACATTAGAAACTCTGGCAAAAAAGGGCCCCATCCTG
Organism: Tragulus kanchil; assembly: GCA_022376925.1. Classification (NCBI taxonomy): domain Eukaryota; kingdom Metazoa; phylum Chordata; class Mammalia; order Artiodactyla; family Tragulidae; genus Tragulus; species Tragulus kanchil. The sequence goes on from JAIOJX010000026.1 coordinate 272,424,167, forward strand.
CTGACGGCAGTTGGTACATCTCCCCCAGGTGACGCATGCACAGCAACTCAGGGCTACTTCTCTAAGGAGTTACGAATCTAAGAAGGAAAATACTGCATTCTAGTGCAAAATTTTTAAACGCTAGAAAATAGAAGGTTTCAGGTGAAGAGACGGGGGCCCGTGAGAGTCCCCACACCAGGAGGAGGCAGCTTTTCAGTATACTAGCTTAGCCCAGAAAGAGAGAAGCACGTCAATTAAGAACGCACCCCTACCCTTGCCCTCACCATGCTTTTCATCCTCCTTCACGTCTCCTTTTCCCCACTTTGACCCTGGAACAACCCTGGTTAGTGAGATGGGGCAGATAACTGGAAACAGTGGGTAGAAGAAAGGAAATGATGCACCTTGCCCCTCTCCCTGGCTTCTTGACTGCATGAGGCCCCAGAGACTAAAGGGAAAACTTCTGCTTTTAAATCTGATTTCAGGAGTTGATTATTACACAAGATCGGCTATTGTCAATTATTAATTGAGAGTGTTGGAGACCTAAAGTGGCTGTAGAACTTTTTATTACCTGGGAGGATATAGGACCAGTCATAGGGTTATGGAGTTTTTCATTCCAGGGTCAGGGCAGGGAAAGAAACTTCCCTCACTGGATAATTTTTTTTTTTTTTATTTGGCCTGTTTTTATTGTTTATTTATTTTCATCCATCTTTATTCTTTGGCCTCTGTGGGCCTCCCATTGCAGTGGCCTCTCTCATTACAGAGCACCGGCTCTGGGCACATGTGCTCCAGAGTGTTGGCTCATAATTGGACACACCGGTCTAGCTGCTCCGTGGCACATGGGATCTTCCCGGGCCAGGGATCGAACCAGTGCCCCTTGCACTGCAAGGTGGACTCTTTACCCACTGGACCACCAGGGAAACCCTCACTGGATAATTTTAAAAGAGAAAGTGGAAATAAAAAACAAAGTTGCTTTCCCATTTGAGATTAATTTCTGCTGTAATTTGAACAGCCTGTTGACTTTACTGACATGGGATTGCTTGTGGTGTCTCTGTATTTATTAAGTGTGCTGCCTAAATCAGCATTTTAGGACACTGAGAACATTAGAAACTCTGGCAAAAAAGGGCCCCATCCTGCTGACGGCAGTTGGTACATCTCCCCCAGGTGACGCATGCACAGCAACTCAGGGCTACTTCTCTAAGGAGTTACGAATCTAAGAAGGAAAATACTGCATTCTAGTCAGCAACAGTGATCTTTCCATGATTTCTTCTTTTCAAAGCACTCTGCTAGAAAATAGCACTGCTAATCAAACCTGCTGGTGAGTAGAGAGAAGGAAGTATGTTAAATGGCTCCCTCCAGTCCTGTCCAAAGCCAGCAAGAATAAGCCAACTTGAGTTCTCACCACCATCTCCCAACACCCTTTGTTGTTTAATCAGAACACCTCCCCTGGAAGACATTAATGATCCCTCGGGCTGCTTTAAGAAGTTTCTTTATCATACGTGAAGTGATTGAAAACTGCCAATCATGAATACTGGCAATCCCTTCTCATGAGCTTAAAGACTGTTCTGATTACGATAATTACATTTTTATGAATATCCTACCTAGAGAGTAACAATTTTACTGTTTCAGACTACACCACACAAAGATGCATCAATTTCATCTGCAATGAAAAATAGAGCCTAATAGCTCAGTTATATTTATGTGATAGTCAAACATCAAGATGCAATGTAAATACTTCAACTGAAAGAATTCTGATCATTATTTAACCTTGAGATGGTGATTAAGGGTGAAGACTTGTCAGCTTTTGTGAATTATTTTTTCATGATTTTTTCTGTTTTGATTTGATTTTTAAAACTCCGTAATTTAACACTTATTAACATTTAGATTCTACCCTACCCCTGCACACCGTGTGGACAAGGCAACAACAACAAAAGATTAATAGATACGACTGATGGTCAAAGAGCGAGGACTAGGTAATTCTAAGACATAGTTCTGTTACAGTTATAACAGTGCTACGCCAACTGGTTTTCTTTTTAAGTTTTTCAACCATGATGTAAATAATGAACGCAGGGTTTAGGTTTGATATTATGAATACATATTAGTTTAATGCAAGGAAAAAACTGTTCCATTATTACAGATTGTGAACAGAGCCGGTCGAAAAGTGAGCACTGAGAACCAGTAGCAGCAAACATCACCTAGAAGCCTGTTAGAAATGTAAATTCTCAGGCCCCCAACCCCAGACTTGTTGAGTCAGGACCTTTGGCAGCAGGGCACAAGATTCTGTCTTAACCATCTCTCCGGGTGAGTCTCTGAGGTCTGAGAATCACTGCTTTAGCCTCTTGTGGCCATTGCTGTTGGCTGCGGTGAAACACTGCCAGGTGTGGAGGGACAATCCTAGCAGCACTAGAAGAGTTCCCTGTTAACTGAGGCCATGTACATTCCAAGGGAGCATAAGTAAACAGGCTCTTTTGGTCAAATCCTTAAGTCCATTTGTTTTTTGGTCAAATTCCTGTCAAGTGGGTTTTTTTCTTCTCTTTAAATCCCCAGATGTTGCAAACTATAGTTTCTTTCCATTATATTTGATAATTGTTAGTTCATCCTTCCTGGTAGAGGGACGTTTATGATCTCTTTCTAATGTCAAAGGATTTCCACCACCCTGAACTGCTGATCCTTGCCCTTTGTTAGTACCATTTCTCTACAGTCATCTTGAGTTGTTTAAAAAACTTAACATCCATCATGGTGCTCTTTATACTTCTTTTTTTGTGGGGGGAGGTGCAGGTTGAGGAGGGAGGGGGGCGGGCAGGCCACTTCTATTGGTCTTTCATTTATCTATTTTTCATCCATCTTTGTTCTTTGGCCCTTGTGGGCTTCCCATCGCAGTGGCCTCTGTTGTCGCAGAGCAACAGCTCTGGGCGCATGCTCTCCAGAGCTCCGGTTCGGTAATTGGACACATTGGTCCAGTTGCTCCACGGCACGTGGGATCTTCCCAGGCCAGGGATCGAACCAGCGTTCCTTGCACTGCAAGGCAGTGTCCTTACTCACCACTACTAGGGAAGCCCCTCTTTATACTTCTTACGGCAGTAGCTGCTCTGTATCTCTTTTTGTTTTTTCAATTCTTTTTTTTTTTTTTTTAAATATTTATTTGGCTGCATTGGGTCTTAGTTGAGGCACGTGAGCTTCATCACCTTATGGTATGTGGGCTCTCAGTTCCCTGACCAGGGATCGAACCTGTGTCCCCGGCATTGGTAGGCAGATTCTTAACCACTGGACCACCAGGGAAGTCCCATGCTCTGTATCTCTTGATAGCACTATGAGTCAAAACTGTTTACCAGAACTCACCAAAAAATCGTATGAGGAAAGGCCACACATCGCAAGCACACCTAATTTGAGAAAACATAGAAGAGCCTACTTACTGTGACCGTTGATGCTCACTTGCCAGGACTGTGGTGCTGTCAGTAACACAGTTCTTCTTTGAGAGGTTAAGGAAATGTACTGCAGAATTTGGTAATAGATGCAAAATGGGGAGGGAAGAAGGGAAAGAGTCTGAGAGAGAGAATTTTTTGATGAAAGTATTTCCGAGACAGCATTCTAATGAATCAGCATGTGGGAGGCAGTGTTATATGGAGTTAATGAGTATGACAAAAAGTGAGTGCCATCCTAAGATCTAATCTTTGTTACTTTATACAGTCTCTATATAAAAATACATTCTTATATATGTCAATGTATTTTTTTTCCATATTTTAAAAAACTTCCTAGGTTCCAAACAGAGACTCTGTAAGAGGGAGATGAAAGGGAGGTTCGACCAGTGGGAGGGGACATATGTATACCTATGGTTGATTAATGTTGACATTTGGCGGAAGCCAGCAACATTCTGTAAACCAGTTATCTTTCAATTAAAAAATTCCTAAGACTTTTATTTTGATAGGCCTGAGGTGGAGTCCAGGATCTGTATATGAAAACCACTCTAGGTGATCCTGGTACAGAGGGTCCCTAACTTTCATTTTGAGAAACACTGCAAATGTCATTCAGAAAAAGGAGAGAGACCTTTTCACTTGTGATTGTGAGGCAGTGGGACTCAGCCATTTTCACAACTGCTTTGTATCTCCATGATAAAGTCAAGCTCTTGACTAGCACTTGTGTTCTGCTGAGTTCTAGAGTTATTTGTGCACTTGCCTCTACCTCCAAAAGACTCTAAGCTCCCCGGACCACGGGAATTATGAGGTATACTGACAATTGCGTCTTCAGCTAGACTCACACCCTGCCTTCTCCTTATTGAGAAGATGCTCAATAATATTTGTCAAATGAATGAAGACACTAAGGGTAAAAATGCAACTCTGAGTGTGATTGAGACCTAGAGGGGTTTAGTGTCAGCCCCCTTCCATCCCCAGCTATGAGGCCTTAGGGTCCCTTTCTGTCTGTGTCTCGGCCGTGCATTTGTTACGTGGAAGATCAGTTTCTTCCTCCTTCCTAAGGAGCTCTAGGGTAAAATGATGTAATGTATGGGGAAATTCCTTGAGATTTCAGAGCCACTTGTTTCAGGTTTTTAGAGTATGACTGCCTTTTCCTTCTAACCTAATTTATCCTGTGAACAATGCAAACTATATGATTGGGCAACTTTTTCCAATCTTAAGGAAATGTACTGCAGAATTTGGTAATAGATGCAAAATGGGGAGGAAGAAGGAAAGAGTCTGAGAGAGAAATTTTTGATGAAAGTATTTCGAGACAGCATTCTAATGAATCAGCATGTGGGAGGCAGTGTTATATGGAGTTAATGAGTATGACAAAAAGTGAGTGCCATCCTAAGATCTAATCTTTGTTACTTTATACAGTCTCTATATAAAAATACATTCTTATATATGTCAATGTATTTTTTTTCCATATTTTAAAAAACTTCCTAGGTTCCAAACAGAGACTCTGTAAGAGGGAGATGAAAGGGAGGTTCGACCAGTGGGAGGGGACATATGTATACCTATGGTTGATTAATGTTGACATTTGGCGGAAGCCAGCAACATTCTGTAAACCAGTTATCTTTCAATTAAAAAATTCCTAAGACTTTTATTTTGATAGGCCTGAGGTGGAGTCCAGGATCTGTATATGAAAACCACTCTAGGTGATCCTGGTACAGAGGGTCCCTAACTTTCATTTTGAGAAACACTGCAAATGTCATTCAGAAAAAGGAGAGAGACCTTTTCACTTGTGATTGTGAGGCAGTGGGACTCAGCCATTTTCACAACTGCTTTGTATCTCCATGATAAAGTCAAGCTCTTGACTAGCACTTGTGTTCTGCTGAGTTCTAGAGTTATTTGTGCACTTGCCTCTACCTCCAAAAGACTCTAAGCTCCCCGGACCACGGGAATTATGAGGTATACTGACAATTGCGTCTTCAGCTAGACTCACACCCTGCCTTCTCCTTATTGAGAAGATGCTCAATAATATTTGTCAAATGAATGAAGACACTAAGGGTAAAAATGCAACTCTGAGTGTGATTGAGACCTAGAGGGGTTTAGTGTCAGCCCCCTTCCATCCCCAGCTATGAGGCCTTAGGGTCCCTTTCTGTCTGTGTCTCGGCCGTGCATTTGTTACGTGGAAGATCAGTTTCTTCCTCCTTCCTAAGGAGCTCTAGGGTAAAATGATGTAATGTATGGGGAAATTCCTTGAGATTTCAGAGCCACTTGTTTCAGGTTTTTAGAGTATGACTGCCTTTTTTCCTTCTAACCTAATTTATCCTGTGAACAAGTGCAAACTATATGATTGAGGCAAGGAACACAACGTTCACTTCTGGCCATCACGGGAAAGCAAATCATTATTTGGAATTTAAAAGAACCACACAACTTTTCCAACTTCAAGGAGAGTTAAAAATAAATTCAGTACTAAACATGTGTAATATAAATGGAAAAACTACCCCACAAGTAATGAGCAATACAAAGAAAGGGAATACACAAGGAAGCACATAAGCTATTCCTACTTATATTTGATTCTGAGATGGAGACTTTCAGACATCTGTGTTTAATGAAATGACTTCTGAACTTTAGTGGCTCCCATAAGATCACCTTAAAAGGTAACAGTTGTCTGATAAACTGAAAGTACAAGTCTGTAACATCCCTTTCAAAACTTTAAGGTTGAGATTATGATTACCCCTCAAGCTATAAAGAACCAAAGAGTTGAAAGAAACTAGGCTATTTACAAGAGGCAACATGCCCTAGGTGGTAAATGCTGGTCCAAGCCTGGAGCCAGTTCATACCCCAGTTGAAGAAAAGGACAAGGAGTTTTCCATGAAGCTATATGCATTCAGTTGAACCTATGGTCTTTTATACGTATATTTATTTTTTTAGTTACTTTAAATTGAAGTATAGTTGATTTACAATACTTCGTTAGTTTCAGGTGTACAGCATAGTGATTCAGTATTTTTGCAGACCATTATAGGTTATTATAAGGTGATGCCTATAGTTCCCTATAATTCTTATTAGCTATTTTGTACTTGGTATTTTGTATCTGTTAACCCATACCCCTAGTTTTTTTTCCAGGTGTACGTCTTGTATTCAGTATTTTTGCACAAATTGAGAAGATGGCAAATTCCTAGAGTGATTGAGACCTAGAGGGTTTAGTGTCAGCCCCCTTCCATCCCCAGCTATGAGGCCTTAGGGTCCCTTTCTGTCTGTGTCTCGGCCGTGCATTTGTTACGTGGAAGATCAGTTTCTTCCTCCTTCCTAAGGAGCTCTAGGGTAAAATGATGTAATGTATGGGGAAATTCCTTGAGATTTCAGAGCCACTTGTTTCAGGTTTTTAGAGTATGACTGCCTTTTTTCCTTCTAACCTAATTTATCCTGTGAACAAGTGCAAACTATATGATTGAGGCAAGGAACACAACGTTCACTTCTGGCCATCACGGGAAAGCAAATCATTATTTGGAATTTAAAAGAACCACACAACTTTTCCAACTTCAAGGAGAGTTAAAAATAAATTCAGTACTAAACATGTGTAATATAAATGGAAAAACTACCCCACAAGTAATGAGCAATACAAAAAAAGGGGAATACACAAGGAAGCACATAAGCTATTCCTACTTATATTTGATTCTGAGATGGAGACTTTCAGACATCTGTGTTTAATGAAATGACTTCTGAACTTTAGTGGCTCCCATAAGATCACCTTAAAAGGTAACAGTTGTCTGATAAACTGAAAGTACAAGTCTGTAACATCCCTTTCAAAACTTTAAGGTTGAGATTATGATTACCCCTCAAGCTATAAAGAACCAAAGAGTTGAAAGAAACTAGGCTATTTACAAGAGGCAACATGCCCTAGGTGGTAAATGCTGGTCCAAGCCTGGAGCCAGTTCATACCCCAGTTGAAGAAAAGGACAAGGAGTTTTCCATGAAGCTATATGCATTCAGTTGAACCTATGGTCTTTTATACGTATATTTATTTTTTTAGTTACTTTAAATTGAAGTATAGTTGATTTACAATACTTCGTTAGTTTCAGGTGTACAGCATAGTGATTCAGTATTTTTGCAGACCATTATAGGTTATTATAAGGTGATGCCTATAGTTCCCTATAATTCTTATTAGCTATTTTGTACTTGGTATTTTGTATCTGTTAACCCATACCCCTAGTTTGCCCCTTTCTTCTTACCTCTCCCCTTTGGTAACCACGAGTTTATTTTCTGTATCTGTGAGTCTGTTTCTGTTTGCACATATATTCATTTGTATTAGTTTTTAGATTCCACATAGAAGTGATATATAGTATTTGTCTTTATCCGACTTATTTCACTAAGCATAGTATTTTCTAGCTCCATCCACATTGTTGAAAATGGAAAAATTTCATTCTTATGGCTGTGTAGTATTCTATTGTGTGTTGTGTGTATTTGTAAAGCACATCTTAATCCAATCATCTGTTGATGGGCTCTTGGGTTTCTTCTGTGTCTAGGTTATTGTAAACAGTACTACTGTGAACAGCAGGGTACATGTATCTTTCTGAATTAGTGGGTTATTTTGGGGGGGCGGATAAATGCCAGGAATAGAATTGCTAGATCATATGGTAGTTCTGCTTTTAGTTTTTTGAGGTTCTTCAAAAAACGAAACCATAGTGTTTTCCACAGTGGCTATACCAATTTACATTCTCATCAACAGTGTACAAGAATTCTCTTTCTCTACATCCTCTCCAACATTTGTTATTTGTAGACTTTTGATGATAGTCATTCTGACAGTTTGAGGTGCTACCTCATTGTGGTTCTGACTTGCATTTCTCTAATAATTAGCAGTGTTGAACATCTTTTATGTGCCTGTTAGCCAACCGTTTGTCTTCTTTGGAAAAATGTCTATTCAGATCTTCTGTCTGTTTTTTAATTGGGCTGTTTTTCTTTCTTTTTTTTTTTTTTGTGTAACAGAGTTTATTAAAGGGACAAGAATAGAGAAAGCTTCTAGAAAAACGCACTGGAACTGGGCAGGAGAGGACCCTGCACACCTAGTTTACGCAGGACATTATTCTGCACACCTCGTTTAGGCAGGACATTATGTACTTTTTCAGTTTATTATTAACATTGTAAAGATCTTACCAGACCCACACCCACAACACACATCTTTTAGATAACATAAGAAGGGGAAACATGTCCTTAGCAAGATAGATACATTGTTGTTATAAATATTAGCTCTGGGCTTACAGAAAGTCTTAGGCAAAATAGATGATTGTCATAGGTATGGCAACCAAGATGAAGGCACCCTGGCTAAAAATGTTTTTTCCCCCTCATCCTCCTCTTTCTTGGGGATCCCCTAGCCTTCCTATTAACCTGCCAGAGAATTAGCTCTCTCAGTGGGAAACCTAAAATTAAAAAGAGTGCTCAACATTTATACAGCCTTTTCTTAACATAAAATCTGGAAATCATGTTGACTTGATTAGAAAAAATTTAACAGGCAAGCCACGAAGGCTTCATTACCATCCTCCACTAAAGCTCACAGCACTACAGGTCATCTAATATGTTTATAACAATTTTTCCTTAAAAAACTTATATTGAGAACAGTTAGGAGTGTTTTACCCCACAACTGAAAACACATTATTTTTAAAGTCCCACCTCTGTTAAAGGAGCTTCCAGAAATGACTAAAATGAAGTAGTAACAGCACATACCATGTGCTAGAAACTGTTTTCAGTTTTATGCATTTATTAATCCATTTGGTTTATTAAAGCCAAGGTTAAGTATTGAGGTTCTTCACCAGTGTTTGGCTATACCAATTTACATTCTCATCAACAGTGTACAAGAATTCTCTTTCTCTACATCCTCTCCAACATTTGTTATTTGTAGACTTTTGATGATAGTCATTCTGACAGTTTGAGGTGCTACCTCATTGTGGTTCTGACTTGCATTTCTCTAATAATTAGCAGTGTTGAACATCTTTTATGTGCCTGTTAGCCAACCGTTTGTCTTCTTTGGAAAAATGTCTATTCAGATCTTCTGTCTGTTTTTTAATTGGGCTGTTTTTCTTTCTTTTTTTTTTTTTTGTGTAACAGAGTTTATTAAAGGGACAAGAATAGAGAAAGCTTCTAGAAAAACGCACTGGAACTGGGCAGGAGAGGACCCTGCACACCTAGTTTACGCAGGACATTATTCTGCACACCTCGTTTAGGCAGGACATTATGTACTTTTTCAGTTTATTATTAACATTGTAAAGATCTTACCAGACCCACACCCACAACACACATCTTTTAGATAACATAAGAAGGGGAAACATGTCCTTAGCAAGATAGATACATTGTTGTTATAAATATTAGCTCTGGGCTTACAGAAAGTCTTAGGCAAAATAGATGATTGTCATAGGTATGGCAACCAAGATGAAGGCACCCTGGCTAAAAATGTTTTTTCCCCCTCATCCTCCTCTTTCTTGGGGATCCCCTAGCCTTCCTATTAACCTGCCAGAGAATTAGCTCTCTCAGTGGGAAACCTAAAATTAAAAAGAGTGCTCAACATTTATACAGCCTTTTCTTAACATAAAATCTGGAAATCATGTTGACTTGATTAGAAAAAATTTAACAGGCAAGCCACGAAGGCTTCATTACCATCCTCCACTAAAGCTCACAGCACTACAGGTCATCTAATATGTTTATAACAATTTTTCCTTAAAAAACTTATATTGAGAACAGTTAGGAGTGTTTTACCCCACAACTGAAAACACATTATTTTTAAAGTCCCACCTCTGTTAAAGGAGCTTCCAGAAATGACTAAAATGAAGTAGTAACAGCACATACCATGTGCTAGAAACTGTTTTCAGTTTTATGCATTTATTAATCCATTTGGTCTTCAATCCTCAAACCGAGCCAATGAGGTTAAGTATTGTTATTATTATTAATGTCTATTTTACTCATGAGGAAACTTAGGTAAAGAGAGTAGAACTAACTTGCTCAAGGTCACACAAGTAAATGTTGGCACTGGGACACAAATCCAGGTATGCTGACACTAGAGTTTCAGCTCTCAGCCTTTGAACTGAGGATCAAAATGCAGAGAAAATACTTTTCCTCTAAGACATACTGTTGAACAAAACCTGGCCATGGTAGAAATGGGATGACATAAAGATGGCAGAAGAGGAACCGTAATGTAAGCATTTCTCATCATCATTCAAGCATCTAATATAAAAATAACTTGCATTTATTTGCCTTTTTAAAAAAAATTTTGACCTCTTTTATTGTTTATTTATTTATTTTCATCCATCTTTATTCTTTGGCCTGTGTTGGCCTCCCATCGCATTGGCCTCCCCAGCTGCAGAGCACCGGCTCTGGGCACATGCACTTTAGAGTGCTGGCTCCTAATTGGACGCACTGGCCACTCTGTGGTACGTGGGATCTTCCCGGGCCAGGGATCCAACAGGCACCCCTTGCACTACAAGGCGGACTCTCTACTCACTTGACCACCAGGGAAGCCCCTATTTGTATTTTAATTCTAATTTTCCTTATACCCAAATCAGTCATGTTTTCAAAAAAAGGACTCACTAAAGCAAACATGGACTTTTTCTCATTTTCTTTTCCAGAGCATTACCCAATGATAGCCCTTGGCAATATTCTAAAACAGCAACAAAGCATTGTTTTAATATTTCCTTTTTTATCAGAAGTCTAAACTTCTAAAGGAACACTTAAAACCTTTTTCTTTCTGATCCTAAAAACTTTCTTCATTAGCTTCATTTAAATAAAAGAGGTTAAGGCTTATTCTTTAAGCCTAAAGTGAATATTCACCATCACATGTGTATCCTAGGTATTACACACTAATAGTTGTTCATACCTTTAAAAAAGGTCAATAAGACTTGGCTCTATGAACTCTTTAGAATAGCAGCTACTCAAAATGCTGAATCCTTTATACTTATTTTCTGTGTTGTGTTAGAATGCTTCTCTGAAATAGGGCAGCAGAGTATACATCACAATTGCCTATGCAAGCACCACAACCATTGTCCCCCAGACTGCCAATGTTACCTCTAAACAGAAGGTTTTGGAAATGTTTTCTTTGGATAGCATAGAGATTGACTGCACCACTGAGGTTTGGTGAGTGGAGGCCAGGAAGTGTGATGTCTTGTAGCATGTGAGACCGTCTCACGTGAAGAAACATAGCTCAGCATCCTAGGTGACTCAGGTAGTTAAAAAAAGAAATCTGTTGATGATTATTTGAGACTAGAACCTAATTTCTTTCTACATATAAACACAAAGAACAGTTCTGCATAGCTTTAAAATCCATGGAAGCTACCAAAGATGCAACTAAAATGTAAATCAAGATTGTCCATTTGTTTTGTTCAGAACTTTACTAGTACAATCCACCCTTTTGCAGGTAAAAAGTCTTAACAGTGCAGCCTGGAGGGATGGGATGGGGAGGGGGTGGATATACATATGAATAATCTGGGATCATACATATCTGTAAACAACAAAACTCTGTAAAAGTAAAAAGTCAAATAAAAAAATTTTAAAAAAAAGGTCTTAACAGTGGAAACGCTCCCCATGTTTCTGAGGCACAGCAGTCTACACTGCTGCTGTCTCCCTACAGGGATTCACAAATGCCACGCACACACATCAGCCTACCTCGCTATGTGTAACCGGTCCAGGCACATACACACTGAACAAGAAGTGAATTTTAACTACTTTCTCTTCATTTCTACTTTACATTACAATTCAATTATTCTTTTATATATATATTATAATTATGTGTGGAGACGTATTTATGAATTTCACTGCAAGAGAGTAAAGTGGACTTTTTTTTATTATTAAAAGGGAAGTAATGAGTTTGGTAGGGTGGGATCTTCTTAGATGTCAGCTGTAATAAAAGAATGTGACTTGCAAAGATAGAAAATTAAATAGCCCCCAATCACAAATGTGTCTCCAACACACTGGTGAAGTAAAAGTCAACATTGTTTAATCAAATGGAAAGAAAAACCTGTTCAAGCTTAACATTCACATTGGAACTCATAAATGTCACAGTGTGCCCTTTCTGATGAAACAGTGTGTACTCGACTTTCAGATGGCTGTGCAGATGAGCCGATGTCATCCCAGGATGGGCAGGGTCAGGGCTGCACTGTCCCAGTCCCCTCCTCCTCTTCTCCCCTCAGATGCTGATGTGTGATAGAAACAGCCTTGTTGGCCAGCGGGCCTGTGGTTTTGCAACACAATCCTCTTGTTTGTTTTCAGCTTGACATCTAAGACAGGCATCCATCACCTGGACCCTGCAGATGGCGCACGTATCGCACTCCACGTCCCAGCTCCACATGGCCACCGCGTTCCACTTCTTGAGAGAGAACATTTTGTCGCCTCCCGACTTGGATCCTGCGCTCCCGGCGTGAGAGGATAGGGTGCAGGGCTCCTCGCCGTCTTCCACGTCGGCCATAGCCGCGGCGCGGAGCCGGCGGCGGAGACGTTGGGTCGCGGGAGGAGGACGGCTATGGCCGGGTTGTTTTTCTGATACTGAGTTTCATTAGCTGTTTGCAAATTTTGGGTATTAATCCTCTGTTGGTCACATAATTTGCAAATATTTTCTCCCATTCTACACTTTGTCTTTTCATTATAGGATTTGTTTCCTTTGCTATGCAAAAGCTTTTAAATTTTATTAGGCCTCTCTCTTTTGTTTGTTTTTGCTTTTATTTATTTTGCCTTATGAAACTGATTCAAAAAATATTGCTACAATTTATGTCAAAGAGTGTTCTGCCTATGTTTACTGCCTATGTTCTAGGAGTTTTTTTGGGTTTCCATTCTTACATTTAGGTCTTTAAACTATTTTGAATTTATTTGGTATGAGGAACTGTTCTAGTTTCATTGTTTTAATCTCATTGGTGGTTGTTTAGTTGTCCCATGACCACTCGAAGAGATGGTCTTTTCTCTAGTGTGTATCTTTGTTATAGATTAATTGACTATAGGTTCATATGGTTTATTTCTTGGCTCTGTATTGCTCCATTGATCCCTGTGTCTGTTTTGGGGCCAATCCTATACTTTTTTGATTACTCTAACCTATGTAGGCTAGTCTGAAATCTGGGAGGATTATACGTCCACTTCGTTCCTTTTTCTCAAGATTGTTTTCAGGGTCTTTTGTAGTTTCATGTGAATTTTAGGATTCCTTGTTCAAATCATCTGTGGGCAGCACAATGATTGAATTATTTTAGAAATATCTATAGGCCACTCTCTAGTATAGAGGTGGCAAACACTTTTGCTGTCTCCTATTTATCTGGGATTCTCCTTTCTCTCTTATAGAAAGCTGGTGTATAATGTTTTTAAGAGAATCACTTTGTTCAAGTTCTGTATCAGAACCTGGGGAGGACTATAATGCAAAGACAGATCCAGACTTTGTGTAGCCTGAAACTTTAGAAAATTTAGGGTGCTCTATTGTTTAAAAAACAACAACAACAAATTAAATTTATACCGTTATGAATGTAAACATTTGATACAAAAGTGAGTAATTAGAGGGGATCAGTCCTTTCAAGTGGAGATCACAAAGCTGGAGTCTCATTAGTTTCCTATTAATGTGTCTCTGTGATGCTGAAAGCAACCTTTTACGACAAAGGGATTTGTGGTAAAATGTTGATGGGTGGGACATTTCAAATTTTTACCAGTAAAAGAAACATGTATATGCTAAATGTAGCTCCAGAGATAGACACTAAGTGCCAAACGCTCAAGCAGGGCTATGCGGAAGACAGCAGCGAAGGGGCCACTCTAAATTATGCATCTAGGAAGCCTTCAGTTCCTTAGAATGCTTAGGGAACTGAGTCGACTTTTCAGATTAATCAGAAATAACAATAAAACCCGCATCATTTATTGGCCATCAAAACTTAAAAAAAAATACAATCTTTCTCTTTTTTCCAATTTCCCTGTACGTGTAAGAACTTAAAAAGAACTCATATAATTTACCAACTGAGTCTAAGGAGAAAAGAAAGCAATCATTCCTTAAAGGGGGAAATAATAAAGTATTCATTCTTGCCTTAATAGAAAGTCCTCTTTTGCTTGGGTGACTGAAGTAGTGCCCATTCTTGGTGGGAACAGGGATGCTGGCTGTCCTCCTTACTGCCTCTCAGAGATCTTTTGAGTGGTCGAGTTATAGTGGGGATATTGGTTTGATTGTGGTGAAGCTATAAGCGCTCAATAAAAATTTATTGAATGGATGAATGAACCAAGGAATGACTCCAGTTTGAACAAACAAGGACAGTTTCAGAAGCATTTTTATTCCTAAGAATTCTGTGATCAAACTTTATCAGATTCTTGAATGCAATGAAAATTCCTTCCTGAATATGGCCTATGTTTCATGGCAAAATGATTAGGAAATGGAATGGAACTTTCACTGAGTGCCTGACATATGCCAGGTATTTTGCTGACGTCTGTAGAATTATTTAAGCATTATAACCATTTTGCAGTGTTGTAAACAGATCTGACGGCTAAATAACTTGGTGGCCTTTCAGGGAGCAAGTGGCAGGGCTAGGATTCAGATCCAGGTTGTTGTGTCCAGGGCTCATTCTCTGACTCTGTAACTTGTCATTTGACCTTTTCTTTCCAGCAAATGTGAAAGACACATGAAGGAGAGACTTTAGCTGGAGGCAGGAAGGATTATACAGAGGGCAGTGTGGTGTGATGCAGTTATACTGCTTAGCCATTGGTAGTGTGTGACACAGGGTCTTCAGCTATCCATCTGTAAGATCAGAGGACTGGAGTCGATGACCTCTGAGTGGGGTGACTGCATGGCCCAGTGTGCCAGGCGCACCCTGATTTATACTTGCTGTACCAAGGCACCATGGTTAGTTCCCTTCCACTTTCAATAGTGCTCCACTGTGGATCATAAAGTCTAACGCTGCCCTATAAATGAGGTCTTAATTCTGTGATTTCAAACTGAATCTAATAATTTCTTTGATTAGTGTAGCAACAAGAACTTTCATTTCCCAGGCCTGTGAGGTATGAGGGATTGACAGCACATGAAGTAACCCCTGTCTAGAGTTTGCTTTACATTTCTGATACAGAATTTTTTTTTCTGTCATTGCCTCTTCCTTTTAAAAGTATACTAGCTCATCTCTTTCTGGTCAGTTTGGTTCCTGTTAATTTGGAATCATTATCTAAATATTACTTCTACTAATAGTGGCTACCACTTAGTGCTTAGAATAAGTCAGGCTAAGCATTTGCATGGGGATAAATTGAGTGGTCGAGTTATAGTGGGGATATTGGTTTGATTGTGGTGAAGCTATAAGCGCTCAATAAAAATTTATTGAATGGATGAATGAACCAAGGAATGACTCCAGTTTGAACAAACAAGGACAGTTTCAGAAGCATTTTTATTCCTAAGAATTCTGTGATCAAACTTTATCAGATTCTTGAATGCAATGAAAATTCCTTCCTGAATATGGCCTATGTTTCATGGCAAAATGATTAGGAAATGGAATGGAACTTTCACTGAGTGCCTGACATATGCCAGGTATTTTGCTGACGTCTGTAGAATTATTTAAGCATTATAACCATTTTGCAGTGTTGTAAACAGATCTGACGGCTAAATAACTTGGTGGCCTTTCAGGGAGCAAGTGGCAGGGCTAGGATTCAGATCCAGGTTGTTGTGTCCAGGGCTCATTCTCTGACTCTGTAACTTGTCATTTGACCTTTTCTTTCCAGCAAATGTGAAAGACACATGAAGGAGAGACTTTAGCTGGAGGCAGGAAGGATTATACAGAGGGCAGTGTGGTGTGATGCAGTTATACTGCTTAGCCATTGGTAGTGTGTGACACAGGGTCTTCAGCTATCCATCTGTAAGATCAGAGGACTGGAGTCGATGACCTCTGAGTGGGGTGACTGCATGGCCCAGTGTGCCAGGCGCACCCTGATTTATACTTGCTGTACCAAGGCACCATGGTTAGTTCCCTTCCACTTTCAATAGTGCTCCACTGTGGATCATAAAGTCTAACGCTGCCCTATAAATGAGGTCTTAATTCTGTGATTTCAAACTGAATCTAATAATTTCTTTGATTAGTGTAGCAACAAGAACTTTCATTTCCCAGGCCTGTGAGGTATGAGGGATTGACAGCACATGAAGTAACCCCTGTCTAGAGTTTGCTTTACATTTCTGATACAGAATTTTTTTTTCTGTCATTGCCTCTTCCTTTTAAAAGTATACTAGCTCATCTCTTTCTGGTCAGTTTGGTTCCTGTTAATTTGGAATCATTATCTAAATATTACTTCTACTAATAGTGGCTACCACTTAGTGCTTAGAATAAGTCAGGCTAAGTGCTGAGTATATTGTCTCATTTAATGCATTTATTAATACTGTAAGATAGTGGCTCACTTTCTAGATAAGGAAACTGAGGCTTTGAGCATTTAAGTAACTTGAAGGAAGAAATGAAAGCAGGTCTTCCTAACCTTTTAACCATTATACTGCATTATACTTATACTACATTATACTTATACTAAGTGTTTGTATGTCTACATTAATTTAAGAAACAGTCAAAGTTGGAGACAAGATGGCAGGTGGAAGGACTTGAGTTCACCTCCTCAAAATCACAACTGACTTCGGAACAAAACAGACTGGAAACTGCCGGAAAAGACATTCTATACCCAAAGACAAAGAAGAAGCCACAGTGAGATGGTAGGAAGGCACTTTTGTGATATAGTCAAATCCCAGATTTGCCAAGTAGGTGACCTACAAACTGTAAATTAATTATATTGCAGAGGATCTCCCATAGGAGAGTTGTGAGCTCCATGTTAGGCTTTCCAGTACAGGGCTCTGATGTTGGAAGGAGGAGCCCCTGGAGCATTTGGCTTTGATGCAGGTAGGGCTTCAGTCTAGGAGCTTCACTCAAGGGAAACAGATTTCCGTCTTGGAGGGCTCACACAAGCTTTCACACTGAGACCTGGGGCAAAGCTGTGACACCACAGATGCCTGGGCCAGACCTACATGTGAACCTTTGAGGGTCTCCTGGGGAGGTGGCAGTCAGCTGTTGGCTTACTGTGGGGGCAAAGACACTGGTGGCAGATGTCCCAGGGAATACCTATTTGCATGACCTCTCCTGGAGGTTGCCATTTTGGCACAGAGATCTGGTTGCAGCCAACAGCCTGCTGGCTCCAGTGCTGGGATGCCTCAGGCTAAACAACCAACAAGGTAGGAGCACAGCCCCACCCATCAACAGACAGGATGCCTGAAGTCATCCTGAGCCAAAAGCTGCCAATTAGACACACCCTTTGACCTGGCCCTGGCCACTAGAGTGACAAGACCCAGCTCAACCCACCAATGGACAGGCACCGGTTTCCCCATCCAGGAAGCCTGCACAAGCCCCTGGCCAACATCACCCATTAGGGGGCAGACTCTAGAACCAAGAAGGATTAAAATTCTGCACTCTGAGAAATGGAAACCACAAAAACACAGAAAGTTAGGCAAAATGAGGCAGCACAGAAATATGTTCCAGATAAAGGAATAATATAAAACCCTAGAACAACTAAGTGAAGTTGAATCAGGCAATCTACCTGAAAAAGAATTCAGAATTAACGACAGTAAAGATCACCCAAGATCCTGGAAAAAGAAAGGAGGCACAGACTGAGAGGATACAAAAACTGTTTAATGCAGAGCTAGAAGAGTTAAAGAACAGAGATGTACAATAACTGAAATGAAAAATGCACTAGAGGGAATCAGCAGAATAAATGAGGGAGAAGAACAAATAAGTGAGCTGGAAAATCGGTGGAGATCACTGTTGTAAAACAGAACAAAGCAAAAAGAATGAAAAAAATGAGGACAGTCTAAGACACCTCTGGGATAGCATTAAATATACCAACATGTGCATGATAGGGGCACCAGAAGGAGAAGTGAGAGAGAAAGGGGCAGAGAAAATATTTGGAAAGATAACAACTGAAAACTTCCCTAACATGGGAAAGGAAACAGTAACTTAAGTCCAGAAAGCACAGAGAATTCCATGCAGGATAAACCCAAGGAGGAACACGCTGAGACACATCTTAATTAAATTGACAAAAATGAAAGGCAAAGATAAAATATTAAAAACAACAAAGTAAAATCAACAAGTGATATACAAGGGAATCCCCACAAGGGAATTCTCAGCAGAAATCCTGCAGGCCAGAAGGGAGTGGTACAATATATTTAAAGTGATGAAAGCAAAAAACCTACCCCCATCAAGAATGTCCAGCAAGACTCTTGTTTAGATTTGATGAAGAAAATCAAAAGCTTTACAAACAAGCAAAAGTTAAGAGAATTCAGCACCACCAAACCAGCTTCACAACAACCACTAAAGAAATTGCTCCAAAAGCCTTGCTGATATCAGTGTTAACAAGGACATGGAGCAAGAGAATCTCACATATGCTGCAGCACAGTAGAAATCAGTGCATCACCTATTAAAGTTGACCCATCAATTCCATTCCTACTCACTTATGGACACTAGCAAAATTCTTGCACATGTATAGCAGGAAATGAGAATACAATTTATAACAGCATTATCTGTAATAAATTAAAGGACAAATACAGCCTGCAACTGCCATTAACAGTGAAATGAATAAATCAAATTTGATATAGTCATAGCATGGACTACCAAATAGCTGTGGACAGCAGCATGAACAAGTCTCAGTAATACTGAGGGGGGAAAATATATTCAAGGAGTCAGGAAAAGGTGAGATTTTGAAAATTGAGGAATAAGTTAGACAAGAAAGGACATTGCAGTCACGGAGACAAGGAACAGCAAGACCCATTTAGGAACTGCAGATGGATTAACACCTCCCCTGTCACATGTGTCCCTAACACACAGGATGCTGGTATACATGAATTCACTTCTGGATACCTTTTTTTGGACCATGAGAAATTCTCTAAGTGAATTAATTGTTTGTTGGGAAAAGCTGTAGGGAAGAGTGAGGTTGGAAAGTCAGTAAAACATAAAGCACTTAGGAAAGAAATAGAGATGTGTACAGTGTGTCTCTAGGAAGCCAGGTAGGGGAAATTAAATCTTGTGGTTCTGCCTGCCCTCCAGTGGCGTCTTAAAGGAGAAATGGAACAAAGGTCAAATGTCGGTCATGCTCAGCACCAAGATTATGATTGGAGGTTTTCTTTTTTTGAGAGAGATTTTTAAAAATAAAAGACAACTAAATTTGCTCAACTGGATTTGCTCTGCCATGGCCCACACTCCGTCTGTGGAGTGTGCTTTCTCTGAGTCTGAATAAATCCATTTCTTACCTATCAAAAAAAAAAAAAAAAGACAACTAAAGGTTTTCTCTGTGCTTTTTCCACCTCAAGCACTTAAGTTACGGTGTCTGAGATCACAATGGGAATGATCAATGGACTTTTTAAAAGAATTTTTGTGCCCAGAAAGGTTACTGTAGTAGAGCTTAGTACTCAATTTATTGAAGCTATAAGTGAAGAAACTCAGTTTTTATGAATGTTTAAACTCAAGTTTGCAAATTTTGTTTCTTCTTTGTTTTTGAACAATGGATCATTTCTAAAAAAAAAAAAACCACCAACCAACCAAACAAAAAATGCCTATTGGACCTCCTCAATTCCCAGTGGCCTTTCCTTATTTATCAGTGTCAGTGATAACCTTTGTAATTACATCTTCCATTGCTACTAGCACCCATCATTTACCTCAGAGTAAACAAAAATCATTTTCCTCAAATAAACAGACAATAAATTTTTGACTAGGATGCAAGTTCTCAGGAAATACAAGGGGATTAGAAAGTGAATGTGCTGAATAATTTACTTACTTTATAGACCTTCTTTTTATTTTTTTAGTTTATCTTTCTTATAAAGAGGAAAACAGACACTTGCTTTTTCATTTACATTTCCGTAAACAATAGTTAAAATAAAACCCACTAGATGACAGTCTTACCATTTCTGTTTTTATTTATTGTCTAATTTACAAAGATACAGATGCCTAGGGTAGGTCCTACCCCATGATATAAACTCTCCTGATGACATAGGTACCAAAATTTGCATGTTTACACAGTGCAGTGGTATGAAAAACATGTTCTTTCTTTACAGTCCCTCATTATAAATAGGGAAAAATTAATTTCATGCCAGAAAATTTTGGGCACTTTAATAATCATCACATTTCTTCTTCTAAAATAACAAAATTGGTATTACAAGTTAAAATATAAAGGCCTAATAGTTTTTACAAATATGCAAATAATCTGCTACTTAGACATAAAAAGTCAATTTCTCTCAAATCACCAAGTAAGGCACCAATGGATTAAACATTTTTCTTGGTTTTTACTAAATAAAATGCATATTGAAATAAATACTGAACACGGAATTTTAATACTGTAATACATCAATATAAAATGACATGTAAATGTTAAAATACTGTGTTGCCTTTTGAATACATTTATTTGGAAATTTTATGCGGAAGAAAACATGTATGTAAGCTCTGGTTTCAGGGAAGGATGTATTAATTTCTATTATCTGCCATAGTTACAGATTTTAGCATAGAATTTATTCAAAGTTTTGGATACAATTAGGATTCTAATTTTCAAAGAAAAGGTGTACATGTATTAATGGAATAGTCACTTCAAAAATATATTTTAAAACATTTCTATCCTAGATTACTTTTTTTTTTCCAAATAAAAGCCTATTGGACCTCCTCAATTCCCAGTGGCCTTTCCTTATTTATCAGTGTCAGTGATAACCTTTGTAATTACATCTTCCATTGCTACTAGCACCCATCATTTACCTCAGAGTAAACAAAAATCATTTTCCTCAAATAAACAGACAATAAATTTTTGACTAGGATGCAAGTTCTCAGGAAATACAAGGGGATTAGAAAGTGAATGTGCTGAATAATTTACTTACTTTATAGACCTTCTTTTTATTTTTTTAGTTTATCTTTCTTATAAAGAGGAAAACAGACACTTGCTTTTTCATTTACATTTCCGTAAACAATAGTTAAAATAAAACCCACTAGATGACAGTCTTACCATTTCTGTTTTTATTTATTGTCTAATTTACAAAGATACAGATGCCTAGGGTAGGTCCTACCCCATGATATAAACTCTCCTGATGACATAGGTACCAAAATTTGCATGTTTACACAGTGCAGTGGTATGAAAAACATGTTCTTTCTTTACAGTCCCTCATTATAAATAGGGAAAAATTAATTTCATGCCAGAAAATTTTGGGCACTTTAATAATCATCACATTTCTTCTTCTAAAATAACAAAATTGGTATTACAAGTTAAAATATAAAGGCCTAATAGTTTTTACAAATATGCAAATAATCTGCTACTTAGACATAAAAAGTCAATTTCTCTCAAATCACCAAGTAAGGCACCAATGGATTAAACATTTTTCTTGGTTTTTACTAAATAAAATGCATATTGAAATAAATACTGAACACGGAATTTTAATACTGTAATACATCAATATAAAATGACATGTAAATGTTAAAATACTGTGTTGCCTTTTGAATACATTTATTTGGAAATTTTATGCGGAAGAAAACATGTATGTAAGCTCTGGTTTCAGGGAAGGATGTATTAATTTCTATTATCTGCCATAGTTACAGATTTTAGCATAGAATTTATTCAAAGTTTTGGATACAATTAGGATTCTAATTTTCAAAGAAAAGGTGTACATGTATTAATGGAATAGTCACTTCAAAAATATATTTTAAAACATTTCTATCCTAGATGACTAGCAACTCTGAGCTGTGACCCTGTTTCTAACTTTAGGATGGTACTTGCAAAAGTTGGAATTTATAAAGAAACTGCCTGTTCTTACTACCCCTTACAAAATTCAGACCCATTTTCTTTGTGTAAGATTTTTCTCTGCTATATTTGCTAGGGCAGCTCAACTCCATCTTTTCTGAAGTGGATCAATAGGCTTTATTTATCTATTTATTTTTAACATTTATTTATTTCTTTATGGGGGGTTGGGGAGGGAGGGGAGTGGGTGGGCCACTTCTATTGGTCTTTCATTTGTCTAGTTTCATCCATCTTTGTTCTTTGTTCCCATCGCGGTGGCCTCTGTTGTCGCAGAGCACCGGCTCTGGGCACATGCGCTCCAGAGCTCCAGCTCGGTAATTGGACACATCGGTCCAGCCGCTCCGCGGCACATGGGATCTTCCCAGGCCAGGGATTGAACCGGCGCCCCTTGCACTGCAAGGCGGTGTCCTTACCCACTGAACCACCAGGGAAGCCCAACAGGCTTTAATCATAGGAATTTTTGCCAACTATTGATACCTGGTCAAAGAATTTTTAAAAATTGATGCTACCATATTATCAAAATATTTGAGATTAAAAGTTTTTTCTTTTGAAAATGCTTTGCCAAGTTTATTACACCCTTGTATTTCTTGATTTTATCTGGGTCGAGGACCCCTAGTGAATATATGAAAGACAAACAAGGAGACGCAGGGAAAACCCAGATTCTCTAATGTACTAACAAGCCCAGGACTTTGGCAAGGAAAGTTATAAAAATACAGTATACTCAAATGGGCAACTTCAAAATTTATTAGATATCCCATTCATTAGAATTCTAAGCTCTTTTGCTCTTATAAAAATGAAATATTTATTCTATAAATATGAATGCATCTTTCAAATTTTTCTTTGGACTGATTTCTTGTTAGCATCTCCTGGGAATACATGGACAGTACACTGGAACCATGATACAAAGTTTAGGTAGATATACATACACATATATAGCTGTGACCTTTTAAAAAATAAGTAATGGTAATTTTAAACATAATCAACCATATAAAAACATCTAAATGGAAATAATTTTTTCCAAGTCTATAACTAGATTTAAAAGTCCCAGTAAAGTTTTGTAAACAAAATCATACAAAAAAGGCAAGGCTGGCTCATCCCTATGATCCTCTGGGGGAGCTTTATTTGCATAGATCCAAGGGAAATGACTCTCCAAGACAGATTCAAAACAAGTTGCCTCCAGTTTCCAGCAGCAGTCTCTTTCTCTCAATCCCATGAGCCTCAGATTTAGAATTTCAGAGTTTTTCCCCATGAATTCAAATCTGTTCCCTTCTTCCACATTTCGAACTGGCTACCTTTCCCTGACTTTCCTCCACAGCTATGGAGCCTTTCAGCCCCCTGCCCCAAGGAACAAGCTGGAGAGGAATGAAGCCACTTGAAATGCATAAGGCAGGAGGCCAACCAACAGGAGAGCTCAAGGCAGCTGGTTCTGAGCTCCAGAGCCCCCACTGGCATTCAGTTCCTTTTCAATGGCTTTATCCCACATGACTGTAAACCTAATTAGACTGTGAAGCAACACTTGTATACAGATTTCAAGGGAAGAGGGAAAATAAGGGAGCAAAATCTCAGGAAAGCTGTTTACCAAACAAGGGTTCTAACTTTATTTTTAGTTACCTCTTGAATTGCTAAAGCTCATCTGGCCTTTTTTGTTTTTGAAACAAGAGGTGTTTATATTAGAATCTATCTTTTGAACCTAGACTGTCCAACATGGTAGCCACCAACCATGTGTGGCTACTGAGCACTTGAATGTGATAAGTCCAAATGGAAATGTGTTTCATGTATAAAGTACACACCAGATTTTGAAGACTTAGTACCAAAAAAAAAAAAAAAAGAAAATAGAAAAGATCTCATTAAAACTGTTATACTGATTGCAGGTTGAAATGATACTTTGGACATTCGGTTAAATAAAATATATTAAAATTAATTTCACCTAACTTTCTGTTTTATGTGGCTACTAGAAATCTTAAAAATTGTATACGTGGCTCACGTTATATTTCTACTCGACAACTCTGTCCCAGGGCCTACCTCGGACCACCGAAGACTGGACATCCTGTAATTGCAAAAAAACGTGAGCAACTTGCTTAGGTGGTCCGTGGCTCATGGAAACACAGGAGGCCAAACATGCAAAAAAAAGATGTGGATGCAAACAGCTCTCAGGGACCTTAATATTGTGGCCTGTAGCAAAAAAGCAGTGACTGAATTTGGTTGGCTGAAAGCTGGGACACAGTTCATCGCTGCCTACTTGCCACAAAAGCCCATTGATCCTCAAAGCAGCCAACAGTCTGCAGCTGAAGCAAGCAATAGCTTTAAGAATATACACAATGTAAAAAGCCTTTACTGCATACCCACCCTCCACACACATCTCCCCGCATCACCTCCCTTCTTTCCTACTGCCATCAGGAAGGGGACAAGGGTGGGTAGAGGAGGAAGGTGTGTGACTCAGACAGCAACAATAGAAGGCGCCTTGGGCTTGGGTGGAGAAGAGCAGGCAAGGATCACCTCGGGATGGGAGGAAGGGGTGGGGCGCCCCTCTCTCTTCGGTTAGATCCACCTTGATGAAAAATTAGACAAAATACAAATTTTAGTTAGAAAACTTGTGTTCTCAGTGTAAAACTCAAGAATGGTTGCTAACAGGACCCACTACACCCCACCCACCCATGAGTAACGGTTGTAAACAACTAGTACACATACATGAGAATGGAAGGAAGAAGCAGGTAGGGATCTGAACGAATTTTACTAGAGAAGGATAACCTGCCACTGGCTACTGAGTACTTCTGTGAAGTTAAAGCTTTTTTAAA
Organism: Tragulus kanchil; assembly: GCA_022376925.1. Lineage (NCBI taxonomy): Eukaryota > Metazoa > Chordata > Mammalia > Artiodactyla > Tragulidae > Tragulus > Tragulus kanchil. The sequence goes on from JAIOJX010000026.1 coordinate 272,449,095, forward strand.
ATTACTTTCTTATCACAAACTTAGTGTATGTGATTATATATATATATATATATATATATATACATATATACATATATATATATATATAAACTTTATAAATATACAAAATCTACATATGTAAAATAGATTGAGAAAATATGAATGAGGAAAACAAAATAAAAATTCACTAGTGTTTGTACCACCAAGAGATAACCTGTAACGTGTATATCTGTTCTTTTTTCTTCCAAAAGCAGGAGCATTAAAACATTTTTCAAAGTCATTATTCTTTACAAATACAATTATTAATGACATAGTGCATTTTATTATAAAACCATACTATATTTGTTTAATCAATCCCCTTTTGTTGAGCATTTAGGTATCGTCCCCATGTCTAAACAAACACTGCTTTTTTGATAGCAGCCATTCTAATAAATGTAAAGTGGTATTTCATTGTAGTTGATTTGTACTTTTCTAATGATTAGTGAGGGCTTCCTGGTGGCTCAGATGGTAAAGAATCTGCCTTCAGTGCGGGAGAAACAGCTCTCAGGGACCTTAATATTGTGGCCTGTAGCAAAAAAGCAGTGACTGAATTTGGTTGGCTGAAAGCTGGGACACAGTTCATCGCTGCCTACTTGCCACAAAAGCCCATTGATCCTCAAAGCAGCCAACAGTCTGCAGCTGAAGCAAGCAATAGCTTTAAGAATATACACAATGTAAAAAGCCTTTACTGCATACCCACCCTCCACACACATCTCCCCGCATCACCTCCCTTCTTTCCTACTGCCATCAGGAAGGGGACAAGGGTGGGTAGAGGAGGAAGGTGTGTGACTCAGACAGCAACAATAGAAGGCGCCTTGGGCTTGGGTGGAGAAGAGCAGGCAAGGATCACCTCGGGATGGGAGGAAGGGGTGGGGCGCCCCTCTCTCTTCGGTTAGATCCACCTTGATGAAAAATTAGACAAAATACAAATTTTAGTTAGAAAACTTGTGTTCTCAGTGTAAAACTCAAGAATGGTTGCTAACAGGACCCACTACACCCCACCCACCCATGAGTAACGGTTGTAAACAACTAGTACACATACATGAGAATGGAAGGAAGAAGCAGGTAGGGATCTGAACGAATTTTACTAGAGAAGGATAACCTGCCACTGGCTACTGAGTACTTCTGTGAAGTTAAAGCTTTTTTAAAATTACTTTCTTATCACAAACTTAGTGTATGTGATTATATATATATACATATATATATATATATAAACTTTATAAATATACAAAATCTACATATGTAAAATAGATTGAGAAAATATGAATGAGGAAAACAAAATAAAAATTCACTAGTGTTTGTACCACCAAGAGATAACCTGTAACGTGTATATCTGTTCTTTTTTCTTCCAAAAGCAGGAGCATTAAAACATTTTTCAAAGTCATTATTCTTTACAAATACAATTATTAATGACATAGTGCATTTTATTATAAAACCATACTATATTTGTTTAATCAATCCCCTTTTGTTGAGCATTTAGGTATCGTCCCCATGTCTAAACAAACACTGCTTTTTTGATAGCAGCCATTCTAATAAATGTAAAGTGGTATTTCATTGTAGTTGATTTGTACTTTTCTAATGATTAGTGAGGGCTTCCCTGGTGGCTCAGATGGTAAAGAATCTGCCTTCAGTGCGGGAGACCTGGGTTCAGTCCCTGGGTTGAGAAGATTCCCTGGAGAAGGGATAGGCTACCTACTCCAGTATTCATGCCTGGAGAATTCCATGACCTGTCCATGGGTCACAAAGAGTTGGACATGACTAAGTGACTTTCACTTTCAATGGTCAGTGACCTTGAGCATCTTTTCATGTGCTTACTGGCAATCTGCATATCTTCCTTCAAGAAACAACTATTCAAATAGCCAACCCATTTAAAAAATTGGGTTTGTTACTGAATTATAGTAATCCTTTATACATTCTAGATATTAATCTTTTATGGATATATGATTTGTAAATATTTTATCCCACTTCATGGGTTTTCTCTTCTCTCTCTTGACCGTGTTCTTTTAAAAACTATGCATATCCGTGGGCTACCAGCATGCCATAACTAGGTTTCAAATCATTCACAATTTAAAAATTCCCTTGCCCCACGCACATTTTTTGAGGATCTAACAGGTGTCGGGCATGAAGCCAGGTGCTCAGATACAGGTCATCACAGGGACTTGTGTCAATCAGACAGGTCTGCTACAGCTACTGTTCTGAGACTCCAGTGGGCTGGCACTGACAGATTCCTCAGCAGGCAGCCACCTTCCTGACAGTGACCAAAGTTAGCCCACTTAGGGATTTCTGAGTTAGAACAAATCTCTGAGCAAGGGGAGGAGTTAGAGGAAAATACTGGCAGTTCATTACCTCGCCTCTTCCTCTCTTATTCCAACCAGGTCTTTTCATGGGCAGGGACCCGAGGAAAGACTTACTGAATGTAAGCCAGCCATCTGTCACGAAGCCTTGGCCGTCAATTATACACCACAAATCATTAGCGCATCGAAGGCTGGCCTTGTGCAGAGCTGCGTAAGGTGGCATGGTGGAGGGCTGCCTGGGTGCCTGACCAGGCAGTGGGCCTGGAGGCCAAGGCACGTACTAGAGCAGGATGAACCACGCCACAGCACTTGTATTAGATGATCCATTCTCATTATAAAATACTAAACATGCCTAATGCTAGAAATATTAGAGGTGCAAGAACATTTTTGGAGGACTGTGAAATTAATTCACCAATTTAAGAAATATTTTTAAATGCTTACTGTATTTCAGGCTCTGTGCTACTTGCAGTACTGATCAGTTCATAGTTCTAGCCCTCACACTGCAGACAGTCATAAAGACAGGAGGATGGGAGAAGGAATGCATTCAGCTATTAAATTAAACATCTAAAAGGCCTGGGGAGGATGGTTCTATTGCTGACTTAAACTATATAAACAGCACAGAGAGGGTGAGGTGGGGAGACAGCAAACTCAAGGACACTTGTCCCGTGTGAAGACTTTTTCACCAAAAATTTCAACTGCCAACTCCTGTATGATAATTTTATTATAGTTATGCTCCTTTTACTAGGCATCATTAGAATGCTATATTCCACCTACGTTTTTCTAGGGATTAAACTTCTCCTTTCAGTAAAATATTCTGTTTACTTCTGGCATTTTTTTCAGGGAAAAGTTTCTAAAATATTTCCTAGTTCTCTGAGTCCTTCCCCCTTTTCCCTTTACAGTCCACTGGAAGCATCGGATGTTGTCACATTTTTGAGGATCTAACAGGTGTCGGGCATGAAGCCAGGTGCTCAGATACAGGTCATCACAGGGACTTGTGTCAATCAGACAGGTCTGCTACAGCTACTGTTCTGAGACTCCAGTGGGCTGGCACTGACAGATTCCTCAGCAGGCAGCCACCTTCCTGACAGTGACCAAAGTTAGCCCACTTAGGGATTTCTGAGTTAGAACAAATCTCTGAGCAAGGGGAGGAGTTAGAGGAAAATACTGGCAGTTCATTACCTCGCCTCTTCCTCTCTTATTCCAACCAGGTCTTTTCATGGGCAGGGACCCGAGGAAAGACTTACTGAATGTAAGCCAGCCATCTGTCACGAAGCCTTGGCCGTCAATTATACACCACAAATCATTAGCGCATCGAAGGCTGGCCTTGTGCAGAGCTGCGTAAGGTGGCATGGTGGAGGGCTGCCTGGGTGCCTGACCAGGCAGTGGGCCTGGAGGCCAAGGCACGTACTAGAGCAGGATGAACCACGCCACAGCACTTGTATTAGATGATCCATTCTCATTATAAAATACTAAACATGCCTAATGCTAGAAATATTAGAGGTGCAAGAACATTTTTGGAGGACTGTGAAATTAATTCACCAATTTAAGAAATATTTTTAAATGCTTACTGTATTTCAGGCTCTGTGCTACTTGCAGTACTGATCAGTTCATAGTTCTAGCCCTCACACTGCAGACAGTCATAAAGACAGGAGGATGGGAGAAGGAATGCATTCAGCTATTAAATTAAACATCTAAAAGGCCTGGGGAGGATGGTTCTATTGCTGACTTAAACTATATAAACAGCACAGAGAGGGTGAGGTGGGGAGACAGCAAACTCAAGGACACTTGTCCCGTGTGAAGACTTTTTCACCAAAAATTTCAACTGCCAACTCCTGTATGATAATTTTATTATAGTTATGCTCCTTTTACTAGGCATCATTAGAATGCTATATTCCACCTACGTTTTTCTAGGGATTAAACTTCTCCTTTCAGTAAAATATTCTGTTTACTTCTGGCATTTTTTTCAGGGAAAAGTTTCTAAAATATTTCCTAGTTCTCTGAGTCCTTCAACAGAGGCACAAGGCACGATTTGTCCTGTTCTCAGCAGTCCACTGGAAGCATCGGATGTTGTCCCACGCTGTGACACCTAGCCCAGCTGAGTCCCTGGCTCCTCCTTTGACCCAAGACTGCCACCTGTCACCTCCCTAGAGTCAGTGATTTTGCTTCTAATCCAGCTTCACTTCAGCAGACACTAATCTGCTCTAAGGCTGGGAATGAGCCAAATAAAAATTAAGAACTGTGTGTTAAGAGTCAGCAGGCTCAGAGTAGGTGAAGAAGCTCTGCTGGGCAGTGAGGACAAGGCTAGGGACATGAGACAGCTGACACGCTCACACACTTTTTCTCCACACATTTCTGGCTTGGGAGTGTGGTTCTGAAGCTAACACTCTTACAAGACAGAGCCCCAGCAAGGATACGTGTATATTTCTTTTTTTTTTTTTTAAAGATTTATTTATTTATTTTGGGCGGGGGTCGGGTTGGGGAGGGAGGGGAGCAGGCGGGCCACTTCTATTGGTCTTTCATTTCTCTATTTTTCACCTGTCTTTGTTCTTTGGCCCATGTGGGCCTCCCATCGCGGTGGCCTCTGTTGTTGCTGAGCGCCGGCTCTGGGCACACGCGCTCCAGAGCTCCGGCTTGGTAATTGGACATATCGGTCCAGCCGCTCCGCGGCATGTGGGATCCTCCCAGGCCAGGGCTCGAACCGGCACCCCTTGCACTGCAAGGCGGTGTCCTTACCCACTGGACCACCAGGGGAAGCCCCAGGATACGTGTATATTTCATACTAATTCTTCCTTCCATGCATTTATTGTTGGGAAAAAAAATCTAAATGTCCAATAATGTAAACTAAATTATTATATACTGACTTGATGGAATTCTGTAAAATAAAAACCATGCGATAAAATAGGGAAGTGTTTATGTAGCAATGCTATGTAAATCTCAGCACTCAAAACCCATATTCTATAATTATAATCAGAATTGGATAAAAATTAGAACCTGGTAGGGTTGGCTCTCCCTAGAGCCAGTCTGCTGTGAGGCCTGCTGTTCTCAACAGCGTCTCCCACTTTCTCTCTTAAGCTGGCCCACTGTACTGGCAGTGACTCTCCATTACCCCACTCTAATAAACTTCACTTTCCTCTCAAAAAGAAAAAGAACCTTTCGTTTAAACGTTCTCTGAGTCCTTCAACAGAGGCACAAGGCACGATTTGTCCTGTTCTCAGCAGTCCACTGGAAGCATCGGATGTTGTCCCACGCTGTGACACCTAGCCCAGCTGAGTCCCTGGCTCCTCCTTTGACCCAAGACTGCCACCTGTCACCTCCCTAGAGTCAGTGATTTTGCTTCTAATCCAGCTTCACTTCAGCAGACACTAATCTGCTCTAAGGCTGGGAATGAGCCAAATAAAAATTAAGAACTGTGTGTTAAGAGTCAGCAGGCTCAGAGTAGGTGAAGAAGCTCTGCTGGGCAGTGAGGACAAGGCTAGGGACATGAGACAGCTGACACGCTCACACACTTTTTCTCCACACATTTCTGGCTTGGGAGTGTGGTTCTGAAGCTAACACTCTTACAAGACAGAGCCCCAGCAAGGATACGTGTATATTTCTTTTTTTTTTTTTTAAAGATTTATTTATTTATTTTGGGCGGGGGTCGGGTTGGGGAGGGAGGGGAGCAGGCGGGCCACTTCTATTGGTCTTTCATTTCTCTATTTTTCACCTGTCTTTGTTCTTTGGCCCATGTGGGCCTCCCATCGCGGTGGCCTCTGTTGTTGCTGAGCGCCGGCTCTGGGCACACGCGCTCCAGAGCTCCGGCTTGGTAATTGGACATATCGGTCCAGCCGCTCCGCGGCATGTGGGATCCTCCCAGGCCAGGGCTCGAACCGGCACCCCTTGCACTGCAAGGCGGTGTCCTTACCCACTGGACCACCAGGGGAAGCCCCAGGATACGTGTATATTTCATACTAATTCTTCCTTCCATGCATTTATTGTTGGGAAAAAAAATCTAAATGTCCAATAATGTAAACTAAATTATTATATACTGACTTGATGGAATTCTGTAAAATAAAAACCATGCGATAAAATAGGGAAGTGTTTATGTAGCAATGCTATGTAAATCTCAGCACTCAAAACCCATATTCTATAATTATAATCAGAATTGGATAAAAATTAGAACCTGGTAGGGTTGGCTCTCCCTAGAGCCAGTCTGCTGTGAGGCCTGCTGTTCTCAACAGCGTCTCCCACTTTCTCTCTTAAGCTGGCCCACTGTACTGGCAGTGACTCTCCATTACCCCACTCTAATAAACTTCACTTTCCTCTCAAAAAAAGAAAAAAAGAACCTGGTAAAATGAAAATATCTGTTATGTGGAGAAATTATGGGTATACTTAAAATTCTCATGTAAACTTGTAATTGCATTTAAAAGATCAAAGTAGTTACAGTGTGTTTTTGTTATAATTCATGAGACATTTTGCCAGTCTCAAAACCAGCAGGACTAAAAGAAGACTCCAATTTTCCATCTCAGGAAGATCAAAATGGGGTAAGATTGTCCAAACAAGCAAAACGCTCAAATTTAACTTACTAGCAAACTAAAGGTATTCCGAACTTGTAATGACACATGAAAATAATCACTTCTTATACATTCTGGATGTCTCTATTTTCCTCAATGAGCGTAGACGAGGAGTTTTCTAGCACTCAGATGGATCCAAATCCAGGAATGACTTCTCTGCAATCTCCCCACTCCAGGTAAGAGATCTGGATTTCCTACAGAGTCCTCAATTGTGTATAACCCAGGCTCCTCAAGTATGAAACCATCTGAAGGCCCATGTAGAAATACTCACTCCGGCTCTCATTTCTTGCCAGTTTACTGGGATAACTTTTGGCTGTCGGTACATATGGCTCTGGAGGTGGCAAATCAGAAAGCGGATGGAAGTAGAATCTGCTTTCCCATTCATCTGAGGGAGAGAAACAAACAGAATCTTCAGCAATAAACAATCTGCACTAAAGACTCAGGTAATGGGCTTCCCTGGTGGTCCAGTGGGTAAGGACACTGCCTTGCAGTGCAGGGGGTGCCGGTTCGATCCCTGGCCTGGGAAGATCCCATGTGCCGTGGAGCGGCTGGACCGATGTGTCCAATTACTGAGCTGGAGCTCTGGAGCGCATGTGCCCGGAGCTGGTGCTCTGCGACAACAGAGGCCATCACGATGGGAGGCCCACACGGGCCAAAGAACAAAGATGGATGAAAAATAGACAAATGAAAGACCAATAGAAGCGGCCCACCCGCCCACCTCCCTCCCCACCCACCCCCAAAAATATGTAAAAAAAAGACTCAGGTAATGAAAGGCAGAGAATGAAATACAGAGAGAACTGCAGAGGTCATGTCTGGTTTCATGTCTAGAAGTTCAGAGAAAAGCCAGAAGTGCTACAAATGTGGCTAATTAACATGGTGATAAAATGTTAGTCTGCAAATCAAACCAAAGACAGATCCAAGCTGACTTTGACTAGAGTGACAAGGACCCAGCCAGTCCCTCTCAGGAGCTGGGGGGTGACGTTTGTGACACCTTTCTTAATTATTCCGCCACCAGTGGAAGAAGTAGCTAGGACCCTCTGGTAACAATGGCAAAGATAACCTGCTCATATCTGCAGGCCACTGGGCCTCAAACCCACAGCAAACTGTTCAAAAAAGTAGGTAGGAGGAAGGGAGCTACAAAAACAGTTCTTTTCAGAATTCTAGAATCTCTGGAAAGTTAATAAAAATGAGACTCAGACAAGGAACAGAGAAGAATGATCTGCCTTTTTGGAAGGAAAAGGGATTACTGTTTTTCATTTGAAATCGCAGTGGGCCCTACAATGCTTAAAAATTAGTGCTGTGCAGTGTGATAACAATGGAGGTCACACAAACAAGAGATGTTTATGCAAACAGACACAAACACACCTGCCCTCTAGCTGCTGCCCCATTATAGCTTATACGTTACCCAGGAGCTGAGACCGCACCTCACCTTCACAGGAAGAGTCTTGGAAGCCGTTTCTAACGGATGTCGATGGTGGAGGTGGGGGAGGCGCCCCAGTGCCAGGCCTGTCTGGAGGGAGAGGAGGCCGGGGCCCACTCCTGGGACTAGAATCTATTCCACTCCTGGATGGCAACTGAGGGGTGGCGGGCAGGGCCCGAGATGTGCTGCCATTTCTGTTCATTGGAGGAGGTGGTGGGAGAGGGCCTGGAGCCAAAGGAAAATGACATTTAGTGCCCTACCTTATACCCTACACAACTATTATCAGCAACATGCAGTTATAGAGTGCCTGCTGGATACATGCCCTTTTACTCACGAAAATGGAGTAATGGTAGAGATGTCCTAGGAGGGTTAGCCAAGAAATGAGTAGGCACATATAAACATGGAAACACACAACTGTACACACACACGTGGAACATGTGCACACTGATAGTCTAATGGCTCTTTGGCTTTGAGTTAGCATTGAGATTGGAGACGATGCAGTTGAGAATAGGTAATCATCTGTTTATACTGACAACTGTATACCTTTTAAAAAATTAAAATTCCTAATAAACAGCTATTTGAACTAATTTCTATGACATACTACTTATAAATGTTTTAAAAATAAGATATTATAGACTTATTTTAGGTCTTCAGAGGGACTAAGTTCTTTAAATGCCAAGTATGACTGCTAATTACACAAGCATGTTTCTGTGATGCATATGATCTATTTCCAGGCAGAAGTGGGATCAGGAAACCAAGTATCAGTCATCCTGAAAACAGCAGGAGTTCCTTCTTGGTTCTTCCTCTTTGGGAGGCAGATCAACACAGGCAGTGACAGCTAATCAATGCGCGTGGTGATCAATGCTGGTGCAGGACCCTGCCTCTGTGCTGGCTGGTTTATGAAATTTGTTTTCCTGTCTACAAAAGAACACTTTTCTCACTGCACTGTTGCCAGAAACAGTCAAAAAGCATATAAAAAGTACTACATAGTATCTGAAACCTTTTTTAAAAAATATGCAGTCATGTGGTATAATCAGAAAATTTTAAGATAGGAGGAAATAACTCAAAGCAAATTCTTTTTTTTTTTGGATAATACGGAGGAACATATCTTACTTTTCCTATGCTCCAAATGCAGAGGCTATTTGGGTCATGAATACATTTTTACAAAGAAAAAAGGAACTTGAGCATTTCTCATGCAAATCAAAATGTCCTTAGTTGTTATGCCTGAACTTCAGCAGTGTGATCCACTAGCAAGATGCTGACATTTTATTTAACACAACGTCTTGTGGTGCTAAAATATAAATATCTCATTAACTACAGATTCAGAATCCAACTAGAGGACCTTAAACTGAATGACCCACCCATTGAAGATATTCCTGGCTAGATGTCTTGGCTTAGATCCCCTGTAAGTGGGAGGCATGCCCAGGTCTGGTTTGTCTCTCAAGGAGCCTTCAGTGCCTCACCTGGTCAGGTTTATTTATTGCTCCATCTGCTTCTCACTGCTGGAGTCCCAGTCAGTACGAGTACATTTAATGGGGGGAGAAGTGGCTCATTCGCTGTGGGCTTAAAGGCAGTGACAGTACCACTTCATACTGTCACTAAATGCAAACTAGACTTCCAATATTCTGGGGCCTGGTCCTGTGTAACCTGATCAACTTGATCTCTCTCCCTTTTCAAGTAACTGTTCATGTTCCTAACTGACCAACCTTCCAGCCCCTTGCTCCAAACCTAGGCAAGCATAACAAAAACCAGATTTCTATTTCCTGTTGGCAGTATAATAATAAAAATGATCATTTATTGAATGCTGCTATATGTAGGGAAATAAGAAAACCACTCTACATACTTGTCTCATTTAATTCTTACAATAACCCTGAGGAGTGTCAGGATAGCAAATGAGGCCTCAGAGGTATTAGAAGATTAAAGTGCTCAAGTCAGGAGGCTGATGAGCAGAAATAGGATTTGACTCCATTCTGTCAAATTCTAAAACACTCTGCTAACAATGAAGCCAAACCTTCTCTCAAAATATAGATGCCCCTTGAGGATTCCTCATAGGTTTCCTGTGGAAATGTAAACTGGTGGGAATTTTCTAGAGGTCAATTTGACAGTACCTATGAAATCCACAGTTTACCATGCACATCCATTTCCCTAGAAATTCCACTCCTAGAAATATATCCAAAAGAAATACACAGAGATGTATACAAATATTCAGCTCCAAGAATGTATCGCTGCATTATCTGCAACAGCAAAACTCTAGAGATTGCCTGTATGACCACATGACTAATAAGCCCAGGTACTCTTGTGGGATTTAATACTATGCAGCTATTGAAAGTCAGGTTGTAAAAGAACAGTTACACATATGAGAAAATGTTAGTGAGATACTGTTAAGTAAAAAGCAAATTAGCAATCAATATATGTAGTGTGATACTGATTTTGCAAATATATATATATATATGCATCTGAAAAAGACAAATAAAGACAAATGTTATATCTAGATGGTGGTAGTGGCAGAATTCTAGATGATTTTTATTTTCTTTGTACTTGTATGCATTTCTATAAGAAACTGGTATGACTTATCTAATTGAATGAAACAACAAATTATATCCTGCCTATCCTATTTTGGGGAATATTTAATCTGTTGATTCTGTCATTTCGTAGAGCCAAGCAAACAGCTCCTCAACCATTTTGGAGGAAAAGCCATAGATGCTGGATAAGAATATGATGCATTTCATTCATCTGACTATTGTTCTCATTTGTTCACTGAAGCAACCTTAACAAGATGCCACAATGTCTAGACTGAATAGACTAGCAACCTTTTGTGTTTGTAGCTTACTCTTCCTGGCAAAGTGGTTGAGACAAGCTCTGTGACACCTTACAGTCACGGAGGAGCTTCCTAATATCTTGACGCCCAGTTTGCAACCCAGACCAATGAAACCAGAAGCCCTGGGATGGGAACCCAGGCATCGTGGTTTTTAAAGCTCCCCAGGTGATTCCCATATGTGGTCAAGTTTGAGGACGACTGGCTTAAAAAATGGTGTCTATTAGGTTCTGGAGGTCAGAGAGTGAAAAGTCAGTTAGCTTCTCATCAAGCAAAAAATGTATGTATGTATGGTGAGGTTAAATTTAAAAACTAGATAATTCTTCTGAATCCATGAATAACTGACAGAAAGCACAAAAGCACTTATTACAAGTAGGAGAGAGAGTACAAACACCTCACGCTTCATTTCATACTTGAAGGTTCTGCCCTGAGATCCAGCTTTCCCAACCCTGGGTGGGGGCACAGATGGGCTTCAGCAGGTCCTTCAATCCATGAAACAGCCTGCCAATTCTGAGTTTATGCTTATGAGCATTTTTATGGAGAGAAGGCCTTACACCTTTATCTGACTCTCCAAGGGATCTCTATGCCCAAGATACGAACAGATAGCAAAATGGACTCTAGGAAGGGTCTTAACTGAGCATGGAAGTGGCCTTGACCAATGAAAAGAAGTCCTGCAAGAGAAGTTGAGTCGCTCTTAAATAACCACCCTTCTTGTTGGATAATGGGCCCTCCTGCAGGAAGTGAGAATTATTCGAATTTAGTTTAGAAATTCCCTTTCGGGAGATGAGGCAGAGCATGAGATGGAAGGTGAATCGCCTGTTCTCAATTTTACTCAACCCGGGATCATTTCACTTCATGGGTCACTCAGACTCCTCACTCTGGAAACATGGAGAGAACCACTGATCCAAGTCTCCGCAGAGGTTTGGGTGAGTTCAGGAGGAACTGGCTGGGTAGCAGGGGGCAGCTCACCGCCATCCGGCCATACCTGATCTGCCCGGCGGGTCCCTCACCGGCGGAGGGGGTCTCTCGGTGGGCGGGGGCGGGAGAGGGCCCGTGCGTCCTGGTGAAGGTAAGGGCGGCGCAGACGACGACGACAGGGACACGTTCCGCTGCGGGAGCCTCGGGATTTCGTCGCTGCTGCCACTGGACACGGGGGGCAGCGGGGGAGGGCCGGGCCTGTTGGGGGGCAGCGGCGGGGCCTGCGAGGAGGAGGAAGGCCGCGGCGTGGATGGCACCGGGGGCTTGCTGTTCTGCGGGGGCGGCGGGGGCACGTTCTCCCTGTGCAGGCTGGGCCTGTTGCCCACCGGAGGTGGCGGAGGAGGGGGCTTGTCATCCAAGGCCCTGCTCGGAGTAGGGGGCAGGGGAGGCCGCCTGGAGAAGGGCGGAGGAGCCGGAGGGGGTCTGACGGATGGAGCCACCTCCAAAAGCAGCACCTCGGTTCCCGGGGAAAGGGGGAGGGGTGGGCCCAGGGCTGGGCTGTCTGGGGGCCCCAGGCGCCAGAGGGGACCCCCGGTTGTGCAGACTTGACTGAATGGGTCTTGGCGTATTAGGCACTGGAGGGGGGATGTTATCAGGCTTGGCGCCCACTTCGGGCCTCGGGGGAGGCATTCGGTTCCTCTGAGGCTCCGGGGGCCCGCTCCTGTGGCCTGCAGGAGGCGCGGGGAACCTCCCCGGGCCACTCGGGGGCGTGAAAGGTTTCGCAGCTGTGCTTCTTGCTCCAGGTGGCAAGATCGGGGGTCGGCTTCCTCCGGAATCTGAAGAACAGGAAATAAAAAAAACCCCAGAAAGTTAGGAACCTTAAAGGAAATCAGAAAATGAGAGAAAATTGCCAGCTCCTGGGAGCGCTTTCCTAGATACTATGAACTATAGGTAACTATTATTTGTATCAATTAGGTTCCGTGTGACCTCCCTGGAGGCAGAGACGAGACCACAGCTCTCTTTCTCTTCTTAGGTCAACCTCCTTAAAGGTCCTCTTGGAATATGGATGGAAAAACCAGAGCTAGCGTCTGTTCTCAATTTTACTCAACCCGGGATCATTTCACTTCATGGGTCACTCAGACTCCTCACTCTGGAAACATGAGAGAACCACTGATCCAAGTCTCCGCAGAGGTTTGGGTGAGTTCAGGAGGAACTGGCTGGGTAGCAGGGGGCAGCTCACCGCCATCCGGCCATACCTGATCTGCCCGGCGGGTCCCTCACCGGCGGAGGGGGTCTCTCGGTGGGCGGGGGCGGGAGAGGGCCCGTGCGTCCTGGTGAAGGTAAGGGCGGCGCAGACGACGACGACAGGGACACGTTCCGCTGCGGGAGCCTCGGGATTTCGTCGCTGCTGCCACTGGACACGGGGGGCAGCGGGGGAGGGCCGGGCCTGTTGGGGGGCAGCGGCGGGGCCTGCGAGGAGGAGGAAGGCCGCGGCGTGGATGGCACCGGGGGCTTGCTGTTCTGCGGGGGCGGCGGGGGCACGTTCTCCCTGTGCAGGCTGGGCCTGTTGCCCACCGGAGGTGGCGGAGGAGGGGGCTTGTCATCCAAGGCCCTGCTCGGAGTAGGGGGCAGGGGAGGCCGACTGGAGAAGGGCGCGGAGGAGCCGGAGGGGGTCTGACGGATGGAGCCACCTCCAAAAGCAGCACCTCGGTTCCCGGGGAAAGGGGGAGGGGTGGGCCCAGGGCTGGGCTGTCTGGGGGCCCCAGGCGCCAGAGGGGACCCCCGGTTGTGCAGACTTGACTGAATGGGTCTTGGCGTATTAGGCACTGGAGGGGGGATGTTATCAGGCTTGGCGCCCACTTCGGGCCTCGGGGGAGGCATTCGGTTCCTCTGAGGCTCCGGGGGCCCGCTCCTGTGGCCTGCAGGAGGCGCGGGGAACCTCCCCGGGCCACTCGGGGGCGTGAAAGGTTTCGCAGCTGTGCTTCTTGCTCCAGGTGGCAAGATCGGGGGTCGGCTTCCTCCGGAATCTGAAGAACAGGAAATAAAAAAAACCCCAGAAAGTTAGGAACCTTAAAGGAAATCAGAAAATGAGAGAAAATTGCCAGCTCCTGGGAGCGCTTTCCTAGATACTATGAACTATAGGTAACTATTATTTGTATCAATTAGGTTCCGTGTGACCTCCCTGGAGGCAGAGACGAGACCACAGCTCTCTCTTTCTCTTCTGGTCCCAGGTTCTACAACCCGTCAGCTGTCAAAGGTGCCCTCTCTTGGAATTATGGATGGACAAGAACCAGGATGACTGTTGCTAAGCGCTCTGGAAAGATCCCTGTTCATTACAGGAGGTCAAGAACAGAACGGCACTGGTACATGGGACTTCTGCTCATGGTTTTTTCTCCCCATCGCTATCCCTGTCCCCCAACGCTGTATCTCTCAGGTTTGAAAAATAATGTACCCATCTTAGGTGAAGAAAATTAGTTATCCCAGTATAAGCTTTTATATGGGAGGGCTTACTTAGTCCCTTTGAAAAGAAATTTGCAAGACAAGTTGGGAAAATATAATGGGAAGAGTTACAACTGAAATACAAAAATTTCAAAGGAAAAAGAAGCTGTTAAAAGTTTAAATGAAAGAGCAGACACCCAAAGATGGCCTTAATCTGCAAACAAGCAGGAAAACTATACAATCTTTTCTGTACTGGGTCAACTGCCATTTCAGTAATAATAGGACAGAACAACCCTACCACATAATTCATATTAAACTACTTTGGTTCAACAAAGGGAAGAACTAAAGAGGAACTAAAGTTATGGAAAAATTCAAACCACTACCGCAGAGTCTCTTGGAACCCAAAATAATTCTCAAAAAGTGCTTAGCCTGAAAACTTCCACCAGTTCAACCATGAGCTAATTAATGAGCCAGTTATTTATTGAGTACTCGCTATACTATAAGCCCACTGTTTTTCTAGAGGCTAGAGGCAGAGGAGGAAACAAAATAGAAAAGATCTCCTGGAGTCTACGTTCTTATACGGGAGATACAAAAAACTGGTAAACAAAGATTTTCAGATCATTGTAAGTACTAAAAAGAAACTAAAATAGGCTGACGAGATGAAGAGTGCCCAGAGAGGCCAGGGTCAATGGAGGTGGCTGAGAATGGCACTTCCGGGGATGTGACATTTGAGTGCAGGCCAGCTGTGGAAACGAGAGGTGCCTCAGTCAGAGTGCCAGCAGGTACAGAGGCCCTGAGGTGGAGGCAAGCTCAAGTTAAAACCCAAGGCTCAGGTGCCAGGGGCACAGGCAGCATGGAGGAGAGCGCCGTCAAACGCAGCCTGAGTGGCCAGCAGGGGCCAGGCCATAAAGAGCTTGTAGGCCAGGAGGAGTTTAGATTTTATCCAAAGTACAACGAGAGACATTTGGCTGGATTTAGACAGTGAGGTCATGTGAACCCTAGAGTGAACATTTTTGCTTTGACTTTAGCACTAGAGGTGGCTTAGCGGTAAAGAATCCGCCTGCCAATGCAGGAGACACAAGACATGCAGGCTCTGTCTCTGGGTCAGGAAGAACCCCTGGAGAAGGAAATGGCATGCACTCCAGTATTCTTGCCTGGAGAATTCCATGGACAGAGGAGCCCGGTGAGCTACATTCATGGGGTCGCAAAGAGTTGGACACGACTGAGCAACAAAGCACAGCACACAAGTACACTTAGCACTAGAAATTAGCTGTTTCTAATCGTTCCTTCACTGTGTGGTATGTTTCCGTGTCACTGCTTGTGATGCGTTTTATCTCCAAAGTTTGGATTAAGGGTACGGTTATTATCCACATCCACATCACACACAGGACCCACTATGTAAATTGTATACCATGAATGCTGGTTCTTCTGGTACATCATTTTGTGCACTAACTTACACTCCATTTTAATTTCATATTTTACTTTCAGTTGTCTTTTGTTCACTTACTGTTAAAGTACTGAACATATGCATTTGTCTGCTGCCTCGAGTCCTTTCAGTACGTTTTAAGTAGACAATTTTAAATTTAGGCGCAGGCCTAAGAAGATAAAATTTCTAATATTATTGAGTCTCCTTCTAGATTTTGACAATCCAAAACTAAGACAGTCAGCTAACCCTGGTGATTCAGTGATTTTATCTTCATATGAATGTGAGAATTTCCCACTTTCCCAGTGGATACTTTAAAAGACCATAGAGTTAGAAATAAAATTCTTCTAACGCCATAAACATTAAAAAACAAAGTTTCATGGACAAATTTCTTGAGTTTCTGTAACAGGGGAGAGCCTCACACACTCTGTATGGTTTTTAATTTGGGCATGGCCAGGTTCAACTTCTCTTTCTGCCATCCTGCCCAGAGACAGTCTGGCAGGACTCACTCCCATGGCTTCCTGTAGCGAACACTGAGCCTCGCTGGCCCTGAAATGCCCAGTCAGTGTCGTCAGGCAGAACGTCTTTTTAGATTTTGTAAGATGTGTAATTATATTCCACATGACATGCTACGCTGTGTGTCTGAAAAGAGACTCACAAGTATTTCCTCCACTAGACAGCTAGGTCAGACCACCTCCCAAAGAAACCACCTCCTAAAGAAAGCTTAATCTGCCAGGTCACCAGGCAGAATTTCCAAGGGTGGCAATTCCCATTTGCTGCCTTCCTTTCCCTTCCCCAAAACCTAGCTCACTCCAGTATTCTTGCCTGGAGAATTCTACAATTCTTTGGGGTCGCAAAGAGTTGGACACGACTGAGCAACAAAGCACAGCACACAAGTACACTTAGCACTAGAAATTAGCTGTTTCTAATCGTTCCTTCACTGTGTGGTATGTTTCCGTGTCACTGCTTGTGATGCGTTTTATCTCCAAAGTTTGGATTAAGGGTACGGTTATTATCCACATCCACATCACACACAGGACCCACTATGTAAATTGTATACCATGAATGCTGGTTCTTCTGGTACATCATTTTGTGCACTAACTTACACTCCATTTTAATTTCATATTTTACTTTCAGTTGTCTTTTGTTCACTTACTGTTAAAGTACTGAACATATGCATTTGTCTGCTGCCTCGAGTCCTTTCAGTACGTTTTAAGTAGACAATTTTAAATTTAGGCGCAGGCCTAAGAAGATAAAATTTCTAATATTATTGAGTCTCCTTCTAGATTTTGACAATCCAAAACTAAGACAGTCAGCTAACCCTGGTGATTCAGTGATTTTATCTTCATATGAATGTGAGAATTTCCCACTTTCCCAGTGGATACTTTAAAAGACCATAGAGTTAGAAATAAAATTCTTCTAACGCCATAAACATTAAAAAACAAAGTTTCATGGACAAATTTCTTGAGTTTCTGTAACAGGGGAGAGCCTCACACACTCTGTATGGTTTTTAATTTGGGCATGGCCAGGTTCAACTTCTCTTTCTGCCATCCTGCCCAGAGACAGTCTGGCAGGACTCACTCCCATGGCTTCCTGTAGCGAACACTGAGCCTCGCTGGCCCTGAAATGCCCAGTCAGTGTCGTCAGGCAGAACGTCTTTTTAGATTTTGTAAGATGTGTAATTATATTCCACATGACATGCTACGCTGTGTGTCTGAAAAGAGACTCACAAGTATTTCCTCCACTAGACAGCTAGGTCAGACCACCTCCCAAAGAAACCACCTCCTAAAGAAAGCTTAATCTGCCAGGTCACCAGGCAGAATTTCCAAGGGTGGCAATTCCCATTTGCTGCTTCCTTTCCTTCCCAACCTAGCTCACCCGTTAGAAAAGTACAAGTTACCCAAGGACCCTGGGCAAATATGTAACAGCTCGATGGAGCTGTCTGATCCTAATTTAAAAAGAAAAAAAGATGCTGAACAGTCCCCCTTGTAAAACGGTTTTAACATTTCAAGCAGTCTAAAATGTTTTAAAGGGCACAGTGCCTTAGCAGGGATGCCAAGTCTCAAACCACCAGATTTCTGCCTTGTCTTCGGTTACTTAGGGAAGGAAACCCTCCTTACCATTCTCCCTGTTGGCTGTGGATCTCAGTTTCGGCATTCCAGCCTGGAACAGTCCTCCCAAACCGGGTGGTCCACCTCCTCCAAAATTTCCACCACCACTGCTGCCGCCTCCCCCACCTCCTCCTCCAAAGCCACCGCTGCCGCCGCCGCCACCACCAGCTCCTTTAGGTTCTGTAGAAGGAAGACGACAGTCTTTCACACGTATGAAGACACCATCAGAGAACTTCACCAGTCACAAACAATAATGATACAGCAGGGAGCTGGCTGACCCTAAGCCCATGGTGGACAACTGGGATTTCATTAAAGGGTAGGATTTTAAGGAGCCACCCTACCCCCAGTGAGAAAAGCAGAAGAGGGTGCTTTCTACTCCAGGGCTATCGGAAGCCCAGTGGTAGAAGAATCAGTAATAGATAATGACTTTGTCCCTCTTGGTTTGCTGCCACATGAATTAATATCTATTTATTTCTATATCATAAGATTTGACAAATAAAAGTATCTTGAAAGAAAGAATGTGTTAAAGGAGAAGATGCAATAAAAGATGAGAAGAAAGGAAACAGTAAAATTAGAAGAAAATAAAACATCCCATAATTTTGCTTCATGGATATACTCAGTTTTTATGTATTTTTTCTCTCCCAGTTTTTTCATTTTACACATTTTTTCTTAAAATTAAGACCAAATTCACTACATAGTTCTTAGTCTGCCTTTTCACCAGTACTTTATTATTAGCACTTCTCATGCTATTAAATGTTCTCTGAAAACATGAGTTTAAAGAATTGCATTGTGGGGCTTCCCTGGTGGTCCAGTGGGTAAGGACACCGCCTTGCAGTGCAAGGGGCGCCGGTTTGAGCCCTGGCCTGGGAAGATCCCATGTATCACGGAGTGGCTGGACTTGTCCAACTACCGAGCCGGAGCTCTGGAGCGCATGCGCCCAGAGCCGGTGCTCTGCGACAACAGAGGCCGCCGCGATGGGAGGCCCACACGGGCCTATGAACAAAGATGGATGAAAATGGACAAATGAAAGAGCAATAGAAGTGGCCTGCCTGCTCCCCTCCCTCCCCACCCCCATGCAAAATAAATAAGTAAATAAATCTAAAAAAAAAAAAAAAAAAGAATTGCATTGTGTCTAAACTCACGTCTAAAAAAACTATCTCAACAATTTATGTATGTTTGGTTTTTTTTGGGGGGCGGGGGTATGTTGGGAGGGAGGGGTGGGCAGGCCACTTCTATTGGTCTTTCATTTCTATTTTCATCCATCTTTGTTCTTTGACCTGTGTGGGCCTCCCATCACAGTGGCTTTGTTGTCGAGAGCACCGGCTCTGGGAACTTCACCAGTCACAAACAATAATGATACAGCAGGGAGCTGGCTGACCCTAAGCCCATGGTGGACAACTGGGATTTCATTAAAGGGTAGGATTTTAAGGAGCCACCCTACCCCCAGTGAGAAAAGCAGAAGAGGGTGCTTTCTACTCCAGGGCTATCGGAAGCCCAGTGGTAGAAGAATCAGTAATAGATAATGACTTTGTCCCTCTTGGTTTGCTGCCACATGAATTAATATCTATTTATTTCTATATCATAAGATTTGACAAATAAAAGTATCTTGAAAGAAAGAATGTGTTAAAGGAGAAGATGCAATAAAAGATGAGAAGAAAGGAAACAGTAAAATTAGAAGAAAATAAAACATCCCATAATTTTGCTTCATGGATATACTCAGTTTTTATGTATTTTTTCTCTCCCAGTTTTTTCATTTTACACATTTTTTCTTAAAATTAAGACCAAATTCACTACATAGTTCTTAGTCTGCCTTTTCACCAGTACTTTATTATTAGCACTTCTCATGCTATTAAATGTTCTCTGAAAACATGAGTTTAAAGAATTGCATTGTGGGGCTTCCCTGGTGGTCCAGTGGGTAAGGACACCGCCTTGCAGTGCAAGGGGCGCCGGTTTGAGCCCTGGCCTGGGAAGATCCCATGTATCACGGAGTGGCTGGACTTGTGTCCAACTACCGAGCCGGAGCTCTGGGCGCATGCGCCCAGAGCCGGTGCTCTGCGACAACAGAGGCCGCCGCGATGGGAGGCCCACACGGGCCTATGAACAAAGATGGATGAAAATGGACAAATGAAAGAGCAATAGAAGTGCCCTTCCTGCTCCCTCCTCCCACCCCACCCCCATGCAAAATAAATAAGTAAATAAATCTAAAAAAAGAAAAAAAGAATTGCATTGTGTCTAAACTCACGTCTAAAAAAACTATCTCAACAATTTATGTATGTTTGGTTTTTTTTGGGGGGCGGGGGTATGTTGGGGAGGGAGGGGGTGGGCAGGCCACTTCTATTGGTCTTTCATTTCTCTATTTTCATCCATCTTTGTTCTTTGACCTGTGTGGGCCTCCCATCACAGTGGCTTCTGTTGTCGCAGAGCACCGGCTCTGGGCACATGCACTCCAGAGCTCCGGCTCAGTAATTGGACACATCGGTCCAGCCGCTGCGCGGCATGTGGGATCTTCCCAGGCCAGGGATCGAACCGGTGCCCCTTGCACTGCAAGGCGGTGTCCTTACCCACTGGACCACCAGGGAAGCCCCTGTATGTATGTTTTATGAGGCTAAGTTTAAAGTTCTACCTCTGGAAAACCTTGGTGAGTCTTTGATCATGTAATACCTTTACATGATATCTACAAAATAATCTGAGTGAACTGACACTTTTATGATATTTAGACTTTATGGAAACATGGTATAATTTTCCCATGTCTTCTGGTTCATTCAGTAAAGTTTTACAATTTTCATAATGCAGGTCACCCATACTTTTACTGTCACTTCAAATACAGTTTTGTAGAAGTTATGAAAGGAATGTATTTCCTACTATAGTTTCAATGTGGTTATTACTGGCATTAGGAAATTTCATTTGATAGCTAATAAATCACTTTGTTGATTTTCAAAATTAAAATTTATTAATTTTTTACCTTGGATTTTCTAGTAGGCAAATGGTCTGCAGATATAAAGGTTTTATCCTCTCTTTTATAAGAGTTGTAAATCTCATTTCTCTCTTTTATGTAAGAGGTTACTTTGATGACTGAGCTTTCATAATAGTGCAAGTTATTAATGTTTTGTTAAAGATGATTTATTTTTAAATAATTACAAAGAACAAATATACATTTATATATTTATCTTAAAAGTAAATTATTACTATGTCACTAGTACTTTAAAAATAAAGTAGGGCTTCCCCTGGTGGTCCAGTGGATAAGGACACCGCCTTGCAGTGCAAGGGGCGCCGGTTCGATCCCTGGCCTGGGAAGATCCCACGAGCCGCGGAGCGACTGGACTAATGTGTCCAATCGCCGAGCCGGAGCTGCAGCGACAGACGCCACCGCGATGGGAGTCCCGCAGGAGCCAAAGAACAAAGACGGATGAAAATAGAGAAATGAAAGACCAATAGAAGTGGCCCGCTCGCTCCCCACCCTCCCCAACCTGACCTCCGCCCAAAATAAATAAATAAATAAATCTAAAAAAAAAATAAATAAAGTAAATCGTTATTTTGATTTTAATGATAATGACTCTAATATTTCAAAGTTACGTATTGATTGCTGGTTTGAAATAACTTTTTTTCCTTCTAAATACTCATATGTAGTAAGGATTCTTCCACTCTGGGTTTTAAGACTTTCTTATTGCATGGAATTTTATCAAATGCCTATTCAGGCTCTACTGAGATCATTATATGGTTTTCTTATTTGATACGATGGATATACAGACTTTCTAACATTAAAAATGAGATAAATCCTGGTCTTGGTAAATTATAAACATTATCACTCTTTTTTGGGGGGGGGGATGGGGCACTTCTATTGGTCTTTCATCTACTCATTTCCATCCATCTTTGTTCTTTGGCCTGTGTGGGCCTCTCATCACAGTGGCCTCTCTCGTCGCAGAGCACTGGCTCTGGGCGCATGTGCTCCAGAGCTCCGGCTCGGTAATTGGACACATCAGTCCAGCAGCTCCGTGGCACATGGGATCTTCCCAGGCCAGGTATCACACCAGCGCCCCTTGTACTGCAAGGCAGTGTCCTTACCCACTGGGCCACCAGGGAAGCCCCATCATCACTTTTTAGTACTGTATATACTATTGAACTAGAATCTTTAGTCTTTTAGTATCCTCTCATCTATGATCATAAGTGGTTTATACAGAGTAGGGTTTCTTGTTTTTTTTTCTTCTTAATATTCTTTTTATTTGACTGCACCAGGTCTTAGTTGCAGCATGTGCGATCTAGTTCCCTGACCAAGGATCGAACCCAGACCCTCTGCAATGGGAGCTTGGCATCTTAGCCACTGGACCACCAGGGAATCCCAGAGTAAGGTTTCTTAACCTTGGAAGTATTGACATTCTGGGTCAGATAATTCTTTGCCGTGGGTTCTCTGCTGTTATTCTCTGTAGAATGCTGACAGCATCCCTGGCCTCTGCCCACTAGATGTCAGTAGGAACCCCTCCCTCTGCAAGCTGTAATAACTAAAAATGCCATCAGGCTTTGCCACGTGTCCCCTGAGACACTGATTCACAAGCTGACTTGGTCATGTTTTGACAGTAGGATCATGTCAACCTCATTACACCTATCAGGTAGCTTTCCATGTCTTTCTGTATTTAGGAATGATTTATACAGCACTTGAATTAGCTATTTCTTAAAATCTGAATTTTCTGATAAAAATTATCTGGCTCTAAAGCTTTTTAGAGAAAAAGTAACCTGATAAAGTTTTCATTTTCCCTTGTTCACTGAGGCTTCATGAATGATTTCTGGTAAATTTGTACTTTTCTTTAAAAATTTAAGATTTCAAAATGTTTTAGCATATGACTTCACTTAGCATCCTTAATTTTAGAAAATCTACTTGGAACCACATATATAATCTGCTTTCTGAGCACTATTTTATTCATTGATATTTACTTTTTCTGAGCAACCCTATTTTTATTCATTGATAAAAAATTTACTTATTTCCCAGTAAGTATATGTGGCTTTCTTTTTCGTCGCAGGGAGGCATTTTGGCTTTTTTTTGTTTGGCGGGCCTCTCATCACAGTGGCCTCTCGTCGAGAGCACTGGCTCTGGGCGCATGTGCTCCAGAGCTCCGGCTCGGTAATTGGACACATCAGTCCAGCAGCTCCGTGGCACATGGGATCTTCCCAGGCCAGGTATCACACCAGCGCCCCTTGTACTGCAAGGCAGTGTCCTTACCCACTGGGCCACCAGGGAAGCCCCATCATCACTTTTTAGTACTGTATATACTATTGAACTAGAATCTTTAGTCTTTTAGTATCCTCTCATCTATGATCATAAGTGGTTTATACAGAGTAGGGTTTCTTGTTTTTTTTTCTTCTTAATATTCTTTTTATTTGACTGCACCAGGTCTTAGTTGCAGCATGTGCGATCTAGTTCCCTGACCAAGGATCGAACCCAGACCCTCTGCAATGGGAGCTTGGCATCTTAGCCACTGGACCACCAGGGAATCCCAGAGTAAGGTTTCTTAACCTTGGAAGTATTGACATTCTGGGTCAGATAATTCTTTGCCGTGGGTTCTCTGCTGTTATTCTCTGTAGAATGCTGACAGCATCCCTGGCCTCTGCCCACTAGATGTCAGTAGGAACCCCTCCCTCTGCAAGCTGTAATAACTAAAAATGCCATCAGGCTTTGCCACGTGTCCCCTGAGACACTGATTCACAAGCTGACTTGGTCATGTTTTGACAGTAGGATCATGTCAACCTCATTACACCTATCAGGTAGCTTTCCATGTCTTTCTGTATTTAGGAATGATTTATACAGCACTTGAATTAGCTATTTCTTAAAATCTGAATTTTCTGATAAAAATTATCTGGCTCTAAAGCTTTTTAGAGAAAAAGTAACCTGATAAAGTTTTCATTTTCCCTTGTTCACTGAGGCTTCATGAATGATTTCTGGTAAATTTGTACTTTTCTTTAAAAATTTAAGATTTCAAAATGTTTTAGCATATGACTTCACTTAGCATCCTTAATTTTAGAAAATCTACTTGGAACCACATATATAATCTGCTTTCTGAGCACTATTTTATTCATTGATATTTACTTTTTTCTGGATTAGGTTTATCATTAAGTCTGGCTTGGCTCTGTATCTTTTCTAGGTGTAGGACTCTCTGGGATACTGATGGGAACTCTGCTAATAAAACAAACAATCTAAGCTCACAAGAATTATTTCACCTAGTAAGATATATCAAATTAAAATAAAAATTTCTGGAAGTGTGTGTAAAATTGCTTCCAAATAAAATTAAAATTTTTTTACTAATTTTATTGCCAGTAATATAAATAATGCCCTTGTTATTCAAATGTTATTCACTGATGAATGATGCATTTTCAAATACTGCA
The DNA here is from genome assembly GCA_022376925.1 of Tragulus kanchil. Taxonomy (NCBI): domain Eukaryota; kingdom Metazoa; phylum Chordata; class Mammalia; order Artiodactyla; family Tragulidae; genus Tragulus; species Tragulus kanchil. Next base: position 272,473,458 of record JAIOJX010000026.1, read on the forward strand.
GTTCATAGGACACCTTTATCTGGTATTGAACATTTGAAGAGATTGATGTACTGTTTTATCAGACATCATACATTAGTGTTCTTGGATCATTTGTGCCACTTTCAGATAGAGAAGCTAAACTAGTTGAGGATCGCTAATTTGCTCCAGGTCACTTGGAGCAATTAAACTGCAGGAAAACACTGACCTCGAGTTCTACCCTGCATAATCATGATCAACATAACTCAGAGCCCAGTGAGGTTTTATGTGCAAACAGATACAAAACCATGGATGGACTTTGCCACTTGTAAAGAGCTTAAAGACAACAGTATTAGTGTCCAGTTAAGTGCATGGACAACAAGGGCGTGCCTTGGTTTGCGTCTGGTGTCCACAAAGCAAAGTGGATTCTTAGACATCACTGAGCAGCTGGAAGGGAGAACTAACACTTATTTCCACTGAATGAGAGAAGTGTATCTTGAAGAATTAATGAGTTTCCACTAGTGGATTCAGGACTCGGCCCCAGACTGTCCATCCTTCAGCATCTAGGGAATTCACATCCACCTCTCTAGAGCCAAAGCTTCCTCTTAATAGAGAGAACCACCAGGCTCTGTTCTGGAGGCTGGCAGTTTCTGGAGTTCGTCTGGCTCCATAGTAAACACCATGACTCAGTGACTTTTGGACCAAGGTTCCCAGTGGATGGGCTGGGCAACGCCCAGGGAGAGCCTTGTGGCAAAGATCAGGAAAACTAAGGAACTGATTATACAATAAACTCACCATTTTGTCGGCATTTTGACCCAGAGGTAAGACTTAGTTGAAAGTCAGAGACCTTAGTTCCACTGAGGTGTGGTGTGTTCTTACCGGCACCACCTTGCCCTGTAGGAGAGCCACACTCAGAGGCCTTTGCCGCGGCCTTCCTCTTTTCCACCTTCCTCCCACACCAGTGCTCTCACCTAGCTCTTGTCTTTCTCTTCTACTCATTAGGCACTTTTCCTAGAAACTCCTCCTAAGCTCTTCTAATCCTTCACTCAGCTAAAATCCTACATCCCTAAAATCCTATTCCATTGTCTACAAATCTCCCTCTGGTGATTTCTGGACAGTCAGGATATTTTCTGTTGAGTCCAAATGGGATCCATTGTCTAAGACAAATTCTGGGCACACCTGGCTGGCTGTGGAAATGCTGGGGGTGTAAAGCGATGAGTCCTGAGGCTAGTCACCTATAATGTTCTATTCTACTGTAAATGTTATTAAGTAGCTCTGTATGGTGGGCGCTTGTTTGTTTATACATACCCTACGTTGTTCCAGAAAGTAGCTCTGATTTATGATAGGTATAAGCAAAGTTGTGACCTCATCTCCTTTCTCTCTGACCTCCTTATAATCGTATCTGTGCTTGAGTTATACATTCCAGGCAACAAAACCCTCTCATAAGCATTGTCTCATTTGAGGCTCACAAGAAACGTATGAAGGCAGTGAAACAGGTCTGATCTCCATTCTACAAATGGAGACAAAGGGCCGGAGATGATCAGAGCTTAAACCTACATCCTCTGATTACAAAACTAGGGCTCTTTCCACATTTCATGCTGCCTTTTGCTCTGTGGTAAGGCAAGTAAGGGTTAATTTCCATAAAGTGTTGCAAAGTGTTGTGAATAATTCAGAGAATCAAGTCCCACCCCAGCATCTGGCTCCACCTCTCTAGAGCCAAAGCTTCCTCTTAATAGAGAGAACCACCAGGCTCTGTTCTGGAGGCTGGCAGTTTCTGGAGTTCGTCTGGCTCCATAGTAAACACCATGACTCAGTGACTTTTGGACCAAGGTTCCCAGTGGATGGGCTGGGCAACGCCCAGGGAGAGCCTTGTGGCAAAGATCAGGAAAACTAAGGAACTGATTATACAATAAACTCACCATTTTGTCGGCATTTTGACCCAGAGGTAAGACTTAGTTGAAAGTCAGAGACCTTAGTTCCACTGAGGTGTGGTGTGTTCTTACCGGCACCACCTTGCCCTGTAGGAGAGCCACACTCAGAGGCCTTTGCCGCGGCCTTCCTCTTTTCCACCTTCCTCCCACACCAGTGCTCTCACCTAGCTCTTGTCTTTCTCTTCTACTCATTAGGCACTTTTCCTAGAAACTCCTCCTAAGCTCTTCTAATCCTTCACTCAGCTAAAATCCTACATCCCTAAAATCCTATTCCATTGTCTACAAATCTCCCTCTGGTGATTTCTGGACAGTCAGGATATTTTCTGTTGAGTCCAAATGGGATCCATTGTCTAAGACAAATTCTGGGCACACCTGGCTGGCTGTGGAAATGCTGGGGGTGTAAAGCGATGAGTCCTGAGGCTAGTCACCTATAATGTTCTATTCTACTGTAAATGTTATTAAGTAGCTCTGTATGGTGGGCGCTTGTTTGTTTATACATACCCTACGTTGTTCCAGAAAGTAGCTCTGATTTATGATAGGTATAAGCAAAGTTGTGACCTCATCTCCTTTCTCTCTGACCTCCTTATAATCGTATCTGTGCTTGAGTTATACATTCCAGGCAACAAAACCCTCTCATAAGCATTGTCTCATTTGAGGCTCACAAGAAACGTATGAAGGCAGTGAAACAGGTCTGATCTCCATTCTACAAATGGAGACAAAGGGCCGGAGATGATCAGAGCTTAAACCTACATCCTCTGATTACAAAACTAGGGCTCTTTCCACATTTCATGCTGCCTTTTGCTCTGTGGTAAGACAAGTAAGGGGTTAATTTCCATAAAGTGTTGCAAAGTGTTGTGAATAATTCAGAGAATCACTGCTGTGTGTGTCTTGGACAAAGAATTATTATACTGGCTTCCTGCAGCATTACAGGGAACCCAGGCCAGAGCCATGGCCTACAATGAGTGACACAGTCTCTTATTCTGCTAGCTTCGCAGCTGTTGTTAACCAAAAAAAAAAAAAAAAAAAAACCTCCAAACCTTTTCTTTTTGGTGGAAAGGGTAGGGTTGATTGTTAGGTCATAAACCATTTATCTCATGGAAAATAACTCTGTTTTTACTTACTGTCCAATATTGGTGCGCTTCTGTCATTGGTGACTGTCTTCTTTAGTTTCTTCCCTTTGCTGATGTCAGAGAGCAGAGCGTTTCGGCCAGCCTGCTCTGACTTACTCAAGGAAGGCTTTTCTGTATTGGCCTGAAAGGAAACCATGCAAACACGTATTCATCTTCTGAATTAACATCATGTATGACAGCACTCAGTGGGAACAGCTAGAGGACTGGAAGCTTGTTATTAAGGTTCTTGGCAACAGGCTGTAAATTCTCCACAAGTTTTAGACCCGATGTCATTCTTTTTAAGATCCAGACATTTGGGAGCAGATGCAGCAATAAATTACATTCATTTTTAATGCAGGAAGAGTCAGTCCCTGATAAAAGTCTCTGAAAATGCAGACCACAATCTGGCAGTAGCCAACAGAGCCAGGGGTGGGTGGCTAGAGACAAGAAGGGAATTTTAAGTCTGAGAGGAATCTGCAGAGTACTCCAGGAGATGGTGAAGGACAAAAAAACCCTGGCGTGCTGCAGTCCATGGGCTGGCAAGGAGTCGGACATGACTGAGCGACTGAACAACCACAAATGAGGGTTCATCTTCTAGAATGTTCTCTGAAGAACATATTTTCTTTCCTATCTTTTGGAACTAACCTGATGCAAGAGGAAAACTGTCTTTAGTAAAAAGGGTCAACTGTAGGTTTTAATCCACCAAAATTTTAGAAAATAATTCCCTCTGGTTACACTGCCAGATAATTCTTTCTTTTTTAAATTTTAAAGGGATCTTGGAGGTATAATATACATATAGTAAAATCCCTCTTTTAGTATATAGTCCTATGAATTTAGACAAACATACACAATCATGTAGCCACCATCAAGATACCCCCCAAACTCCCTTCACATCCCTCAGGCCTTAGATGTTCCTCATGTTTAATTCCTTTTTAAAAATTGCTTACTTTAAAATTCTTTTCCACTATGGCTTATTACAGGGCATTGAATATAGTTTCCTAATCCTCTTGAAAGCTTAGCCCACAGAGACTGCACAGTAGACAGAGTGCTGCTTTAAAACCTTTGGGTGTTTTCTGTAATTTCAGCATTTCTGGGAAAGCTCCTTACTATGAAATTAGGATTTTGTTTTTCCAGGGTTCTTTTAGCGAGCAGGGACACCAAGGGCCCCACAAATGGACTTAGAAGTAGGTGTGTGCCTGTGTTTGTCACCCGTGGAAACCGGCTTGGTCTGGCCTGGCCCCAGGGAGAGTCATCTTTCCCAGACCCAGAGGTGCTTCTGGTGGACGTGAGAGTCCTTCGAGGGACTCTGCAAGGCTCTGACTTCAGAGGTGCCAGGAAAGCCACAGGAGTAAACCTGGGCAAGTGTAGCTTGATACCTGACCCAGCTGTTTATTATGGTTAGAGGCACAGAGAGAGCTAAGAGAACCCTGAAGCAGGTTAAACGGAATCTCTGTGTGTTAAGCTGAAAGCACCTTAAAATACTTAAATTATAAGGTATTACTTGCTACATAAATATAGGCTAGAGACAAGAAGGGAATTTTAAGTCTGAGAGGAATCTGCAGAGTACTCCAGGAGATGGTGAAGGACAAAAAAACCCTGGCGTGCTGCAGTCCATGGGCTGGCAAGGAGTCGGACATGACTGAGCGACTGAACAACCACAAATGAGGGTTCATCTTCTAGAATGTTCTCTGAAGAACATATTTTCTTTCCTATCTTTTGGAACTAACCTGATGCAAGAGGAAAACTGTCTTTAGTAAAAAGGGTCAACTGTAGGTTTTAATCCACCAAAATTTTAGAAAATAATTCCCTCTGGTTACACTGCCAGATAATTCTTTCTTTTTAATTTAAGGTATCTTGGAGGTATAATATACATATAGTAAAATCCCTCTTTTAGTATATAGTCCTATGAATTTAGACAAACATACACAATCATGTAGCCACCATCAAGATACCCCCCAAACTCCCTTCACATCCCTCAGGCCTTAGATGTTCCTCATGTTTAATTCCTTTTTAAAAATTGCTTACTTTAAAATTCTTTTCCACTATGGCTTATTACAGGGCATTGAATATAGTTTCCTAATCCTCTTGAAAGCTTAGCCCACAGAGACTGCACAGTAGACAGAGTGCTGCTTTAAAACCTTTGGGTGTTTTCTGTAATTTCAGCATTTCTGGGAAAGCTCCTTACTATGAAATTAGGATTTTGTTTTTCCAGGGTTCTTTTAGCGAGCAGGGACACCAAGGGCCCCACAAATGGACTTAGAAGTAGGTGTGTGCCTGTGTTTGTCACCCGTGGAAACCGGCTTGGTCTGGCCTGGCCCCAGGGAGAGTCATCTTTCCCAGACCCAGAGGTGCTTCTGGTGGACGTGAGAGTCCTTCGAGGGACTCTGCAAGGCTCTGACTTCAGAGGTGCCAGGAAAGCCACAGGGAGTAAACCTGGGCAAGTGTAGCTTGATACCTGACCCAGCTGTTTATTATGGTTAGAGGCACAGAGAGAGCTAAGAGAACCCTGAAGCAGGTTAAACGGAATCTCTGTGTGTTAAGCTGAAAGCACCTTAAAATACTTAAATTATAAGGTATTACTTGCTTACAATAATCAGTTAATATTTACATAGCTTGTCCTATGGGTCAGGCATTGTTTTCAGCATTTTATGTATATTCATTCATTCAGTCCTCATCAACCCTGTGAATTTATAGAGTGAAGAAAGCTAAGGCACAGGGAAGTTAAACCATCACCTTTGTCACCCAGCTAGTAAGAGAAGGAGCTCAGATTCAAAGCCTGGTAGCCTGATTCCAGAGCCTTCCTTGTAACCTAACAGAAGGATAAACATAGCATCTGGAATGCCTTTTCTCCAAATTGGGAAGACACTCAAAGAGTACAAACTTACAACTAAAAGATGACTAAGCTCAGGAGATCTAATGTACAGCATGGTTATTAAAGTTAACAATGCTGTATTATACACCTCAAAGCTGTTAAGAGACCAGAACTTATATGTTCTCACCACACAAAAGAAATGATAATTATGTGATGTAATAAAGCATTAGCTAAAACTACAGTGGCAGTTATACTGTAATATACAACTGTATTGAGTCAAAACACCCTTTCCCCACTGACCTCCAGCCCTCCTCTGAAGCAAGCCTGTGAAGAGCTTCTCGGCAGTCAGTTCCAGAAATACTCTGCATATCCAGTTTGCTTTTGCTAATGAGATCATCCTTTATTGCTCTGAAACTCGTTTTTATAGCTTAACAACATGCCTTGTACATCTTGGAAAGAGCTTTTTGAATTACCTATTGTCTTCATCTTAAGGATGAAAAAGCCTGAGGCTTAGAGAGATCAAGCGACATGTCCATGTTGGTTTTCTTCATGATTTTGGGTCAGCCACCCTTCCTGGTCTCTTGTGCTGCCTCAAAACTTATTGATAAGTCACTATTAAACCCTGGGTGTGCTAGTTATAAGTTTCAGAATACATATTAAAATAAACACACGAGCATTTAAAAAAAAAAAGAATCAAGGCACGTGCCACCCAGCAGTGGTACACAGCTGATAGTTTTCGGGAAATCTAAACTAGTTCTTCTATGTTAGCCAGATCAGAGCTCTTTAAACTTATTTAAGGGAAGGTCTAATTTTTAAGAGAAAAAATTCCAATCCATCATGGACCAATACTTTGTAAAATAATAAATTAGTTTTTTAAAGAAATTAAAAAATATAGTATTAGAAACCTATGGGTCAGGCATTGTTTTCAGCATTTTATGTATATTCATTCATTCAGTCCTCATCAACCCTGTGAATTTATAGAGTGAAGAAAGCTAAGGCACAGGGAAGTTAAACCATCACCTTTGTCACCCAGCTAGTAAGAGAAGGAGCTCAGATTCAAAGCCTGGTAGCCTGATTCCAGAGCCTTCCTTGTAACCTAACAGAAGGATAAACATAGCATCTGGAATGCCTTTTCTCCAAATTGGGAAGACACTCAAAGAGTACAAACTTACAACTAAAAGATGACTAAGCTCAGGAGATCTAATGTACAGCATGGTTATTAAAGTTAACAATGCTGTATTATACACCTCAAAGCTGTTAAGAGACCAGAACTTATATGTTCTCACCACACAAAAGAAATGATAATTATGTGATGTAATAAAGCATTAGCTAAAACTACAGTGGCAGTTATACTGTAATATACAACTGTATTGAGTCAAAACACCCTTTCCCCACTGACCTCCAGCCCTCCTCTGAAGCAAGCCTGTGAAGAGCTTCTCGGCAGTCAGTTCCAGAAATACTCTGCATATCCAGTTTGCTTTTGCTAATGAGATCATCCTTTATTGCTCTGAAACTCGTTTTTATAGCTTAACAACATGCCTTGTACATCTTGGAAAGAGCTTTTTGAATTACCTATTGTCTTCATCTTAAGGATGAAAAAGCCTGAGGCTTAGAGAGATCAAGCGACATGTCCATGTTGGTTTTCTTCATGATTTTGGGTCAGCCACCCTTCCTGGTCTCTTGTGCTGCCTCAAAACTTATTGATAAGTCACTATTAAACCCTGGGTGTGCTAGTTATAAGTTTCAGAATACATATTAAAATAAACACACGAGCATTTAAAAAAAAAAAAAAGAATCAAGGCACGTGCCACCCAGCAGTGGTACACAGCTGATAGTTTTCGGGAAATCTAAACTAGTTCTTCTATGTTAGCCAGATCAGAGCTCTTTAAACTTATTTAAGGGAAGGTCTAATTTTTAAGAGAAAAAATTCCAATCCATCATGGACCAATACTTTGTAAAATAATAAATTAGTTTTTTAAAGAAATTAAAAAATATAGTCTTAGAAACAACAGACATAACATCACTTTCAGATTGCTCTAAGTGATTCTAAATTTCTGTGTGTGTTTCTGGCACATTCTAACCAGGAGCTGGAGGATCACACGTGGAACAGCAACAAGCTAATTAATGGTCTGTTCTCCCGACTAGGGTCCAGCCTGAGGTGGGCTATAAAGCCTGGAAGCCTGGGCAAAAGATTCTCCTCTCTGAGCTTCAGTTTCCCCAAAGGAAAGGGGAAGGCTTCACAAGTTAGGGGGTGCATCTGGGAGCCTTTCCAGATCACTGCATGGATCGTGGCCAGCTTCCTGGAAGAGGGTGCACTACCTTCTGAAGACCTGTCCCTCCTGGGCGGGAGGGGCCCAGAGAAAAAATTGCTTCGGAAAGTACACGTGAAAATGTGAGGATGCATTTAAAGGGCGAAGTAAGGGTGTGAGGGAGAGCAGAATGGGAGATGAGGGTTATTTGTCAAAAACAGTGGGAAGAAAGATGGGGAGAGGCAGAGAAAAAGAAGTAAGTAAGGCTGGAGGCCACTGTAATGGATGCGGTTTCAGACAGACCAAAAGACCTGGGTTTCTGGATTATGTGCCCAGATGTTAAAGGCTAACAGCTGAGTCCATCTGAATGCAAAAAGTGCCGACTGGGAGAACTGCTCCTACATGTACGCCTGTCCTGGGTCAGCATGGTTGAATGAAGAGGGTATCGTGTCTCCCCTGATGGACGAGGCAGAGGAAACCGAACTAATCCACATGTGTCCTATGCATCGCGGAGACCTTAGACTAGAAACATTTTCACACTGTATCTGCTGCACCTCAGAGTCCGGCTTACTCCAGCACCTGGAGAGCTTACCGCATCATTCGTATTCAAGCCAGAACATAAACACACGGCAAACAAACACACACACATGTGCCAGGTTCGAGTCTGTTTAGCTGGCTTCACGCACGGATCACAGAAGGGAGAGCCACTCACCAGAGCAAACGTGGGCGGCGGCGGGGGCGCGGGCGGGGGCGGGACGGGCATCGTGGATGGTTACGTGTTCAACAGTCTGGCTGAGAAATCTGTAAAACAAAACAAAAAGAAATAAAGCACTGTCACATATCAGACGTCTCAAACACGCTGTCCTAATCGTCCTTCCCTCCTTTCCTGCCAAAGTGTCAGCTGTTCACACGGGCTGACCTTCTGTAAGAGGTGCGGTTCCTTTACAGCAGGGCTAGGATGCTCCTGCTTTGGAAGGATGCCAGCAGGGAAGGCTTCTCAGCCAAGTGCCTGGAGATACTGCAAGCAAAGTGCAGCGCCTGACATGGCTCGATTCCACCCCCACCAAAGCAGGTCGGGGAAGGACCCTGGCCTGTGGCCCGAATAAGCCGGGAGGGAGGTCATCAGGAAACTGCTATCCATGCGTCCCAGCCAAGGCATTCAGGCGGCTGTTCCTCACTCGTCCTCTCCCAGGCCTGCCCGCTCCACGCCCGCGGTTTTCTTCTCTGTCAAGAGATTCCTGATGTCTGTCTAGGTCTGAGTAGCCCCGTAGGAAAGTAAAGATGAATTTGTTTCCATTCTTGTCCTCAGAGTTCTTCCAGTCCTCTGCGGAAAGGAGATGGGGACAAGGGAAGATGGGCAAGGAGGCTGGGTTCCTATCTCTGTGCTACTCGACCTTTCCTCACAGGAGGCAGAGGGAAAAGGGAGGACTCCAAGCTCTGACTAGGGGCTGTTTATCAGAACTAGGCTTCCTTCGAAAGGCTTTCTGCAGAGCATGATGCTCTGGGGACAGGGAAAAAGCCAGACTCTGAGGTTGCAGGACAGCGCAGGGAAGCCCTGGTGGGCAGCAGTGGTGAAGCGGGCAGCCTGGTCAATGTCAGGGGCTGAAGAAGCAATGGGGAGGCTGTGCTCCAGAAGCTACGTCAGCCACCAAGCCCCGCCCCCTTTGCTCGCATCCTCAGAGTCCTGTCCCTGGGTCTCAGCAGACTCCACAGGCCCCAGTCCTCCGTCACTTCCTCACCCGGCTCAGTGCCTTGGCGTCTCCCACCCAGACCTTGCTACTCCCTGGTGAGCAGGGCTCCTGGACCCACCGCGGAGCATCACCATGAGAAACGTCACGTCTCAGCCCTGCGGCCCGCAATGAAGATGCTTCAGGATTTTAACAAGATCCTTGGGTAATTCATACACATTAATGTCCAAAAAGCCTGGTCATGGAGCCTTAAACCGGGCGAGCAGCCTGGCACACTGACCACCTGAATAACACTGTTCCTACACAGCATGCGTCCTGAATTTCAAACAGCAGAATTCTGTCTCTTTGATTTGCAATAGTCTCTTAATGGCAGAAAACAATTTCTTAGAATTTAAAGTATTAATTCAGCTCAACCACTAGCAGTTAATGTGGGAAAGTTACACCTGAAAACAAATACAGATGATGCTTGAACAGTGAGGTTGAACTTCATGGGTCCACTCAGATGTGGATACTTTTTCGCTAGTAAAGACTGCGGTACTACATCATTCCTGGATGACTGGACCCAAGGATGCAGAATCCAGGCACAGGGCACCGTGGACATGAGGGCTGACTGTGTGGAGGGCTGGCACCTCTAACCTCCACACTGTTCAAGGGTCAGCTCTACTTCCTGTTGACGTTTTGCTGGATGGCTGGCTTTCTGTGATGGAAACAGAATGGAAAAACTAAGAGGACATGGCCAGACTTGTCAAAGCTGCTGGAAGACAGGAATCAAGACAGTTCTGTCCTGAGTGCCGTCTAGAAAATGAAATTTAGAAACCTCTACAGCAGCAGGAGCTGCTCTCATTTATCGACAGCCAACTGGATGATAAAGAGCACTTTATTTCCGTCGTCTCGAATACTTGGACCACACTGCAAACTCGCACGATTCTGTCCATTTTACAGGGGAGGAAGCTGGGACTCAGAAATTAGTAACTCACAAAAAGACTCGTGAAAGTCACTTACATCAAGTCCTTTTGATTTCTCCTCTTTTTAGACGGGCATTTTTAAGTAGGTGAAGGGCTCATTGGTACTGCAGCTTACCTATAAACTTGGTCAGAACCTGGTTTTCAAAAAGAGCTTGTCTCAGACAGGGATTGTTTTAAATCCGTCCCTCGTGCTGGTCTTTTCTAGGTGACGTCAACCGGTCACCCACAGGGCGATGTGGGCAGCGTAAGCAGGGTGAGGGGCTGCGTTTGGAGGCTATGAAGGGGGCTCCAGCTGCAGGGATACCTCCAGAGGCCTCAGAGCTGTGTCCCAGGACCAGGAGAAAGAACGGGGATGGACACCGGATTCAGACCCAACTAACTGTCAAAGATGCTGCCGCCAAAGCAGTGGTATTAACAGAGCCGGAGGAGGTGAGATGGAGGAAGTGGGCCGCGGGGTCCAGAGTGCCCGAGAGACAGGCTCCAAGGGACAGGCCATCCATGTGCTTGGTGGATGAAAGGCCTCTCAGTGCTCCAGTTCACTGTGTTCGATTCTACGCTCACCGACTAGCCTGCCACCCTGTTATCCTAATATCGAGGAAGAAGTGGCTTCTAATTGGCTACCGGAAACCTCTTATGGGTTTGGTTCTCGTAAGTCAGCTTCAGGTTGCAAATATCACATTGAACTTCTGTACGCCTCAAGGGCCAGGTGACGGAGCAGGGACACTCAGGAGACTGCCACCCTGCAAGGGCTCTTGAACTATTTATACTTTTCTGTTGCAATTACGGTTCACTCTGTGCATTAACGGACTTATAAATAAATCTCTGGACCACAGAGCCGGGCTTTCCCCCTGGCCCGGACCACCTCAGGTAAACAACGGGGCGAGGATCTGCGGGTGAGCGCTCTCACCTTTCCCAGGCGCAGTTCTCCTTTCTCTCCACTGCCGTGGCTCCCACTGCCTCCCCACACCCCCTCCTCTAGGTCAACTGCTCTTGCTAAAGCTGACTCCAGAGGCCTCCAGGTTCTCCTGGCTCCTGGCTAGGTCGACAGCTGCTGGTCTGGACTGGTCCAGGCTGGGCCTTGAGGGAAGTCTGTGAGAAACTCCAGACTCTAAACCTGCCACCCCCAGCACATGGGTCAAAAAAGACCAATCTCACGCCCCCGCACACTGGGTCCCTGCTGGGCCCCTTTCTTGGCTGTCTTTGCACCACACTGTGAACTCCACCAGGTCTCCCCAATATATGACATACTCTCACTGATTATGTAGGGGAGGGGGGATGAAAGAGTTAGGTATCACATAAACAAGCCAGGCGCAGGCTGCTGGAACAGCTCCTAGCATCAGCCCCAAGCACCCTGGGGCCTCTGTAAAGAACCAGTCCATGGCAGAGGGGCAGGCCAGCTTTAAGTCTGGGCACCTGCTTTCCTGACTTCACCAGAGAAGTTGAGCCCAAGGCCATGGGACACCCAGGGCTTCCTTCATCTCCTGGAGTTGAGAGCCCACATCAGAACCAAAACTGGGCCTGACTGAAGGGCCTGGACAGCAGCCTAGATCCTAACGGACAGGCCTTCCTAGCCTGGATCTTCACACCCACAAGATCTGTGGACAGAATTCACAGGTCCATGAACTTGGATGCAGAAAGGGACATACTTATTTCCCCTAAACTTTAACTATAATCTAGCGTTTCAGTTTCCTTCAATTATAAATGTAGGCCACAGGGCTTCCCTGGTGGTCCAGTGTGTAAGGACACCGCCTTGCCGTGCAAGGGGCGCCGGTTCGATCCCTGGCCTGGGAAGATCCCACGTGCTGCGGAGTGGCTGGACCAATGTGTCCAATTACTGAGCCGGAGCTCTGGAGCGCATGTGCCCAGAGCCGGTGCTCTGTGACAACAGATGCCACCGCGATGGGAGGCCCACACGGGCCAAAGAACAAAGATGGATGAAAATAGACAAATGAAAGACCCGCCTGCTCCCCTCCCTCACCACCCTACTCCCCCCAAATAAATAAATAAATAAATCTTAAAAAAAAAAATGTAGGCCACAAACCACACCTGAACCTTTTCACCAACAGTTGTCCAGATGATATTTTCACATCATATAATTGTTGCAGATCTCTTCTGAAGCTTGGGCAATGATCTGCTGCTAGGCCTTGCTGTACCTAGAGCACTATAACTAGTTTCTGTGGTAACCCTCTGTATTTTGGTTTATGCATTTAACGACAGTCAGGAAAGGACTTGCCACCCCAGCACATGGGTCAAAGACCAATCTCACGCCCGACACTGGGTCCCTGCTGGGCCCTTTCTTGGCTGTCTTTGCACCACACTGTGAACTCCACCAGGTCTCCCCAATATATGACATACTCTCACTGATTATGTAGGGGAGGGGGGATGAAAGAGTTAGGTATCACATAAACAAGCCAGGCGCAGGCTGCTGGAACAGCTCCTAGCATCAGCCCCAAGCACCCTGGGGCCTCTGTAAAGAACCAGTCCATGGCAGAGGGGCAGGCCAGCTTTAAGTCTGGGCACCTGCTTTCCTGACTTCACCAGAGAAGTTGAGCCCAAGGCCATGGGACACCCAGGGCTTCCTTCATCTCCTGGAGTTGAGAGCCCACATCAGAACCAAAACTGGGCCTGACTGAAGGGCCTGGACAGCAGCCTAGATCCTAACGGACAGGCCTTCCTAGCCTGGATCTTCACACCCACAAGATCTGTGGACAGAATTCACAGGTCCATGAACTTGGATGCAGAAAGGGACATACTTATTTCCCCTAAACTTTAACTATAATCTAGCGTTTCAGTTTCCTTCAATTATAAATGTAGGCCACAGGGCTTCCCTGGTGGTCCAGTGTGTAAGGACACCGCCTTGCCGTGCAAGGGGCGCCGGTTCGATCCCTGGCCTGGGAAAATCCCACGTGCTGCGGAGTGGCTGGACCAATGTGTCCAATTACTGAGCCGGAGCTCTGGAGCGCATGTGCCCAGAGCCGGTGCTCTGTGACAACAGATGCCACCGCGATGGGAGGCCCACACGGGCCAAAGAACAAAGATGGATGAAAATAGACAAATGAAAGACCCGCCTGCTCCCCTCCCTCACCACCCTACTCCCCCCAAATAAATAAATAAATAAATCTTAAAAAAAAAAATGTAGGCCACAAACCACACCTGAACCTTTTCACCAACAGTTGTCCAGATGATATTTTCACATCATATAATTGTTGCAGATCTCTTCTGAAGCTTGGGCAATGATCTGCTGCTAGGCCTTGCTGTACCTAGAGCACTATAACTAGTTTCTGTGGTAACCCTCTGTATTTTGGTTTATGCATTTAACGACAGTCAGGAAAGGAGTCGGAATTTGGGGGCTTTACCAGACACTAGTGTGGCCTATGGATGAAAAGGGCTAGAATCCCTGTGAGAACATGGAGTCCTGAGTCAGGAGAAATGATTGTGAATCTCTGCTCTGCTGCTAATAACTTGGGATAAGAATAAGCTCTCTGAGCTGTCCCTTCCCATCTGTTAAATGGGGTTGTGGGAGAAAAAGAGAGAGAGAGAGTGTATGTGTGTGTGAAGTGAGCCAGTATAGCAGGGCTGGGCAGAGTAAGCTGTCAGCAGAAGGGGCCTGCGGTCCCTTGAGGTGAGCACAGGTGCTGCTGGTGTAAGAGCCACTCAGGTACCTGTTAGAAGACGGCTGGTCTGCAGACTGAGCTGAGGCCCTGGGTTGGCCCAGAGTCCTGTGCGGGTGTGCATGGCTGCCCCCAGGGGAATGAGGCAGCCTGAGGGCTTGGCCTCCCGCATTTCCATCTTGCCTCAGGAAATGGGAGCCCCGCAGGAAAGACAGCTCTGTTCCCCGGGGTGGGAGGGGCTCTAGAAGGAGGCAAAGAGTGACTAGGACAAGGGCTTCCCAAGCTTGGGCTGTCAGCTCTGACAGGGGAACCCGGCTCCCTGAAGTTGGAGGATCACGGCCCTCCCCATTTGCTGATCCTTCTCCCATCCTCCCCTTGCACCAAACCTTTAACAGTATACACTTTTGAGAATTAGTTGCTTTTAGAGAATCATTTCAGTGTTCTTTTTGTGTGTGTGTGCTTTTTTTTTGGCTACACTACAAGGCACGTGGGATCTCAGTTCCCCAACCAGGGATCGAATCTGGGTCCCCTGCAATGGAAGCGCTGAGTCTTAACCACTGAACCTGCAGGGAAGTCCGTTGTTTCACTGCTTTTGTTGCGGTAGTTGTTTGTTTTTAAATTAAGGCAGTGTATTTAGTCCACAAAGATAACTTTAAAGTTTAATATAAAAATAATCCTTCTGAGTTTTGCATTTAACTCAGCACTCAATATTTTCACAGTAAAACAATCTATTAAGGAAGAAAATGCTAGAACAAGTTAATCCATATGTACACAATTATTTTTCAACAAAGTGACCAAAGCAACTTGGTGGGAAAGGAAGGTCTTCTCAATAAATGGTAGTGGAACAGTTGGATGTGCATGTAAAGGTCTCAGGGCTCCCCTGATGGCTCAAGTGGTAAAGAATCCACCTGCTACTGTAGGAGACTTAGGAGACAAGGGTTCAATCCCTGGGTATGGAAGATCCCCCGAAGGAGGAAATGGCAAGCCACTCCAGCATTCTGGTCTGGAAAATTCCATGAATAGAGAAGCCTGGCAGGCTACAGTCCAGTCCATGAGGTCGCAAAGAGTCACATACAACTGAGCACATGATGGATTATAAAGGTCTAATTTCACTGTTTAAATAGCATTCATTACAGGGAGAAAAGCCAGCCTTTTCTACAATGTTCACTCTGTGGTGCTGAATTTTATGTGCACAAAGAAAACCACATGGATGGATATGGATGTTTTTGTTTTCACACACAGCATTATGGCTTGAATTTGTATGTTGAAGCTCTAACCCGAGTACCTTAGAATGTGACTGTATTTGGAGAGAGGACCTTGAAAGAGGTAAAATGCAAGGGCTTCCCAAGCTTGGGCTGTCAGCTCTGACAGGGGAACCCGGCTCCCTGAAGTTGGAGGATCACGGCCCTCCCCATTTGCTGATCCTTCTCCCATCCTCCCCTTGCACCAAACCTTTAACAGTATACACTTTTGAGAATTAGTTGCTTTTAGAGAATCATTTCAGTGTTCTTTTTGTGTGTGTGTGCTTTTTTTTTGGCTACACTACAAGGCACGTGGGATCTCAGTTCCCCAACCAGGGATCGAATCTGGGTCCCCTGCAATGGAAGCGCTGAGTCTTAACCACTGAACCTGCAGGGAAGTCCGTTGTTTCACTGCTTTTGTTGCGGTAGTTGTTTGTTTTTAAATTAAGGCAGTGTATTTAGTCCACAAAGATAACTTTAAAGTTTAATATAAAAATAATCCTTCTGAGTTTTGCATTTAACTCAGCACTCAATATTTTCACAGTAAAACAATCTATTAAGGAAGAAAATGCTAGAACAAGTTAATCCATATGTACACAATTATTTTTCAACAAAGTGACCAAAGCAACTTGGTGGGAAAGGAAGGTCTTCTCAATAAATGGTAGTGGAACAGTTGGATGTGCATGTAAAGGTCTCAGGGCTCCCCTGATGGCTCAAGTGGTAAAGAATCCACCTGCTACTGTAGGAGACTTAGGAGACAAGGGTTCAATCCCTGGGTATGGAAGATCCCCCGAAGGAGGAAATGGCAAGCCACTCCAGCATTCTGGTCTGGAAAATTCCATGAATAGAGAAGCCTGGCAGGCTACAGTCCAGTCCATGAGGTCGCAAAGAGTCACATACAACTGAGCACATGATGGATTATAAAGGTCTAATTTCACTGTTTAAATAGCATTCATTACAGGGAGAAAAGCCAGCCTTTTCTACAATGTTCACTCTGTGGTGCTGAATTTTATGTGCACAAAGAAAACCACATGGATGGATATGGATGTTTTTGTTTTCACACACAGCATTATGGCTTGAATTTGTATGTTGAAGCTCTAACCCCGAGTACCTTAGAATGTGACTGTATTTGGAGAGAGGACCTTGAAAGAGGTAAATAAGAGGGTCCCATTTGCCATGGGCCTTCATCTAATATGACTGGGATTCTTACAAGAAGAGGAAGAAACACCGAGGGTGTGTGAGCACAGGAAAAAGGCTGTGTGAGGACATGGGCAGAAGGTGGCCGTCTGCAACTCAAGACGAGAGGCCCTGGGAGAAATGACCTGCCAACACCTTGATCTTTGACTTCCAACTTCAAGAAATGTGAGATAATAAAATTTTGCTGTTCGAGTCACCCAGTCTGAAGTACTTTGTTATGGTAGCCCTGATAAATGAATAAACACAGTGTTAATAGTACTTGCTACCTCGCACGTCCCGTTATCCACTGTGGAAATTATAACAGCTTTTGAATAAAATCCATTCACTGATTTCTCACGCAAGCTATCTCTGGATTGTCGGTCATACAAGAAAGTACAAATCAACCCGAACCCTAGGGTATATGAGTGATTACCAAAGCTTTATTTAATCACTGAATGAATCACTAAAAAAATAAAATCAAAATTTGGGACTTTCATGGTGCTCCAGAAGTTAGAATCCACCTGCCAATGCAGGGTACATGGATTCAATCCCTGGTCCGGGAAGTAAGACCCCCAAATGCTACATGGTGTAGCCAAAAAATTTAAACAATAAAAACTGTTTAAAAATAATCACATTTTAGGTGAAAACTATTGAGGTAAGGAGAGGGATCTACCGATAAACCTTTTATAAAGAAACTGACTCTAAGGTTTGAGAGTACAGAGCAGAATATTTTACATACATGACTTTAAATCCACTAATTGGTTCTTCTTTGTCACCTACACAAATACATGTACATATACACACACAGTATACATCAATATTTAGACATTCTGGAATTTTCTAATTCTGTGAGAGAAATGGACAGTTTTGTTGGTTTTACTACAGTTCAACCAGGTGAGGATCATGGTTTTAAACTCAGTGGACAGCATCACACAGTGGCCCTAGATCAACCAGGGAAGCTCATGGCCCCAAACCATTTGCCAGATAATGGATCAAAAAGGTTTAAACTCCCGTGGACAGCATCCCCGGAAACTGACCCCTGGCTATTGGGAGAGGGGAGCTTGAAAGAGGTAAATAAGAGGGTCCCATTTGCCATGGGCCTTCATCTAATATGACTGGGATTCTTACAAGAAGAGGAAGAAACACCGAGGGTGTGTGAGCACAGGAAAAAGGCTGTGTGAGGACATGGGCAGAAGGTGGCCGTCTGCAACTCAAGACGAGAGGCCCTGGGAGAAATGACCTGCCAACACCTTGATCTTTGACTTCCAACTTCAAGAAATGTGAGATAATAAAATTTTGCTGTTCGAGTCACCCAGTCTGAAGTACTTTGTTATGGTAGCCCTGATAAATGAATAAACACAGTGTTAATAGTACGTGCTACCTAGCACGTCTGTTATCCACTGTGGAAATTATAACAGCTTTTGAATAAAATCCATTCACTGATTTCTCACGCAAGCTATCTCTGGATTGTCGGTCATACAAGAAAGTACAAATCAACCCGAACCCTAGGGTATATGAGTGATTACCAAAGCTTTATTTAATCACTGAATGAATCACTAAAAAAATAAAATCAAAATTTGGGACTTTCATGGTGCTCCAGAAGTTAGAATCCA
This sequence comes from Tragulus kanchil, assembly GCA_022376925.1. NCBI lineage: Eukaryota > Metazoa > Chordata > Mammalia > Artiodactyla > Tragulidae > Tragulus > Tragulus kanchil. The sequence goes on from JAIOJX010000026.1 coordinate 272,491,808, forward strand.
CCTGCCAATGCAGGGTACATGGATTCAATCCCTGGTCCGGGAAGTAAGACCCCCAAATGCTACATGGTGTAGCCAAAAAATTTAAACAATAAAAACTGTTTAAAAATAATCACATTTTAGGTGAAAACTATTGAGGTAAGGAGAGGGATCTACCGATAAACCTTTTATAAAGAAACTGACTCTAAGGTTTGAGAGTACAGAGCAGAATATTTTACATACATGACTTTAAATCCACTAATTGGTTCTTCTTTGTCACCTACACAAATACATGTACATATACACACACAGTATACATCAATATTTAGACATTCTGGAATTTTCTAATTCTGTGAGAGAAATGGACAGTTTTGTTGGTTTTACTACAGTTCAACCAGGTGAGGATCATGGTTTTAAACTCAGTGGACAGCATCACACAGTGGCCCTAGATCAACCAGGGAAGCTCATGGCCCCAAACCATTTGCCAGATAATGCTGGTATGGGGGACACTTGCGAGAAAGAGTGAATTGCTCCCTGACTTACAGCAGCACATTCCCCAACAGCATGGACAACCAGTCACTCAACCAGAGCCCAGAGTTCAGGCCAGAGCTACCCCAGGAAACTGAGGCTTTCTTCTTCACTGTGCTCAGCTAAGAAAGGAGAATTATCTCTGAATGTGAAATGACCAAGAAAACTGGTGAGTTATTTAAATAAACTGTTTCTTAGTTTCTTACAACCAATGTCAAATTCATTCTAGATTATGCTACACGAGGCCCACACTACAGAATGACAGGAATTTCCAGTGCTGTCCAATGAAATAACGCACAGAAGGCCAGCCCCCAATCCTGAGGATGTGTGTGTGTGTGAATCAACCAGGTTCTAGCAGAGAAGAGAAGAAGCGGGTTTATCCAGTTACATGGCAGGGGACGGCGGTGGTGGGGAGACAAGGAGTAGATATAACAGAAACAATACAATTGAAAAGATCCTGAGGTCCAAATGTTCTCTTGCTCTTATAACTTTCTACTCTGCATCTTATTTACATTCATTTATGTCTTTATATATATATATAATGTTCTTAACTCATCTTCATGTATGGATTTCTTGTGTGCTCTTACTTCTCCAGGTTAGACTTTTTTTGAGAAATTTTCCCCTGCTTCCAGAATGATAACGCTACTTATCATTTATTTACTTATAGAAAGAATCAGATAGGGGCTTCCCTGGTTATACAGTGGATAAGAATCTACCTGCCAATACAAGGAACACAGGTTCAATCCCAGGTCCAGGAAGACTCCAGGTGCCTTGGAGCAACTAAGTTCATGTGCCACAGCTACTGAGCCTGTGTGCTGGAACTACTGAAGACCCTGTGCTAGGACCTGTGTTCTGCAACAAGAGAAGCCATTGCAACTAGCAGAAGCCTGAGCAAAGTGATGAAGACCCAGGGCAGCCATTAAAAAAAGAGAAAATAATATGCCATAGTAAAATACAAAGATGAAAATAAAACATGACAGTTGTATTTGACCACTGAATGAAGCATTTGATAATAGTTAAATTTTAGGTAAAAAGGGGCTGGGGTTAATCATACCCAGAGATAATCTTGTCAACATTTTGATGTGTATTTTTCCAGCTTTTGTACACACACATACACATTTCTTTGTATCTATATATCTATATAAGTACATATGAGCACAATGGTTTGACCAATAAGTATTAACAGAAGGAAATTTATAACACATATAACTCAACATTGTTTTAATAAGGAAAGGCCCTTAAATTCATATTGAGTTACTGCAGCCATAAAAAAAAATTGCAAAGGCATTCATTATAAAGGTAATGAATTCACTCCAAGTTACACCGTAAAAATAAAATCATTTAGCAAAAAACTCAAATTGCTGCTAATAATCATAGTTTTGTGATTCCTGCTCAGGATTATTTTTGGTTTTATTCTTTGGAGACTCCTTCATGAGGCAAACTTGGTTGGATGTGTTGGAGATCTGAAAACCATCAGAACTAATTAAGATGAAGTCGGCTTTGTTCTTCAACTTCCTGTAAAAATGCTCAACAGGAAAATTGATGCTCACAGCAAACCACAGCCATCCTGTTTCTTTTGCACGGTCTTTTCACAGCTGCAGTTGCCCATAGTTTCTATTTTCTGACACCGGGCCCAGTGCAACAGCTCAGTGCCCAACCCCCAAGCCCGGTGAGTCGTTTTGGCCATTTTAGAAACTTTTAGTACCTTTGCATATAGTTTGTTTCTATTATCACGACTCTTGCTCTCCGCAGTCCAACCTCAGAGGGCTGTAAGCAGTGAGGCAATCAACACAAGAGGAGAAACAGAAAAGGCTGCTCAACCCAAGAGGAAGCTGAAGGTTCAGAGGAGAAACAAGCCTTCCTTTATAAGCAATGCAACCGCCTCACCTAGTTTGTGATCACTGTTTTTCTCAATCTGAGTTGAACGCGGCACCCACGCTTACTGCACACGGGACCTCTCATTTCTCAAAATGCACTCGCCCTTTTCTCGGCTGAGTGTCAATTAAGGCAATGATAGCTTCAGTGACTTTTGCCTATGGGTTGTGTCCTCAATGGTAAGGATTTGTGTCTGCTGTACTTGGAGGGTCCTTGGCTATTTCAGAAAAACATCTTTTAGGTTAAAGAATTGGAGAATTAGGGGAGTAGAAGGAATTTTTCAGAGAAAACATTTTGAAGCATCCACAATGTCATTATGATAAGTTGGGAGCTTGGACACAAACCCGGAATTTTACTGTAAGAATAAATGGTGGGGGACTTCCCTGATGGTTGAGACTCTGTTTCTAATGCAGGGGGCCCAGGTTCAATGCCTGGTCAGGGAACTAGATCCCACATGCTGCAACTAAAACTCAGTGGAGCCAAATAAATAAATAATTTAAACAAATAAATAAATACATTTTTTAAAAAGAGAATAAATGGTGGGGCAGAAACCAACAAAATTCTGTAAAGCAATTATCCTTCAATTAAAAAAATAATTAAAAAAAGAGTAAATGGGGGGGAAATAAAAGTTTCTATGAAGTAAGATTATTTTTTTAAATGCACAGTCCTACATGTTTAACTACATGGAGATCTGAAAACCATCAGAACTAATTAAGATGAAGTCGGCTTTGTTCTTCAACTTCCTGTAAAAATGCTCAACAGGAAAATTGATGCTCACAGCAAACCACAGCCATCCTGTTTCTTTTGCACGGTCTTTTCACAGCTGCAGTTGCCCATAGTTTCTATTTTCTGACACCGGGCCCAGTGCAACAGCTCAGTGCCCAACCCCCAAGCCCGGTGAGTCGTTTTGGCCATTTTAGAAACTTTTAGTACCTTTGCATATAGTTTGTTTCTATTATCACGACTCTTGCTCTCCGCAGTCCAACCTCAGAGGGCTGTAAGCAGTGAGGCAATCAACACAAGAGGAGAAACAGAAAAGGCTGCTCAACCCAAGAGGAAGCTGAAGGTTCAGAGGAGAAACAAGCCTTCCTTTATAAGCAATGCAACCGCCTCACCTAGTTTGTGATCACTGTTTTTCTCAATCTGAGTTGAACGCGGCACCCACGCTTACTGCACACGGGACCCTCCATTTCCCCAAATGCACCCCCCCTTTTCCCGGCTTGAGTTCAATTAAGGCAATGATAGCTTCAGTGACTTTTGCCTATGGGTTGTGTCCTCAATGGTAAGGATTTGTGTCTGCTGTACTTGGAGGGTCCTTGGCTATTTCAGAAAAACATCTTTTAGGTTAAAGAATTGGAGAATTAGGGGAGTAGAAGGAATTTTTCAGAGAAAACATTTTGAAGCATCCACAATGTCATTATGATAAGTTGGGAGCTTGGACACAAACCCGGAATTTTACTGTAAGAATAAATGGTGGGGGACTTCCCTGATGGTTGAGACTCTGTTTCTAATGCAGGGGGCCCAGGTTCAATGCCTGGTCAGGGAACTAGATCCCACATGCTGCAACTAAAACTCAGTGGAGCCAAATAAATAAATAATTTAAACAAATAAATAAATACATTTTTTAAAAAGAGAATAAATGGTGGGGCAGAAACCAACAAAATTCTGTAAAGCAATTATCCTTCAATTAAAAAAATAATTAAAAAAAGAGTAAATGGGGGGGAAATAAAAGTTTCTATGAAGTAAGATTATTTTTTTAAATGCACAGTCCTACATGTTTAACTACATGAAAAATTAGCGCAAATTCAGACAGCTAAATCCTCTCAAATATGAGAAAATGGGGCCTCTCTGATGATCCAGTGGATAAAGAGTCCATCTCACAGTGCAAGGGGCACCGGTTCGATCCCTGGCCTGGGAAGGTCCTGCATACCAAGAAGCAGCTGGGCCGGTGTGTCCAATTACAAGCCAGCGCTCTGGAACACATATGCCCAGAGTCAGTGCTCTACCAGAGAGGGCACTGCGATGGGGGGCCCACACATGCCAAAGAATAAAGAAGGATGGAAAAAAAAAAAAAAAGGATGACTTAGAGGCAAAAAAAAAAAGAAAGAAAATTTTTAAATAAAAAAAAAAAAAATGAGAAAATGAAGGTAAGTTGAATGACCGGCCTGTCCTTGTTCAACTGTAGGAAAAGGAAGATAAGTCTTTTCTACTTTATCCACTTAATTAAAAAGTACCAATTTTTCTCCCACAACTTCCCATCTCTAACAAGTACTATTTTTTTTTTTGGTCTTCTCTTTTTTTTTTTCTACCAGTACTCTCTTTAAGAGACTCAAATCTCAAAGCTAAATCCTTAGCTCCACATTTAGTTTTATCAAATCTGTCCCTTCCTATTCCCCACTACACTCCCTCACACATACACACACACACTACTCATGCACAACACACAGCATATACATCAACGTACTCAACATACTTTATTCATGTAATAACTGAAAGCATAGCCTTGTAATATAAGCAGAAGTATCACCAAATTTACTTTTGAAAAGGTCAAAAGAATTAGAAAGGAAATGGTCTTACGGGAGATTATTTCCTTAAAGATACTTACTGTTGCTGTGACATTTAACACAAAGCATTTGTACAATCCCAGATTCTCAGCATTAGAAAAAGACATCTCATGGCCTCTAAACTGTACTTATACAAGCTCTGGAAATGACAGTTAATTTTTAGTGGTGACCTTGGGCAAACTGCCCAGCCCAAATCCAGTTCCCACAATAAAAGGGGGAAAAGGGTACCTACTCGATAGAACTATTTGGCAATTAAATGAGGTAAGTGCTAAGTAAGTAGTCATTTTGTAAAAAATACAATAAGGAGAAGTCAAGAGCCTAACATACAGTTAGTGCTCAAAAAACACTGGCTTTCCCTCTATTTAACCATGAAAAAGAGAAACCATGAGCTGATTTAAGGCCTAGCCCACATGTGCACACCCATGGAAACCCCGACAGTAGAAACGAATGGTGAAGAGAGGTGCATTTTAAATTTCTCAGAAAAGCAGATGAGTTAAGGTATTTCTTATTCTAGTATTCTTTTTTCCAGTCTTAATTTTCAGGACTGAGGGTTAATACTTATGATAGTCCAGGGGAAACGCTCTTTTCAACAAGAGGTAAATGTATAACAATTTGGAAACACAAAAATGAGTCAAATCTTAAAGCAGGAACGATCACAATTTAAATAGCCAGAAACTCCCAATAAAAATGACGTGTTCGGGGCTTCCCTGGTAGCTCAGTGATAAAGAGTTTGCCTGCCAATGCAGAAGACACAGGTTTGATCCCTGATCTGGAAAGATCCCACATGCTGTGGAGCAGCTAAGCCCATGAGTCACAATTGCTGAGCCTGTGCTCTAGAGCCTCGGAGCCACAACTATGGAGCCTATGTGCCGGAACTACTGAGGCCCGTGAGCCCTAGAGACCGAGTTCCACAACAAGAAAAGTCACCGCAACCAGAAGCCTGCTCATCTCAACTAAAGAGTAGCTCCCACTCCCTGCAACTAGAGAAGAGCCTGTGGCAGAAGTGAAAGCCCAGAATAGTCAAAAAAAAAAAAAAAAAAATCAAAATGGTTTCAAAAAAATTAAATAAATTAAAAAAAAGACATGTTCACGAAATGCGAAGCCAACTTCAAAAGAATGTAAACCTTGAAAGGTCCAGGAATTAGGCAGCTCACTTCCTCTTACATTTTAGCACAGGTTGGGGAACTTCCAGCCTACAGGGCAGATCTAGAACTTCATTTCGTCAACGATCAGAGTGAAATTGTCGTTGGTCCCCAGGGAAAATTCTTCACCATGGGGAATTCTCTGAATACTGAAGTTTACCCATAGTATGTATAATCTAAAAGTTTACATAGTAGAGTAATTGAAGAGCTGTGAGCAATTAACCAATGGATTAAGTCTCTGAAAATCCTTAGAAAATTAGATTGGGATTTTAGATAAAGCATTTAAGTGCTTTAGACAATAGAAGAATGCGTTGTTCCAGTTCAGAAGCAACATGACTATGAAGTTAAAGCATATTATCAAACTCACAATCCAAGTGACTAGAAACGTTGTGGTTTCCACACTAATGGACGTCAAAATCTTTTTCAGGCTTCTCCTCTTCTTCTCTCACTATCCTCTTTACTCTTTCTCCTGCTTCTTCACTTTCTCTCAACCAAGCTGCCCTACTTTTCTTAATAGGAATCTTCCTGCAGTCTTTTCTTCATTTTACCACTTGTTCATTTGTTACTGTACATACTAGTTATGACACTGAATTATTTAAAAGAACTTCCTTAACTCATTTTTTTTCTCATATACGCCCCGAAGAAGAAACAACAACAACAACAAAACATTTTTTGAATACACAAGTTTCCTTAATCCTACTCTATACATCTCTGGGTACACTGTTTGAAACATGAAAATTACAGTGTTCTGTGTCAAAATAGTAATCATACTCAACGTAATTGGTTATAATGAATACTGCAGAATTTGATCATCAATAGTAATTGTGCACTGCACTGTTAGAATGCTGAACAGAATGCTTCTAAAAGACAAACTGCCTTTGTCGTAAAAGACTGCTTAGAAACAGCCTGAGATTTGAACTTGAGTGACAGGTCTGTTACAGCAGCCTGGCCAGAGGTGAGTTCCACCACACTCTCCTTTGAACCTTCCAGTGACTCCATCTGGTTTAAAAGCACTTACTGTTGCTGGCCCAAGTGACAATTCAAAGGTAGTCATGTGGGCAAACTGCACCATCCACTGAAAAGACACAGTGATTGATATAAACCCCCATTTAAACTGGGAGAAAAAAATTACTGAGGATCCAAACTTCTCTAGTGGTCAGAAAAAATTCTACTGAAAATCTTGCTTACATTTTGCTGCAGAAGATAAGTTCTAAATTGCCCACAACCACCAGAGTGGTGAAACCACGCCTGTGAGCAACAGGACTTGACCACATGGTACTCTCATGGAGAATTAAATAATTTTATCTCAACGAACTATGGTCCATTAAAAGCCCTTTACTCCTCCCCTCTAACTGAATAAAGAGAAAACCCTGAGTTTGAAAGTCATGTTTCTTACCGTTAAAGGATACCACAGGAAGGCATGATCAGGGACACAAGCAGGCAGGGAGCAAGCAAGAAATGAGGGAGAAGACCGTCCCCGTGAAAGCCCGTCATCTTTCAACACAAACATGGGGCCGTTTTTGGACCGCCATCTTGGACAAGTTCTGGCCTCTTGTGAAGTGTGATATACTGAGTCAGAGGCAGACGTCCTTCTGTGGTTATTCACTTCCTGTCTGATTAATTTGTTGCTTGTTCCTTCCTCCTTTTCTTCAGAAAAAGGAGCTAGACTGTCTTACTGAAGAAACAAGTAAGAAAAAAAAAAAAACCCTACATTTGGAAAATTAAATGTTTCTCCTTCCAATCAGGTGAAACATACCTTTTGGTACAGGGATGAGAAGAGATACCAACTGGATCTGGTTAACACCTCCACCTCCACAAAAATAACTGCTCACAGATGCGAAACTCCTTTAGGAAATTCCATTGTAAAGTATAACTCTCGATATTGATGATGACTTTTTTGGACTGAGTTACAACAGTGTTCTGCAAAATAGCACAGAATGGTTTTAAAAAAGTTTCCAAAACCACGAATGCTCTCCCTTAAAAGACAAACTGCCTTTGTCGTAAAAGACTGCTTAGAAACAGCCTGAGATTTGAACTTGAGTGACAGGTCTGTTACAGCAGCCTGGCCAGAGGTGAGTTCCACCACACTCTCCTTTGAACCTTCCAGTGACTCCATCTGGTTTAAAAGCACTTACTGTTGCTGGCCCAAGTGACAATTCAAAGGTAGTCATGTGGGCAAACTGCACCATCCACTGAAAAGACACAGTGATTGATATAAACCCCCATTTAAACTGGGAGAAAAAAATTACTGAGGATCCAAACTTCTCTAGTGGTCAGAAAAAATTCTACTGAAAATCTTGCTTACATTTTGCTGCAGAAGATAAGTTCTAAATTGCCCACAACCACCAGAGTGGTGAAACCACGCCTGTGAGCAACAGGACTTGACCACATGGTACTCTCATGGAGAATTAAATAATTTTATCTCAACGAACTATGGTCCATTAAAAGCCCTTTACTCCTCCCCTCTAACTGAATAAAGAGAAACCCTGAGTTTGAAAGTCATGTTTCTTACCGTTAAAGGATACCACAGGAAGGCATGATCAGGGACACAAGCAGGCAGGGAGCAAGCAAGAAATGAGGGAGAAGACCGTCCCCGTGAAAGCCCGTCATCTTTCAACACAAACATGGGGCCGTTTTTGGACCGCCATCTTGGACAAGTTCTGGCCTCTTGTGAAGTGTGATATACTGAGTCAGAGGCAGACGTCCTTCTGTGGTTATTCACTTCCTGTCTGATTAATTTGTTGCTTGTTCCTTCCTCCTTTTCTTCAGAAAAAGGAGCTAGACTGTCTTACTGAAGAAACAAGTAAGAAAAAAAAAAAAACCCTACATTTGGAAAATTAAATGTTTCTCCTTCCAATCAGGTGAAACATACCTTTTGGTACAGGGATGAGAAGAGATACCAACTGGATCTGGTTAACACCTCCACCTCCACAAAAATAACTGCTCACAGATGCGAAACTCCTTTAGGAAATTCCATTGTAAAGTATAACTCTCGATATTGATGATGACATTTAAGATTAAGGAAAAGAGTCACTGAAGAACTAAACTACACTAACAAATAACGTTAAGTGATTCTTCCTCATCTCCGGAGCGGTCAAGTGGGTAGGGAGTAAGCTACAAATGCAGATGAAGAAAGCTAGTCAGGGATATGCAAGCAACTGAGTTTTGAAATGTGATTTTAAGGTGCCCAAGTCGGAATAAATGATATACAGGTTCACCTCATTTTACTGTGCTTTGCAGATACTGTATTTTTTTTTTTTTAAAACAAATTGAAGGTCTGTGGCAGCCCTGAGTTGAGCATTGTCATTTTTCCTACAGCATTTGCCCATGTTGTGCCTCTGGGTCACATTTTGATAATTCAAGCAATATTTCAAACTTTTAAATTATTGTTATATTTGTAATGGTGATGTGTGATTACTGACCTTTGATATTATTACCATGACACATTGATAGCTCAGACAAAGATGACCACTTGAAGCTTCCTTAAACTGAGGTACAGCGGATTTACACTAACAATAAGGCAGTTTTTGATTTAGGTATGTATGTACAGTAAAATCTTTTTGCTCTTAAAATGATTATTAGTTTTTATTTTGTTTCATTTTTTAACATTTTTTTGTCCTTTTTTTAGACATAATGTTATTGTATACAGTAAACGATAGTAGAGTATAAGCATAACTTTTATATGCACTGGGAAACCAAAATAATTGGTGTGACTTGCTTTATGCAATATTTGCTTTATCATGGCAGCCTGTAGTAGAATTTGCACTGTCTCCATAGCATGCCTGAACAGCTCAAGTCAGCTGAAGATCAGAGTTTTCTAAGGCAAGATGTTTTGTTCCTGTCCTCCATACTGAACGGGGTGACCAGGCTCTTCCAGAAGATGCTTGACTGAAGCACAGTGATGATGAGCAGAAGGAAGAAAGTCAGATTCCTCATTATTAAAGGACTCAAAGAGGTGGGCAGGCAATGGAATATAGGTAGAAAATATTATACCAAAACATGAGAAATGTATAAAAGTCTGAAAACACTCTTAATTTCTTCTCAATCTATCTGTAAGGCTCAGACATACTGCAGACACATACCATGTAACTCTGAGAAAACAGTACCGGCCAAAAGAATGAAAAACAGAGGCATATTTTGGAAACTAACATCATTGCAAAGCTTGATCTTGGGGTCCTGATTCTGCTGGGTTCAGAGGAAAAAGGCATGAAAAGGCTGTAAGTCCTGCCTAATATTCCCTTACCCATAAAATGATAGGACTGGGTAGATCAGTGGTTCCCAACACAGGGGGCTACTGGAAACGTGTGGAGACATTATCCGTCAGGTGGGTTGGAAGAGGGTGGGGAGGGTTTGTAGGATTCATGGAGGGAGCCAGGAATGTGAAGTTTCCTGTGATGCTTAGGACAATCTCAACCCCAATTCCAGAAGTACTCCTAGGGTGGAGTACTGGGATAGTTGACACCTAAGTTTCTTTCAACTCTCAATTCTTTGAGATAGGGGTCCAGCTGCACAATTTCGTGATGCCAAGTTACAGCAGAATTCCTGGAAATGGAGGTGGTTTAGTCGCTCAGTCGTGTCTGACTCTTTGCAGACACGACTCCCCACGGACAGGAGCCCGCCAGGCTCCTCTGTCCATAGGATTTCCCAGCAAGAATACTGGAGTGGGCTTTACCACTGAGCCAGCAGGGATTCCCACTCCTGGAAGTGGAGTTTCCCAGGATTAGATCTGGCATTTTCTACTCTGCATGGTGCCACTTGAAGGCACGGAGTTTATTCTTCTCACCTAATGGTGGGTCTGCAGTTCAAGGGACACTCAACACATGAACAATTACATGCAGACCCCTTGGGCTGGACAAGACGTGGAGGCCTGCATTTATCTCCTTCGCCTTCCACTAATATTGGAAAACCAGAAAATTTGATCAACTACCAAGTAAATGCCTGAGTGATTCTTTAGGGAAGTCGAACTATAGTTGGGTCTAAAAAGAGAACCTAGAAAATATGATGATTTTCCTATGTATTTACAGAATTACTTTTTAGTTCTCTAATAAGTAATGCACCGCATGAACACACACACACAGTCTCTCTCTCTATTTCTCTCTCTCATACTCACACACCAGGACACAACAGATCGTGACTATCCCCATCCATGAGGAAAAACTCAACTAGAAGGGAGTAAAAAAACTCACTTAGAAGTCTGGAGCCCGTGACTCATTCAAGGGAGTCATCGTCTAGGGCCTGGGTCTGTGCGTGCATGCTCATTGCTTCAGTAGGATCCGACCGTCAGTGACCCTATGGACTGCAGTCTGCCACGCTCCTTGGTTCATGGGATTCTCCAGGCAAGAATACTGGAGTGGGCTGCCATTTCCTACTCCAGGGGTTGGGTCTGTTTCACCTTAATGAGAACTCGTAAGCACAGTTAACTTTGGACACATTCTATGCAGTATGCACCACAGGACACAAATCAGATAGTTTCTCCCTATTTAAAACCATCTGATGGTTTCTCATTTCACTTTAGAAAATCAAGCTCTGCCTATGCCCACAAGGACTCACGAAATCTGCCCCCACCTTCAGCTCTCTGACTTCATCTCAAGAAAACTCCTGTCCTGCTAACTATCTTCCAGACTTTTCTGTTCCTTAAATGCACAGGCTCATTTGCATCATGGGCCTGACATTTGTCAGCACTCTTACCTGGTACATTCCCTTCCTGGTTCCTTCTCATTCTACATCTGCCAGCAGAAACGCCCCCTTTCCTGTCCCATCTCTGCTCTGTTTTCCTTTATCCACTGCCCCTGTCACCACCTGGTATATTTTCATTTATTTAACTGCTTCTTTACTTGCACATCAGAATTCAGGCACCATAGGACCCTGTTTCCTGCTGTTGCCTCAGGGTCTAGAACAGCATATGACACCTGGTAGGTATCAAGAAATATTATTTGCTGAATGAAAATGGAATCAACCTCTCTTAAAAATCCTACCGTGGGCTCCTCTGGTGGTCCAGTAGGTAAGGTCCTGGGAAGATCCCACGTGCCACGGAGCGGCTGGACCCATGTGTCCAACTACCGAGCCAGAGCTCTGGAGCGCATGCGCCCAGAGCCGGGGCTCTGCGACAACAGAGGCCACTGCGATGGGAGGCCCACACGGGCCAAAGAACAAAGATGGAAATAAATGAAAGACCAATAGAAGTGGCCAAAAAAAAAAAAAAGTTAAAAAAAAAAATTCTACCATAACATAACACTCCCGTAAGAGCTTAAGACTGTTCCCCCTAAAACAGCGACTAAGGGAAGCTAAGGATAGACTTCAGTTTTCTTCTTGGGAAGGCTTAGGCTAAAGGGAAATCTTCTAGGGAAAGGATACCAGAGATGAGCAGTGAGCTGTTTAGACCTCTGTAGGGCTTGGCAATGCGGGCAAAGACTCACACAGTGCAAGTGGCTCATGTCTGTGAACAGCGGGGAGAGGAAAATGGGTTAGGAAAGTTGAAAAAAAGAGACAAAGGGAAGATCACGTGGTAGGTGGGGGAGGGTTCCTACAGCATCAGTGGCAAAGCAGACCTGGATCCTACCCTCCACAGTGGATGCCACACAGGTGGATGTTGGCTATGACAGTGTGCCCAGCCAGGTGTCCCCAGATCAGTGTCAGTTTCAGAGAATAAGGAATTTTAAGGATGAATGAGGCTGCAGAGATCAGAGTCTGCACCACCATTTACAGAAGAGGAACCGGGGGTCCTGCCTCTATCACACAGCAGACAGCAGCGGAGCTGGTGCCAGAAGCCGGCTCTCTCTTTCTCCATAGTCCAGTGTCATTATGGCCTTAAGTTCAGGGGAGGATTTCACTCAATTCCTTCCTATAGGCATAAGAGGTGGAAGGAAGAGGGACAGGGAGAGGGCTGTGAGGTGGAGGGGAGCAGCTGAGGGCAGTATGCTGTTGGGGATGTCTGTATTGGTGTTGGGGCTTTCCTGGTGGCTCAGACCATAAAGAATCCTCCTGCAAGGCAGGAGACCTAGGTTCAATTCCTGGCTTGAGAAGATCTCTTGGGAAAGGAATGGCTACCTGCTCCAGTATTCTTGCCTGGAGAATTCCGTGGATAGAGAAGCCTGGCTGGTTACAGTCCATGGGGACACAAAGAGTTGGACACGAACGACTGAGTGACTAACACTTTCACTTTTGTCACTGGGGATGTCATTAGAATCAAGGGCTGAAGAAAAGTAGACGGAGAACTTGATGCAAATAAAGACAAACATGACTCTGGACATTCAAGAGAATTTTAAATGTATGTATCACCTATTTCAACACATGGACTAGTCCCAGCCTAATGACAGAGTGAAAGACAATCAACAGTGTCCAGAACAATCAAGTGAAGAGTCTCTCATGTTCATCTACAGAAACAGAAAACGAGGAGCAGACAGAGATTACAGTGCAATGCTCTGGTTTCCACTTGGGAAAAGCAGCGAAGACTCATAGTCAACCACCCTCCTATGGTGCCTCCAAACCAACAGAGACTGAGTAGGGGCAACAGTGCCATGAATAAAATATAACAATAATTGTTTTTTACAATTCCAGTTTTTTTCAAATTGTGTTTCCATGTCTACCTGTTATGGTGCAATATTTTCCTGGTAGTGGAAACATGTTTTAGAATACTGTACTCCTTCCATTCTAAAACACCATCTTCCTCGAGAGCAACGCCCCCCTCCAATAGCTTTTTAGGGGGAAAAAGAAACAGTACCAGGAAGCATTTATTGTAAGAAGAATTCTGCTTTCAAAGTGTTAAAATATGGGAATTATGTGATCTAACAGAGCAGAAACAAAGGAATTACCTTCTTACGCATACATTTATCAGTACAGTTTAGATGGAGGGCTGATTATTTAAAAATAATCTCAGAAACTAAAAACACATTTCATACTATTCTATGGCCTGCTAATATAAACTGGTGTAGTCTTACTTGGGAAAACATTTGCAGTCTGTCACCTTGTGTTTTGGCAACTTAGCATCCACTGACCCTACTTATAATAATGTCCTTCAGTTTCAGTTTGGAGACACATCCCTCTCGTCCTCCCTCCCAGACCCTGTGGGTCCAGAGGAATTCACTTAAATTCCAGATACATGAATTGCTTGCTCATGGGAGCCTTGCATTCATGTGGGCTCTGGAAAATGTCTTTTTGGCGATGGCCTGTGATGTCATCAGAACCACCCTTGGTTCTGGCGAGAGGACAGAATTCCTCCTGAGGGTGGAGCTGGATCTGTGAGGATGGAAGGGGCTGAAATGAACTCACTCAGACCCTGACTACACAGGGTTTGAGAAGGAGACCAACAAAGTAGGGGAACTGGGGAATGGAGAAAACCCATCTGTTGATGTTGGCTGAATTCCATTCGTACCTGAAGCTAACTCTGATTTTGGACTTGACTGCAGCACGCCAGGCTTCCCTGTCCTTCACCATCTCCCAGAGTCTGCTCAAACTCAGTGATGCCACCAACCATCTCGTCCACTGTCGTCCCCTTCTCCTTTTGCCTTCTACTTTTCCCAGCATCAGGGTCTTTTCCAGTGAGTCCACTCCCTACATCAGGTGGCCAAACTGTTGGAGCTTCAGCTTCAGCATCAGTCCTTCCAGTGAATAGTCAGGGTGATTTCCTTTAGGATTGACTGGTTTGATCTCCTTGCTGTCCAAGGGACTCGCAAGAGTCTTCTCCAACACCACAGTTCAAAGACGTCAATTCTTTGGCACCCAGAAATCAGTACTAGACGTGAATACTGAATGTGACTAACCCTAAAATGCGCAACTGGCTGGTTGAAGGTTGGGTCACAGCTAGTTAAGGCTCTCCTGGGCTAGGAAGTTGGCCATCCTGACTATGTGATGGCAGCATTGCTGGTTATGCTGACACCTACTGAATCCTGGGCCTAAGATCACAGGCCTACTGAAGGAGAACCATTAAAGGACTTGGAGGAAAAAACTAGAAGGTTGGAGTGTGTTGGCTATTTGTGGCCTTCAGTGAGATTTCCAAGGTAAGAGATACATTTAGGATGAAACTGATTGGTGAGGAGGAGGGCAAGGATGGGCTTTGTTATAGACGCTTTTTCCCCCTGTGACGTGCAGCCAAGATGGCTGGAGCCTTGTAGGGGTTAAGAGCCGCAGTTCTCTGGGCTATGCTAACACTAGGTAGAACAAGGTCAAAATATAACAACAATATCAGGAAAGAAGTTTGACACACAGGAGAAGCCAAATTTCCCACTGTCTCCCTGAAGACACGATGGTCTCTTGTCTGAGTAGCAGCTGTTATATTTATTGTGACACAGTGGGTTCCATCTCAGGAACAAGGAGTAAATTATCAGTCGCTTCACTGCCTCAGGCCACTGTTTCAAACTGTACCTAATCAGAGAACAAGATAGAAGCCACAGAACTTTTACGTGGAGGGTGGTTCATTTGCTGGGAATAGAAGTGCCCAGGCTTGGTTCCACATTCAAAGACTGAAACTCAGCAAAATCTTGAGTTTTGTTCACTAGCTGGGATTAGATAATCCTATCACATTTTTAAATATTAGAGGATAAAGGCCCAGAATTGATGCCTTTGAACTGTGGTGTTGGAAAAGACTCTTGTGAGTCCCTTGAACTGCAAGGAGATCAAACCAGTCAACCCTAAAGGAAATCAACTTTGGATATTCATTAAAAGGATTGATGTTGAAGCTGAAGCTCCAACACTTTGGCCACCTAATGCAGGGAGCTGATTCAGTGGAAAAGACCCTGACGCTGGGAAAAATAGAAGGCAGAAGGAGAAGGGGATGACAGAGGATGAGATGGTTGGATGGCCTCACTGACTCAATGGACATGAGTCAGAGCAAGCTCTGTGAGACGGTGAAAGACAGGGAAGCCTGGCATGCTTCAGTCCATGAGGTTGCACTGTAAATACATGGAGACCAAGATTGAAGCCAGTGCAGTGAATGAGTTGTGAGAGGAACCTGAGATTGAGAGATGCAGGAATCAGATGCAATGTGTGGATATTATTTGGATCCTGATTCAAGGGATAAATTAGGAGTTTGGGATTAACAGATATACACTACTATATCCCTCTCCTGGGCATATATCCAGAACAACTCTAATATGAAAAGATACATGCACCCTAATGTTTATAGCAGCACTGTTTGCAATAGTCAAGACACGGAAGCAACCTAAGTGGCCATCGGCAGATGAATGGATAAAGAAGATGCAATATATACACACATGGAATATTACACAGTCATAAAAAAGAATGAAACAATGCCATCTGCAGCCACATGGGTGAACCTAGAGACTATCACACTAAATGAAGTAAGTCAGAGAGAGACAAATATTGTGTATCACTTATATGTGGAATCTTTTTTAAAAAAATCACACAAATAATTTTTGTATAATTTACAAAACTGGACTCACAAACATAGACAACAAATTTATGGTTACCAAACAGGGAAGGGATGGGGGAGGGCTAAATTAGGAGTATGGGATTAGCAGATACAAACTACTATATACAAAATAGATAAACAACAAGGTCCTATCTTATAGCACAAGGAACTCTATTCAGTATCTCGTAATAAACCAAAATGGAAAAGAATATGAAAAAGAATAGATACATATAAAACAAATCACTATGGTATACATCTGAAACCTACACAATCTTGCAAATTACTGTGCTTCAGTAAATAAATAAACAAGTGAGGTAACTGGACATTTGAATACTGATATGTAATACTATTAAGATTAATGCTAATTTTAAAATGTGATGTTACTGAGATTATGTTGTTTTTAATTATTTTTTATAAAGAGTCTTTAAAGTTTTAGAGATACAAACTGAAATATTTGTGGATGGAAAGATAACAGTGTTTAGGTTTGCCCTGAAATGAAAAAGGGGGGAAATAGGTAGAGGCTTTAAAGAAAAAAAAAAAAAAAAAAACTATATTGGTCTGAGATTCTTGAAGCTGAGTGAGGCTTATGTGAGAATTCATTATAATGATCTGACTACTTTTCATATACATTTGAAATGTTTCTATAATAAAACGTTTAAACAATGTTAAAAATCACTTATGGCTCACTCCCTTGTTCACCCACTAGAGGCTGTTAAAGCGGTTGGCTCCCTCTGCTATAATCACACTCAGACCTGGGAGTTACAGAAGTTACTTTTTCTCATCAAAATGACCTCTTTGGTTGATGGATGAAATGGGACAGAGACCCAGGGCTCCCTTATACTGATTCAGAACCCAAGGAGTTTTTCCAAGAAAAGCATTCGGTTCTCAAATTTAGGGACTCTATGAAAGGCAACAAAAGACAAAAATCTATATTCCACCCAACCCATCAAAGAACAAACGAAAATAACCCTCCTCCTAGATTAGCACTGTTGAACAGGAATAAAATTTGGGCTACATAAGCAGTTCTCTATTTTCTCCTAGTTACATTAAGAGGAAAAAAATGTAAAATAGTTTTTTTTTTTTTATAGATTGACAAATATTGTGTATCACTTATATGTGGAATCTTTTAAAAATCACACAAATAATTTTTGTATAATTTACAAAACTGGACTCACAAACATAGACAACAAATTTATGGTTACCAAACAGGGAAGGGATGGGGGAGGGCTAAATTAGGAGTATGGGATTAGCAGATACAAACTACTATATACAAAATAGATAAACAACAAGGTCCTATCTTATAGCACAAGGAACTCTATTCAGTATCTCGTAATAAACCAAAATGGAAAAGAATATGAAAAAGAATAGATACATATAAAACAAATCACTATGGTATACATCTGAAACCTACACAATCTTGCAAATTACTGTGCTTCAGTAAATAAATAAACAAGTGAGGTAACTGGACATTTGAATACTGATATGTAATACTATTAAGATTAATGCTAATTTTAAAATGTGATGTTACTGAGATTATGTTGTTTTTAATTATTTTTTATAAAGAGTCTTTAAAGTTTTAGAGATACAAACTGAAATATTTGTGGATGGAAAGATAACAGTGTTTAGGTTTGCCCTGAAATGAAAAAGGGGGGAAATAGGTAGAGGCTTTAAAGAAAAAAAAAAAAAAAAAAACTATATTGGTCTGAGATTCTTGAAGCTGAGTGAGGCTTATGTGAGAATTCATTATAATGATCTGACTACTTTTCATATACATTTGAAATGTTTCTATAATAAAACGTTTAAACAATGTTAAAAATCACTTATGGCTCACTCCCTTGTTCACCCACTAGAGGCTGTTAAAGCGGTTGGCTCCCTCTGCTATAATCACACTCAGACCTGGGAGTTACAGAAGTTACTTTTTCTCATCAAAATGACCTCTTTGGTTGATGGATGAAATGGGACAGAGACCCAGGGCTCCCTTATACTGATTCAGAACCCAAGGAGTTTTTCCAAGAAAAGCATTCGGTTCTCAAATTTAGGGACTCTATGAAAGGCAACAAAAGACAAAAATCTATATTCCACCCAACCCATCAAAGAACAAACGAAAATAACCCTCCTCCTAGATTAGCACTGTTGAACAGGAATAAAATTTGGGCTACATAAGCAGTTCTCTATTTTCTCCTAGTTACATTAAGAGGAAAAAAATGTAAAATAGTAATAACATTTAACACTCTACTTCAAAAATATTATCACTACAACATATACTCACAATAAAAAAAAAAAACTTTTAATTAGGTATTTTTGCATTCTTTTTTCCTATAAAGTCATTAAGAACAGATGGGTACTTTACTATGAGTGACATTTCAAACACTCAAGAGCCACTACCACACGGTCCAGAGGGTGAGGGCCTGGTGGGAAGGGCCCGCTACATCCTAGAGAATTTAATTAAAATGCAAACACTTCCCAGGGGGTCACCAGCATCCAAGACATGTGGCTCCCAGGGGAAAAACCCACGTGAGATGGAGAGAGAAGTTTCTTACAATTCAAGGGGCCAATGGGAGGAAAGTCCCATTTTCACATCTTGCCGAGTATCTGCTTGTGCACACGCCCAGAGAGAAGCTCCTGGAAATATGAACAGTTGTGTGCTCCTTCTGGTTGCTAGTCTGGTGGCTAATCATCACATATGAAGCCCAGAATGAGATCTCTACGATTTCTGGGGTGGGAAAGACAACCATATTGCTCCCTATTTGGTCTTCTCTCCAGTCATATGGCTGGTTACTGGGTGTCTCCTGCTGGAGTACAGAATCAAGTGACAAGAAAGCCCTTCGCTGGGCTTCTCAGGAACCAAGGGTCTATCCAGCTCTGTGCTTCTGGGCCTGAGTCACTCATGTGGACCCTGCAGGAAGGGCTCATTGACTTGAGACTTCCCTGGCAGCCCCCCCACTGCACGGAAGCTGGGCCTGGCTGGTGTAGCTGCTACCTAGAGAGGTAGACCCAACCCCCCTGCATGTGGGCAGGAAATGGAGGTATCTGTGGGTGTCACACAATGGAGAGGCCTTCCTAAGATGCAGACCAAGGATGCCAGACAATCTGCACTGCACCAGACTGCCCCACTCAATAAAGAATTGATCTATGCATGTGAACAACAAAACTCTGTAAAAACTTTAAAATAAAGAAACAAATTAAAAAAAAAAAAGAATTGATCCACATGACCTTCAAAGGTGAAAAAAACGTAATTATCTGAGTGGACAACTGAACTCCATTTTACATAATTCAAAGTAATCATTACAATATTATTACAAGTCAAAGTAATCCTTGCACTGTTGTATTCATCCCTGAGCTTTCCAGTAATGCAACTGTCAGATAAATGAAATACTATATTTTGTTGGCTTTTTACCAAGAGTTATTCACCGCTGGCACATGTGTCCGAAGGCATTGCCTCTTGTGGGAATGAAGTCTCTCTTCCCCAAATACACCTGCAGTCCTAATGGCCCCACTCACAGTGATGATCAGTGTAACTGCAAACCCCTGACCACTTCATTTTGTCTGCTAACGAGTCATACCCGATCATTTACAATTGAAGTTACTTTATAATAAGTTACATTCATTTTATTAATTAATAAATTGTAATTAATCCTCTTCTTAATTACAGATAAAGGAGAGCAAAGAGAAAACAGGCTGAAGTGGCAAGTAACTAAAACAGATTCAACTGCAGAAAGCAGAGAAACTAAAAACTGAGGAGAGCCCAGCTTCTGATGAAGCAGGAGAGAAAGAAGTCAAGTCCGCTGAATATCACACATCTGGTCCTATCAGGTGCCCATCTCCCTTTTTGTACAATCAATAGCTGTATTTTTATCAATTATTTCAAAATGCAAGTTTTTTAGCAGTTCCAGAAACATTTTTAAAAAGGAAGGAATCCCACCACATCCCATTTTCTAAGTGTAAAAAAATAATATTGAAAGCCAGAAAATAGTGGGATATTGCGTAAATCAATCAATGTGATACATCATATCAACAAATTGAGAGACAAAAATCACATGATCATCTCAATAGATGCAGAAAAAGCCTTTGACAAAGTACAGCATCCATTTATGATAAAAACTCTTCAAAAAATGGGCATAGAAGGAACCTATCTCAACATGGTGAAAGCCATCTATGAGAAGCCCACAGCGAACATTATTCTCAATGGTGAAAAACTGAAAGTAATCCCTCTAAGATCAAGAACAAGACAAGGGTGTCCACTTTTACCACTCTTATTCAACATAGTCCTGGAAGTTCTAACAACAGCAATAAGAGAAGAAAAAGAAATAAAAGGAATCCAGATTGGAAAGGAAGAAGTCAAACTCTCTCTATTTGCAGATGACATGATATTATACATAGAAAACCCCAAAGACACTATTAGAAAACTACTAGAGCTAATTAACGAATTCAGCAAAGTTGCGGGATACAAAATCAATACAGAGAAATCACTGGCATTCCTATACACAAACAATGAAAAATCAGAAAACGAAATCAAAGAGGCAATCCCCTTCACCACTGCAACCAAAAGAATCAAATATCTAGGAATAAACATACCCAAAGAAACAAAGGAACTGTACACAGAAAATTACAAGACACTAACGAGAAACATTAAAGAAGACTTAAACAGATGGAGAGATATTCCATGTTCCTGGGTCGGAAGAATCAGTATTATGAAAATGACCATACTACCAAATGTCATCTATAGATTCAATGCGATCCCTATCAAACTACCAACGACATTCTTCACAGAACTAGACCAAAGAATAACACAGTTCATATGGAAACACAAAAGACCTCGAATAGCCAAAGCAATCCTGAGGAAGAAGAATGGAGCTGGAGGGATCAACCTCCCCAACTTCAGACTCTACTACAAAGCAACAGTCCTCAAGACAGTATGGTACTGGCACAAAAACAGAACTATAGATCAATGGAACAAGATTGAGAACCCAGAGATAAACCCACGCACCTATGGGTACCTTATTTTTGACAAAGGTAGTGAAAATCTAAAATGGGACAAAGACAGCTCTTTAACAAATGGTGCTGGGAAAATTGGACAGCTACATGCAAAAAAATGAAGCTGGAACATTCTCTGACACCATACACAAAGATCAACTCAAAATGGATTAAAGACCTAAATGTAAGACCAGAAACCATCAAATTCTTAGAGGAGAATATAGGCAACACTCAAGGACAGAAATCAAAGCAAGATCTTCTCTGACCCACCTACTAGAAGAGTGGAACTAAAAACTAAAATTAACATGTGGAACCTAATGAAACTTCAAAGCTTTTGTACAGCAAAAGAAACTACAAAAAAGCCGAACAGACAACCCACAGAATGGGAGAAAATCATAGCAAATGAAACAACAAAGAATTAATCTCCAAAATCTACAAGCAACTCAGACAACTCAACATCAGAAAAGTGAACAACCCAATCAAAAAATGGGAAAAGGACCTAAACAGACACCTCTCCAAAGAGGACATACAGATGGCCCCAAAACACATGAAACGATGCTCAACCTTGCTTATTATTAGAGAAATGCAAATCAAAACGACAATGAGATATCACCTCACACCCGTCAGAATGGCCATCATCAACAAATCTACAGACAATAAATGCTGAGAAGGTGTGGAGAAAAGGGAACACTCTTGCATTGCTGGTGGGAATGTCAATTGATACAGCCACTATGGAAGACAGTATGGAGATTCCTTAAAGAACTAAAAATAGAAGCACCATATGACCCAGCAATCCCACTCTTAGGCTTATACCCTGATGAAATCAAAATGGAAAGAGGCACCTATACCCTAATGTTCATTGCAGCTCTCTATACAATAGCCAGAACATGGAAGCAACCTAGATGTCCATCGACAAATGAATGGATCCAGAAGCTCTGGAACATATACACAGCTGGAAAACTACACAGCTGGAAAAAGAAATGCAGAAGAATCAGCCCTAATGAGGTGGTTGGATCTAGAACTTATCATAAAAAGTGAAGTAAGTCAAAAAGAGAAAGACAAGTAAAATATACTAACACATATATATGGAATCTAGTAAGATGGTAATGATAACACACGCAGTGAAGTGATGAAAAAACAGACATGGAGAACAGACATATGGACACTGTGGGGAATGAACAGTGAGTAGGAGGTGTAAAGGAAGTAGCATGGAAACCTATACTATCATATGTGAAAAAAATAGCTATTGTCATTGAATTGTGAGAAAAGGGGATCCTGCAGGGGCGCTGTGGGACGGCCTGGAGGGGTGGGATGCAGGGGATATACATATGACTAATCTGGGATCATACATATCTGTAAACAACAAAACTCTGTAAAAGTAAAAAGTAAAATAAAAACTAAAAAAAAGAAAAAGAAAGAAAATAGTGGGATATTAAATATCAGAGGCCTTGATTATCTTGGATGTCAGCTTAACATTCCATAGATAGATAGTGCTAGCTTTTATATGCTATAATACAAAGCATACTAAATGGCAGTTTGGAGTCAGTTGTGTGTTTAAAGTCTTGAACACTTTAAATTACTTCTCTTCCCATGCTGTTTTTGGTAGGACTGTTTCCTAAAGCAAACCACTCATTCCTTGATCTTGGCTCTCTAGGACAGAAATTTGCACATTCTATAACATCTTTGGTCGAAGTGAACAACTAACAATATGAGTATGTAGTGTATACAATTAAATTGCGAACTTGTGGAACTAAAGATGCTGAACAGCATATCAATATGTGTAGATATTGATACTTGATATCCTGTTAAGGAAAATCTGCCTCCAAATTTTAAGCCGGGAAGTCACTGGAATAACTATTCAGAGAGGAATCACAACTACATGACTTTTTAGATTTTTGGCAAGGATATTAAAAATTGTGTACAAATTGAAATGTCTATGTACTGATGTCTAATAATCTCAATTATGAAACAATTTCTTGAAGCATATGGAGAAAAAGTCAGGTATGGCACTTTGATGGCGCTGCTGGCCCCACCTGGGGAGTGGCGAGAGGAGAGCCCGCTGGGATGGTCGGGCTGCTCACCTACCGGCCTGGGAGGGAACCTCACACTTGGTTTCCCAACAGTCACAGCTGCAGGCAGTGTTTCTTGCCACTGTTTCTTAGCAGGCCCTGCTTCTCCCAGTGGTTTGGCTGAAACAATGTGTTCTACTCGAATGACCCCAGATTCCGTCTGATTCTGCCACTTCAAGAACTTTCCGCCTCCCATGCGGCTACTCTGGAAACTCCAGCTGACTGACTGGGAAAACAGACTGTTGGAAAAACACTTCCAGGTTGTCTGAAAGGGGTGGCTGCCCCACCCGGTCACGGGAAAGTGCCACCTGCTGGACCAAATGTATGTATGTTGTTCCTTCAACTCCAAGTATAGATGCAGAGGCAAGAGATCAGAAGAGGGCGACCACAAGGTGACCTGCTCTACCCCCTTGTGTGTGTTTTGGTTTTGACTTCTTGAAGTTTTTTTGATTTTGTTCAGTGCTGACTAAATGACTCCTCCCCCTGTTACATGGAAGCTGCTTAATTCAGTCCTGGACCCTTTCATCCTGTTGACATTCCCACAGAATGGACAGAACCATCAGCTGGTGGCTTACGTAAAAAGCACCTCCATGACAACATTTAAATATTGACTAGTTTGAGAAGAGTAAACCCTAAAGACTTGAGGTGTAAAATTCACATGATTTTCTGTTTTGTAGGACACCCTCAGGAAGGTTAAATGGACATAGTCCAAAAAATGTCACAATGGTTTCTCCCTGCCTCACCCCTACCTATCACCATTGAAAAATAATAAACACAGTAAGACTAAACAACCATTAAACAGAACCCAACCTGAGTGTTATTCTTGGCCTTGGAAGGCAGCTGTGTCCTAGCAAGGCAAATATGTCGCTGTCTGGCTTCCACGGCCAAGGTCAAGCATAATCCTCACCTGAGCCTACAGCCCTCCCAACTCTGCCCACCACCCTCCTGGTCACCACAGATGCCTTCCTTCCTCTCTGGCCCCTTCCGCCAGTGAAATGTCTATGTACTGATGTCTAATAATCTCAATTATGAAACAATTTCTTGAAGCATATGGAGAAAAAGTCAGGTATGGCACTTTGATGGCGCTGCTGGCCCCACCTGGGGAGTGGCGAGAGGAGAGCCCGCTGGGATGGTCGGGCTGCTCACCTACCGGCCTGGGAGGGAACCTCACACTTGGTTTCCCAACAGTCACAGCTGCAGGCAGTGTTTCTTGCCACTGTTTCTTAGCAGGCCCTGCTTCTCCCAGTGGTTTGGCTGAAACAATGTGTTCTACTCGAATGACCCCAGATTCCGTCTGATTCTGCCACTTCAAGAACTTTCCGCCTCCCATGCGGCTACTCTGGAAACTCCAGCTGACTGACTGGGAAAACAGACTGTTGGAAAAACACTTCCAGGTTGTCTGAAAGGGGTGGCTGCCCCACCCGGTCACGGGAAAGTGCCACCTGCTGGACCAAATGTATGTATGTTGTTCCTTCAACTCCAAGTATAGATGCAGAGGCAAGAGATCAGAAGAGGGCGACCACAAGGTGACCTGCTCTACCCCCTTGTGTGTGTTTTGGTTTTGACTTCTTGAAGTTTTTTTGATTTTGTTCAGTGCTGACTAAATGACTCCTCCCCCTGTTACATGGAAGCTGCTTAATTCAGTCCTGGACCCTTTCATCCTGTTGACATTCCCACAGAATGGACAGAACCATCAGCTGGTGGCTTACGTAAAAAGCACCTCCATGACAACATTTAAATATTGACTAGTTTGAGAAGAGTAAACCCTAAAGACTTGAGGTGTAAAATTCACATGATTTTCTGTTTTGTAGGACACCCTCAGGAAGGTTAAATGGACATAGTCCAAAAAATGTCACAATGGTTTCTCCCTGCCTCACCCCTACCTATCACCATTGAAAAATAATAAACACAGTAAGACTAAACAACCATTAAACAGAACCCAACCTGAGTGTTATTCTTGGCCTTGGAAGGCAGCTGTGTCCTAGCAAGGCAAATATGTCGCTGTCTGGCTTCCACGGCCAAGGTCAAGCATAATCCTCACCTGAGCCTACAGCCCTCCCAACTCTGCCCACCACCCCTCCTGGTCACCACAGATGCCTTCCTTCCCTCTCTGGCCCCTTCCGGCCAGTCTTCTCCAACCAAAAGGGAAAGCACACAAAGAAGACTACTTTCCAGAAGCAAAATCTCCTGAGATCTTCCTTCTGCTCTCCCTGGGTCCCTGTCTCTGACCGCACCGCTGACCGGGGACAGGAACACTGCGAGGGCTCCCAGGCAGCCTCAGCACCTGTGGTTCGCCGAGGGCTGGTCTGGGTGTGGGGGACACACAGGGACCCAATGGTGTGACAAACCGTGGTCGCCATCCTCACGGAGCACACATTCATATCTGAGTTGATGCTAGGATGGAAGGCGGGCAATTCATCTCCCGTTCTGTGCAGCCCAGGTGTCACACAGAACAGCGTTACCAAGGTCCCTACCAGAGGAAGGGCTAACTCAGGTGGACTCCAGTGTGAACGGACAGTGCACCAAAGTCCGGGGTAATCATTTCTATTTGAGAACCATTTTCATACAAACCTACTTGAGGGCACAGTGCCAGACCGGCCCATGAACATCTTTTTAATTCACGGTAGGACTAAACTGAAACGTGAGTTCCAGTTCTTCAAGGGATAGGACTCGAGGGTGCTGGAGGAGAGGGCTTCATGACTCCGCTGCACAAGCCTCTGCCTCTGCCCGGCCCTAAGCCGGCCCTGCACTTTCCTGACCCCACTCTGGACAGAAGGGCCTGTCCCTGAGTGCTTCTTACCTCCATGACAACATTTAAATATTGACTAGTTTGAGAAGAGTAAACCCTAAAGACTTGAGGTGTAAAATTCACATGATTTTCTGTTTTGTAGGACACCCTCAGGAAGGTTAAATGGACATAGTCCAAAAAATGTCACAATGGTTTCTCCCTGCCTCACCCCTACCTATCACCATTGAAAAATAATAAACACAGTAAGACTAAACAACCATTAAACAGAACCCAACCTGAGTGTTATTCTTGGCCTTGGAAGGCAGCTGTGTCCTAGCAAGGCAAATATGTCGCTGTCTGGCTTCCACGGCCAAGGTCAAGCATAATCCTCACCTGAGCCTACAGCCCTCCCAACTCTGCCCACCACCCCTCCTGGTCACCACAGATGCCTCCCGGCCCTCTCTGGCCCCTTCCGGCCAGTCTTCTCCAACCAAAAGGGAAAGCACACAAAGAAGACTACTTTCCAGAAGCAAAATCTCCTGAGATCTTCCTTCTGCTCTCCCTGGGTCCCTGTCTCTGACCGCACCGCTGACCGGGGACAGGAACACTGCGAGGGCTCCCAGGCAGCCTCAGCACCTGTGGTTCGCCGAGGGCTGGTCTGGGTGTGGGGGACACACAGGGACCCAATGGTGTGACAAACCGTGGTCGCCATCCTCACGGAGCACACATTCATATCTGAGTTGATGCTAGGATGGAAGGCGGGCAATTCATCTCCCGTTCTGTGCAGCCCAGGTGTCACACAGAACAGCGTTACCAAGGTCCCTACCAGAGGAAGGGCTAACTCAGGTGGACTCCAGTGTGAACGGACAGTGCACCAAAGTCCGGGGTAATCATTTCTATTTGAGAACCATTTTCATACAAACCTACTTGAGGGCACAGTGCCAGACCGGCCCATGAACATCTTTTTAATTCACGGTAGGACTAAACTGAAACGTGAGTTCCAGTTCTTCAAGGGATAGGACTCGAGGGTGCTGGAGGGGAGAGGGCTTCATGACTCCGCTGCACAAGCCTCTGCCTCTGCCCCGGCCCTAAGCCGGCCCTGCACTTTCCCTGACCCCACTCTGGACAGAAGGGGCCTGTCCCTGAGTGCTTCTTACCCAGCAGCCACAATTCCCTTCCACAGGCTAAGATGATCTCATCAAGATGTCAGGAGGACATCGACTTGTTGCCTTTTATTTTTGAAGAGGAGTTGTTAACCCAAATGATGTTGAATCAGTTGACTTTTTGTTGAGAGAAAAGAAGACATTCAGTTGGAGGGAGAGTTTGTACAACGGTCACACTGTCTGGGATAAATTTAAGCTTTTCCTACTTTTTATAGTTTTCGCCCTTAAAATAAATGTATTTTTTCTTATGAGAAAGTCATACATGAAAAGTTTAGAAAAATATGAATAGTACAATTTTTAAAAAATGACTCATTAGTACTCAGACAAAACCAGTTACCACTTTGGAATTTCCTTCCAGTCTTTTTTCCTCTCTCTGTGTGCATCTGAAGTGGGATCAAGCTGTATATATCTAGGTTTACATTCTTCTTTCTCACACTTCCCTATGCTATTAAGTATCAACTAACACAATTTTAACAGTTGCATATTTCATTTTTGTGGATGATCTATTACCTATATAAATATTTTCATTGTTAGACATTTAAATGGCATCCTATTTATTACAAACCCTACTATGACTAATGAACTTGTATAGAAGTTTGTGGTTCTTCAGATTATTTCCTTAGGATATGTTGATTAGAGTACCATTACTAGAATGGAAGATATGAAGTTTTTCCTTTTTCTTCCTGACACATATTGTTATACTGTTTTCTCACTTTCAGCATTCTTATTCTCAATGGCACCCATTTCATTTCTTTTTAACATGTGCTAGTATCACTTTTCAAAATCTGCCAATTTGATAGAAAAAATTAGATAATTTAGATATTATCTAAATTAGATTCAAAATTATATATATGAGCCATTTTAATTTTCATTTACTAATGAAGTCGATAATGTTTTATATATTTACTGTTTCCTCCATTTTTAGTATACCTTTCTCCATTAGCTATCAGTTATCTAGATTTTTTTTTAAATCACAAACTTTTCATCTTTTCCCTTATTTCTTCCATTTTTGAATTTAAAGCTCCATGACTTTTCATAGACGAAATAAAATGTTCTAGCCACTGGGAGACTGCATCGACAGCAGTGACCATTTTTGTGTATTTATAAAACAAATTTCATAAATCAAGAATCACCCCTGGGACTTCCCTGGTGATCCAATGGCTAAGACTCTGATCCCAATGCAGAGAGCCGGGGTTCTATCCCTGGTCAGGGAACTAGATTTCACATACCGCAATTAAATTTCTAGCACAGGGCTCCCCTGGTGGTTTAGTGGGTAAAGAGTTCGCCTTGCAGTGAAAGGGGCACTGGTTTGATCCGTGGTCCTGGAAGATCGGCTGGGCCAATGTGTCCAATTATGAGCCAGCCCTCTCGAGTGCATGTGCCCAGAACTTGTGCTCTGCAGTGAGAGAGGCCACTGTGATGGGAGACCCATACATGCCAAAGAACAAAAAAGATGGATGAAAAACAAATGATGACTTAGAGGGGGGAAAAAAAATTCCGGCACAGCCACATAACTAAGTAAATATTTTAGGAAAAAAAAATTGCCCCTACTCCCAACAGATAATTTGCTTACAAAAGAATTCCCTGAAATTGCAATTGTAGATAATTTTGTGCAGCCTCTGAGAATCTTTGCTGTCTAAGCAATGTTTCCATCCCACGTTGAGAGGAAAGAGCAGGATATCCTGGTATATCTGACCACAGTTCCGTCTCAAAGGCAGAAGTAGGAATGCCCTGATTAGAGTACCATTACTAGAATGGAAGATATGAAGTTTTTCCTTTTTCTTCCTGACACATATTGTTATACTGTTTTCTCACTTTCAGCATTCTTATTCTCAATGGCACCCATTTCATTTCTTTTTAACATGTGCTAGTATCACTTTTCAAAATCTGCCAATTTGATAGAAAAAATTAGATAATTTAGATATTATCTAAATTAGATTCAAAATTATATATATGAGCCATTTTAATTTTCATTTACTAATGAAGTCGATAATGTTTTATATATTTACTGTTTCCTCCATTTTTAGTATACCTTTCTCCATTAGCTATCAGTTATCTAGATTTTTTTTTAAATCACAAACTTTTCATCTTTTCCCTTATTTCTTCCATTTTTGAATTTAAAGCTCCATGACTTTTCATAGACGAAATAAAATGTTCTAGCCACTGGGAGACTGCATCGACAGCAGTGACCATTTTTGTGTATTTATAAAACAAATTTCATAAATCAAGAATCACCCCTGGGACTTCCCTGGTGATCCAATGGCTAAGACTCTGATCCCAATGCAGAGACCCGGGTTCTATCCCTGGTCAGGGAACTAGATTTCACATACCGCAATTAAATTTCTAGCACAGGGCTCCCCTGGTGGTTTAGTGGGTAAAGAGTTCGCCTTGCAGTGAAAGGGGCACTGGTTTGATCCGTGGTCCTGGAAGATCGGCTGGGCCAATGTGTCCAATTATGAGCCAGCCCTCTCGAGTGCATGTGCCCAGAACTTGTGCTCTGCAGTGAGAGAGGCCACTGTGATGGGAGACCCATACATGCCAAAGAACAAAAAAGATGGATGAAAAACAAATGATGACTTAGAGGGGGGAAAAAAAATTCCGGCACAGCCACATAACTAAGTAAATATTTTAGGAAAAAAAAATTGCCCCTACTCCCAACAGATAATTTGCTTACAAAAGAATTCCCTGAAATTGCAATTGTAGATAATTTTGTGCAGCCTCTGAGAATCTTTGCTGTCTAAGCAATGTTTCCATCCCACGTTGAGAGGAAAGAGCAGGATATCCTGGTATATCTGACCACAGTTCCGTCTCAAAGGCAGAAGTAGGAATGCCCTGATTTATGATAGACACGTGCAGACATGCATAAACCTGTTAAGTCTGAGTCCAGAAAACAACCATTATGACCCTGAGTCATCGTATTCCATCTTTCACGAGACCAAAGTTCCCAGGAACCAAGAAGTAATTTGGGCTGACCTAAAGAGCATCCAAACTTCCATTATCTTTGCCATCTTCCTTAGCCATTCTTCAAATATTCTAGAAAAAGTAAAATCTAACTTAGAATTTTTTTGATTAAAAACTTGGCAATAAAGCCATTCTGACCACAGGTCATTCATTTCAGTGTAACTACAGTTATCTGTTTGATGACTCATTGGAGGACCTGGGCTCGAACGACATCCTCTGAGCTCCTTTCCACCTGTGTCTTCCTGAGTCAAGACTGTTCCTCACTTCGTACAGTTTTCTCTCCTGGACTTAGAAGACGTTCGGTATGTCTCAATAAGAAAGGTAGATACTCTGGGCATCTGGCACAATACTAAAAACACTCAACAACATCAGCTATCATTTCTGTTACTAAATGAGCTCAATTTCTCCCTAGTTAGTTTTACTTGGTAAAGGAGGGAACGCAGCAGGTGAAGTGGTGCTTTTTGTTTCTAGAGGAATAATTCAGTGTAAGGATAAAGAATTTATTCTATATTCTAGTTAAGAAAGGGCTTCCCAGGATTGCCCTGGTGGCCCAGTGGCTAAGACTCCAAGCTCCCAATGCAGGAGACCTGGGTTCAATCCCTGGTCAGGGAATTGATCCCACATGCTATAACTAAAGACCTGCATGGTATAAAGATCCTGCATGCTGTAACTAAGACCCAGTACAGCCAAATAAACAAATAACTATTTAAAAAAGAAGAAGGAGAAGAACTTGGACATGCACAACCATGCACAAAAACAGCCCTATACTGGTGACTTGTCACTGCAGACATTGATCCGGCACAGCCACATAACTAAGTAAATATTTTAGGAAAAAAAAATTGCCCCTACTCACAACAGATAATTTGCTTACAAAAGAATTCCCTGAAATTGCAATTGTAGATAATTTTGTGCAGCCTCTGAGAATCTTTGCTGTCTAAGCAATGTTTCCATCCACGTTGAGAGGAAAGAGCAGGATATCCTGGTATATCTGACCACAGTTCCGTCTCAAAGGCAGAAGTAGGAATGCCCTGATTTATGATAGACACGTGCAGACATGCATAAACCTGTTAAGTCTGAGTCCAGAAAACAACCATTATGACCCTGAGTCATCGTATTCCATCTTTCACGAGACCAAAGTTCCCAGGAACCAAGAAGTAATTTGGGCTGACCTAAAGAGCATCCAAACTTCCATTATCTTTGCCATCTTCCTTAGCCATTCTTCAAATATTCTAGAAAAAGTAAAATCTAACTTAGAATTTTTTTGATTAAAAACTTGGCAATAAAAGCCATTCTGACCACAGGTCATTCATTTCAGTGTAACTACAGTTATCTGTTTGATGACTCATTGGAGGACCTGGGCTCGAACGACATCCTCTGAGCTCCTTTCCACCTGTGTCTTCCTGAGTCAAGACTGTTCCTCACTTCGTACAGTTTTCTCTCCTGGACTTAGAAGACGTTCGGTATGTCTCAATAAGAAAGGTAGATACTCTGGGCATCTGGCACAATACTAAAAACACTCAACAACATCAGCTATCATTTCTGTTACTAAATGAGCTCAATTTCTCCCTAGTTAGTTTTACTTGGTAAAGGAGGGAACGCAGCAGGTGAAGTGGTGCTTTTTGTTTCTAGAGGAATAATTCAGTGTAAGGATAAAGAATTTATTCTATATTCTAGTTAAGAAAGGGCTTCCCAGGATTGCCCTGGTGGCCCAGTGGCTAAGACTCCAAGCTCCCAATGCAGGAGACCTGGGTTCAATCCCTGGTCAGGGAATTGATCCCACATGCTATAACTAAAGACCTGCATGGTATAAAAGATCCTGCATGCTGTAACTAAGACCCAGTACAGCCAAATAAACAAATAACTATTTAAAAAAGAAGAAGGAGAAGAACTTGGACATGCACAACCATGCACAAAAACAGCCCTATACTGGTGACTTGTCACTGCAGAGCACTACACTTATAGCACATCCTCAAAACAAATCCCCCAACCCCACCTAAAAGAAAGGGCTTCCCAGGTGGCACAGTAGGAAAGAATCTACCTACAACGCAGGAGGTGCAGGAGATATGGGTTCAGTCCCTGAGTCAGGAAGATTCCCTGGAGAAGGAAATGGCAACCTACTCCAGTATTCTTGCCTAGAGAACTCTATGGAGAGAGGAACCCGGCAGGCTGCAGTCCATGGGGCTGGTTGCAAAGAGTCAGAGATGACTGAGCAACACATTCAGGTCTACTTCAGTCTGTCGCAAAGACCTGGCACTGAGCTATGCAATGTGTGCTGGTCCCATTCGCATTTACCATTGACACTGCCGTTCTGTGCAACTTTAAATGTCACTGGACTCAACAGACACAAATTCAGAAAAAAATGCCCCAGAAACTTTGTAAAAATACAGTTTCTCCTAAAAGTTGACGAGAAATAGGAACTTGTAAATTGATTCTGTGTTTGCTGCCTTGTTTTCATTTCACCCAGAGAGGCTCCTGTCAGTTGTCAGCTAAAGTTTCAGGAGGAGGAGGAGGACCCCAGATCCTTCACTGCAGAGAGCGGAACTTGCCTTCAGCACACTACGAAAGTGTCCCAAAACCCTGTGACACTGTCTCACACAACTGGGCAATGAAAGACAGAGCCTCTTTTCAAGGCTGCTTTATTTTAGTGGTTGGGGAGTCCAGAAAGAACAGTAATGGTCTGTAAAGGTTTTCAGAGGTGGCACATAATGAACTGAAAGAAAACAGGCCTTGAGACAAGATCTGATGTCTCTGAGCAAGTGAGAAAACAAAACCATGATTCCTATCATTATGCCCAAGCTGAGCCACCACAAGATGAGGGACTCTGACGTTAAAGCCAGTCGTGCCAAGAGTCAAGTGAAGCTTCAGCAAAATTGAATACCACACAGAAAACGCGGTAAGGATCCAACTCCTGCTGGCAGGGAATTCACGGAAAACCAATATGAAGATCACTGATGGGAAATTTCATTTTCCAAAGTACAAAGGCTTCTGATGAACACAGAACTTTCTATTCATCCAAGATTTGATCCTACCTCATGCAAAACCCTCTACAGGGCACATTTCTAATATTCTTCACGAGTAGGGTCTAGTGAACTCTCTCCAACCTCCAACTGCACAAACGTGAAGATTAGGGTTTTTCCCCTTACTTTCTACCCCCTCCCTATATGCCTTGCAAATTTAGGTGAGAGTTTCTCAGAAATGCTGAAAGATACACAAAGTTGAGGTACGTCAAAGCCTTTATAGGCATAAGATACACAAGGGTGGAACCATGGAGAACAACAACAACTCAAATCATATCCTGGATCCATTAACAATTACTTAAAAACAATGTAAAAGACAGTGTGCAGGGCCGGGTGGCTCAGTGGTAAAGAATCTGCCTGCCCATACAGGAGACCTGGGTTCAATCCCTGGTCCAGGAAGATCTCCCATGCCACAGAGCAACTAAGCTCATGTGCCCACAGCTACTGAGCCTGTGGTCTAGAGCCTGGGAGCTGCAGCTACTGAAGCCCATGTGCCTAAAGCCTGGGCTCTACAGGAGAAGCCACTGTGATGAGAAGCACACGTCCCACAACCAGAAAGGAGCCCCACGCACTGCAACCAAAGAAGAGCCTCACCAGTAAGGAAGGCCCAGAGCAGCCAGAAAAAAACTAACTATAAAAGGCAGTGTGTATATTGGGGCTTCCCTGGTGGTCCAGTGGGTAAGGACACCGCCTTGCAGTGCAAGGGGTACCGGCTGGATCCCTGGCCTGAGAAGATCCCAGGTGCGCGGAGTGGCTGGACCAATGTGTCCAACTACTGAGCCTTAGCTCTGGAGCACATGCGCCCAGAGCCGGTGCTCTGAGACAACAGAGGCCACTGTGATGGGAGGCCCATGCGGGCTGAAGAACAAAAAGACAAATAAATGAAAGATCAATAGAAGTGGCCAAAAATAAAATATAAAAAATAAAAATAAAAAATATAAAAGGCAGTATATAATATGTAGTACTCAGGGAAGTAGTTTGGACCATTAACTGCCTTGCTAGAATTGCGGTTTTACAATAATAAAATCCATGAACAGACTGGGTAAACTCAGTGGTGATTTTTCTTAAATGTAAATACTCTTACTCCCTCCCCCATTGAAAAGAGCAATTACATTTAAAAAAATATATAAAATCAGAACTGGATGACAGTCAAATCAGTTTCTTTTAAATCCATAAAACTGGGCATATAAAATCACTACGGACTTATTATGGTTGTCTATTTTAAATACCTAGTCCTGTTTTCCTTAACATAAGTATCAAAGTACTGAAAGGCTTAGAAATTTATTCATAAGATACTATAACATATTACTAGCCTCATACTAAAAGAACTTTATGGAAAAGGAATAATAATTTATAAAGCATGTTAGTAAAAACACTGTATATGTTTGCACATCAACATTTAAGAAGAAAGGCCATTTATTTAAAATACTGAAAGTATAATAAATATTTAAAGTATAATAAAAGGGAAGTGTATGACTTTACTCAAACTTTCAGTTTCTAAAAATTTATTAGAACTGAGACTGGAAGTATCAAAGATTAAGTAGAAATTCACATTCAACAAAGTTCCATGGAATTCTCAAAGAAAGCAGGCAAAGGGTCATCTAAGGACATTATTTTAGCCCAAACTGAGTATCATTCAAACAGGGGAGCCAGTGCCTGATATTAACAAAATGCAGTTTTCGACTGGTAAGGTCGGATGACAGCCCATCCTGTCTGCCAAAATTGGTGGATGAGGAATCACCTCATGAAGTCATGCACAAACATGAAATACGCCGTGAAGGTCTCCTGCCATCCCTCAATCGTCACTGTGCTTGGCCAGGCTGACTGCCAGCAGGAATATCTCCCTCTGCAAAACTGTTTCAAAGTAATGACTTGGAGGAAGTGGTGTGCTGATACCATGAAAAAAAAAAATCCCTCAAACACAAAGATAGTTCAAAAAGCATCTGCATATGGCTCAGAGGAAACAAACAGCTCAGCTAATTTCAACTCAAAATAAACCCAAGAGACCCATTTACCTTGGCCATAGCCACACACACACACACATGCAGGAAAACTGAGGGTCAGCAATTATCCAGTGATTTTGTTCTGTGCCAAAGGGGAGGATTATCCATCCTGGGGCCAGGCTGGGTAAAAGAAGCTACCCGCCCCGCCATATGGCTTCCCACACACATTCGCATATATGTAAGGGACTGCACCCCATTCTCTCCATGAGACCAGTGGGCCCTAGAGTCTGACGTTCCCTCCTGAGGCCAGCAGGAGATCAGCACCATCCTGAACCTCTCCCCTGGTCTCTCCATCAACGAAGCCTTTCCTTGGCTCTTCCTTCCACTATGCTGCCTTTACAGAGCGAAGAAAGGACCAAGACACCTAAAATTTTTTTTCTTTTTCTTTTTTTGGGTCAACTTTAGGCTGAAATACATCTACAGTCTTTTAAAATGACCAATATTGAATTTCCAGCTTTTGAGCATTTAAAATATTCTTCGAATTGAGTGAACATATCAGCAGCAAAGACAAGATTCTATTTGGTTTTGAAAACCATTTGGAATTTTCTGTAAAAGCAGCTACTTTTCTGACAGTATAGATGGCGATCACTACTAAAATTTTAGAAAGATCTTTACTTCTATTTTCAAATAACTTTCATTTGAGAGGATCATTAGATATGTCAGCAAACGTCTTTAAATTGTTTTCTTCAGTCCTGGTTTTGTATCACTATGTGGATGTCTTTCTTGCTGACAGGGTGAATAAAGTTCCAAAAAGCCTTCAGTTCTGATCATTTGAGGAAATTCTCACAGCTGAAGACATATTTATTTGATTTGATTTTCATTTTTTGAGAGAGGAAGACAGGAAAGAGTGACTGATTTTTAATATCAGAAACATGTGTCACTGACAATCAACTGGATAGTAGGTTTTTTAGTTTAAAACAGTTAGTCCCCGGATTACATGCGGAGACAATTAAAGTATTTTAGAGGATGCTTCCCCTATCCCTTCATGATATTCAGGTTGGAAGCAGGAAGCAGAGATGTTGTCTCAGCTCAGTAGCCCACCCACAAGGGCAGTTCTATGCTGCCGTTTTGACGTCTGTTTTCTAGGTGGAACACAAGTCGGCAGTCCTCTGCAGCTCATAAAGCCCAGCGTAAACTTTTGGGCTTCTCTGGAAAAAACATGTTGAGTAATAAGGGACAGAATGCTTTCTGGTCAGTGTTTCCAGTGTACCCCGAGAAAAACACAGGCAAAAAAAACTACCCCCCCATATGGCTTCCACACACATTCGCATATATGTAAGGGACTGCACCCCATTCTCTCCATGAGACCAGTGGGCCCTAGAGTCTGACGTTCCCTCCTGAGGCCAGCAGGAGATCAGCACCATCCTGAACCTCTCCCCTGGTCTCTCCATCAACGAAGCCTTTCCTTGGCTCTTCCTTCCACTATGCTGCCTTTACAGAGCGAAGAAAGGACCAAGACACCTAAAATTTTTTTTCTTTTTCTTTTTTTGGGTCAACTTTAGGCTGAAATACATCTACAGTCTTTTAAAATGACCAATATTGAATTTCCAGCTTTTGAGCATTTAAAATATTCTTCGAATTGAGTGAACATATCAGCAGCAAAGACAAGATTCTATTTGGTTTTGAAAACCATTTGGAATTTTCTGTAAAAGCAGCTACTTTTCTGACAGTATAGATGGCGATCACTACTAAAATTTTAGAAAGATCTTTACTTCTATTTTCAAATAACTTTCATTTGAGAGGATCATTAGATATGTCAGCAAACGTCTTTAAATTGTTTTCTTCAGTCCTGGTTTTGTATCACTATGTGGATGTCTTTCTTGCTGACAGGGTGAATAAAGTTCCAAAAAGCCTTCAGTTCTGATCATTTGAGGAAATTCTCACAGCTGAAGACATATTTATTTGATTTGATTTTCATTTTTTGAGAGAGGAAGACAGGAAAGAGTGACTGATTTTTAATATCAGAAACATGTGTCACTGACAATCAACTGGATAGTAGGTTTTTTAGTTTAAAACAGTTAGTCCCCGGATTACATGCGGAGACAATTAAAGTATTTTAGAGGATGCTTCCCCTATCCCTTCATGATATTCAGGTTGGAAGCAGGAAGCAGAGATGTTGTCTCAGCTCAGTAGCCCACCCACAAGGGCAGTTCTATGCTGCCGTTTTTGACGTCTGTCTCTCTAGGTGGAACACAAGTCGGCAGTCCTCTGCAGCTCATAAAGCCCAGCGTAAACTTTTGGGCTTCTCTGGAAAAAACATGTTGAGTAATAAGGGACAGAATGCTTTCTGGTCAGTGTTTCCAGTGTAATTCTCTGGCCAGAAGAAATACCAAATCACAGGCATCTGGAAAAGAGAGATGTCCCAGAAAGAACAATGGTCCTACACAGCTTGCGAGTGCTGACCCCCGAAAGGCTCGTTTCCTGCTGTCTGCTTCCTGCGGGCTACAGACACTGTGGCCATTTCGACCAGACTTAACCCAGTGACGGGCAGACCTCTAGGGCAGTGCACGACTTCTAGGGATTGAAATGTTGGTCGGATCACCTTGAGGACATAGGCGAAGAGGGTGTCCATGATGAAAGGGTGAACAGGCAGACTTGGTCAGGAGGCCAGTGGTTGCCAAGGAGGAGGAGGAGGAACAAACAATTTCTAGCCTAAGTGTTTGCCATGATGACAGTCTGAAAGTAACTTTCTTATTGTTTCATGGATGCAAGCACTGGAATGTCTCATCTAGTCTTATCCTTAATGATATCTGGAGATCATCCTCTGGCTAATCTTAATATTAATGTTGTGAGAGTAGATCTAAGAAGACCTTTACAGCCTTAAAATATTCTTTGGATCTATTGTTAATAACCAACTGAAAAAGTATAAGATGTCCCACCTAAACTAACTGCTCAGGGTACTCTCTACCTGGTTCCAGTGTCGTTTGCTGGAAGCTTTCTCTATCCCTTTTTTTTTTCCAAATAAAACTTCTGCTGCACGAGACTCTGAGTGATGGAAGCCATATCTTTTGGTCCCGAGCTGAAATGTTCTCCTTTGGAGGTCGCGAATTCTATGCCGTTCACCGTAAGCTATTTACTGTCATCCATCATCGGCAGTGACAGTGACAGGAGGCGGTGTGGTCTGCGAGGCGCACACCATGTGATGGTAGCGTTTCCCAAAGGCATCATTCAGCTTGCGAAAGGTCGCGAATGTTGGCTAGTCGAAGTAAACAGCACCTGGAAGCAGAAGCATGTTGTCTCAGCTCAGTAGCCACCCACAAGGGCAGTTCTATGCTGCCGTTTTGACGTCTGTCTCTAGGTGGAACACAAGTCGGCAGTCCTCTGCAGCTCATAAAGCCCAGCGTAAACTTTTGGGCTTCTCTGGAAAAAACATGTTGAGTAATAAGGGACAGAATGCTTTCTGGTCAGTGTTTCCAGTGTAATTCTCTGGCCAGAAGAAATACCAAATCACAGGCATCTGGAAAAGAGAGATGTCCCAGAAAGAACAATGGTCCTACACAGCTTGCGAGTGCTGACCCCCGAAAGGCTCGTTTCCTGCTGTCTGCTTCCTGCGGGCTACAGACACTGTGGCCATTTCGACCAGACTTAACCCAGTGACGGGCAGACCTCTAGGGCAGTGCACGACTTCTAGGGATTGAAATGTTGGTCGGATCACCTTGAGGACATAGGCGAAGAGGGTGTCCATGATGAAAGGGTGAACAGGCAGACTTGGTCAGGAGGCCAGTGGTTGCCAAGGAGGAGGAGGAGGAACAAACAATTTCTAGCCTAAGTGTTTGCCATGATGACAGTCTGAAAGTAACTTTCTTATTGTTTCATGGATGCAAGCACTGGAATGTCTCATCTAGTCTTATCCTTAATGATATCTGGAGATCATCCTCTGGCTAATCTTAATATTAATGTTGTGAGAGTAGATCTAAGAAGACCTTTACAGCCTTAAAATATTCTTTGGATCTATTGTTAATAACCAACTGAAAAAGTATAAGATGTCCCACCTAAACTAACTGCTCAGGGTACTCTCTACCTGGTTCCAGTGTCGTTTGCTGGAAGCTTTCTCTATCCCTTTTTTTTTTCCAAATAAAACTTCTGCTGCACGAGACTCTGAGTGATGGAAGCCATATCTTTTGGTCCCGAGCTGAAATGTTCTCCTTTGGAGGTCGCGAATTCTATGCCGTTCACCGTAAGCTATTTACTGTCATCCATCATCGGCAGTGACAGTGACAGGAGGCGGTGTGGTCTGCGAGGACGCACACCATGTGATGGTAGCGTTTCCCAAAGGCATCATTCAGCTTCAGAAAATAAACAGAAAGTCTGCTGGCATATCTGGCTTTAGTGTATACAGCACGCAGTGCTTCCTTGGCATAAGGTACCAGAAAGTAAACAAGCCACACTGAGAACTAAGGCAAAGGTGGAAAGGGCATGACTGAGAAAAGCACGGGTTCCAGAAAGGTCTCTGAGGTTTCATTTCCAAAGTTCTTAGCCACATAATTTCTTTTCTGGATCTTCACAGTGACTAACAGGTCTTAGAAAATGAATTGGTGTACTAGGTGGAAAATGCCAGAAGTCCTCAGGTCTCTTCTACAGTGTGAAGTTTTATTTAACCCTCTCTTCATGAGTCCCGTTTTCAGACTAATTTAAAATTCCTTAATTACAAGTCCTTCCTTGGTGCGCACATTCCCCTTTGCAGCTAGACTGCAGTTGTGCGTGGGTGTTCAGCCACTCAGACGTCTCCAACTGTTTGTGACTCCATGGACTGCAGCCCTCCAGGCTCCTCCACTCATGGAATGTTCCAAGCAAGACTCCTGGGGTGGTTTCCAATTCCTCTTCCAGGGGATCTTCCCAACCCAGGGACTGAACCTGAGTCTCTTGCATTGGCAGATGGATTTCTTACCACTGAGCCACCAAAGAATCCCAAGCCATGGCCAACTGGACAAGAGCAGACCCCGTCCACAAGTGGCCAGTCTTCAGGCAGGGGAGCACACTGAACTGGCTGACCATGAAAAGCTTCCCTCAGAGGGGGCAGTCAGGTTCCTCTCAGTCTCAGAAGGATGAAGGGGGGGTCAAGGAGAAGGAGGGGCAGTCAGCTGACGGCACCAGGCCAGGGACAGAAAGGAACAGCTGACCAGTTAAACAGTGGACACGGGGAAAGAGGAGATGATCTGTCTCGTGCCACATTGTGGTTTTCCAGGTTCCTAAACTGCATCTGAGCCTTCAGTAATTTTAACAGTGTTAATAGTAACAACACCAACAATAACAGTGAAAGTTCTCTGCACTCTTACTGTGGGCTAAGGAGCTAGGCCCTTTCACAAATATTAATTCCATTGTTTTCATCGCAATTCTAAGATGTAGATGATGAGGATGGCAATGGGGCACGGAGAAGTTAAGTAACTTGACTGAGGCTACACAGTATGCCAGGGTAGAGACACAGCCTGAACTCACATGGCCTGTTCCAGAGTCCATGCTTCCAAGCAGTACATGCCTCCTTGTGGAGCTAGTCCTCGTTCCCCTTTCTAACCTCCCTGGAAAGGTGCATGACTGAGAAAAGCACGGGTTCCAGAAAGGTCTCTGAGGTTTCATTTCCAAAGTTCTTAGCCACATAATTTCTTTTCTGGATCTTCACAGTGACTAACAGGTCTTAGAAAATGAATTGGTGTACTAGGTGGAAAATGCCAGAAGTCCTCAGGTCTCTTCTACAGTGTGAAGTTTTATTTAACCCTCTCTTCATGAGTCCCGTTTTCAGACTAATTTAAAATTCCTTAATTACAAGTCCTTCCTTGGTGCGCACATTCCCCTTTGCAGCTAGACTGCAGTTGTGCGTGGGTGTTCAGCCACTCAGACGTCTCCAACTGTTTGTGACTCCATGGACTGCAGCCCTCCAGGCTCCTCCACTCATGGAATGTTCCAAGCAAGACTCCTGGGGTGGTTTCCAATTCCTCTTCCAGGGGATCTTCCCAACCCAGGGACTGAACCTGAGTCTCTTGCATTGGCAGATGGATTTCTTACCACTGAGCCACCAAAGAATCCCAAGCCATGGCCAACTGGACAAGAGCAGACCCCGTCCACAAGTGGCCAGTCTTCAGGCAGGGGAGCACACTGAACTGGCTGACCATGAAAAGCTTCCCTCAGAGGGGGCAGTCAGGTTCCTCTCAGTCTCAGAAGGATGAAGGGGGGGTCAAGGAGAAGGAGGGGCAGTCAGCTGACGGCACCAGGCCAGGGACAGAAAGGAACAGCTGACCAGTTAAACAGTGGACACGGGGAAAGAGGAGATGATCTGTCTCGTGCCACATTGTGGTTTTCCAGGTTCCTAAACTGCATCTGAGCCTTCAGTAATTTTAACAGTGTTAATAGTAACAACACCAACAATAACAGTGAAAGTTCTCTGCACTCTTACTGTGGGCTAAGGAGCTAGGCCCTTTCACAAATATTAATTCCATTGTTTTCATCGCAATTCTAAGATGTAGATGATGAGGATGGCAATGGGGCACGGAGAAGTTAAGTAACTTGACTGAGGCTACACAGTATGCCAGGGGTAGAGACACAGCCTGAACTCACATGGCCTGTTCCAGAGTCCATGCTTCCAAGCAGTACATGCCTCCTTGTGGAGCTAGTCCTGCGTTCCCCCTTTCTAACCTCCCTAAAACAAAGGCCCTCTACTAGAG
This sequence comes from Tragulus kanchil, assembly GCA_022376925.1. Classification (NCBI taxonomy): domain Eukaryota; kingdom Metazoa; phylum Chordata; class Mammalia; order Artiodactyla; family Tragulidae; genus Tragulus; species Tragulus kanchil. The sequence continues at coordinate 272,533,830 of JAIOJX010000026.1, forward strand.
AGGCCTGACAGAGGGTCTGTTTCTTGTTCCCCTACTGTCTCACACCTAGCATTTTCCTCGGCGCCATGTGTCCTGAATCTTAGTAACTTAAGTACATATGTATTAAATCAAGAATCATTGAATGCTTACTCTGTGCCAGGAGCTGCTACGAGCTCTCATGAACCTTTCCTTGGTGGAAAGGGAATGGTCTGCACATCCCATCACACTAGACTGTGCTTCCAGCGTCTGTTCTGTTAGGTCACACTTTCAGGACCTTATGCATGACGGGGACAATGACATCCCATCTTTGTACATATTTTAGTTCTGTTTTGTATAATACTGTGTTGTGCCCTGAGCTCATTGATAAAATAATGTCTAAAAAGCACATTTAAAAATGTTATCCATCCTTAAAAAACAAAAAATAGAATTACCATATAATCCCGCAATCCCACTCTGGGCTTATATCCAGAGAAAACCATAATCCCCAAAGATACAAGAACCCTTTGCCCAGTGTTCACTGCATCACTATTTATAATAGCTGAAACATGGCAATGTCTCGGTTGGAGGCAACTGAAATGTCCATCAACAGATGGATGGAAAGAAGACGTGGTGTATATATATGTATACATATATGCACATATACACACAATTATGTATATACTATATATATACACAATGGAATATTACTCAGCCATAAAAATGAATGAAACAATACCATGTGCAGCAATATGCATGGACCTAGAGATTATCATATTAAGTGAAGTAAGAGATAAATATATGATATCACTTATATGTGGAATCTGAAACAATGATACAAATGAACTTATTTACAAAGGAGAAATAGGAAAACATAGACATAGAAAAGTCTATGATTACCAAAGGGGATGGAGGGAGGGGACAGGGGAAAGATAAATTAGGAGTTAGGGATTAACATATACACACTACTATAAATAAAGTAGATAATCAACAAGGACCTACTGTGTAGCATAGTGAAGCATACTCAGTATCTTGTAATAATCTATAATGGAAAAGAATCTGAAAAAGAACATATCTATATCTATGTACACACATAAACGTGTACAACTGAATCACTCTGATATATACTTGAAACTAACATAAGATCATAAATAAACTAAACTTCAATAAAAAGTAAATCACCCAAACAAAAACAGATATGGCAAGCTTTGGCTCCCTGACCCTTCCCTGGGGTTTCAAACGTCCTTCCTAAGTTTCAGAGGTCTTCCTTCCTAGGATGCCGGGTTCGAGTGAGGCCATGGGGGGGGCAACAAGTTCCGCTCGTGCTGGCTGGGAACAGCTTGGAAAGCATTTGTGCCCAGGGGGTGCTGCCAGGTTCTCCCCGGCACTGCAGAGCAGCGCTGGTTCCGGCAAGGCACCTCAGGAGTGTGAGCCACGGCCTGTCCTCTGTCCCGCCAGGCTCACTGGTAGCCGCTCGTTCACTGTATGGACCCCATCACCACCAAATGGTGTTCACGTGTGTCTGCAGCTCTCACACGATGAGCACTCCCAGATACTGGGTGTCACGTCATCTCATGTCTACACCCCGACAGCACTCACAACCCTGTTCTTCCTACTGGGTGGAAACACACACCTGATTATTTGGAATGTTTCTTTTTGGCCCTTCTCTCTCTCTCTCTCTCTTTCTATATATATATATATATATATACACACTCTCTCTCTATATATATATGTGCGTATATGTGCTCAACTTTTGAATCCAGTTTTTTGTTATCCTTTCAGGCCACTAAATGTTCTTTGAAAACATGAATTTTAATGACTGCATGATATTCTACTCCAAAATTTAACATTCTTCTGTTGCTGTCATCTAGTTATCTCTTATTTTGATTTTATACATGTGCTAGTATCAGTATCATCATATACAAACTGTTGTGCTCAGCTAGGATTATGCCACAGAATAAATTACAGAAACAGAAGTCTTGAAGCACTTTGAACAATTTAAACTCTCTTGAAACACAGTGCAAAGGAATAAAACTTCCTCTGGAATCATGAAGAATGTCCCGTTCACCATACTCTTGCCAACACTGAATATTAACCTACTGTGTAGCATAGTGAAGCATACTCAGTATCTTGTAATAATCTATAATGGAAAAGAATCTGAAAAAGAACATATCTATATCTATGTACACACATAAACGTGTACAACTGAATCACTCTGATATATACTTGAAACTAACATAAGATCATAAATAAACTAAACTTCAATAAAAAGTAAATCACCCAAACAAAAACAGATATGGCAAGCTTTGGCTCCCTGACCCTTCCCTGGGGTTTCAAACGTCCTTCCTAAGTTTCAGAGGTCTTCCTTCCTAGGATGCCGGGTTCGAGTGAGGCCATGGGGGGGGCAACAAGTTCCGCTCGTGCTGGCTGGGAACAGCTTGGAAAGCATTTGTGCCCAGGGGGTGCTGCCAGGTTCTCCCCGGCACTGCAGAGCAGCGCTGGTTCCGGCAAGGCACCTCAGGAGTGTGAGCCACGGCCTGTCCTCTGTCCCGCCAGGCTCACTGGTAGCCGCTCGTTCACTGTATGGACCCCATCACCACCAAATGGTGTTCACGTGTGTCTGCAGCTCTCACACGATGAGCACTCCCAGATACTGGGTGTCACGTCATCTCATGTCTACACCCCGACAGCACTCACAACCCTGTTCTTCCTACTGGGTGGAAACACACACCTGATTATTTGGAATGTTTCTTTTTGGCCCTTCTCTCTCTCTCTCTCTCTTTCTATATATATATATATATATATACACACTCTCTCTCTATATATATATGTGCGTATATGTGCTCAACTTTTGAATCCAGTTTTTTGTTATCCTTTCAGGCCACTAAATGTTCTTTGAAAACATGAATTTTAATGACTGCATGATATTCTACTCCAAAATTTAACATTCTTCTGTTGCTGTCATCTAGTTATCTCTTATTTTGATTTTATACATGTGCTAGTATCAGTATCATCATATACAAACTGTTGTGCTCAGCTAGGATTATGCCACAGAATAAATTACAGAAACAGAAGTCTTGAAGCACTTTGAACAATTTAAACTCTCTTGAAACACAGTGCAAAGGAATAAAACTTCCTCTGGAATCATGAAGAATGTCCCGTTCACCATACTCTTGCCAACACTGAATATTAACAGATTTAGAAAAGCTTTATATTAATTCGCTTTCTTCACTGGGTCAGAGCAGAGTATATATTGAAATTCTATGCTCCCAAGTAAATGTCAGAAAGGCCATTTACAAACAGGAGTAAAACAAGCCTATGATCAGTAGTCCCCAACTTCAAGCACTTAAAGCCTTAAAATGCCTTAGAATTTTAGAAATGGAAATTATTTTAGAGATCACTGAGTAAACTGTTTCAGTTTATAAATAAGGTAACCAAAGCTCAAAGAGCGATTAGGGACCTGGGAAATGTATTCAGGTTAGAACGAGAATCTCACTGTCAAGCCCTGTGAGTCATTTTTTACAAAAGGTTGACAACTTAACAGAAGCAAAAGCCATTGTTGCCAGAGTGAAAGTATAAAGGGAAAAAAGCATACAATATTTGAAAAGGAAAACATTACTGTTCTAAATTCTATTTTATCTTCATCAAATCAGAACAACTTGTTTTAAAGACAAAAGCAAAAACTCACATCCAAGTACTACTGTGGCCTTAAGATTCTTGCTTAAATCTGTCATAGATATTTTTCCCCATGAGCATGAAAACATTCAGCAGTGATCTATTACTTCTCGTCTAGCCAGGAACTGTGCTGGTGCTGGAGTAGCAGGGAGATGCAAACCCAGGTCAGAAGTGAGGAATTCATTCTTGAGGGATGGGAGGCAGGGAGATACGTGAGCCAATAATCATAATGCGTGTGACTGGGTGGCTATGGGTACAAAGGTGTCCAGGGGTGGCGGAGCAGTGGGCGTGGAAGGCTTCGCAGAGGGACCGGCCGTGAGCCGTGCCTGTGCCTGAAGGAAGGCAGTCTGCTGAGCAGAGGAGGGAGGGGAGCCTCCCGGGCAGCAAGAGAGCAAGCCTGCTCCTCAGACGCAGCTGAAACACGGCAGCCCGGGGAGAGGAGGCTGGAAAGGTGTTCTGGGCTAGGGCAGTGTTCGATTTGGACTCCCAAACTGGAGGTGCTGGGGTCCCACAAAGGATGTTTAAGCGGGGAAAGGAATAAAACTTCCTCTGGAATCATGAAGAATGTCCCGTTCACCATACTCTTGCCAACACTGAATATTAACAGATTTAGAAAAGCTTTATATTAATTCGCTTTCTTCACTGGGTCAGAGCAGAGTATATATTGAAATTCTATGCTCCCAAGTAAATGTCAGAAAGGCCATTTACAAACAGGAGTAAAACAAGCCTATGATCAGTAGTCCCCAACTTCAAGCACTTAAAGCCTTAAAATGCCTTAGAATTTTAGAAATGGAAATTATTTTAGAGATCACTGAGTAAACTGTTTCAGTTTATAAATAAGGTAACCAAAGCTCAAAGAGCGATTAGGGACCTGGGAAATGTATTCAGGTTAGAACGAGAATCTCACTGTCAAGCCCTGTGAGTCATTTTTTACAAAAGGTTGACAACTTAACAGAAGCAAAAGCCATTGTTGCCAGAGTGAAAGTATAAAGGGAAAAAAGCATACAATATTTGAAAAGGAAAACATTACTGTTCTAAATTCTATTTTATCTTCATCAAATCAGAACAACTTGTTTTAAAGACAAAAGCAAAAACTCACATCCAAGTACTACTGTGGCCTTAAGATTCTTGCTTAAATCTGTCATAGATATTTTTCCCCATGAGCATGAAAACATTCAGCAGTGATCTATTACTTCTCGTCTAGCCAGGAACTGTGCTGGTGCTGGAGTAGCAGGGAGATGCAAACCCAGGTCAGAAGTGAGGAATTCATTCTTGAGGGATGGGAGGCAGGGAGATACGTGAGCCAATAATCATAATGCGTGTGACTGGGTGGCTATGGGTACAAAGGTGTCCAGGGGTGGCGGAGCAGTGGGCGTGGAAGGCTTCGCAGAGGGACCGGCCGTGAGCCGTGCCTGTGCCTGAAGGAAGGCAGTCTGCTGAGCAGAGGAGGGAGGGGAGCCTCCCGGGCAGCAAGAGAGCAAGCCTGCTCCTCAGACGCAGCTGAAACACGGCAGCCCGGGGAGAGGAGGCTGGAAAGGTGTTCTGGGCTAGGGCAGTGTTCGGGGATTTGGACTCCCAAACTGGAGGTGCTGGGGTCCCACAAAGGATGTTTAAGCGGGGGTGTCATGGTCACATCGTGCTTTGTCAGTCAGCTCACTCTGATGGCAGGAGGGGAAGGGCTGGAGTCTCTGAAGGAAGGAGACGCAGCTGCACTGGTCCATCCTCCTGGCTCTGAAGGTGCAAATCAGGGAAGAGGCAGAGGAGATGGAAAAGGGGAGATGGATTGGAGTAATACTGAATGCTAATTGAGACACAGAGACACAGAGATTGATCAGGCAGGGGAGCCATTTATGGGATGAGGAAGGCAGAAGGAGATCTGGGTGGTGAAGGAAGGGACTTGCTCCTCTTGAGCTTGAGATCTAGCAAGACACCAGGTATACCCAGAAAGCAAATGTAAACACAGTCTGGAGACCAGGGAAGAACAAGCAACATCACAGGCCAGCACAATCAGGACAGGGCTAACTCCTCAACCCTCCTCTATGTCCTTTCTCTCGTCTGCAGGCAGGGAGAGAAGCAGCACTGCCCGTTAGAAACGTGCTAGCTGTCTACACCATTTACAGGTTTCCAGTACACACATTAAAAAAAGTGACAGGTGGGCTTCCCTAGTGGTCCAGTGGGTAGGGATACCACCTTGCAGTGCAAGGGGCGCCAGTTCGATTCCTGGCCTGGGAAGATCCCATATGCCGCGGAGCGGCTGGACCGATGTGTCCAATTACCTAGCCGGAGCTCTGGAGCGCATGCGCCCAGAGCCGGGGCTCTGCAAGGAGCGAGGCCACCGCGATGGGAGGCCCACACAGGCCAAAGAACAAAGACGGATGAAAATAAATAAACGAAAGACCAATAGAAGTGGTCAAAAAAAAAAAAGTGACAGGTAAAATTAAGAATATGTTTTATTTCACCCCATATATCTAAAAGATCATTTCAACTGAATTCATATTAAGATGATTAAGACATTTTACAGCCTTCCAAAACTAAGTCTTCAAATCCTACATACACTTTACACCTACAGCCCACCTCAATTCTATCAGCTGTCTTTCAAGCAGTCACGGCCCTGGACCACACAGGAGTGCCTGGTGAGCCACAGGGGTGACTGAGGCACAAGCATGACATTTTTCTAGGCCTTGGAATTAAACAGAACTTGATTTTACAGATGAGAGAACCATGAGGAACCTGCTGGGCCTCCCAAACCACTACCTACTCCACCCTGCTTCTCGCACTCTGGGAGGCAGCAGCAAAGGGGCAATGTGACATGTGGAGGGAAGCTTGGGAGGGGTAAAGGGCAGAGACTACCCCTCTAAACTTTACTTATTAGGTCATCAAGTACCCTGGAAGCAGTCTGACTGAACCAGAACTGTTGTCTCATCATCCGTGCATGTGTCTGGTCTCCCAATAAGCTTCCTAAGGCAGCAGCTTCCAAATGTTAAACATTTGCAGACTGACTTCATAATTTCGGAGTGGCTGCGTATCACCCAAACTAGATTATTCACTTAATATGTATATTTAACCCTAAAAAAATCCAAAGTCATAACTGAGTGTCATCCTAAGTGACTAGATCCACAAAACGATTAATCACTTGTGCTGTTATAGATTTTGGCTAGCACACAGGATAACCAGGGGATAATCTCCTCCCAAGCTCGCTCACACGTCGGCAGGATTCAGTTCCTCATTGGCTCTGGGGCAAAGGCCTCCGTCCATCCTGTGCCGTACGGTTCTCTCAGAACATGCTGGCTGACCTCCCTCACGGTGAGCAAGAGAGTGAGTGAAAGCCACCCAGATGGAAATCGCAGTCTTGTATATTAAACCTCAGAAGCAACATCCCATCCTCTCTGCTGCATCTTGTTCACTGTGAGTCACTAAATCTAGCTCATATTAAGGGGAGATATTTAAATAAAGGTGTGAATTCCAGGAAGTGGGAATCTTAGAAGCGGCCTACCATATTATGATGGAAAATATCAATGACCTCTGTTGGTGATGAGGTCACAAGTGGTGCTGAAACTATTGCAGTTTGGTGGCTACGTTCAAAGGAAATGCAAATGTGCAGTTAGGGGCTAGCAGAAATAGAAGTGCATGATGTCCACCAACTTCAGGTTAAACCCTCCCTGTGTTAAAGGACTCAGCCCACCTCACACCACCTACAAATCAGTCTGACGCTTTGTGCACAGGCACAAGAACTCCTCACATACCCTTGGAACTACCATGTGTGGGTGTTTGCTGTGTGTGTGAAAGGATCCTTTTTTTCCCCTTAGCCATGTGGTACTGCTAGGCCAACTCGGAAAGAAATCGGCTCTGAAAACTGTTCCCACAGCTGCCAAGAGCAAGTGTTTGGCACTAGTAAATCAAGATTAGGGGAGCTTGGCTTACAATGAAACTTCCACCTCCTCTGGGCAGGTGGTCAGCAACTGCTCTCACGAGGCAAACAAGCCCTATTTCCCAGAGACAGCCATTTGTCTCATGACAGGTAGGACAGGAGTAGAAGTCAAGTAGAGGAGAGATGTTGGAGTCCTAAAAAAATATCCAATCTTTTGAAACTAGGGCCCTCTGAAAACACAAGACAGAACTGTGTTTCTAGGGGCCCTGTGTGACCTCTGCTAATTATCTTCCCAAAGACAGCCACTACAGGTGCATTCCTTCTAGGTGATGAAGAACAGCCTAGAATGCTAACAACAGGCCCAGAGCCGAGAACCAGTGACCCTGAGACACAATGAGAGTTTAAATTTTGCCCTCTTCGGCCCTCGTCAAGTTTCACCATCAGACTTCCTTGGTGGTGCAGTGGTTAAGAATCTGCCTGCCAGTGCAGGGGACACAGGTTCAATCCCTGGTCCGGGAAGATGCCACATGCCAAAGGGCAACTAAGCCTGTGTGCCTTGACTACTGAAGACTGTGCTCTAGAGCCTGTGCGCTGCAACACGAGAAGCCACCACAATGTGAAACCCACACACTGCAACTACAGAAACCTTGTGCGCAGCAATGAAGACCCAGTGCAGCCAAAAGTAAATAAATAAACTTTAAAACATTTGTCATCACTGGCTCACAGTGTCCCATTTGATTCCATTTTATTGGGGGTGAGACAGGAGTTAAGTTCAAAATATTTAACCAGTAAGGCACAGGCACTGACCAATCCAAAGAATGTCAGATGCTGCAGCAGCGTCCTGGGGGTAAGCACCCCCTGAGGTGCCAGGCACTAATCCCTAGTTATGCGAGAGGTCCTGAGGAGCTGGGGGTGGACTTGGGTGCCTGGCGTTGGTGATGAGTCACCAACAGGTTTTGAAGCATCTCAGTATTTTAGTCGCTGGCTGTACCAGTGCGAACAGCCTGATTATCATCTGCGGAGGTGGGGGGCTGCTCCTCCCCTGGGTCCTCACGGAAGGGTCCAGTGTGGGAGCTGGCCCTGTGGCCCTCCAGCCTTCCGTCTGACTTGTACTGTAGGAATGGAGTCCAGCTCTTCTTTCTGAGTCTTGAACTGAGGCCAATGCCTCCAGGTCCTGGACCACTCCCAGGGCTCTCAGAAGCCCCTGTTCAGGCCTCCTCAGGGCTGGCTGCCTGCAGCCTCCCCGCTCCCCGGCCCCTTCCAGGAGCAGCATGGAGCTGCTGTTGACTGGCACCGGTGGACTTCTGCACAAGAGAGAGAGGGGCGCTTCCTGTGGGGCTAGTGGAGGGGCATGCTCCTCGTCCACAGCCATCACACCACCCAGGCAGCCCCACCACCTTAAGGGGCAGAGATGAAAAGAGAGACTTCTTCTCATGTATCTTCTCATTTCAAGGACTGGTTTAGTAACTACCTGAAAGGCTGGAAAGGCGCCCATGTTCTAGTTCATGATAAAGAGGTCATTCTGAGGTGCTGCTTGGTTTGTATTATTTTACTGAAATGCTCTGGTTGGTTTACTTTGCTCATGTTTCTCAGAGGCAGAGTAGGGGAGGCTTTGGCTACTGGTTGCCCTGGGTCTGAATTCTGGCTCTGGGGACTGCAGGTCAATCCCATCCCCTCTGAGGCAGTGTACTGGTTTGGGCAAAAGTTCATTCTGGTTTTTCCATAACATTGTACAGAAAGACCAGGATGAACTTTTTGGCCATGCCAATACGTATCTCTGTAAACAAGGCTCACACAACGCCTGGTCGATGATCTAATGAGACAAAGGCAAAATCGACAGATGTTCTTGTAAACTGAGCACAAAACTGAGAATAAAAACGTTCAGTCTCTCTTTGAGGTAGGAGCTGTTATTCCAGTGTACCAATTTAGGCATTTAAAAAATATATCCTTCTTATTCACTCAAGCTGACTAAAAAGCAAACGAAGAACAAATTTAGAGGTCAAAAAGTAAGTTTTTTATGGACTTACGTCAAACCCAGGAGAACTCAGAATTCTCCCCACTGAATGAAGTTATCATATCTCCTGTTTTCCAGGAAAACAGCTAATATTCATTAATTCATTAATATTTGTATAGGGCGTCCCTGGTGGTCCAGTGGGTAGAGACACCTCCTTGCAGTGCAAGGGGTGCCGGTTCAATCCCTAGCCTGGGAAGATCCCACGTGCCGTGGAGCGGCTGGACCGATGTGTCCAATTATGGAGCCAGTGCTCCAGAGCGCATGCGCCGGGAGCTGGTGCTCTGCAGTGAGAGGGGCCGCTGAGATGGGAGGCCCACACAGGCCAAAAGAACAAAGATGGACGAAATTGGATGGATGGAAGACCAACAGAAGTGGCCAAACAAAAACAAACAAAAGAATTTCTATAACTAGCTAACATTTGTTTCAATTACAATAAAAGCAATTTCAATTATCAAGATATTACTATATATACAAAAACATTAAAATATGCAAAGAACCTTATATCATTTTCTTTAATTATATTGACATAAATGCAAAGAAAACCTTGATTTGTTTAAATACTGAGCATTTGAACAAAAACAAACCTTGCTTTTGCCTACTTTGCTAAAAATTTTTTTCTTAAAATAATTATGGGGACTTCCCTGGTGGTCCAGTGGTTAAGATTCTGCATTTCTACAGCAGGGGGTTTAAATCTGATCTCTGGTTGGGGAACTAAGATCCCACATGTGGCGTGACCCACACCCCACCCCGGAAAAAGAGAATTATAGAATCCCTAAGGCTTAAACAGTAAAAGGCAAGGCCTAAAACAAAAATCCTGATCCTTCCACTCTTGTTTACTTAAGTAAACTCTCTCTCTGATTTCAGTCCCAGAAATCAACCAATGAATAAGTCTTTAAACAGAGCCCCAGTTTGTGTTTTTATAGGAGTTTTAGAAGCTACAGATGTACCCAGAGGTAATATTCAACCATTAAGACCAGTAAGGAAGATTAATTTCTTCTGGGATTCTATCTCCTATGTGTAGACACATGTCCAACTGTCTATTCAGCAACTCCGTGTAATATCTGTCCAATGACCTCTCACGCTCAGCACATTCCCAACTAAACACAGATCTCCCGCTACTCCCCACCCCACCCCAACTTTGCTCTACTTACAACCTTCCCCACCTCAGTCTGATGGCATTTCTATTCCTTCTAGGCCTAGAGCAAAGCCTGTGGAGTCTTTCTCGACTCCTCTCTTCCACGTATCACCATTCAATCCAACAGGCAATTTTATCCCACTGTCAAAATAACCAGACTCTGCACTATTCGCAACAGCCAAGACATGGAAACAACGTAGATGTCCATCAACAGATGAATGGATACAGAAGATGTGGTACACTGGTACAATGGAATACTACTCAGCCATAAAAAAGAATGAAAGAATGTCACTGGCAGCAGCATGGATGGAGGCAGAGATTACCAAATTGTGTGAAGTAAGCCAGAAAGAGAAGGGCAGATACTAGATGATGTCACTCATATGCGGAATCTAAAATACAACACAAATGAACATATCAACAAAACATAGACTGTTGCTGTATGTCTGACTCACACAGAACAGACTTGAGGTTGCCAATACTTTGAACAAGAAAAACAACGAACAGAAAAAAACAGGCTCTGATTACTCTGTTTACTAGGGCTGCCACCGTGGTCTAAGGCACTGTCACCTCTCACCAGAGTACTGCAACAGTCTCTCTCTTCAACTCTTGCTCTCCTGTCCTGTATTCTCAATACAGGACCTAGAGGCGTACTTTAAAGCACAAAGTCAGAGCATCCACTCTCCACGGCTCGAAGTCCTCCCAAAGCTTGCTCTCACTCTTGAGGAGAAGCCAGCATCCTACAAAGCCTTGCAGGACCTCCCCCTACTTCCCTCCTCATCACCCTGGTCACACCGTCTCCTCCTTGTTCCTTGAATACGCCAGGCCTGCTCCTGCCTGCCAAGCAATAGCTTTAAACAGAGCCCCAGTTTGTGTTTTTATAGGAGTTTTAGAAGCTACAGATGTACCCAGAGGTAATATTCAACCATTAAGACCAGTAAGGAAGATTAATTTCTTCTGGGATTCTATCTCCTATGTGTAGACACATGTCCAACTGTCTATTCAGCAACTCCGTGTAATATCTGTCCAATGACCTCTCACGCTCAGCACATTCCCAACTAAACACAGATCTCCCGCTACTCCCCACCCCACCCCAACTTTGCTCTACTTACAACCTTCCCCACCTCAGTCTGATGGCATTTCTATTCCTTCTAGGCCTAGAGCAAAGCCTGTGGAGTCTTTCTCGACTCCTCTCTTCCACGTATCACCATTCAATCCAACAGGCAATTTTATCCCACTGTCAAAATAACCAGACTCTGCACTATTCGCAACAGCCAAGACATGGAAACAACGTAGATGTCCATCAACAGATGAATGGATACAGAAGATGTGGTACACTGGTACAATGGAATACTACTCAGCCATAAAAAAGAATGAAAGAATGTCACTGGCAGCAGCATGGATGGAGGCAGAGATTACCAAATTGTGTGAAGTAAGCCAGAAAGAGAAGGGCAGATACTAGATGATGTCACTCATATGCGGAATCTAAAATACAACACAAATGAACATATCAACAAAACATAGACTGTTGCTGTATGTCTGACTCACACAGAACAGACTTGAGGTTGCCAATACTTTGAACAAGAAAAACAACGAACAGAAAAAAACAGGCTCTGATTACTCTGTTTACTAGGGCTGCCACCGTGGTCTAAGGCACTGTCACCTCTCACCAGAGTACTGCAACAGTCTCTCTCTTCAACTCTTGCTCTCCTGTCCTGTATTCTCAATACAGGACCTAGAGGCGTACTTTAAAGCACAAAGTCAGAGCATCCACTCTCCACGGCTCGAAGTCCTCCCAAAGCTTGCTCTCACTCTTGAGGAGAAGCCAGCATCCTACAAAGCCTTGCAGGACCTCCCCCTACTTCCCTCCTCATCACCCTGGTCACACCGTCTCCTCCTTGTTCCTTGAATACGCCAGGCCTGCTCCTGCCTCAAGGACCCAAGCAATAGCCAGGTGAATTCTATCACCTCTTCCAAGTCCTTACTCAAAAGCTGCCTTCTCCGTGACAATCACCCTTCCCACCCAACAGAAATTCGTACACCCAACCTGCCTTCCTGCCCTTTCCACCCAGCTGCACTTCTTCCCTAGTCCTAGTTACTCTCTAACCTTGTAACAGACTAGGAAACATTATTTTATTAGATTTATGTTATTATCTGCATCTCATACCTATATGGAAGGTGCTCAATAAATATTTCTGAATTAAGGCAAAATGCCCCCCAAAAGGCGAAAAATTAAAAAAAAAAATAAAGGGCCCCCAAAGTGGCTCATAATGTCCAGTTACAGGACCCATATGTTATATTTCATTTTCTTCTTTTTATAATACTTAAGGCTTTTACAAAAGAGTAGCAAGAAAGCAGGCCTGACACTAGACCCGGTGGAGGCGCATTCCCGGGGCAGGGTGGAACACCACACCTCCCTGGGAGCCAGAGGATCAGACTCAACACGACTGACTCATCTCACAAATCCACCAGAGGCTCCGGGGCACACCAGAATTCACAAATGATGCCATTTACTTTCCAGCAACTATGGCCATTGTCCAGAACGTACTCTTCTGAGATAACGGTACCCAGGAAGCTGATGTTTCAGAACGTGGTACAGGGATCCTGGAATCAGGGTGAAGGCTACATAAACCTCTTGCAGGCTACTTAATCTGGTCCATGGGAAATCCTGAACTTCCTCCACACTGCACAGTGGGCAGCCCCGCCTGATCCATAGTTCTGTCCATAAGGCTGACAGTCTCTCTTTCTGGTCAATCCTGGGATTTTTCCTTTCTGGGCTGTCCTCTTCCTTGTTCCATGGGCCCATCACGGCCCAATTGGGAAATCCTTGAACTCTTCCTCCATCACTTGGCATGCACGGCTCGAAGTCCTCCCAAAGCTTGCTCTCACTCTTGAGGAGAAGCCAGCATCCTACAAAGCCTTGCAGGACCTCCCCCTACTTCCCTCCTCATCACCCTGGTCACACCGTCTCCTCCTTGTTCCTTGAATACGCCAGGCCTGCTCCTGCCTCAAGGACCCAAGCAATAGCCAGGTGAATTCTATCACCTCTTCCAAGTCCTTACTCAAAAGCTGCCTTCTCCGTGACAATCACCCTTCCCACCCAACAGAAATTCGTACACCCAACCTGCCTTCCTGCCCTTTCCACCCAGTTGCACTTCTTCCCTAGTCCTAGTTACTCTCTAACCTTGTAACAGACTAGGAAACATTATTTTATTAGATTTATGTTATTATCTGCATCTCATACCTATATGGAAGGTGCTCAATAAATATTTCTGAATTAAGGCAAAATGCCCCCCAAAAGGCGAAAAATTAAAATAAAAATAAAGGGCCCCCAAAGTGGCTCATAATGTCCAGTTACAGGACCCATATGTTATATTTCATTTTCTTCTTTTTATAATACTTAAGGCTTTTACAAAAGAGTAGCAAGAAAGCAGGCCTGACACTAGACCCGGTGGAGGCGCATTCCCGGGGCAGGGTGGAACACCACACCTCCCTGGGAGCCAGAGGATCAGACTCAACACGACTGACTCATCTCACAAATCCACCAGAGGCTCCGGGGCACACCAGAATTCACAAATGATGCCATTTACTTTCCAGCAACTATGGCCATTGTCCAGAACGTACTCTTCTGAGATAACGGTACCCAGGAAGCTGATGTTTCAGAACGTGGTACAGGGATCCTGGAATCAGGGTGAAGGCTACATAAACCTCTTGCAGGCTACTTAATCTGGTCCATGGGAAATCCTGAACTTCCTCCACACTGCACAGTGGGCAGCCCCGCCTGATCCATAGTTCTGTCCATAAGGCTGACAGTCTCTCTTTCTGGTCAATCCTGGGGGGATTTTTCCTTTCTGGGCTGTCCTCTTCCTTGTTCCATGGGGGCCCATCACGGCCCAAAGACTTTCTCCAGGTAGGATGGACGCAGTGTCTACTGTTACGGTTACACCCACGTGGCTCTGGCTCCTTCCAGGAACAGAGGTCACTTGGCTGGAGTTTTGTGAGCCCCAAAACTCCTCAGGCTCTTGGCCTGCTCCCCTCAGGCATGGGTGAGGCCTCTGAAGAGCCCACAGAGGCACCAACAGGAGAGGGGAGCTAGGAGCTCTCAGCACCGCTGGCCGTACCAGGGTCGCAAGCCTGGATCAACCTCCACCACGCTCACTAACTAGCTCTTCTGACCAAGGCAAATCACCTCCCCTTTCTGGACCTCAGTTTCCAAATCTAAAAATGAGGGGATGGAACCCTTGAAGGTCCCTTCTCTTTCTAAAAACCCAAGGTTCTATTTTTTTTAACCTACCTCTTTAAGTTTTAAATAATTACAACAGCATCCAAAATCCTCTTTCTGAAACTTTTCCCAAGGCCAGATGTTGCTGGCACTGAAGTAGGAGGAAAAAAAAAATAGTTTTTGAATAACCTAACATTTTTGTCTTTTAGAGCAAACTGTCCTCTGGCCTTTTCCATTCCCCTTCCTCTATTGCTACTTCCTTATGAATCCTTAAAAGTAGTTTTTAAAAAATAAACTATCTACCCTTCCAGATTCAACATGATCTATCTTATAATAACAATATTTCCTCCCCAATTACTTTTCCTTCATAAAACTTCTCAGACACTTTCATTCTGGCCACTGTGCTTACTCAACAGCCTTGATGTGCAGGGGAAAGCATTCAATGCTCTGAAGAAGGAAAGGATAAAGCTTAGAGGCATGGCTGGGGAAGGAAAGCAAACTGTCCATCAGGTGAGTTCTTTCATGAGCCTTGGTTTTCATGACATGATGGGCCTTTCAGGCAGGAGTGAACATTAAGGGAAGAAAGAAAGAGGACGCAACAGGAAGGAGAGAAAGAGTGAAGGCGGGAGTCTGCTCTGAAAGAGCTCTTAGGCGAAGCCCCGGTGGCAGCCCAGCAAGAACGTTCAGTTGGTTAAATGACTTCTGGAACTGAGACTTTCCTAAGAAGCGGCTCCGCAGTGAGAGGGCGGTGCGGGTGCTCTCTGTGCAGCTGTCTGCGTAGCAAGCTGCTGAAGTACTGGACAGTCCTTCCCCTGGTCCCATACCCAGTTTCCAGGAGGCAGGATTATTCTACAGGTCTCCAAAGCCTTTAATGAAGACCAAATCTTTCCATACCCAGCCTAGAAATCAAAAATGCTCCAAACCACCACTTAATAAGTCAGAGGTTTACTGAAAGAATAGCAATTCACTAGCAGACACTCCAAATGAACCTACAGGCATAATACATGAATAACTAACTTCCTAGCCTGAAGTTAGCAGTATATTCTCAGTAATTGTAGATGCCAAGATACTCTCTAATGACTTTTTTTGGTGGGGGAGGAAGGAGAGTGGGCGGGCCACTTCTATTGGTCTTTCATTTTTCTATTTTCATCCATCTTTGTTCTTTGGCCCTTGTAGGCCTCCCATCACGGTGGCCTCTGTTGTCGCAGAGCACCGGCTCTGGGTGCATGTGCTCCAGAGCTCCTGCTCTATGTAATTGGACACATCGGTTCAGCCGCTCTGCTGCATGTGGGATCTTCCCAGGCCAGGGATCGAACCGGCGCCCCTTGCACTGCAAGGCGGTGTCCTTACCCACTGGACCACCAGGGAAGCCCATCTAATGACTTTTAACCGAGGAAGCACATGCCTTAAAGAATTTTCCCCTACTGAAAAATACACCTTTGCATTTATGTGTGTGGGTGGGTGCATGTGTGTACAAACATGTATCTTACTATAAAAAAAAAAAAAAAGACTTTTTGTTTTTAAGTCACATTGGGATTACAATACAATGAGGGAATCTAAACTGTGACATAATATTAAAACCCAGACACAAACAAAAGTAGAAAGTAAGGCTCATTCATTCCACAAAGTATCAGAAACACACACTCTGGTAAGTATCCAGCTAGTTAGACAGTCTGGAAGCAGTATCTTCTAATTAGTATTGAGAAACTACAATGTTGATGGTGTATGAATACCTCCTGGTGGAACTGGCACAGGATGTCATGTACACGAGGAAGAAGTACCTCTGAAGTTCATGCATCTGTTGCATCATAACAGGGTTCCGCCTCCAGGACTCATCTTGTCCCAGCCTATTCTTCCTAAGAAAAAGTTTTCTCTGTCCTTTCATCAACAGACAAATGCAACCATGCTTGTCATTTCTGGATACCCTTTTGAGCCGGGTGGGGAATAGCACCAACTTTCTAACTGATGAAGAAGTGGAGGGAAACTGAAATGGCAGAGTGAAGAACCAGGCACACAGACAATCCCTTCCCTAATCACGATGATACCATCATTTAGAAATCAGTCCCATCGGCAAAAGCAGTCCCCCACGGCACTGTGTCCCTTGGCCCATCACACCTTTCCTACCAGCTCCTTCCTAAAAGTCTGAAATCTAAACAAACACCATGGCCACAACTGCAGAAGGGTCCCACTGTTCCTGCTCCTTTTCCTGGGACAAAAGCCCAAGTCCTCTCTGGGTCCTTACTACCCAGAAGCAAAATGCATTTTGTTCGAGGCATTTAGGAAGAAATATGATAATGGTTTTGTAATCTAAGGCATCTTCAAGTCTCTGGGTTTGGAGAGAGGGTGGTATAAGAAGACATAATTACTGGATAATTCTCAGCAAGTATGTTTATCCTTGCACAGAGTCTAGTTTTCGTCACAGAATTGGGGATAAGGTTTATCCTGAAGTTTACATAGCTAAAAAAGTATAAATTATGGAACGAAGTAAAAAACATTCCCCTGAGCTCTTCCCTTTCTTCCCTTCACTATTGTCAGGTATCAAAAAACAAACTGCTTATAAGCTGAAAATGACTGAGACTTTGTGTAGTACTCTGAAGAGCTAAGATAAAAATCATATCGCTGAAAAAAAAATTGAAACTCACACTCGTTTCCAAGGGTGCAGATCACAGGAGGCAGCAGGTGCCTTGTACATGATGTGAGCATCAGAACCTGCACATGCAATACTTAAAAAATCTCCCTAACTATCTATAATTGATAAAGATCTTTAAAACTTAATAATCAAACACCAAATAACCTCACTGAAAAATGAGCAAGGAACTTTAGCTGATATTTCTCTGAAGATGATAGATAGATGCCAACAAGCATATAAAAAGATGCTCAATATCACCAATTGTTAGAAAAGTAGAAATCAAAAGTAAGATATCATCTTACATCCATTAGGATGGCTGTCTTGGGAAGAAAAAAAAACCCAGAAACTAACAAGTCTAAGCTAGGTTGTAGAGAAAATGAACACTTGGGCACTGTTGGTGGGAATGTAAAAGGGTACAGCTGCTGTGGAGAGCAGTATCGCAATTCCTCAATAAATGAAAAATAGAACTACCATATGATCCACCAATACCACTTTAGGGTATATATACAAAAGAACTGAAGCAGGATCTCTGTGAGGTATTTGTATACCCACAATCACAGTGGCATTACTGACAATAGGCAAAGGTAGAAGCAACAACTGTCATCCACAGATGAATGAATAAAGAAAATGTGGTATATATAACAGACTATTATTCGGCCTTACAAAGGAAGAAAATGTTGATGCATGCTACAACATGGATGAACCTTGAGGACATTATACTAAGTGAAATGAAGCAGTCACAAGAAGACAAATACTGTATGATTCCACTCATAGGAAGCATCTAGAGTAGTCAAGCTCATAGAAACACAAAGCAGAATGTGGTTGCCAGGGGCTGAGGAGAGAGGAAATGGAGAGTTATTGCTTCATGGCTACAGAGTTTCCATTTCTCAAAATGAAAAGATTCTGGAGATCAGTTGTGCAATAATGTAAATGCATTTAACGCTACTGAACTACCTACTCAATAGTTGAAGATGGTAAATTTTATGTGTATTTTATCATAATTAAAAAAAATTATGCTCCCAGTACTTCCCAGTATGGCAGTAATGATAACATCAGTACCTCTCACATGCCCAGGAACTTCTTTCTGAGAAGCCCAGCGAGCTGCCTATAGCCCTGCTGATGTCAGTTCAGCATGAGGGCAAAGGACGAATTCACCTCTAAAGGTGGCACTCATCAGGTTTATTATTTTCTTTTTCTCTACCTGCATGAATATTTTGTATATCTCATTCTCTGACTCCTCTGAAGCCCAAGCCACCCCCAACAAAGGCGGATGCCGATTCTGAAGTGTTACTTTGTATTATCTGGGATTCTGGAGACAAGAGGCCTGCCTCCATGTCAGAGTCTAGGAAAAGAAGATTCTGACGTCAGCCTCTTTCTCTTCGAGGCTTCCTCTTCTTTAGAGACTTCGGCAGCATGGCCATGCAGTCCCTCCACATAAAATTCAGCATTTCTTCTCTAGATAAAAGGTGATCATTTATCTTTCTACTTTTGACCTCCACACTGAACAGGCAGTACTTCCTGTCTAAGAATTACATATGAGATTAACATTCCAGGTGTTATCCAGCATCTGACAGGATCTACCACATTCTGTCATTACGAGTTCTCTTTCTTTCTCTTTTAAAAAGAACCACTTTCAGATTTGGGGATCAGAGACTTTTCATCATAATAACATGCTATAAAGCTGCTCTTGCATCTCAAACATCAAGGAACACAGAGAAGGTAGAAAGCTAGAGAAATGGCTGGGGAGAGAAAAGATGTCCCAAGGAGAAAGGGAGAGAGCTCTCAGAAGGATGCATTCTAAAAAAACATGTCAGGCCCATCTGAAAAACAGTTGAAGAAATAAAAAGCTCTTTTCTCAGCAATGGAGAAACAGACATAGAGAACTGACTTATGGATGTTGGGAGAAAGGAGAAGCCGGTGAGATGTATGGAAAGAGTAACATGGAAACTTACATTACCACGTGTAATAGATAACCAGTGGGAATCTGCTGTAAGACTCAGGAACTCAAATAGGGGCTCTGGAACAACTTGGAGGGGTAAGATGGGAAGGGAAGTTCAAGAGGGATGAGACATATGTATAACCTCTGGCTGATGCATGTTGATGTTTGGCAGAAAACAGTAAAACTCTGTAAAGCTATTATCCTTCAATTAAAAAACTAATTTTTTTAAAAAAAATCCCTTTTCTGCTATGAGCAGCATATCAGGTGAATACAAAACTCTCTGAACAACAAACCTCTACGACCAATTGAAAAATCAAAACAAAACTGAAAGAAGTGCTCCTTCTAGGCATGTCCACTAAGATGCAGGCCTCTTTCTGAGGCTCAGGGGTGCTCCTGGAGCCATGTGTAAGAGGCCTCTCCACCGCAGTGCCCCTCCACAGGGCTCCTCTAGGCCTTTATTTGTGTCAAGGTCTCTAAATACCAAGAAAGTCCAGTCTCGCCTCTAGCCCCCACCTCTGACTGGAAACATGGGCTGCCTTGGTCAGGCTAGTACAGGCTTTCTCAAGGCCCTTGGGCTGAGAGCTCTACCTTCAAATCCTCCCATAGTCTGTCAGCTTCCTTGCCATCTTTTTGCACAACACAGCAGCAAAAAATGAAAAATATGTGGCAATCTGAGGACATCATCAACAACTTTCTTTTGCCTCACGATACTGGTTGTTTTGCATGGCTGGGCTACAAACAACACGTGAGTCCACTAACCCCTCACCCCATCATTATGTTTTTCAGTACAGACAGTTTGTAGAACACTCTGGGTTGGAATGAAAACAGGAAACAAGAAGTTCCCAAACCTGGGCTCTTCCCTGCTTCTCTCCCTCTGCCTTTATTAACACATGAACACAGCTACGAAAAAGGCCTAGTCTGTTTTCAAAGGGTCTAGAAAAAAACTTCATCTCTGGCTAACCTGTTCTGATGCTTAATAAGAGCCCAAAAAGGTAGTAACTTCCTTCCTGTCACTCAGATTTGAGACATTTTCCTTTTTCAAACAGGTCTGAAAATGGCAGGCCACTGTATAAGAGCCTTTTATTGAAATTCTTTTTTTCTACAATTTTTTTCACCTCTTTTATTGATTTTTTTATGCATTTATTTTCATCCATCTTTGTTCTTTGGCCTGTGTGGGCCTCCCATCGCGGTGGCCTCTGTTGTCGCAGAGCACTGGCTCTGGGCGCATGCGCTCCAAGCACTGGCTTGTCATTGGACACACCAGTCCAGCCGCTCCGCGGCACGTGGGATCTTCCCTGGCCAGGGATCGAACTGGTGTCCCTTGCACTGCAAGGTGGGCTCTTTATCCACTGGACCACCAGGGAAGCCCATTTTTATCGAAATTCTTTATTAAACTGCCTCTCATGGGCGATGGGATGAATAATCCTGGGCCATCAAGTTGTTTCTGGGTTCTAATTTCCAATGCTTTACCCATCTCTGCAGCTCTTCTCTAGACTCTTCAAACCTTTCTTTCCAGAGGAAGTACAAGCTGAAGACACAAAGCTTTAGATGGCAGGCAGACCTCATATGTCTCCTCACACCCCAGCACACACACTGTGACAGCCCACGCTGTGTTCTTAACCCCAGGGGTGGGGGCAGGGCAGGCAGGGGACTTCCTCATCCCACGTTCAAATGGCCCACACCCGTCTACTTCCATTTCTGTTAACAAAAGAAGGAAAATTTTAAAACAACATGAGAAGAAGACAAGAAGCAAGGAAGAGGGCAGAAAATAATATAAAAGGGAACTTAAGAATTTATACATATGAGAAATTATTTTAACAGGAAATGCAAGCCAAAAGATTCATTCCGCTAGACAAAAAGTACATAAAAGCAACAGACTGTCTGTCGCGTACAGCCTTGTAGCACGTTGGTCCACACAACCTTGATGCATTTTCTACCACCCTATGAACACCCTGTGACCGCCTACCAACACAAGCTGATGTGTTCTGGTTTATGCTAACATGTAAACATGACAAGAGGCTTAGCTGAATTCCATGAAATAAGCCATTTAAGAGCCATCTGAAGGTCTGTTTTTTAGGACACAGAAGTTCTGAACAGGGAAGCAAGAGATTCTGAGAATTTCATTTTCATAACAATGGCCTGAAGCTTGTTCCTCTAACACTGCATGGCCACCCCGCTACGCCTGGGCTCTTAATTCAAAGCTGGAGCAATTTCTTCACATCGCAAAAAAGAGTTGAAGACAGTTTAAGGAAAGAGAACCAGTTAGGTATTTTACAGTGGTTAGGAAAGATTTTTCAGGGGGGTGGAAAAAAGAGTACTAACCTGTGCTGTTTTACTCCGCTGAAAATGACCAAGTTCTCAAGCTCCCCTGCTGCCTTGCAGCCTGCTTCCTGTAAGTGCCGCATGTGACATTAGACTTCCTCACTGCACCTTCTCTGACTCGTTCAAGGAGCGGTCAGGGACATGTGATAAGACTATCTCCCTGCCAGCTTCACGCAGGAGTAACCCTGTGCCTCAGGAAATGGCTGTGTCCCCGCAGGGGTCCCCAGTGGGCCTCAGACCTTCCCAGGGTGCAGGCAAAGTGGAGATAAACAAGGACATGGGGTGAGGGAGGCAGGGGACAGTGGTGTCTGGGCTCCTGGCTCTTCTGACACCACAGAAAGGGGAGAAAGAGTTGACCCAGGCTCTTGGGCCCCCGAGCCACCCACCTTAGGGAAGGGCGGCACCTGAGAAGGGTGGTCAGTTCACTGTGGAGCCTGGAGCCTGGAGCCTCCAGCAGCCCTGGGGACTGCTGAGGAAGAGTGGCCATGCACTGCACCCAGGGTGTCCCCAGGGTCCTCTCTGGAGGGCGCTGGCACAGAAGAGCACCCCCAGGGCCTGCTATGTCTTTCTGCCTTGTAGTCACAGCAGAGCCCCTCACCCTGGGTATCTGGGGCCAATCTCAAGCTCACGTCCAGTGTGTCCTAATTCTGGGTTCAGCAAACAAAGCCAGGGTACCTCTGCCTCCCAGGGCTACGCAACAGACACACCTTCTCCACCCCACCCCCACCACAGGCTCCAAAATACCCGTCTTTCGGTTTCCCCTGAAAGGGCCAACTTTTCCTGTGTGATAGTGGGGGGTTCCTGGTGGCATGCGAGCCCTGGCTATGGGGGGCCCTTATGCTGGCCTGGCAAGAGGCCAGGGTGAGGGTCTGAGATGCCCCTAACGGGGAGGCCTGGAGAGGAGCTGAGGCAGGACCCAGCAGGAAGCCCAGGGTGCCATTCTAGCTGCGTGTCCCTGTGGTCAGTGCCCTGTCTCTCCTACTATAATTCCTCGAGCTCTCTGGAGGTCCAACACACTGGAATTCATGGAGGCAGGCAATGGTGTGTGGAAGTGAAACCATGTCCTGGACCAAGGGGAAAACAGTCTGCAATTTGTAAGGCTTGACTCAGTGCAGAAACCCCCAAGACTGTTTCTATTTGGCTATGCTGGCGTAATTTTTATTTTATTTTTTTTAATGATTTTAAAGGGATTTTTTTTTTTTTGGTTGTTTTTTTAGAAAGGTAACTGTAGACATGCTCACTGTTCCAAGTCTTGAAAATATTACCCTATAATTCCCCAAAGAAGTTTTCCATGGGAGAACGCCGAGTGAGGAAATGGATTCTGGGAGTCAGGACGTCGGACAACATGAAACTCCACAGTCTCACCACAGGAGTGTGCTTCTGGCTCTGAAAACACGCATAACT
The DNA here is from genome assembly GCA_022376925.1 of Tragulus kanchil. Classification (NCBI taxonomy): domain Eukaryota; kingdom Metazoa; phylum Chordata; class Mammalia; order Artiodactyla; family Tragulidae; genus Tragulus; species Tragulus kanchil. The sequence goes on from JAIOJX010000026.1 coordinate 272,556,990, forward strand.
GTTTTACCATTCGGACAGCTGATGGCTGGTTTTCTGTCTGAACTGTACGGTTAGATTAGCTAGTTGAGCCAAGATGGCTAAACGCACAGCAATTACTTTAAAACGGGCAGAATGGTAAAACTTTGCCATCTTGGAAAAACAAAATACTCCATGGATGATAAATAATAATGAAGCCACTTGAATGTATTCAGAAGTGTCACATTCTGGGCTGAGCAGCCAGCCTCACTTTTTTTCAGTTAAGCAGTTACATATGTTCCGTTTCAACCACGCTCTGTGTGGAATTTTTAACAGTCTCAACAAAACACCTTATAATTTCCCTTTAAAGTCCCTAACGTGGCCTCCTGCCCATGATTTTTTTTCTCTGTTTAGGCCTTAAGAATTTTAATAAACTTTATCTTTTAGAGCAGTTGTAGATTTATAGAAAAATCAGGAAGATAGGCAGGTTCCCACCCATTCTGTACCCAATCTTCCTGATATTAAAATTGTACATTTAGCATGACAAACAATTAAGAAACCAAAACTGATATATTAACTAAAGGCCACAGGTTGTTTAGACTGTCATAGTGTTTTCCCTTTTGTCATTATTCTGTCCCAGGATCCCGTCTAGGACCCCACATTACGTTTGGTCATCGAGAGCCCTTAGGCTTCCCTTGGCTGTGACAGTTTCTGACTCTTCCTGGTTTTGGTGACCCTGACAGTTCTGAGCAGTGCTGGTCAGGTATTCTGTAGAAGATTCCACAACTGGGATCTGTCTGAAGTTTTTCTCATAAGATGAAGTGATGGGTGTGGTTTGGAGGAAGACCACAGAGGTAAAGTGGATTTTAATCACATGACATCAAACATATTTACTATCAACGTAACTTAATGCTGTTGATATTGGCCTTGATCACCCAAGGTAGTGCTTGTCATGTTTATCCATGGAAGGTTGCTCCTCACCCCCTTCCATACTGTGTGCACTTTAGAAGGAAAAGCTTGAGGGAGTATCTATATAAATTGTTTTGAATTTTTCTGCACACAAGATTTATCTCTTCTCCACATGTAACAATTTTTCAATCACTTACTTATGTCAGTATAGCCTCACGGGTATTCATTTCATACTTACGGTTATAATTCATACTTATGGTTATATTTTACTAACTTTGTGGCTCAGATTGTTCGCTTTTGGCTGGGGGGAGCTCTTTCAGTTAACTCCTTGTTTTTTTTTGACATTCTATCAATATTTTGCTTCTTGGTTTTTGCTTTTGAGCATTTCATCATTTTCTTCCACTAAAATATACTCCATGCTTATCACATGTGGTACCTCCCCAGCTGTCCATGACCTTTTTGCCTTAGCAAATGAACGAAAGAAAATAAATCTATGGGCCTGAGAAAATTTTCGTGTGCCTTCAATTTTCATTAGTTCTCTCTTATGTATCAGTAAACATGTTTTGTTTTTAAGATTTTTTTAATGAAGACCATTTCTAAAGTCTTTATTGAATTTATCACGATACTTCTTCTGTTTTCGTTTTCTGACCTCAAGGCATGTGGGCTCTTAGCTCCCCTACCGGGTACCTAACCTGTACCCTCTGCACTGGAAGGCAAAGTCTTAACCACTGAACCTCCACGAAGTCCCTAGTAAAAATTTTTAAAATTGCTTTTACAAAATTAGTCTATCCTCTACCAGGAAGAAAAGAGCAAAACACCAACTGAGTGAACTTTTGCCACTGCAGGTGACACGGGAAATTCAGCTTCGATCCCTGGGTTGGGAAGATCCCCTCAGGAGGAAATGGAAACCCACTCTAGTATTCTTGCCTGGAGAATCCCATGGACAGAGGAGCCCGGCGGGCAGCAATGCACAGGGCTGCAAAGAGCCAGACTTGACTGAGCATGCACACACACACGCATCCTCTATCAGCAAGAAAATACTCAAAACTCCAACTGAGCGAGATTCTGCATTTCCTTAATTCAAGATACATGCTTGTGTTGATAGTGTTTTTTCTTTCATATTCTAACGTTTCTGGAAACAAAGTATGGGTTTCATACCACGTCCTGGCCCCTGCCTCCCTCCCTTGTCTTAAATCTGATGGTGCACCTTATAGCTGATAGTGCCTGGGGAACAGACAGAGTCCAGTAGTTTCATTAGTTCTTATTTGGACCATAGCCATTATTTAACTATGTTCACTGACTTTTTTCCCCCCACTGAACAAATATTCTGACTAAAGTGGCTTTTTGTGTAACATCAACAGATTTTTACCAATCTCCAGACACATTTTAACTTTGCCTCAAACCACAAATTCCCATCAAGGGTTAAATTCTTCTCAATTTTTTATGGGTTTACTCTCTTGACTCCTTTTATGCTTACCATGTCACTTCTCAAGATCTCAGAATCCATCATGATGCCTAAGGAGCCCGACGCTGACACTAACGGGCCGAAGAAGGAGATTTCGCTCTTGAGGATGAGGAGTAAAAGCACTTACTGGTCAGACGCCGATCAGAAAGAACTCCTCAGCCCCCCTTTTCCACTCAGGTAAGCCATCCAACTACAGAATGGCAGAACTGGCTACTCCATTCTCCGTAGCCAGGGACTCATGAAGCGCTGCTGCTTTGAGGGTGTCACGCTTTATAGAAATTTTTCTTTTAATGGACAAAAACTTGTTCACACCATACCGTGGCCGTATTTCAGTCACAGATAAAATGCCCCATCTTTTTGTCCAGGCAGGGGAATTTGGATACGCTAAACACTATTTTCTGTCCTATGTGGTGTGTGCTGTGCTCAACTGGGTCGGTTGTGTCTGACTCTTCAGGACCCTATGGACCACAGCCCACCAAGCTCCTCTGTCCATGGGATTCTCTAGGCAAGGATACTGGAGTGGGTTGCCATGCCCTCCTCTAGGGGGTCTTCCCGACCCAGGGATTGAACCTGGCTCTCCCGCACTGCAAGTGGAGTCTGTACGCCCTGAGTCATGTGTATAAACTGCACTCGGCTACTGATGTCCCCCTAGTCATCTCACCAGCATTCAGAAGAGACCACGAGGGTTGCCACACTGACCTTTCAGGCATCCTCACCACACACACTGAGTGTCCCTTGGCATCTTCAGGGAACTGATTCCAGGACCACCTCTCCCTCTACCCCTACAAATCCTCAGATCCTCAAGTCCCTTAAGCTGGTCTTCCATATCTGTGGTTCCACACTGGTAAATACAGAGAGCCTGCTGCACTTCAATTTAATTCTCACAACAATCCTGTGAAGCAGACACTGTGATCCCCACTTCAGGGATAAGCAGCCACATTACAAGGGCTAAACGACCCCCAGGGGCCCTGGATGCGTTTGGAGCCAGAGACGCAGACTTGAACACTCTTCCTTGCTGTAGACGATTTACCATCAATAACTCACAAACAGGAAGTTTACTGAATACAGTCCTGGTCTCTAATTGATTTTTCCACATGCTTTTGATCTCAGCCAAACCTGAGTGACAGTGAGGACAGGGACAGTTTTTTGCTTTTTTGGCGATGTTGTACTACAGCATGTGGGATCTAAGTTCCCCAACCAAAGATCAAACCCGTGACCCCTGCATTACCAGGCAGATTCTTAACCACTGGACAACCAGGGAAGTCCCTGAGACAGAGTCTTTGACCTCATTAACTCAGCTTCCCAGCATCGTTCCAGCAACTGTCTGGTTAACTTTGCACTTCTGCCTTGCCGCCAATCAATTTTCTTTTTTTTTTCCTTTTTTTTAACTGAAGGATAATAGCTTTACAGAGTTTTGTTGTTTACTGTCAAATATCAACATAAATCAGGTATAGGTATACATATGTTCCCTCCCCAATTTTTTATTAGAAAAAAATTCACAATTTTTCTAATAAAGGTAAATAATTAAGCTTCATAATTTCCCTCTTTCTACTTTATTGTTTTTCATTTACTAGCTTCTTAAATGTTAAACTTATTTTATTGTTTTTCAGTCCTTTAACTAAAAGGCTTAACTTTTCATCTAAATTTTTTTTTTTTTAATCTCTTAAGTCATTGTTTATTTTTCATCCATCTTTTATTCTTTGGCATGTGTGGGCCTCCCACTGCAGTGGCCTCTCTCTTTGCAGAGCAGCGGCTCCGGCTGCATGCGCTACAGGGCAGTGGCTCATAATTGGGCACCAGCCATTCCTCGGCATGCAAGCTCTTCCCAGGCCAGGGATCAAACCAGTGTCCCTTGCACTGCAAGGCAGACTCTTTACCTACTGGACCACCAAGAAAGCCCCTAAATGTATTTTTTAGTACAATCCCCCATAATTCAATGCACTGTATTTTCATTGTTAATCTTAAAATAGTCTATAGCTGCTGTAGTGATTTCTTTTTTGTATGTGTGATTTCCTTTTTGATCCAAGAATTATTTGAAAGGATCGTTTCTTAGTTTCTAAGTTCTCAGATGAAGGTGGAGGCAGAAGCCATCTTGTGCAACTTTCAATGCTATGTATTTGTTATATTTCTATTTTTTGGCTAGCTTTAGATGCTTTGTGGTGTAGTATTTCATGAATTTTTGCAAATTATCCATGGTATTTTAAAAAATTGTGCATATTTCCCATTTGTTGGGTTAAGCTAATAACTGTCATGCAAAATCTTCTGCTTCTACTTAATTCTATCTAATTGATCAAAATTCTGAAATTTGTTAGAGTCTCCCACTACAATTATGGACAAATTTGTCTTTCTAAATTTTTAATTTATGTATATTTTTATTTGCATTATTTTGCTTGTATTTTTAACAATTTCTTTGATACCTAATTCAGTGTTCAATGTTTAGTACATAAAATTTCATTGTTATTGAAGCTTCTTATTTGATCAATATCCATTGTTTTATGTCTTGTTCAATATTTCTTTTTATATTTAACCCTATCATTTTTAGAGCTAATATTATCATTCCTATTTTTGTTTATTAGAATTCACCAACCTATCCCTTTATTTTCTGCCTTTCTGTATAATTTACAAACATCCCTAAAGACAGCATTTCACTAGATTATCTTTTTAATCGGTCTTATTTTAATAGAGGGATTTAAATGTGACCCAGTCACATTTATTGCTGTATATTTATTTAATGCTTACTATTTTATCATATGTATTATTACATTGTTTTCTTGGGGTTTTTTTGTTTGTCTTTTCTTGATCTTTGCTGACTGACTACAGTTTATATTATTGTAGCACCCCTGACTCTGTATGTGTGTTTTAATAGTTAATGGTTTAGAAATCCTACTTGTAACACTTTATTCTAAAGATCAAATACATGTGACCTTTCTTGGTGAACATCAGAGAACTGCAGAGTAGGACTCTGTTAATTGGTAAGGTCAGTCCATTGTTCTGAGAAATTTAATGGTAAGGTTCATGTTAATAACAATAATAAATCCTGTGCATATATGGGAATGACACTACACAGGCATTAGAAAGCCTTCTAAAGAGTGTATGGCCACGTTTCCATCTACTTCCCTCCCCGCTTCCTACAACAAGAACTGGCTATGGCTTTCACAAATCCTGTGAATGAATGTAGGGTAGAGGAGAAGTCAAAAACCTAGCAGCTGGGAGGTAGCCAAGAACATCCTGAAGAATGCTTCCGCAAATTGTGGACTCTAAGAAATGCGGGCACTTTGGAGATCTGTAGAAGGGAGGCTGTCAGGGTGAATTTTCTGCTACCTCACTTCCAATCCCTAGAAATCATCATCAACTGAAAAATCTAATCGAGAATTAGGTAAGAATGCAATGGTAAGGGCATGAGAATATAAACATACCCTCTAAAGAGATAAAGAATCCAAATGAGAAAACAATGCTGCTAGACATGTTCAGGAGGCTAGAATTCTGTTTCTCAGTGTCTAGTTAAGAAAGGTCAGTAACCAACAAGAGTTCATCCTTTCCCCCCTTAAAATGAGATGGCTTTTAGTTTTTAAAAACTTTGAAATAGGTGTAAGGGTGATGGGGAAAACTCTGGCCATAAAATACCTAAGCAGGTATTCTTCATATGTGTTTCTATTTGTGCATGTGTTTGAATAAAGGTTAACACTGAGAGTCCATATTTAATTTTTTATGGAGAATCCCAGTGGTTAGGGAATAGGGATAAAGGTGACCCAGTCACATTTATTGCTGTATATTTATTTAATGCTTACTATTTTATCATATGTATTATTACATTGTTTTCTTGGGGTTTTTTTGTTTGTCTTTTCTTGATCTTTGCTGACTGACTACAGTTTATATTATTGTAGCACCCCTGACTCTGTATGTGTGTTTTAATAGTTAATGGTTTAGAAATCCTACTTGTAACACTTTATTCTAAAGATCAAATACATGTGACCTTTCTTGGTGAACATCAGAGAACTGCAGAGTAGGACTCTGTTAATTGGTAAGGTCAGTCCATTGTTCTGAGAAATTTAATGGTAAGGTTCATGTTAATAACAATAATAAATCCTGTGCATATATGGGAATGACACTACACAGGCATTAGAAAGCCTTCTAAAGAGTGTATGGCCACGTTTCCATCTACTTCCCTCCCCGCTTCCTACAACAAGAACTGGCTATGGCTTTCACAAATCCTGTGAATGAATGTAGGGTAGAGGAGAAGTCAAAAACCTAGCAGCTGGGAGGTAGCCAAGAACATCCTGAAGAATGCTTCCGCAAATTGTGGACTCTAAGAAATGCGGGCACTTTGGAGATCTGTAGAAGGGAGGCTGTCAGGGTGAATTTTCTGCTACCTCACTTCCAATCCCTAGAAATCATCATCAACTGAAAAATCTAATCGAGAATTAGGTAAGAATGCAATGGTAAGGGCATGAGAATATAAACATACCCTCTAAAGAGATAAAGAATCCAAATGAGAAAACAATGCTGCTAGACATGTTCAGGAGGCTAGAATTCTGTTTCTCAGTGTCTAGTTAAGAAAGGTCAGTAACCAACAAGAGTTCATCCTTTCCCCCCTTAAAATGAGATGGCTTTTAGTTTTTAAAAACTTTGAAATAGGTGTAAGGGTGATGGGGAAAACTCTGGCCATAAAATACCTAAGCAGGTATTCTTCATATGTGTTTCTATTTGTGCATGTGTTTGAATAAAGGTTAACACTGAGAGTCCATATTTAATTTTTTATGGAGAATCCCAGTGGTTAGGGAATAGGGATAAAGGTGAAGCAACCGTTTGAAGACTTGCCATTAACTCTCAATTTACTAGACTGAGATCCTGATTTAAATCACAAAGTGATTAAATATCTTAAAAGAGTGTTTCTGTTCTAACATAATATATTTAGAAAATTAATTTAGCCACATAAAATTTTATGAAGCAAATCTTTAAAGTATTCTCAGAATACAAAAGGGGAGACTAACATATTCCAAGAGTTGAAGGGATTTGTTCAAACAAGTAAGCAAGAGATAGAACTGGGATTTAAACCCAAAGCTTCTGACTGCAAGTCCACGGTCATTTCCAATACACACCCAAACTTTTTTTGGGGGTCGCACCATGGAGTATGTGGGATTGTAGTTCACTGGCCAGAGATCGAACTCATGCCCCCTGCCTTGAAAGTGCAGTCTTCACCACTGGACCAGCAGCGAAGTCTTACATTAAAACTTCTGTCTCAGAGAAAGCTAGACCCATGCACATCACATACGTGCTGTGCAGAAAGAAACTGCAGCGAGGAACACCCTTGGCAGTCGGTGCTTCACAATGTAGGTCAATCAATCCAGCCAGACCCCCGAGCAATTGTTTCTACACTGACCCTGAGTGATTTTTGGAGCATTATGTCATGCCAAAGGCTTTCCTCATTAGTAATCATGCAAAAAGATACCATGCACCACATTTCTGAGCCCTTGGAACAGCTAAAAAGAAGAAGAAAGGTCAGAAAAGTTCTCTTGCTGATGCACTGCATTCTGGTACACTTGATTATGTCATTTTAACGTAATTGAAGAGTCATTCTTTGGAATACTGCAGGGCCTGACACGAACTATGATACTGGCCCTTTCCAATTTCATGCAGTTTAATTTCAAATAACTAGGCTCCTCACTCATCTTTGTTATTGATCAAAACACTGAAAGGATACGGCAAACTCCCTTACACATAAAAAGCCTGGCAAGGGACACACAGGAAGTCTTGTCATTGACCCAGGATGAGTTTTAAGAGGCCTTGTAAATACAGAACTCCAGAAGTTGGAGATAAGATTGAGAACCAAGACCCTCTCACATATTTGCTGCTCCTTTCTTTTCAGCTAAATAGAAAAAAGAAGAATACAATGCAATCTTACAATTCAAAAGTGAACCAAGGTTACTGGGAGAGATCATGAGTGGGTATTAGACAGATCTGTAGCCCCAATTCAGGATCTGTACTCTCTCTCTCTCTCTCTTTCTCTCTCTCACACACACACACACACACACACACACACACACATGTAACATGGAATCAGGAGAACGGTTAATTTATTGCCTCTTTGCACAATCTTCCTACTCAGATGCAGCCTTCTCTTCCACATTTAAGAGCATATAAAATAGGGTGGAATTGGTAAACAAGCTCATGTTACTCCTAAAAGGAAGGATTCTGGAGTCAAACTACCTGGGTTCAAATCCCAGATCCATTATTTACTAGTTGCAGTGAATTACTTTATTCTTTGGGTCTCAGTTTACTCATCTGTAACATGGAGATAACTTTCTGAGTACTAAGTGTGATGGTGCATTCAAAGAGCTTAGCCAATGCATTGCATAAATTGTGGCTACTATTTCCGTTAGTAGGTAGAAATTTTATTAAGAGATTCTGCATTGACACTTCTCATAAGAAATGTAATCAGAGTCAAACAATGGGCTTTATTTCTGAGAATGCTGGGTAAGCAGGAAATAAAAGATATTAAGAAATCAGGGGAAGTGGAGTTACAGGTCCTCCAGACATCCTAGAGAGGCACAGTCCATCCAGGAAGTAGAACAGGAAGAAGCCTGGAAGTGATGTAGCATTTATGCCTCTAAATTTGGAAGAATTGGATGTCTCTGTGTCTGATCAAAAAATGAGTAGGAAAATCATTTGTGAATTATATCTCTGTTATTTTTTTTTTTTTTTTGAATGATGAAGATGCCATACACAGTGACAACTATGTGGATGAGAAAGAGAGGCTTAGCAGTGTCCTGAGTGTAGGGAGAGGAACAGATGGCTACACGGGATTTTTAAGGAACTGTTTATGTGGTGCCAAGTGTAACATCTCTAAGCCATGCCTTTTAGAAAAACTTAGATGAAACAGATATGTCACCCTTCAAGGCTTTCAGATGTTTTTGTTTGAATGAGACTCCAAGTAAGATGTGGACCACATGGGATCTCAGGATTTATCCAGGTTACAATTAGAGTGTGGGCCATATCCAGATGAGCACCATCAAACCCAACCACGTGTGTTTATCACATATTTTCTGGATTATGATTTGGATTTTAAAGTGGCTACAGACAGGCTGAATTACGTAATTCTATAAATGAGGTAAACTTTCAGATCTCCCAAGATTTCATTAATACTCACAGTCATTCTGAATAACAATACATTGTATATATCATTATCTATTATTTTCTTTGCCTAGAAATAAAGTTGGTGCTCTGGGAAGTACCTAAGAAGAAACAAGGTGCTATTTGCGGAACTCGGCTTCCCCAGTGGCTCACTAGTAAAGAATCTGCTTGCCAGTCCATGCGGGAGAAGTGGGTTGGATCCCTAGGTCAGGAAGATCCCCTGGAGAAGGAAATGGCAGCCCACTTCAGTATTCCTGTCTGGGAAATCCCATGGACAGAGGACCCTGGCGGGCTACAGTCCATGGGGTGGCAAGAATCAGACACGACTGAGCGACTGAGCACAAGAATGTATCTGCTGACTTACTGCTACACATCTCTCAATGCTATACTTACTGCACTGAAGCCCACCTAGCAACTACTAATTAACGTTCAAGGACAAACTGATGTACAAGAAAGATCAAACACCTCTGTATTCTAACAGTGCAAGTGTGTTTACTGAAATGTATTTCCTGAACATTTTATATACGCTGCATTTTAACCTTAGGGACACTGTGGATCATTAATAACCCTGACGGAAGTAGAGGCAGAATAAGAGTTAATGGAATATGACAATGATCTGACTGTGGGTTTTGTTTTAATAAATTATACTTCCCTTTGTATTGGATAATGACCACCATGAACTGGAACACTCATCAAAATATGTTAAAAATTTTAGTAACTAGACTTGAGAGGGTAGAGTCTTCCTAACCAATAAGGAATATGCAGGGGGAAGATAAGTCAGGTGCTCCTAAATGTACCACTGCATGTATACTAAATGTATATTCATTTAGCTTGATAAATGCAAGGATTTAAGGTTACAAAAACGAATAAAGCAAGGCTACATGAACACCACCCTGGGTTGTCATTAATGATAAACTGTCTTGCTATCTAAATTGTAAAGAGAAAAAAACCCAGGAACCCACCACCAAACTGTGCTAACGATGTGCTGATACATCTTGGGGTTATGTTTCTCATTTACAAAGTTGCAGTAATAGGTATATTTTACTTATGGAAATCCAACTCCTTATGCTTGAAGGAGAAAGAGAGAAAAACTAAATACACAGTGACAGCCATTTCACTCACCACTCCATACAGCGAGCGGGCCCCCGAGTCTCTTGACAGGAAAGTCGTGAGCCCGTGGTGGTGGCGGGTGTGGCAGGCTGGGTATAAGGCCAGTCATCAAAAACACATCTTTCGGGCTTCTCCAGTAGTCCAGTGGGTAAAGAGTCCACCTTGCAATGCAAGGGGCACCGGTTCCATCTCTGTCCCGGGAGGATCCCATGTGGCCCAGGAGGATCCCACGCACCATGGAGCAGCTGGACTAGTGTGTCCAATTACTACGAGCCAGTGCTCTGAAGTACATGCGCCCAGAGTTGGCACTGTAAAACGAGCGAGGCCATTGCAATGGGAGGCCCACACAGGCCAAAGAATAAAGATGGATGAAAATAAATAAATAAAAAAACAATAAAAGAGGCCAAAATTTTAAAAAAAACAAACACCACCACATCTTTCATGTGCCAAGGCTTATAAATGGTAGCCGGCCCCTTCGTGTGGAGGTAAACCCACAGAGATCAAGAGTAATTCCAATTCTAGCAAACAGAATTCAACAACACATCAAAAAGCTCATACATCACGATCAAGTTGGGTTCATCCCAGGCATGCAAGGATTCTTCAATATCCGCAAATCAATCAATGTGATACACCATATCAACAAATTGAGAGACAAAAATCACATGATCATCTCAATAGATGCAGAAAAAAAAAAAATCAACTGGAACACTCATCAAAATATGTTAAAAATTTTAGTAACTAGACTTGAGAGGGTAGAGTCTTCCTAACCAATAAGGAATATGCAGGGGGAAGATAAGTCAGGTGCTCCTAAATGTACCACTGCATGTATACTAAATGTATATTCATTTAGCTTGATAAATGCAAGGATTTAAGGTTACAAAAACGAATAAAGCAAGGCTACATGAACACCACCCTGGGTTGTCATTAATGATAAACTGTCTTGCTATCTAAATTGTAAAGAGAAAAAAACCCAGGAACCCACCACCAAACTGTGCTAACGATGTGCTGATACATCTTGGGGTTATGTTTCTCATTTACAAAGTTGCAGTAATAGGTATATTTTACTTATGGAAATCCAACTCCTTATGCTTGAAGGAGAAAGAGAGAAAAACTAAATACACAGTGACAGCCATTTCACTCACCACTCCATACAGCGAGCGGGCCCCCGAGTCTCTTGACAGGAAAGTCGTGAGCCCGTGGTGGTGGCGGGTGTGGCAGGCTGGGTATAAGGCCAGTCATCAAAAACACATCTTTCGGGCTTCTCCAGTAGTCCAGTGGGTAAAGAGTCCACCTTGCAATGCAAGGGGCACCGGTTCCATCTCTGTCCCGGGAGGATCCCATGTGGCCCAGGAGGATCCCACGCACCATGGAGCAGCTGGACTAGTGTGTCCAATTACTACGAGCCAGTGCTCTGAAGTACATGCGCCCAGAGTTGGCACTGTAAAACGAGCGAGGCCATTGCAATGGGAGGCCCACACAGGCCAAAGAATAAAGATGGATGAAAATAAATAAATAAAAAAACAATAAAAGAGGCCAAAATTTTAAAAAAAACAAACACCACCACATCTTTCATGTGCCAAGGCTTATAAATGGTAGCCGGCCCCTTCGTGTGGAGGTAAACCCACAGAGATCAAGAGTAATTCCAATTCTAGCAAACAGAATTCAACAACACATCAAAAAGCTCATACATCACGATCAAGTTGGGTTCATCCCAGGCATGCAAGGATTCTTCAATATCCGCAAATCAATCAATGTGATACACCATATCAACAAATTGAGAGACAAAAATCACATGATCATCTCAATAGATGCAGAAAAAGCCTTCGACAAAGTACAGCATCGATTTATGATAAAAACTCTTCAAAAAATGGGCATAGAAGGAACCTATCTCAACATGGTGAAAGCCATCTATGAGAAGCCCACAGCCAACATTATCCTCAATGGTGAAAAACTCAAAGCATTTCCTCTAAGATCAGGAACAAGACAAGGGTGTCCACTTTCACCACTCTTATTCAACATAGTCCTGGAAGTTCTAGCAACAGCAATAAGAGAAGAGAAAGTAATCAAAGGAATCCAGATTGAAAGGAAGAAGTCAAACTCTCTCTATTTGCAGATGACATGATATTATACATAGAAAATCCCAAAGACACTACTACAATACTACTAGAGTTAATCAGAGAATTCAGCAAAATCACAGGATACAAAATCAATATACAGAAATCACTGGCATTCCTATACACAAACAATGAAAAATCAGAAAACGAAATCAAAGAGGCAATCCCCTTCACCACTGCAACCAAAAGAATCAAATATCTAGGAATAAACCTACCCAAAGAAACAAAAGAACTGTACACAGAAAATTACAAGACACTCATGAGAGACATTAAAGAAGACTTAAACAGATGGAGAGATATTCCATGTTCCTGGGTCGGAAGAATCAATATTGTGAAAGTGACCATACTACCAAATGTCATCTATAGATTCAATGTGATCCCTATCAAACTTCCAATGACATTCTTCACAGAACTAGACCAAAGAATAACACAGTTCATATGGAAACACAAAAGACCTCGAATAGCCAAAGCAATCCTCAGGAAGAAGAATGGAGCTGGAGGGATCAGCCTCCCCAACTTCAGACTCTACTACAAAGCAACAGTCCTCAAGACAGTATGGTACTGGCACAAAAACAGAAATATCGACCAGTGGAACAAGATCGAGAACTCAGAGATAAACCCACGCACCTATGGGTACCTTATTTTTGACAAAGGAGGTGAAACTATAAAATAGGACAAAGACAGCCTCTTCAACAAATGGTGCTGGGAAAATTGGACAGCTACATGCAAAAAAATGAAGTTGGAACATACCCTGACACCATGCACAAAGATCAACTCAAAATGGATTAAAGACTTAAATGTAAGGCCAGAAACCATCAAACTCTTAGAGGAGAATATAGGCAAACCCTCAAGGACATACATCAAAGCAAGATCTTCTCTGACCCACCTACTAGAATAGCAGAACTAAAAAGAAAAATGAACATGTGGGACCTCATGAAACTTAAAAGCTTTTGTACAGCTAAAGAAATTACAAAAAAAACTGAACAGACAGCCCACAGAGTGGGAGAAAAATCATAGCAAATGAAACAACAGACAAAGAATTAATCTCCAAAATCTACAAGCAACTCAGACAACTCAGCACTGGAAAAACAAACAACCCAATCAAAAAATGGGAAAAGGACCTAAACAGACACCTCTCCAACGATGACATACAGATGGCCCAAAAGCACATGAAACGATGCTCAACTTCACTAATAATTAGAGAAATGCAAATCAAAACTACAATGAGATATCACCTCACACCCGTCAGAATGGCCGTCATCCACAAATTGACAGACAATAAATGCTGGAGAGGCTGCAGAGAAAAGGGAACACTCCTGCATTGCTGGTGGGAGTGTAAATTGATACAGCCTCTATGGAAGACAGTCTGGAGATTTCTTAAAAAACTAAAAATAGAAGCACCCTACGACCCAGCAATCCCACTCTTAGGCTTATACCCTGATGAAATCAAATCTGAAAGAAGCACCTGTACCCCAATGTTCATTGCAGCTCTCTATACAATAGCTAGAACATGGAAGCAACCTAGATGCCCATCGACGAACGAATGGATACAGAAGCTCTGGTACATACATACAATGGAATACTACACAGCTGTAAAGAGAAATGCAGAAGAATCAACCCTAATGAGGTGGCTGGATCCAGAACATATCATCAAAAGTGAAGTCAGTCAGAAAGAGAAGGACAAATACAGTATATTAACACATATATATGGAATCTAGTAGGATGGTGATGATAGCACACGCAGTGAAGCGACGGAAAGACAGACATGGACAGTGGACATATGGACATTGTTGGGAAGGAACAGAAGGTGGGAGGCGTAAAGGAAGCAGCATGAAGGCCTGTACTATCATAAGTGAAGAAAATAGCTCTAGTCATTGCTCTGTGAGAAAAGGGGATCCTTCAGGGGTGCTGTGTGATGGTCGGGAGGGGTGGGAAGGGGGGATATACATATGACTAATCTGGGAACATACATATCTGTAAACAACAAAACTCTGTAAAAGCTAAAAGCAAAATAAAGGTTTAAAAAAAAAAAAAAAGAGTAATTCCAAAGAGAGGGAATTTCTACCTCAGCCCTAACTATAAACTTCACTAAACCCTGATGGACCAGCTATGTCTATATCTCAGCGTGATTCTCCGTCCTGCCAAGGGCAGCTCAGGCAGCTCACAGTCTTTGTTACAAGCCGCCATTCCTCCTGGGCAGTCCTTCCCTCACATTCTCCTACACCAAGTGATGAAGCCCTACTGCAGTTGGCTTCCTCACACCTTACAAAAAATCTGGAACAGTATGTAGTGAAGCAAAGAAATTACTTTCCATCTTTCGGTACATCTCTGAGGTAAGGACGGCCACTTTAGGCCGTTAGCACCTGAGGGAGGTGTTCTGTTTCCTGCGATGCCAATCTTGGCCTTGGTTCAGGGTCCACCTCCTCCTTTCAGACCCTCCCAGGAGGGGCTCATCCCCTCACTCCATTGGACAAGTCATCCCCTATACCCCTCCTTGCCAGTCCACCTGGGGGTCAGAGGAAGGAGGGGTTTGGCACCTTTCAGGTATTTACTGAAGGAATGAAAGACCACTGCCTCTAAGAGCAAAGCCCAGAGGAAGCCCTCATTCTTAAATACACAGTCCAGTTTACTGGTTTTACAAATGGTCCATTCCATGTGCGCACAACGTATAAGAGCTTCACAGTGAAAAAGGCTGACTCCAATTCTAAGCTAACCTGCCTAGTGATTTATCTTAAGGCAAAAGTGGACATATAACTCCCTTTGTCCCTCCTTCTCCATCCTAGAGTCCCTCGTGCACCACTGTCCCTTGGACCCTTTACTTCTACTGAATCACAATACCATCTCAATGGTTCTTCTCAAAAAGGATAAAATCTCCCTAGCTGTCCAGTTTCCTTTCTAGGATTAAACATAAACAGTACATCTCCTGACAATATTTTTAACAGAGAGACAGGAGTCCAGACAAGATAGGAAGTCTTTGACAAAGAGAAGGCAACCAATCTATCGTCAGCCGTGCCTGTGCCAGTGACCGTTGTTCTGGTCCAAGGTGCCCACGGGCTCCCTTCAGAAGGACAGACAGGGAAGAACTGCCACGCGGGGCCTGCCATGAGGACTCGTGTGAGATGGCCACACAGCACAGGAGGAATGGCACCCTGGTGAACAGAGGTGTCTATGAACAGTCTCCTGGCGTTATATGTGCTGTGAATTTGCTACCCCTGATCGAGGAATATGAGTTCTAATGCACAAGCAGCTGGGATTCTCTATTGCCGGCTGAGCTGAAAAAGTGGTGATGAGAAAAAATAAAGATTTCTCCACACGGCCTCGCAGATGGGATCTGCCCTGTGATCTGCCATACCCTGATTTTCAAAATTTGGATGGGTTTATCTGTCCATGCAAAGACCACCAAACTGACTGTAAATCCAAGTACTAAGACCGTGATTACAGTTCAGCTGCTTCTGAAACACTAGCTACGTTGGGCCCTAATAGCCTGATTTTCCTGTATATGCTCAGATTGCTTTGTAAATGCTCTTAATAACACAAACTACTAGCATTATCCATTAACCTAAAATACAATGATTATGACGTTAAGTGTTTATGTGTATCCTAAGCGTTACCTTTAAAAAAAAAAAAAAAACCCTAAGTGCTTTTTAATGCATTGCCTAATTCATCATCACTGAAGAAAGCTGCTATTTCTACTTTAGAAGTGGTGATGTGAATTTATTGCTAAATGAAAAAGAGTAACATACTCTTCCAAGCAAGCTACAACATTGCATACATATCTGTTAACTGATTAGCTCACTCTTCCATGTTTTTCTTGTATGGAAGAAAACCCTAGCAGTAACATGGTACATTCTGATAGGGCCAGGTGGTTCTTGCAATCTGGGAGACCTGGGTTCGATTCCTGGGTTGGGAAGATCCCCAGGAGAAGGGAAAGTTTACCCATTCCAGTATTCTTGCCTGGAGAATTCCATGGCTTGTCCATGGGTCACAGAGTCAGACAGGACTGACTGACTTTCACTTTCATTTTCAGGTGGTTCTTACAGTCAAAATGTTATAGACACAACGATATGGGATGGTAACTACCCAAGCTACACAGCCAGGCCACCTTTGGGTGAGTCATCTAGTGATCTACTACTGTATAACAAATGAGTCCACAACTCAGCCTCATGAAACAACCATTTCATTATCCTCATGAATTCTGTAAGTTAGGAATTTCAAAAGGGCAACTCTTCTCTGTTTCGTAACATCTGTGGTCTTAGTTGGGATGGCAGACAGACAGGGCAAGAAGACTGGGGCTGCAGAATCCACCTCCACGACAGCCTCATTTGTGTCTGATGCAAGGCTGGGAAGGCTAAAGGATGGGCTTGCAAAGACTTCTATCTGGCCTTTCCAGCATCTAGTTGGACTTCTTAGTTGGTGGCTTAAGCCTCCAAATGCAAGTTGTTCTCAATAAGGCCAAAGTACAGCCTTCTACAACCTAACTTTGAAAGTCACATGGGGCCACTCTGTCTTACTCTCTTGGTTAAAGAAGTACAACCCTCTTCCCCCACCAGAGTCAGAGGAAAGGACACAGACCCACTTCTCACTGAGAGAAATGTCAGCATACCGCTAGCCATGATTTCAAATACCTATAGTGACTCTTCCGTTTCCTGTTGTCTGGCACATCGACATTTTGGATGTGAGCTTTTATTAATCAGCATGCGTTTTCAGAATTAAAAGTATACATGGTTGTAATTGTATTTCCAGATAATCAGCTTATGAATTGTAATATACCTAAGCGTTACCTTTAAAAAAAAAACCCTAAGTGCTTTTAATTGCCTAATTCATCATCACTGAAGAAAGCTGCTATTTCTACTTTAGAAGTGGTGATGTGAATTTATTGCTAAATGAAAAAGAGTAACATACTCTTCCAAGCAAGCTACAACATTGCATACATATCTGTTAACTGATTAGCTCACTCTTCCATGTTTTTCTTGTATGGAAGAAAACCCTAGCAGTAACATGGTACATTCTGATAGGGCCAGGTGGTTCTTGCAATCTGGGAGACCTGGGTTCGATTCCTGGGTTGGGAAGATCCCCAGGAGAAGGGAAAGTTTACCCATTCCAGTATTCTTGCCTGGAGAATTCCATGGCTTGTCCATGGGTCACAGAGTCAGACAGGACTGACTGACTTTCACTTTCATTTTCAGGTGGTTCTTACAGTCAAAATGTTATAGACACAACGATATGGGATGGTAACTACCCAAGCTACACAGCCAGGCCACCTTTGGGTGAGTCATCTAGTGATCTACTACTGTATAACAAATGAGTCCACAACTCAGCCTCATGAAACAACCATTTCATTATCCTCATGAATTCTGTAAGTTAGGAATTTCAAAAGGGCAACTCTTCTCTGTTTCGTAACATCTGTGGTCTTAGTTGGGATGGCAGACAGACAGGGCAAGAAGACTGGGGCTGCAGAATCCACCTCCACGACAGCCTCATTTGTGTCTGATGCAAGGCTGGGAAGGCTAAAGGATGGGCTTGCAAAGACTTCTATCTGGCCTTTCCAGCATCTAGTTGGACTTCTTAGTTGGTGGCTTAAGCCTCCAAATGCAAGTTGTTCTCAATAAGGCCAAAGTACAGCCTTCTACAACCTAACTTTGAAAGTCACATGGGGCCACTCTGTCTTACTCTCTTGGTTAAAGAAGTACAACCCTCTTCCCCCACCAGAGTCAGAGGAAAGGACACAGACCCACTTCTCACTGAGAGAAATGTCAGCATACCGCTAGCCATGATTTCAAATACCTATAGTGACTCTTCCGTTTCCTGTTGTCTGGCACATCGACATTTTGGATGTGAGCTTTTATTAATCAGCATGCGTTTTCAGAATTAAAAGTATACATGGTTGTAATTGTATTTCCAGATAATCAGCTTATGAATTGTAATATAGTGCCTACTTGGGTGTTAGGTAAATATTAATTTGGAATAACAACAAAGTAAACAACTGGCAGATTTGTTGGCTTGTTTTGCCTTTAATTTTATCAAATTATTCAGTTGGGCCAAAAACCTTTTTCCCTATCTCCATCTGATTGCTATAAAGCAATATAAAGCCCCAAATTAAATTAAAACATTTAAAGAAACTAAGTTAAAACCAATTTAACCTTATAGAACTAACTATTCAGCCTGAGGTGGCAAATTCAGCTTTATCAAAGCAGGTAAAGAAGTAAAAGCCAAACTGGGGTTAATTGGAGTATGTGTGTCTTTGATCTTAAGGTAACTGAATTCAAAAAATTTTAAAACACTGCACTTTTCAGAAATGGCTCTTAGACCACTTATAATCTTATAATCTTTGATTTAGGTTAGGTGCAGATATTTGTTTTTGCCCTATCTCTACTGGTCTATTTCACACTCCTCTGAGACTGGAAAATGAATACTCAATACATCATTCTCTAGTTGATAACAAACACGTGTTGAGCATTTCCTATGTTCTAGACACTGAGCTAAGCTACTGACATTTGTATCTTATTTCATGCTCAACAGTCCTTTGGGGTGTTACTGAACCCATTTTACAAATAAAAAAATTGAGCTTCAGGGAGGTTCATTAACCTGACAATGGTGATACAGCTTGTTCACACCCAGAAAGGGTTTGACCCTGATACCTGTTCTCTTATCCACTGCATGTTTTAATACTGGGCTTTTGATAAATGTGTCTCCCCTAAACCCTAGGTAAGGGGTGCACAAGGTGAAGGTGTAAACACTTAGTCAACACTTCTTTTTTTTTTTTTTTTAAAGATTTATTTATTTATTTATTTTGGTGGGGGGGGGGGGGGGGGGGGGGGGAGCAGGCGGGCCACTTCTATTGGTCTTTCATTTCTCCATTTTCATCCATCGTTTTTTCTTTGGCCCGTGTGGGCCTCCCATTGCAGCGGCCTCTGTTGTCACAGAGCGCCGGCTCTGGGCGCATGTGCTCCAGAGCTCCGGCTCGGTAATTGACTGGCGCCCCTTGCACTGCTAGGCGGTGTCCTTATCCACTGGACCACCAGGGAAGCCCTAGTCAACACTTCTTGAATTATCACCCATCCAGTTATGTTAATTTGAGGGTGGAAATGGAAGTTTGCCAGAGGCACTGAATATGCAGAGATAGTCCCTTCTACCCAGAATTGTGTAAGTTTAAGACTGTTGAAGGTCACTGGACTCTAGCACCCAGATCCCATCCCTCCCGACCCCTGGGAAGAGATCAGGAGTCTCAGCTTTCTAGAAGATGGGCAGCGCCTCACCATTGATCACATGATAAAACACAACTCATGTACTTGTCAAGTGGGCACAAGGTATGCGATCATGGATATTGGAAAGCAGGAAAAGGGTAAAAGCCAAACTGGGGTTAATTGGAGTATGTGTGTCTTTGATCTTAAGGTAACTGAATTCAAAAAATTTTAAAACACTGCACTTTTCAGAAATGGCTCTTAGACCACTTATAATCTTATAATCTTTGATTTAGGTTAGGTGCAGATATTTGTTTTTGCCCTATCTCTACTGGTCTATTTCACACTCCTCTGAGACTGGAAAATGAATACTCAATACATCATTCTCTAGTTGATAACAAACACGTGTTGAGCATTTCCTATGTTCTAGACACTGAGCTAAGCTACTGACATTTGTATCTTATTTCATGCTCAACAGTCCTTTGGGGTGTTACTGAACCCATTTTACAAATAAAAAAATTGAGCTTCAGGGAGGTTCATTAACCTGACAATGGTGATACAGCTTGTTCACACCCAGAAAGGGTTTGACCCTGATACCTGTTCTCTTATCCACTGCATGTTTTAATACTGGGCTTTTGATAAATGTGTCTCCCCTAAACCCTAGGTAAGGGGTGCACAAGGTGAAGGTGTAAACACTTAGTCAACACTTCTTTTTTTTTTTTTTTTTAAAGATTTATTTATTTATTTATTTTGGTAGGGGTGGGGTGGGGAGGGAGGGGAGCAGGCGGGCCACTTCTATTGGTCTTTCATTTCTCCATTTTCATCCATCGTTTTTTCTTTGGCCCGTGTGGGCCTCCCATTGCAGCGGCCTCTGTTGTCACAGAGCGCCGGCTCTGGGCGCATGTGCTCCAGAGCTCCGGCTCGGTAATTGACTGGCGCCCCTTGCACTGCTAGGCGGTGTCCTTATCCACTGGACCACCAGGGAAGCCCTAGTCAACACTTCTTGAATTATCACCCATCCAGTTATGTTAATTTGAGGGTGGAAATGGAAGTTTGCCAGAGGCACTGAATATGCAGAGATAGTCCCTTCTACCCAGAATTGTGTAAGTTTAAGACTGTTGAAGGTCACTGGACTCTAGCACCCAGATCCCATCCCTCCCGACCCCTGGGAAGAGATCAGGAGTCTCAGCTTTCTAGAAGATGGGCAGCGCCTCCACCATTGATCACATGATAAAACACAACTCATGTACTTGTCAAGTGGGCACAAGGTATGCGATCATGGATATTGGCATTTCTGTGCTCAACATACTTTCCTGGCAGACCACCACTTGATTTTCCCTTGGAAAAATCCGCTTTGAAAAACCCCCTCAAAAAAAAATGCTCCTCTATTTCCTTGAAGAGAAAATTCAAATAGAGTTCTCATACATCAAACATATGACAGAGGCAGTTTTTAATCATTTAAATTATTTATCCTTCATTGTTTAATGCTTTATACCACTCCCCTATACATAATTTATTATACCATTTATGTTTATTAAAAATTGATCATGGGGAGATGTTCTCTCCCCATCCTCTCAGGCTATGGATATTTCTCTGTCAGATCGCTTGAGAATAGACAGTAATTTAAAAAAAAAAAAATTGACTTTAACAGTTTGTATGCAGGTCCCTTTCTTTTCTTAGGTTCCTTTCCTTCCACAAAAGGACTGGAGGTTACCTTTATGTATTAACTGCCCTTCTGAAGACTCACTGAGGTGTTCAAGAAAAGGCTTATTTTGCTTTTCTAACTTTAGAATGCAGATGTGAAAAGGAGGCATGAAAGAACAAGATTCTGCAAAATTCCACGACAGAGGTCATAGCTGTGGAGTCGTCTCTTTCTCTTTGCTTCTTCTATTCTGTTCTGTATTTCCTCCTCAAATGATTCATTTTTCTTGTCTTAATTGGTGAGTTGTTTTTTCTCCTCTTCTCCTTGTCCAATTTTGTCCCAAATCCCCTTGTCTTTTCACTTCTCAACTCGTGACTTGAACTGCTCTCAGCAAGTCACCAACCGCAAATCCTCTAACTCTCCATCACCATCGTTTCTAACTCACTGACTTCACAATGAAAGGCTGAAGAAGATGACCTCCTTGCACACTTCTGCCTCAGACCTGGTCATTCTTCTCTTCCTCACAGGAGGACAGGAGAGAAGCAGAAAGCAACAAGGTGGGTGAGAGGTGGGGAGGAACACAGAAGCACCCAAGGTTCTCACAACGTGTTAGTCTGAGAAGGGTTTGCAGTGGACTGAATCCCAAAGTAATCAAACTTGGTACATTTCAGTTGGCTCTCCTTGGTCCTTCCAGCCCACCATGACGGAGTCCAGCCCCCTCTTCCAGGGCTCCCCACTGGAGCGTTTGAGACTGTCGCTGGCTGCCCAAACCAAAAACCTGAAGGTAACCAACCCTCACCTCTTCCCTTTCCTTCCCTCCCATATCCAATTAACCAATTGCCCAGACTTGTAGATTCTACTTTCTAATATCCTTGGAACCATCCCCTCAGCCATCCACCCCTCTCCCCTGCCTGGCCCCAGAACCATTTCTTGGGGTCTTCAGGCCCAGGTCCTTCCATTCTCAGCATGATGCAGCTACGATTTCTCTGACAGGCAGAACTGCTTACAATTCTCTTCCTATCATAACTGAAATCAAGTCTAACCCTAACAAGGCTTACCAGGCTCTCAATATGTGATGAGGCTCCTGCTTAGTTCTTGGGCCTTTTGTTTCACAAAGCCTAGGTGTGACTCCTCGTTCCCCCACCAAACACACCCCACACAGCTCTACTCTCTACACTCCACTCTCCAGCCAACAGAACTTCGCCAGTTCCATAGAGGAGCCATGTCTTCTCTCGTCTCTTGCTGGGGGAGGATGCTGTTCTTTGCCAGAAGCTCTCTTCAGCCATCTGCACAGGATGCCTCGTCTGTTTTTGATGAAGTCCAGGCACTTCCCAGGGCACCCAGCACTCCTTCCATCTCAGCACTCATCACTGCCATGGCAATTTTCTAATTCCTGATTTCCTATGCTCCCCAGGGACTAAAAAGCTCCACAAGGGCAGGGACCAGGCTTTGTTTGTTCAATCTGACTTCACAATGAAAGGCTGAAGCTCTCAGCAAGTCACCAACAATCCTCTAACTCTCCATCACCATCGTTTCTAACTCACTGACTTCACAATGAAAGGCTGAAGAAGATGACCTCCTTGCACACTTCTGCCTCAGACCTGGTCATTCTTCTCTTCCTCACAGGAGGACAGGAGAGAAGCAGAAAGCAACAAGGTGGGTGAGAGGTGGGGAGGAACACAGAAGCACCCAAGGTTCTCACAACGTGTTAGTCTGAGAAGGGTTTGCAGTGGACTGAATCCCAAAGTAATCAAACTTGGTACATTTCAGTTGGCTCTCCTTGGTCCTTCCAGCCCACCATGACGGAGTCCAGCCCCCTCTTCCAGGGCTCCCCACTGGAGCGTTTGAGACTGTCGCTGGCTGCCCAAACCAAAAACCTGAAGGTAACCAACCCTCACCTCTTCCCTTTCCTTCCCTCCCATATCCAATTAACCAATTGCCCAGACTTGTAGATTCTACTTTCTAATATCCTTGGAACCATCCCCTCAGCCATCCACCCCTCTCCCCTGCCTGGCCCCAGAACCATTTCTTGGGGTCTTCAGGCCCAGGTCCTTCCATTCTCAGCATGATGCAGCTACGATTTCTCTGACAGGCAGAACTGCTTACAATTCTCTTCCTATCATAACTGAAATCAAGTCTAACCCTAACAAGGCTTACCAGGCTCTCAATATGTGATGAGGCTCCTGCTTAGTTCTTGGGCCTTTTGTTTCACAAAGCCTAGGTGTGACTCCTCGTTCCCCCACCAAACACACCCCACACAGCTCTACTCTCTACACTCCACTCTCCAGCCAACAGAACTTCGCCAGTTCCATAGAGGAGCCATGTCTTCCCCGTCTCTTGCTGGGGGAGGATGCTGTTCTTTGCCAGAAGCTCTCTTCAGCCATCTGCACAGGATGCCTCGTCTGTTTTTGATGAAGTCCAGGCACTTCCCAGGGCACCCAGCACTCCTTCCATCTCAGCACTCATCACTGCCATGGCAATTTTCTAATTCCTGATTTCCTATGCTCCCCAGGGACTAAAAAACTCCACAAGGGCAGGGACCAGGCTTTGTTTGTTCACCCCTGTATGCTCACTGCCTGACGCATGACAGGCACTTGATAAGCATCATCTGATTGAAGAATGCCTGGGGGTAGCCTGTTCCACGGGTAGCCTCCAATGAAGCATGCCTCCTGGGATTCACACCTCGTATCCTCCCCCCCCTTGGAACTGGGCTGTACCTGTGACTTGCTTTTAAAAAAAGATAAAGTGCAGAACCTGCTAGTCATGACCTGAGACTTAGGAAAACCTGGAAGCTTCTGCTTTTGTGATCCTAACTGCTATGTAAAAAGTCCAACAATCCTGCTGAAGAGACCATATGGAAACACCACATGAAGAGGCCCTTGGAAAGTGAGAGGTCCTGACACTTCCTGAAGAAGAAATGCCCAGCTCAATCCTGCCCCAGCTAACCTGCCCTCGGAATGCAGTCCCAGCCTGCCCACAGGCTGGAGCAGCAGAAGAGCTGCCCGGCTGAGCCCAGTACAGATTGCAGAATTGTAAGCAATGAAATGATTGTGGTTGTAAGCCACTAAGTTTTGGGGAGGTTTGTTACATACAAAGATACAACTGTAATAAACTCAATGTATAAATAAAAGGGAATACAAAATTATTTCCCAGAATAAATTTTATGCAGAGAGAAGTCAGTATTTCTAACAGGCAGATCCAAGAGAAGAGGAACAGAATTAAAAGGATATAGAAGAACACATACCGTCAGCTTCCATTTAGAATACATCACAATTTTCCTCTGTCATTTTCTTTGGTTTTAAGACATTTTCCAATGCTCCTCGTTCCCCCACCAAACACACCCCACACAGCTCTACTCTCTACACTCCACTCTCCAGCCAACAGAACTTCGCCAGTTCCATAGAGGAGCCATGTCTTCTCTCGTCTCTTGCTGGGGGAGGATGCTGTTCTTTGCCAGAAGCTCTCTTCAGCCATCTGCACAGGATGCCTCGTCTGTTTTTGATGAAGTCCAGGCACTTCCCAGGGCACCCAGCACTCCTTCCATCTCAGCACTCATCACTGCCATGGCAATTTTCTAATTCCTGATTTCCTATGCTCCCCAGGGACTAAAAAGCTCCACAAGGGCAGGGACCAGGCTTTGTTTGTTCACCCCTGTATGCTCACTGCCTGACGCATGACAGGCACTTGATAAGCATCATCTGATTGAAGAATGCCTGGGGGTAGCCTGTTCCACGGGTAGCCTCCAATGAAGCATGCCTCCTGGGATTCACACCTTGTATCGTCCCCTCCCTTGGAACTGGGCTGTACCTGTGACTTGCTTTTAAAAAAAGATAAAGTGCAGAACCTGCTAGTCATGACCTGAGACTTAGGAAAACCTGGAAGCTTCTGCTTTTGTGATCCTAACTGCTATGTAAAAAGTCCAACAATCCTGCTGAAGAGACCATATGGAAACACCACATGAAGAGGCCCTTGGAAAGTGAGAGGTCCTGACACTTCCTGAAGAAGAAATGCCCAGCTCAATCCTGCCCCAGCTAACCTGCCCTCGGAATGCAGTCCCAGCCTGCCCACAGGCTGGAGCAGCAGAAGAGCTGCCCGGCTGAGCCCAGTACAGATTGCAGAATTGTAAGCAATGAAATGATTGTGGTTGTAAGCCACTAAGTTTTGGGGAGGTTTGTTACATACAAAGATACAACTGTAATAAACTCAATGTATAAATAAAAGGGAATACAAAATTATTTCCCAGAATAAATTTTATGCAGAGAGAAGTCAGTATTTCTAACAGGCAGATCCAAGAGAAGAGGAACAGAATTAAAAGGATATAGAAGAACACATACCGTCAGCTTCCATTTAGAATACATCACAATTTTCCTCTGTCATTTTCTTTGGTTTTAAGACATTTTCCAATGAAAAATTTTCCTACTTAAAAAAAAAAAATTCCTGGTCTGACATTAAAATTAAGGAGTCTAACCAAGGATGTGATGTGAACACTGAGACACAAATGGAAACTAGCATGTGGCCAACCCAACCCGCTGTTCCATTTTCTCTTCCTTACCAGTAGTGTAGAATGTAAGCTGTGGATGAGGGTTCCAGGGCAGACTGGAACATCGTGGACACTCCCATCTTATTCGGACAGAGCATCAAATGTTCAGTTCAGTGTGAAAAAAATCACCCAAAGAATAAAATGGCTGATTTTGACTCGTAACTAAAACAATCAGTAGAAATAAAAGACAGCTACTCGTAACTTTAGCCCAGGTATCCAATTAGTGACACCCACACATATACTCACACACTATACAGATGCCCCATGCAGATGGCTGAGGCCCTGTTACATAATCCAGGATATGGCTAGATTAATGCTAAAGAACCCATGTAGATACGCAGAACGAAGAGAAAGAGTGCTCCATTGATAGCTGTTTGGTGGAACTCTGAATTCTTGCTTCTAACAATTACTGCTCTTTCAGAAAGAAAAAGGATCCTTATATAAGAAATAGGGTCTAAGCCAAGTATCCGTTTTTCACAAAAGTCAGAAAGCAGAATGTCAAAAATAGTCTCTAACTGTTTATACTGGACTAATGTTTTGACGTTTCTGAATGATCTCTTGTAGGCAAGGTTATCGATGTATTTTTTGAAAAATACCATGTCTTTTAAAACTGTCCCCAATGAATAAATCTTGCATGGTGGAGAGTGAAGAAGCAGATTTAAGAAAAATCTGGTGGCGTGAACGTCACATGTTTAGAAAAAGGATCAGTTCTCAGTGACTGCAAAGCTCTAGACACTAAGCAAAAGAAACAGAGCCTTAAGCATAAACATAAACCTTCAGCATTTATTAAATGTCCAGTTGGTTATCCAGAGACCGAGCAAGAACCGCTTTTAAGCACTGCCCAGAGAGAGAGCAAAATCTAGATTTCAAAAATGGGAACTATTTCCCACTGTCTTTTTTCCCCTAGATAAGGGGGCTCTGTCAATAGACGCCACGTGGCTGCGCCCTGCGACCCAGCAACCCCAGAGAATGGAAAGCTTGTTCTCTAACTGGTCCTCTTCTGGGGAGTAACTTCTGATGGAGACAGACTTGTGCATTGACGATGGGAAGAGGACAGGATACGCAGGCAATGAAAATGAGCCAAGCAACTCATTTTACCTTCAAGGGAAGAGAAAAGGCTGGCCTTAGAGTAATAGGGTTTCTCAAGAGAAGGGACCTGGGAGACTGTCACAGAGAAGCCAGTCGTCTCAGACACCAAGAAACGAAGGGGCACTGTGTTTTTCAGTAGGGATGAGAACTCATTTCCCTTTTGTGTCAGCTGTTAGACTGGGCTTGTTCACACGACTTAATTATTTAGGAGGTAGTTAATAAGTGTTTCCTGGGTGGGCAGATGAACGACAAAGGCAGGGCAGCCATATCCATAAAGGGCACAGAAGTCTGTAAATGGTACAGGTGGGGTGGGATTCAGCAAAGCAAGGAGGATAGACAGGGTGGAGAAGGTCGTAACGTAGCCTTGAGGGGGTTGGGGGAGTGTGTGGAGCGGGTGGGGAAGGAGGGAGTCAAATCTCATAGCAAAGACTGGATCCACACAGTTGCGTAAGTTCCACAAATGTCTGACCAAATGACTTAGAATCTCAGGAAGCTTGTTAAATGCAACAAGTTCATGTACAACAAAACTGTGCAGAATGTCAAATAGTCTCTAACTGTTTATACTGGACTAATGTTTTGCGTTTCTGAATGATCTCTTGTAGGCAAGGTTATCGATGTATTTTTTGAAAAATACCATGTCTTTTAAAACTGTCCCCAATGAATAAATCTTGCATGGTGGAGAGTGAAGAAGCAGA
This sequence comes from Tragulus kanchil, assembly GCA_022376925.1. Lineage (NCBI taxonomy): Eukaryota > Metazoa > Chordata > Mammalia > Artiodactyla > Tragulidae > Tragulus > Tragulus kanchil. The sequence goes on from JAIOJX010000026.1 coordinate 272,584,821, forward strand.
TTTAAGAAAAATCTGGTGGCGTGAACGTCACATGTTTAGAAAAAGGATCAGTTCTCAGTGACTGCAAAGCTCTAGACACTAAGCAAAAGAAACAGAGCCTTAAGCATAAACATAAACCTTCAGCATTTATTAAATGTCCAGTTGGTTATCCAGAGACCGAGCAAGAACCGCTTTTAAGCACTGCCCAGAGAGAGAGCAAAATCTAGATTTCAAAAATGGGAACTATTTCCCACTGTCTTTTTTCCCCTAGATAAGGGGGCTCTGTCAATAGACGCCACGTGGCTGCGCCCTGCGACCCAGCAACCCCAGAGAATGGAAAGCTTGTTCTCTAACTGGTCCTCTTCTGGGGAGTAACTTCTGATGGAGACAGACTTGTGCATTGACGATGGGAAGAGGACAGGATACGCAGGCAATGAAAATGAGCCAAGCAACTCATTTTACCTTCAAGGGAAGAGAAAAGGCTGGCCTTAGAGTAATAGGGTTTCTCAAGAGAAGGGACCTGGGAGACTGTCACAGAGAAGCCAGTCGTCTCAGACACCAAGAAACGAAGGGGCACTGTGTTTTTCAGTAGGGATGAGAACTCATTTCCCTTTTGTGTCAGCTGTTAGACTGGGCTTGTTCACACGACTTAATTATTTAGGAGGTAGTTAATAAGTGTTTCCTGGGTGGGCAGATGAACGACAAAGGCAGGGCAGCCATATCCATAAAGGGCACAGAAGTCTGTAAATGGTACAGGTGGGGGTGGGATTCAGCAAAGCAAGGAGGATAGACAGGGTGGAGAAGGTCGTAACGTAGCCTTGAGGGGGTTGGGGGAGTGTGTGGAGCGGGTGGGGAAGGAGGGAGTCAAATCTCATAGCAAAGACTGGATCCACACAGTTGACGTAAGTTCCACAAATGTCTGACCAAATGACTTAGAATCTCAGGGAAGCTTGTTAAATGCAACAAGTTCATGTACAACAAAACTGTGCAGAATTCCACAAGCATTCTATATCCTTGAAAAGGGCAAAACAGTGTGAGGCATGTTGGAAAAGTGCAGGGTTGCTCAAACCACGTCTGTGTGTGATGGGGGTTCCATGGATCTCCTCACAAAGAACCACCATGCATGGCAGATGCACTCTACTTGATCCAGAAAAGTTTCCCTTCTGCTTGGGAAAAATGAGTTCTCTGCTAAAAAATTCAAACACTGAGAACTACTGTGCAGCACAGAGACTACTGCGTGAGGACCCTGCAGACCTGAGTCTGAGTTGCAACCCCACCACCAGTAACTTGTGTGAGCTCAGACCAGCTGTTTTGTGTCCTTGAGCCTGTTTCAGTATCCAGACAACAAAGCCAACGCCTATCTTACATGGCCATTTTGAGGCTCTTATGTGACAAATTATGTCAAAACACTTGAAAATTATTTTAGAGATGTAGGTTTTAGGAAACAAAAAAGGTAAACTGTTTTTTTTTTTTTTTTTTTTAAATAAAGAAATTTCTCAGTAAGTAAGCAGGCACTTTCAATGGAGGTCATTTTCTATCTATTGTGTTTTTATCAACAAAATCCATGGATGTCTAGGAGGGAAAGGATTATTTAAAGACACTTAAATAATCTCAGCACAATTTCACTGACACCCCCAAAGCAGACAAGGAAAGAGGATCTGACTCTCAAAATCTACCTTTGGGATTTGGTTAATAAGCTGGTAGAAGAGCTAAAACCTCCAAGTTCCACATTCGTGGCTTCAGAGAGAGAACTTACACTTTTACTTGTCTCAGGAAGACTGACATGGGATCAGAAGGGACTTCCAGATTACCAACCTCTATTTTACAGATGAGAAAACGGTGAGCCCAGGATGGGAGGTGAGTCACCCAAGGTCACAGTAGGAACCTTGGGACTTGACCTGACCTCCAGCACTTTTCCACCCCAAAGTCTGACTAACGGCCATCAGAAGTATTTCTGGGCGAAGTTAGCTCAACTTTCCCATAAACCACTTGGACAGAGTGCTCAGAAGGCATGCCAAGTAGTGGCATTTTGGCTGTGGCCTGGGGGTAGGGTAAACCATTTCCTGGTTTGCCCAGGACGGTCCACAGTTACGCTTGTTGTCTCAGCATAATTTAACTGTGCTCCTTGCCTCTCACAAGTATCTAGATTTGGATAGAGAATTATAAAGCCCTCTTTGTGCTTTTCTGTGAGGATGAGGCGAACTTGGGGTAGGCTCCCTGGGAGCTTGGTGTGGTGGTTTGGAACCAGAGAGAGATGATAAATGTCTTCACATATTGACAGGTCGGTCCATGTTAATAAAATTAGACCATTCTGTGGCTATCGACTTGAGAAAAATGAGCTCTCTCCTAAAAAATTCAAACACTGAGAACTACTGTGCCGCACAGAGACTACTGCGTGAGGACCCTGCAGACCTGAGTCTGAGTTGCAACCCCACCACCAGTAACTTGTGTGAGCTCAGACCAGCTGTTTTGTGTCCTTGAGCCTGTTTCAGTATCCAGACAACAAAGCCAACGCCTATCTTACATGGCCATTTTGAGGCTCTTATGTGACAAATTATGTCAAAACACTTGAAAATTATTTTAGAGATGTAGGTTTTAGGAAACAAAAAAGGTAAACTGTTTTTTTTTTTTTTTTTTTAAATAAAGAAATTTCTCAGTAAGTAAGCAGGCACTTTCAATGGAGGTCATTTTCTATCTATTGTGTTTTTATCAACAAAATCCATGGATGTCTAGGAGGGAAAGGATTATTTAAAGACACTTAAATAATCTCAGCACAATTTCACTGACACCCCCAAAGCAGACAAGGAAAGAGGATCTGACTCTCAAAATCTACCTTTGGGATTTGGTTAATAAGCTGGTAGAAGAGCTAAAACCTCCAAGTTCCACATTCGTGGCTTCAGAGAGAGAACTTACACTTTTACTTGTCTCAGGAAGACTGACATGGGATCAGAAGGGACTTCCAGATTACCAACCTCTATTTTACAGATGAGAAAACGGTGAGCCCAGGATGGGAGGTGAGTCACCCAAGGTCACAGTAGGAACCTTGGGACTTGACCTGACCTCCAGCACTTTTCCACCCCAAAGTCTGACTAACGGCCATCAGAAGTATTTCTGGGCGAAGTTAGCTCAACTTTCCCATAAACCACTTGGACAGAGTGCTCAGAAGGCATGCCAAGTAGTGGCATTTTGGCTGTGGCCTGGGGGTAGGGTAAACCATTTCCTGGTTTGCCCAGGACGGTCCACAGTTACGCTTGTTGTCTCAGCATAATTTAACTGTGCTCCTTGCCTCTCACAAGTATCTAGATTTGGATAGAGAATTATAAAGCCCTCTTTGTGCTTTTCTGTGAGGATGAGGCGAACTTGGGGTAGGCTCCCTGGGAGCTTGGTGTGGTGGTTTGGAACCAAGAGAGAGATGATAAATGTCTTCACATATTGACAGGTCGGTCCTATGTTAATAAAATTAGACCATTCTGTGGCTACCAAGATTAGAGTATGGACCACCATGTGGAAACCACAGGGATGGGAATTCTTCAGTATGAATACGTGTATACTCTAAAGGATCTCCGGAGTCCATCAGCCTGGGTTCCAATCCTGGTTCTGCCAATTATTAGCTCTGTGACCTTGTGCAAGTTGTCCTTCCATTTCCCCATGAGTAAAATAAAAGTAATAAAGAGAGCCAGACCCATAACAAGTGCTCCACAAATACTCAGTCCTCCTATTTTTACTGATGGTTATTGGGCAGGGGGTGCATGTGCCCTGAGTGGAGGTTTTCAATTGTTGGACTCAGACAGGACTGTGGGACTCGTCTTGGAGAAGAGTCAGCACCAGCTTGGCTGATGTTGGAGACACCACCTCCCCTCGGTGAACTCCATGGGTCTGCTCGTTGCCTGAGGCTGTGTGTGTCAGCAGGGAACATCTGGCGAGGGCTGCACCTTGGGCTGAGCACTCTGGAAGAACCTCGCTCAGGACTCCCAGGGGATGGGAAGGAACAGCCACTCCCACTGCGTGCAGCAGGAGCACGCAGCGCTTTAGAGCTTGGGGCTATCAGACCGTCCGCTCTGAATTCGGGCTCAACCCCACATGCCAGTTGGGGCTCTGGAAAAGTGACTTAACCTTTATGTGCCTCAGTGCTCTGGACTGTAAAATGGAAGTGACAACAGAGCCAATCTCAGAGGAGTGCGTGTGATACACATTAAGCCCAGCACGGAGCATGTGCCTCAGAGCTGGTGTTGCTGTGACGGTGGCACTGGGCACTGAGCCTGACAGCTGGAGAGCACCTGAAAGAGGGGAGGGCTGGAGTCAGGAGGGGTGTGGAGTCTGTCCAAGGACTCAGCGCCGAGGGAACTTTGTCTGCCTAGCACTTAGTCCAGCTCAGGGCAGACTGACTCACCCACGCTCTGAATCCCCACGCAGGGTGGGTCAGTCGGTGCTGGGACTGCCTGAACTCGGGCAGCAGGTGGGAGGCGGGAAGCAGAGCGGGACAGAGGACAGTGGGCAGAGCTGAGGGCACGCTATCCAACAAGGGGGTGAGTCAGGGCATGAAGCCAGGCGCTCAGAGGCAGGTGGAGATAGGATGGAAGCAAGAATGAATTGACTTTTTAAAAAAAAATTGTTTTACTGAAACACGCATCAGGCACCTACTTGGGCCTGCAGCTCTGACTTCATCCTCCCCACCCGTCTCCTCACAGCCCTCTTTCTTTCCTTGGGAAAGAAAGCTTGTCCTCAGCTCAGGGCTTGTCCAGCTTGTCCTCAGCTCAGGGCTTTTGCCATTTTTACCATTCCCTCTGCCTGACTCCTGCTTCTCCCCAGATACTCACACCTGGCTCCCTGTCATTCATATCTCATCAAGTTCCCTGAATAGTTGTACCTCAGGAAGTGTCTCTATCATTCCATCCCATCAACCTCTCAGCCTTTTCCATAGCCCCTAACCCTACTAATTAATCTAAGCATTAATTAATTACTGAAGTGTTCACTAATCTAAGTAGTTGCTTGTTTTCTGTTTCTAGAACACACATTCCACAGAGATAGGGACCCTGTCTTCAGCAAGCTTCAACGGTGAGCACTAAACAGATGCTGGGTGAGTGAAGAGATGAACCAAAGACAGGCTGCAGAGGAGTGAGGCGGTTTGGGGGTGATCAACATGGAGAGTGTATTTGTCAGCGGGAGCCTGGGGTGTGGGTGGGTGTGGCTGCGGCTACATTAAATACAAGAGGCCACCCTAAGAGGGGAAGGAGTCCCTGGAGAGAAAGGACAGGTGAGCTGGTCTCCGGCCTCTCAGCAGAGCAGGGAACAGCATCCCCATGGCCAGCCCCCTTGCTCACCCAGCCTCGAGGTTAACACCGCACACAAGCGTGGCAACAACAGGCCTGCTCTCAGTAGCTCTTCTGGAGCGTGGTTTCTGACTTTTAGCACCTTGTGAACAGGAGGCAATTCAGATGAAGTTTTCTGAAGAGTGCTAAAGAGAATCTAGCACCGAGCCCTACAGAGATGGGCTTAAACATTCCCGATGATGGTTCTATAGAGAGGCAGAGTTCAGCTGCTTTAAAACAAGCAAGAAACCCCACAAAGGCAGAATGTATGTGTGGAATGACAACCCTATTCATAGCCAAGCAGAGCTCATCTGAGCATCCTGAAACAGGGCGGCCAGGCATTTGAGGTTCCCGTAAGTGTCTGTGTCTTCATGTTATGCTTGATTTCTGGCCCTCTGTGGCAGCAACCCCAGATGAAGCAAACTAGAGCCCTAAACACACTCGCTCAGAAGGTAGCAAGAGGGCCGCTTTGACCAGGAGGCTCCGTGCCTAGAGACCCAGCCAGAACAACGAGAAAAGAATGAGGTCCCTGCTAAGAGTCTTTCGGCAGGCATTGGCCAATAGTCTCTATTTTGAGAGTTTTCTTCCAGAAGAGTATCTGGAAGTGATCCCCCAGATCATTCTGAGAACGTTGGTGCAAGAGTTTGAACAAGCGTTGGTCAATGTTTATAGTGCTCTAATTACTCAGAGTCCATTTCTAGGAAGAATAACATTAATAGAAATAATCTGTTCTACAGATCAGTTTTAAAATAGGGGGAGGGGGGATGAGGCGGCAGAGAAGTTAGAGACAGACTGAAAAGGGAACCAAAAGCATTTCTCTGTAAACACGTCCTCTTCAGTAACCTTCTTTCCCAAGAACTGAGGTTAAGGGTGAAGAGAGAGAAGGAGGAAATAAGGACCTTAGGACCATTTATGGGGACCAGGGCCACAGATGAGGTTTTTTTTCAATAAGGTCCTATTCTAGGAAAAGTCACTCTCCTAATCTAAATTTAGGAGTAAATGTCCTGTGCCTCCATTCTACAAATGACAAGAGCTATACCACTCAATTGCTACCAAAATCCCCGAGGAGTTCAGAAGAGGAACATCAGTGAAAGGCTGCCTGGCAGAGAAAGAACTAATAAAACATTTTCCCCTTCAAAGCACTTGGCTCATGTTTCCCAATGCAACTTCACAGAGAACCTTGAAAGCGGCCGTTAATAGTCCTCATTTGAACAGGCTGGAGAGAAAGATTACAATAAATGTGGGAACAAAACTCTGGAATTTGCACTCCTCCCCAGACTCCAGCCAGAAGCTTCCAGGGGGAGAAGGCAGGGGCCTTCAGCCTCCTCTGGGGAGAAGCAGCAAGCTCAACCCTCGGTTAGATCTTTATCGGGATTTTATCTGTGGAATGTCCCAACCCACTGGCACATCCCTGAGACAGAACAGAAAGGCAAATCGCATGGCAGATTCCAGACTGAAAGTGCTGGTAAAAGAAGGCACACAGGTTTTTTCTCTTTTTCCATTCTCCACTGCCGCGCTGCTCTGTTTTGGTTGAGCTCAGCGGCACAAGTGGCTTGGATCATCTAGAAATTGCTTCCATATGTGGGCACAGGAAGGAATGTATTCATTGGCTGCCTGAGAAGGAAGCTCCGGCAGCCTCTCTTTCCTGCCAGAAAATGTTCCTCAGGCTGCAGAGAGCCATAGGTTGTTTGAGCTGAGGGAGATCAGGGTGAGCATCTCCAACGCCTCCACCCGAAGTTATCGATGAGGATACTGAGATCCAAGGTCACACGGATGGGGATGGACCTGAAGCTAGAACCCAGGGCTCTGGGCTGCCTTTCTTGTTTTGAATGCTCTTTTGCATTTTGATCTGATCTTATCCAAGAATTTTCTTTTAAATGTTAAATAGGTGTAAATAAGGGGCTTTGCCAATGGCTCAGCAAGTAAAGAAACTGCCTGCAGTGCAAGACATCCAGGAAGATCCTCTGAAGGAGCGCATGGCAATCCACTTAAGAGTTCTCTAGCCCAGAGAATCCCATGGACAGAGAAGCCTAGAGAGCTCCTTTGCAGTCCAAGCGGTTGCAAAGAGTTGAATACAACTAAGCAACTATGCATGTGCAGGTGTAAATAACTAAGCAAATTATTAAACCCAGGCAGAAGCTGCAAGGTGGACCTGCCATCCCGTGAAGCCCCTCACACACCCAAGGTCCCAAGCCCGCATTTTTTCCGGAGTCAAAGGGGTACCTTTTCTTTGTGACTGGACCTCAGTTCCCAGTCATCCTTCACTATTTCCTCTGGGCCATGAAAACTTGAAAGAATGTCTAATATCAACAGCAATCTCCCTGAGGTTAAACTTGTCTATTTTCAGGGGTGTCTCCTTAGTCCAAGCTCTTCAACTGAAGTGGCCTCATTTGGATGGAAATCATCCTTATTTGAGTATATTTCTCAGTGACATGTTGTCGTTCCCTCCCCTCTGTTCACACCCCTGCTTCCCTGCCTACTCCCCACCCCTTGCCCCTGAAAGAAGGCCTGGTGCTGATTCAGTGTAGCAACAGGACAGCAGGTTGGGGTCCAGAGCTCCAGGCCTCCCTAGGTACTGAGGGCTGGCACGAGGGGCTCGATCCCTGCAGGGAACTCAGCTCAGAGGACGCCAGGGAGGTCCTCCCACTCCACACGGGAACCAACACCAGGCTCTCCACGGCCCCTGACTAGTTCTCCGTGGTAATGCTCGGCTAGCCCCAAACTTCAAACACTTCATTTACGAGCTGATACAGAGTGGTCTGCAAGCACCTTCCTCTCTGCAGAAACCTACCACCCAGGGCCCTGGGTGATCTCAGCCTGAACCACACCATCCCAAACGGCCCACAGTGAGTGCCCACACGCAGCAGTTTCAGAGGGCAGGGGTGGGAAGTCAGCATGCACTCCTGCCTGTGGCCCCTGCTCGGGGACGTCTCACCTCCAAGCGGAGAGCCAAAGTAACTTGTCCCCAGGCCCACCTACGAGACACCCAGACATACAAGTCAGGCAGACAAACCACAACGTCTTAAAGGCTTGCCCTGCAGGGGACCTGAAGTACCCTGGATGGGGTTCAGCAGTTCTGCTCTTTAATTTCAACTTTTGGGGGGGGGGGGTCTTTCTTAACTGTCCTATTCCTTCTTATGCTCCATGATGAAGGGTGTTAAAGTGCTTCAAAAATGTTGAAGAGAACATGTGACCTGAGAAATATACTCGAATAAGGATGATTTCCATCCAAATGAGGTCACTTTCGTTGAAGAACATTGAAATGTTTTCTTGATAATACCAAAGATAATTAAATTATGACCAGTTTAATGGCAAATATTAACTAGCTAATATGATCTTTATATCAATAAACATTTATTGAACACTTACGCTATGTGAGACACAGAATTAGGGATGGAACACAGAACCTACCCTTGCCTGTGACACGCCTCCTCCTTTCAGGGGACTCAGAATGAAGGAGCTTCAGTTTCCCTATCCTGTTTATGTTTCCATTTCACTATAAACCTGCTGCACACTCATTCGACTGTGAGCAACCTTGTCCCATGAGCAGGGTCTGTCTTATTTGTGCCAGGACAAGGCACTAGGGACACTCACTGTCCTCTTTATAAGCAGAAATAAAACTCAGCTTCCTCTCCTTCCATTAACCTTTGCCCCTCCTCGCTGCCCTGACCCTCTATCTCCAACAAACACCACGCCAGCATCCATGGATTGGAAGAGGAAGGGGAAACTCCTCTGGGACCACAAAGCCTGCATTACTGCATCTCCTTCTGCAGAGATCTGCCCAGAGCCACAGTGAGAATTTGTTTCTACATGCCTGACACACTTCTGCTTAAATTAGTATTTTTGAAACTGCAAGCTGCTGCCTATGTCTTGCAGTCAAATCGATATTAAATCGATTTGCAACCAGCTGCTGCTTTTTTTTTTTTAAAGTATAATAAAAATGTATTGCGTTTGGTAAGATAGGAATTGTTTCATGAAACTTTTGTTCCTATTATTGATCTATCTATGCTGGATCTCCAAGAATGCATCTCTTACTGGGGTCATCGTCAAAAAAAATTTTGAAACAGTCATTTAGATAATGCCTCGTTTTATGGAGGATTTACTGGCCACAGCGAGATTTCTTTTCAAATACTTCCCAGATGCTGTGTCACTTTCACATTTGACCTTCAAGGAACAGGGCACTCGAAGCATGCTTCTTGTTGCTGTTTTCTAAACCCTAAATCACGTATAGTCTCTTAAATGTCCAGAGCCCGAGTCTACACAGCACAAGGTTCCTGTGTGTGGCCTCTGCACCAGGACTGAGCTTACCTGTGCAGCTCTCGTGCCTTGGGTCCTTCTGGGGTGCCTCATGGAGGGGAAAAGGAGGAAGTCATGGGCAGACTTATGTAACAGAGTCAGTTACAGTCCACCCTGCCCTCCAGTTCCTCCTGGTAAGCAGGCCATTGCTGGTTTCATGAGAGTTCAAGGGTTCACACTGGACCTGGGACAGTAAATCCAGGAGAATGTGGCCCTGCCTGTACCCACGGGGGTCGACCCACCACAGTCCCCTCTCTGCCCCCACAAGGAAGAGTTGGAAGTCACTTTTCTGCTTTGCACATCATCCAGGCTTAAGGAGCGGGTAAGGAGCAAGGAGGCAGCAGCCTGCATGTGCCCAGGAGACAGGACAGGACGCAGTGGCTGCTGGCACAGCACGTCAGCAAAGCTGTCATCCCAACCAAGCACAAGGCACGGAGACCACAGGCCTGGGCGTCGGAACCTTCTACATTCAAACCCCAGTTTGGTCCCTGGTTTCTTGCTTAATTCTACAAAGGGCTCGGGGTCACATCAGTAAAACACAGAGATGCTACTGCCCTCTGTCCAAGAGCAGTGACCTCTGGACTGGAGGTTGGAAAGGTCCTATGGGGCTCTGAGCAGCACGCCTTCCCACATCAGACTGCACTTGACAATGGCATGGGTTCTTTTTACCTCCTGCTCTCTGAGAACTCTTCCATTTGCAACCAGCTGCTGTTTTTTTAAAGTATAATAAAAATGTATTGCGTTTGGTAAGATAGGAATTGTTTCATGAAACTTTTGTTCCTATTATTGATCTATCTATGCTGGATCTCCAAGAATGCATCTCTTACTGGGGTCATCGTCAAAAAAAATTTTGAAACAGTCATTTAGATAATGCCTCGTTTTATGGAGGATTTACTGGCCACAGCGAGATTTCTTTTCAAATACTTCCCAGATGCTGTGTCACTTTCACATTTGACCTTCAAGGAACAGGGCACTCGAAGCATGCTTCTTGTTGCTGTTTTCTAAACCCTAAATCACGTATAGTCTCTTAAATGTCCAGAGCCCGAGTCTACACAGCACAAGGTTCCTGTGTGTGGCCTCTGCACCAGGACTGAGCTTACCTGTGCAGCTCTCGTGCCTTGGGTCCTTCTGGGGTGCCTCATGGAGGGAAAAGGAGGAAGTCATGGGCAGACTTATGTAACAGAGTCAGTTACAGTCCACCCTGCCCTCCAGTTCCTCCTGGTAAGCAGGCCATTGCTGGTTTCATGAGAGTTCAAGGGTTCACACTGGACCTGGGACAGTAAATCCAGGAGAATGTGGCCCTGCCTGTACCCACGGGGGTCGACCCACCACAGTCCCCTCTCTGCCCCCACAAGGAAGAGTTGGAAGTCACTTTTCTGCTTTGCACATCATCCAGGCTTAAGGAGCGGGTAAGGAGCAAGGAGGCAGCAGCCTGCATGTGCCCAGGAGACAGGACAGGACGCAGTGGCTGCTGGCACAGCACGTCAGCAAAGCTGTCATCCCAACCAAGCACAAGGCACGGAGACCACAGGCCTGGGCGTCGGAACCTTCTACATTCAAACCCCAGTTTGGTCCCTGGTTTCTTGCTTAATTCTACAAAGGGCTCGGGGTCACATCAGTAAAACACAGAGATGCTACTGCCCTCTGTCCAAGAGCAGTGACCTCTGGACTGGAGGTTGGAAAGGTCCTATGGGGCTCTGAGCAGCACGCCTTCCCACATCAGACTGCACTTGACAAAGGAATGGGTTCTGTTTACCTCCTGCTCTCTGAGAACTCTTCCATTTCCGTCCTTCCCTGGGCTGGAAAAGATGGCCAGCTAACCTGCTAGTGGAGACAGTCCCCGGGGCTGACAGTGCTGCAGGGCCTGAGGGAGGGATAAAGCCCTCCACCCCTCGGCCTCCTTGAGGAGAGGACCTATGAGAACTGCTGGACGACCAGGTCACCGCAGGGGCTGTGGAGAACTGGGATCACACCAACATGCGCTGAAATCACCACCAGCAATTTCACTGTCCAGCCCACTCTGGGCTTACTTTGAGGCCATATAGCCCAGAGGCGGGGAAGGAGCTCTGGATGTCCTTCCAGACTTCGGTTTCTGTCTTTATCTGACTTCCTCCTCTGCATTCCTGCCTGTGGGGATCCCCGGGTCATTGCTCTGCAGGTACAAAGGTGACCTGGAGTCGTCCCCATCCACAGAAATGTCTGTTGAGTCTTGTGGTTCTGGCCACAGACAGGGGCGGGCCTGCTCGGTTGCTGCTGATGCACCCCAGGCGGGCCTCCTCAGGCTGCCGGAGCCTCTTCCAGGAAGGGCTGAAGTTCTCCATCCCAGCAGTGGAGTCTGCACCCTGCAGCAGGCGGGCCTCTCGGGTCCAGGGCCAATACCGTCAGAGCCTGGCTAAGGCTGGCTGCCTGACAGCAGCAGGGTTTTGAGAAACACTCTTCTCCATGGACAGAAAGGGACAATTTCTCCATCATGTCCCTCATGGAACTCTACTATAAACCGAGCCAGTGTGATTCCTTTATCTCCAATCAACTGACTTGAGCAGAGGGTGCTGGGGACCACCCAGAAAGCAGAGGCTCAGCACTGCAAACTCTCCAGGAGCAGCTGCCCCTGGAAGCATGCCCGGCCTTCTCCTCACCTCAGCTTATGTGCACTGTACCTGACGGAGGTGCCCAGCCGCACCCCTCACATCTGTAAAGCAATGCTGAGCTTGGGCCTGCCTTGCAAAGAAACAGACCTTGCTATGTTTCCTGTGTAATTTACCAAGTCCTAGTCATTTACAGAATATTGCATGCAGTCTCAGGCAGGGGAGTGAGAACCGGACTGGAACTCAGCAGGCCTGGGTCCTTGTTTCAACTCTCTTACCAACTAGCCTGTGGCCTTGGGAAAGTCATGTAACTTCTCTGGGCTTCTCGCTCTCATGGAAAGGTAGGCAAAATGGTCTTCATCTTCACTTGGCTTCCCATGTTCAACACTCTGGAGTTTTATGAAAGAGTCTACATTTTATAGTTGAATACGATACTCTTTTCCCCACTAGCTGAGCATTAATCATTTATTCTTGAGAATATCGTGCATCCCTTGTCATTGATACCAGGCAGCATTTGTGACACCCTGGGAAGATTTTCTTCCTCCTAGAGACTGCTGAAGTCTTTATCTCCAATCAACTGACTTGAGCAGAGGGTGCTGGGGACACTCAATGGGGGTCATTGAGAATATATGCTGTGATGGGTGCCAGGTGTTAAGGTGGGGATTCAGACTGAAGTTAAGGTGGGACTCCAAACTCTGTACAAAGAGCAGGCCCGTCTGCTCATAGCTCAGCTGATGCTCTTTATTGTTGTTGTTTGGCTGTCCTTTTTGCAACACATTGGTGACACTAACCCAGAAGTATGCAGAGAAACAGGAAGTTCCGGTTACTTCCCCCAGAACACTGTCTCAGTGGGCAAACATCTGCATGAAGAAAGCTGGAGCCAACTAAGTCCTTCACAATCGAATGTCCCTTACTGAAGAGACAGGTGGGCACCATGGTTCAGTGCAGGCTCTGAAGCTAAACAGACCAGGGGACTCTTGCCTCTGCCGAAGTTAGCCATGTGAACTTAGGCAAGCTGACTTAACCTCAAATCCCTCATCTATAAAATGAAGGTAACAGCGCCTGCCTCATAGGGTGGTTGTGTGGACCCGGTGAGTTACTTTAGAACACATACATCATTACCTGGTACATACTAAGCAGTATGTATGTTATTAGATGCTATTACTCTTGCTACTTGTCTGAACATCATGACTAGAAACCTGAAGAGGAATAATTCATTCCCTACTCCTGTGAGTGAACACGAGAAGGCAGGCAGCCTCTTGAGTCTGTTTCCTAATGACTTCTTTCTAAGGGCACCACAGCTTACTCCAGCCTCCCATGTTTCCCAGCAACCTCCTTAGGTCGGGCAGCTTCTCGCCCAGCAGAGGACACTCAGGATCTGCATCCCTTCACTCCCACGGTTGGGGCTTCTCTTTCCTGTAGCTCAGAACCACCAGATCCTCTCCCTGCGGTCACTGCTGACTTCTGCACTCTCCACTACCAGAACTTCCTCCCTCATCCTCTCTCCCTCTGTGTTGCTAGGGCCAGAGCTGAAGGGGACAAAAGAGAAGTTTCTACTAGGCCTCCATCCTCCATTGGGCATCTGGGTTGGAACTCAGAAAGTTTCTTTTCCTCATCACAACCTTATCTGCAAATGGTGGCTGGGCTCCCTCAGGCACCAGTCCTAAGGTTCAGCTTCCCAAGTAGCCGTGCATGCATGTGTGCTGTGCTGAGTTGTTTTCAGTCATGTCCAACTCTCTATGACCCTAAGGACTGTAGCCTTCCAGGCTCCTCTGTCCATGGAATTCTCTAGGCAAGAATACTGAAGTGGGTAGTCATGCCCTCCTCCAGGGGATCTTTCCTAGCCAAGGATCAAACCCAAGTCTTTCCTGTGTCTCCTGCATTGTCGGCTGATTCTTTACTGTTAATTCTTTACTGCTGAGCCACCGAGGACGTCCTCCCAGGTGGACAAGTTTATCTAAACTCTCTGTAAAGCAGAAAGTTCACAGGGGCACCATTTATCAGTGTGTCGGTCCAGAATCTTTCCATGCACAACTGAAGGCCCTGGAATGTCCGCACCAATCTCAAGAAGCAAGAGCAGTGTGCAGTTTCTTAGGGGCTTTCCAAGGTGGTCTGCCTCTGAGCCAAAACAGCAATGTGCCGTTCCTCAGACCAGGAGTATGAAACACAAACAAGAGACTCAGCCAGCAACGGTCTCAACCACCACTCAACGGCCACTGCAGAACTCTCAAGGCAAGGTCTCACGCGGGCATGTCTCTATCCTGGGGAATTCTCACCATTGTAGTGACCACCTGGAGCTCACAGTCAGTTAACAGTCACCTGTATATGGTGTTCAGAGTGAGGCTGTACAAAGAGCACATGACTGAGCAGTGATCTCTGCCTTCTGAGAAGCTGCAAAGGCAGATGCATACAAAACTCAGCAATACATGTGTCTTCCCAGCAATGCTTACAAGTGGTACTTCCTGGTTGTATCAGGTGTTCTTTAAAAGGGGTAAGCCAGAGATGAGTGAGTGAGTGAGTGAGTGAGTGAGTGAGTGAGTGAGTGAGTGTGTGTGTGTGTGTGTGTGTACATGCGCCCATGGGCGGTAGACAGGGAAGACATGCTGTTTCAGGGCTGGGACCGTGTGTGTACTAATACACAATAAGGCTGAGTTTAATGGACATGCGTAAGCACACATGAGCTCATATGCAGCCAGGCCTACCTGGACTCACCTGGCTCATATCTCACTCTCACAAATAACACTGCAAGATAATCTAATGGTCTTTTCTCAAGAATACACTAAGATTCAAGTGTAAATAAAGAAGCCTATGAGTTACACACGACATAGCCACACTACAGCTAAATAAGAAATATGATACCGATTTTTCTCCCTTGTTTTCCAAATGCTTTGTCAAAAACAGGTAAAGTAACATGTCAGACTTTTCAGCTTCCTGACTGATGAGTTAAGCTGTTAGCAATGGCACTGTCCAGACAGCACCTACCTGGAGAGGTCTGTCCCATCACAGGCATCACAGACCTCCTAGCCTCAACCTTCGCCCTGTTCTCACAAATCCCTCTCCTCTTGGCCCAGGGCTTTATTGTTGTCAAGGTCATCTGATGACTAGGTAAAATGCGGGGATGATAAAACAAGGGGTCGGCTCCTGGTCTTGGCTCCTACTGTCCTTCTTACCTTACTCCTCGACCTTTAGCAGAGGACTCAGTGCAAAGCAATTATGCAAATAAGCTAGTTGATAACAGGTCTTAACATGGAAATGACTTGACTTTCAAGAGTCTAACTCTGAGGATTGAGGGACATCCAAAACCAGGGGCAGAGTAGAAGTGAAGGTCGGGTAGAGGAGACCCACGTCCTGAGGCAACAGCACATGGGGTCCCCAAGAAGATGAGTGTTTGCAAATCCCAAAACCAGAACAGTGGCCAGTGCCCAGCTCCCCCCAGTACCACCTTCTCTCACTCACTGTCACTCAGGCTAAAACCTAACGTAGCTCCCTACCAAGGCCAGCAGGGACCCAGCACCCAGGCCAGCCTTAGGACTCGGGCTAGCTGAGGGCCAGTGGATTTCTGGCCTTGACCTGTGATTTTGAGTGGTTGAGAGTTCAGCGTACTGCAGGGCCAGGCCAGCCCTGGAGAGACTCGGTCTAGAGAGTTCCCCTTCTCATCATGAGAAGCATATGGACGAGGGTGCACTTTTCGAGCTTTCTCGGTTCCTGTGGACTTTTGGGCTCTGCAGAAGAACACACATTCCGAGGAATTCCTCTGGCTACGTTATGACAGGACTCCAGTCTCCATCTCCCCAGGAACCCTGCATTTCTCCCTCAGTTAGCGAGGACTCCCTCCAGGCAGACATGTCAGTTTGCCCATCAGGCTGTGGTCTTTTCCCAGCAGAAGGCCCTTGGGAGTGTTTCATCTGACAATTTGGCAGAAGTACAAACGTGTCTTTCCATGGACACTGATCCGAACAATTCCACCTCATTCAGTAGACCCAGGTCTCAGAGGGGCCAACTCTGATGTCCCTTCATGAAGTTTCCTAGCCTTTAAAGCACTCATATTAAAAAACAAAGCAATACTTTATTAGAGTAGATATCAAAGACTCACAAGGTTTCTTAATTTTCAGTTCCAATGTCGGCTGCCCAGCCACAATCTTTTTGCCATCTGTGTCAGGTTAGTTACAAAGCACTGTTATTATTCTGGGCTACACAATGTTGGCCCGACCAACGTGAATACAAGAAACTTTGCGGACTGATTTAGTTATTCTGTTCATATAAATGAATCCAGTTGCACAGCTGTTTTTGATTAGTCAATGTACCGCTGGAGTTCTATACAAAGAATTTTATAATGAACCCAGCCACTACAAGGACAGGAGCCATGGACTCTAGTCTCGCCTCCCAGAAAAACAGGCAGAAGCACACGGGCAGGGGCGTTCCCTCACACTCCAGGTCTAAATTCCTATCTGCTGTGATACACTTTTTCCTCTCGAAGTAATTCAGCATAACTTATAACTAAGGATGTCAAAGAATGTTTATTTTCAGACTTTTAAGATTCAAGAGGGAAACCAGGTAGCTGTGCAAGTTTAAAACTCCTTTAAAAATTTCCCATCTTTGCATTTTATAAGTTCCCATTTTTCCTGTTAAAACATTTATGTTTCCTGAGATAATTTCCTGCATAATATATTTCAGAAAGAGAAAACAGGAATCAAAGGATCTATATTTACCTTGTTACAGGTACATATCAAAGTATTTTGTTTCATTTCAATACTGAACACTTAAGCTCAGTGAGTTTAGGCTCACATTTCTCTTCTCCAGGTCTAGAAGACAAATCATATGCACGTTAGAAAATTAAGAAAAAGACAGGGCATGAATAATTCTAATGAATGCAATTATAAAAAAATAAAAGTGACAAGTGCTCCCTAAAGAAGCAATTTGAAACGAAACAGGAAAAAGAGAAGAAGGTTTATATTTCTAAAATCAATTACACTAGCAAGGATGTGAGGAAGCAGATATTTTCAAATAGTTCTGGTAGGACTATGCTACTACAACTTTCAGCAAGTAATACCACTTTAGGAACTCTGACAGAAATGAAAGCTTCTATATGTGTTCAGAACACACAGACGTGCAGAGAAGAATAACTGTAGCATAAAATTTAAAACAATATAAATGGCTAACTTATGGAATATTAATCAGTTATATAAATGAGTCTTTAATTTGGAGAGAATATATATAATGTTTTCTTATGTGCAAAAAAATAATGTGGATATCAGGATTCCCTGGTGGTCTAGTGGGTAAGGACACCGCCTTTCAGCCCAAGGGGTGCTAGTTTGCTCCCTGGCCTGGGAAGATCACACATGCCGCAGAGCAGCTGGACCGATGTGTCCAACTACCGAGCTAGAGCTCTGGAGCACATGTGCCCAGAGCCGGTGCTCTGCAACGAGAGAGGCCACTGCGATGGGAGGTCCACACAGGCCAAAGAACAAAGATAAACGAATGAAAGATTAATAGAAGTGGCCAAAAAAAAAAAAAACTGTGGATATCAAAAAGATATCTTCACCTCCATGTTTATAGTAGCATTATTTACAATAGCCAACATACAAGTTAAGTGTCCACCAATGGATGAATGGACACAGAAAATATCACACATACACACATGCACACACCCGCATGTACATACACACAGAGAGGAATATTATTCAGCCAAGAGAAAGAAAGAAATCCTTCCATTTGTGACAACATGGATGAATCCTCAAGGCATTATGCTAAGGGACATAACTCAGAAAAAGGCAAATAACTATATGATCTTACTTATATGTGGAATCTGAAAAAGCTGTACTTGTAGAAATAGAGCAGAATGATGATTACCAGGGCTGGCAGGGGAGGGGGAAAGAGAACTGTGAAGCTGCTGGTGAAAGGGTACAAACTTGCGGCTGGAAGATGAATAAGCTCTAGGGATCTAATGCATGATATTGTGATTATAGCTAAACGGCTTTAAATGCTTGAAAGTTGCTAAGAGATTAAACCTTAAATGTTTTCAACTCTAAAAAAGATGGTAATTACATGACATGATGGAGGTGTTAGCCAACCTATGGAGCTAATATATTACAATAAATGAGTGTATTATATGTCAATTATACCACAATCAAAAAATCATATAAACTAATGTTTACATGTTTCTATTTTTTATAGAAAGACTGTATGTTGCTGCTTACTCGTATCTGACTCTTTCGCAAACCCTGGACTGTAGCCCACGAGACTCCTCTGGCCATGGGATTTCTCAGGGAAGAATACTGGAGTGGGCTGCCATTTCCTACTCCAGAAGGAAATGTAGGAAAGACTATATATACATACATATTTTATATAGTTTTATAAGCAAAGAGAAAAGGGCATATCCCACGTTGATAATATCAATTGCCTCAAGTGGTTAAAGAGACACAGAAGAAAACTTATTAACTTTTTCTTTGTATACTGCTTTCTTATTTATCTTATTTGTATCAAGCACATAGTACTTTTATAATCTCAACAAGGTAAAAACTATGATTTTTTTTAAGTGGTAAGAATCACACGTTCAGAAAAACCAAGGAAGCAAAGATCAAATTACAACTGAGCACCTGGCTTGGTGGTTAACAAAAGGGACATGTTTCCTCATAGCAAAATAGAGGAAAAATCTGTACCGAAAGGAATGTTACAGTTAAAATAATACCATAATACCCCCTGTACAGCCCTTTAACGGAGAATTGTTTTCTGTTTTTGTTCCCCCAGCTCCTCGTCAAAGGGAGAAGATTAGGGGGAAGGTTTACAATGTTTAAGTAGTAAGGTTCTAGCTCCAACAGCTTTGTAAAGTATCATGCAAAGTAATCCAATTTTAACAATGATCTAACTTTTTATTTTGTCTCAAATAACATATGGGACTTTTTATTTTTTAAACAGTGCTTGAAGTCTAGGGAAAAGAACGATGTGGAATTTTACTCACAAGAGGTCCCCAACCTTTCCAGTACCAGGGATTGGTTTTGTGAAAGACAATTTTTCCACAGACTAGGGTGTAGGAGGTGGTTTGGGGATGATTCAAGCACATTACATTTATTGTGTGCTTTGTTTCTATTATTATTACATCAGCTCCACTCAGATTATCAGGCATTAGATCCCAGAGGCTGGAGACCCCTGTCTTAATCTATGCATGGCAATCAAATTCTGGCTGTAATAGATAAGAATAGGCACTGCTAATGTAAATTACTACTTTTTACGGATTTTTTTTTTAAAAAGGACCTCAACTCCTTTGCTTTTTTCTAGGCCCTCAATGTTTTTTTGTTTTATTTATTTCTTTATTATTACTATTCTTTAATCATCCAGGCCACCAATTTTAGAATTAGAAATTTCAGTACCATCTGAAAACTCATCTTAGTGTCCTTCAGTCTGCCTTCTGGGACCTGGGAATAATAACTGGTTTGTCTTCTTTGATCCCTCCTGCCCTCACCCTTTTCTCTCCATCACCCTCATCCTTCCTGAAAGTCATCCCACAGCACATATATGTACTGCTTACATTATATGAGCCTGTTTAAGAACAGCTCATTTCTTTCCCCTTTTATCTTGGGCTGATCTGACTGTCTCCACTCTTTAAATATCCATCCCCATAATACAAGACCATTGTGGTTAAGACACTGATCCCACTGTTTACATTTTTTGAAAAAAATAGCTAGGGTACATGTTTTCTCAAGATCTTTTCCAAGGTCTAAAGGGGTTCTCCTTGTTTCATGTTTTTAGCAAAAAAAAATCTGTACCGAAAGGAATGTTACAGTTAAAATAATACCATAATACCCCTGTACAGCCCTTTAACGGAGAATTGTTTTCTGTTTTTGTTCCCCAGCTCCTCGTCAAAGGAGAAGATTAGGGGGAAGGTTTACAATGTTTAAGTAGTAAGGTTCTAGCTCCAACAGCTTTGTAAAGTATCATGCAAAGTAATCCAATTTTAACAATGATCTAACTTTTTATTTTGTCTCAAATAACATATGGGACTTTTTATTTTTTAAACAGTGCTTGAAGTCTAGGGAAAAGAACGATGTGGAATTTTACTCACAAGAGGTCCCCAACCTTTCCAGTACCAGGGATTGGTTTTGTGAAAGACAATTTTTCCACAGACTAGGGTGTAGGAGGTGGTTTGGGGATGATTCAAGCACATTACATTTATTGTGTGCTTTGTTTCTATTATTATTACATCAGCTCCACTCAGATTATCAGGCATTAGATCCCAGAGGCTGGAGACCCCTGTCTTAATCTATGCATGGCAATCAAATTCTGGCTGTAATAGATAAGAATAGGCACTGCTAATGTAAATTACTACTTTTTACGGATTTTTTTTTTAAAAAGGACCTCAACTCCTTTGCTTTTTTCTAGGCCCTCAATGTTTTTTTGTTTTATTTATTTCTTTATTATTACTATTCTTTAATCATCCAGGCCACCAATTTTAGAATTAGAAATTTCAGTACCATCTGAAAACTCATCTTAGTGTCCTTCAGTCTGCCTTCTGGGACCTGGGAATAATAACTGGTTTGTCTTCTTTGATCCCTCCTGCCCTCACCCTTTTCTCTCCATCACCCTCATCCTTCCTGAAAGTCATCCCACAGCACATATATGTACTGCTTACATTATATGAGCCTGTTTAAGAACAGCTCATTTCTTTCCCCTTTTATCTTGGGCTGATCTGACTGTCTCCACTCTTTAAATATCCATCCCCATAATACAAGACCATTGTGGTTAAGACACTGATCCCACTGTTTACATTTTTTGAAAAAAATAGCTAGGGTACATGTTTTCTCAAGATCTTTTCCAAGGTCTAAAGGTTCTCTGTTTTCACTGTGTTCTAACTAGGAGGAAAAGAGTCTCAGGGTTTCCTGAAATATTATTTGATACCATATTCAACCCCTGAACACAGCATCCCTCTAAGATGTAGTCAGATTCCTCTCTTGGTTCCTCCCAGGCCTAAACTCTTCAGTCAACAGACCTTATCTCCTGCTTATGTCTACAGAAAAATGCTTGGGAAATCTCAGAAATGGGTTGGATGACACACGCAAGAAATTCAACTAACTGCTCATTTGGTTTACAGAATAACTATATTGATGCCGTCTCTGAATTGGTCCTTTAGCTTGACTCAGTGAACTGGTTGTCTGGGCATCATTAGCAAGAGTTAACAGGTGAGAAGACGGCCAGTGAACAAGCCTATATATCCATCCAACAGCAGAATGCCATGCAGCTAATTAAGAACATAATAGCAGTATGTCCAAGAAATACTAAAGAGAAAATAGAAAAAAAGAAAAACCAAATGCAAATATCCACAAAACACAGTCTTAAATGTGGAGGGGTGAAGGAAGGAGAACAGGATTCCTGTAATCAAACTGCCTTTAGCTGTTACAGGGAGGTAAGGTGTACACGTTACATATATACTATTTAAAGTATTGCCTCTGAGAGAAAATTAGATTAAATATTGTCAACATGTCTAGATACACATAAACATACACAGATATGTGCTGCCTATGTAAGGAAAATAGAAACTATATAAAACTATATAAAACTAAGTTTTAAACTGCCATTGACTCCTCTGGTTCAGGAAACTATTTGGCTCTCCATTTTCCATTTTATTCACCATTTCCTTCCTCCTGCAGACAGCTCTTCCCTAAGAGACTAATGTATCTTCCAAATACAAAAGGGTCTGTGGCAGTCTGGGGAAAGGCTAGTCCTTCCACTACGCTTACCTTTCTCAAGTTTTACATCTCAAGTGATGTGAAAGAAAAAAAGAAAAAGATGGAAAATCCATGGGTGGGAGAGTCCAAAATCTCACTAATGTGGGAGTGAACCACATATAGGTATGAGATCAGGAAATGTGACTTGTTAAGTTCTACGACAATTCCCACATTCCCCACCAGAACACAATCTCATTTCTTTATTATTAGGATCACTGTTACTGTTCAATCTGGAAGACATACAGATAAACAGCATTTGAGGATAATTACATATGTGATAAAAAGTCATGCTATATTATACAGATTAACCATGGTGAAGGATGAAATCACTCTTTTTTGGGGGGAGCGGGTTGGGGAGGGAGGGGGTGGGCGGGTCACTTGTATTGGTCTTTCATTTATCTATTTTCATCCATCTTTGTTCTGTGGGCCTCCCATCGCGGTGGCCTCTGTTGTCGCAGAGCACTGGCTCTGGGCGCCTGTGCTCCAGAGCTCCGGCTCGGTAATTGGATACATCGGTCCAGCCACTCCGTGGCATGTATGATCTTCCCAGGCCAGGGATCGAACCAGCGCTCCTTGTACTGCAAGGCAGTATCCTTACCCACTGGACCACCAGGGAAGCCCATGAAATCACTCTTAAGTGAAACCTGTTCCCCAGCATCTTCAGAAACCAACCCCAAGATCTACTTTTCCTTCACAAAAAATCCGCTCACCTCCAACTTTACAACCAGAGTGGCAGAAATAAACTGCCATTCAACAAACATTAATTGAGGGGCTTCTCTGGTAGCTCAATGGTGAAGAGTTTGCCTGCCAGTGCAGGAGACACAGGTTAGATCCCTGATCTGGGAAGATACCACATGCTGTGAAGCAACTAAACCCGTGCACCTCAACGGTTGAGTCTGTGCTCTAGAGCCTCAGAGCTGCAACTATGGAGCCCATGTACCGCAATTATTGAAGACCATGTGCCCTAGAGCCTGAGTTCCACAACAAGTCACCACAACAAGAAGCCTGCTCACCTCAACTAGAGAGTAACCCCCACTCCCTGCAACTAGAGAAGAGCCTGTGGCAGCAGTGAAAACCCAGAATAGTCAAAAATAAATAATTTTTTTTAAAAAGCATTAATTGAGAACCTACTATTTTTGAGAGAATATTTAACTTTTAACATTTACTGTCTTCAGAGTTTCCAATCTAACAAGGAATAAAAAGCACATGCAGTGATTCCAAAACAAAATAAAGTGGACTCTGAGCCACAGGTGAGGCTCAGGCAGCCATGAAAATTTACTAGGAGGGAGAAATTGGCTCTAGAAGACAGCATCTTGGCTTTTCTTAAGAAGCATGTTTTTACAATGTGTACCATGTTCATCAAAGCCACTGAACTAATGGAATTTGTAGGTGATTGTGTCTCCTGTCTATTTTAGCTACTTCTTTCACTGAGTATTAACAACACCTGCTATTTCTCTCTTCAGCAAATTGTGGACAATTTGAAGAACCTATAGGATTCAGCACAGAAGTGAAGGGCCTTGTCAAAAGAAGAGGCATATGCATGGGAATGAAAAAGAATCCTGGGCGGAGTTCACAACATGAAAAGCCATGTAGAATACAGCAGAAAGTGAAGATAAGGGGTAAAAACATACAGTGCGGAATCAGACTGCCCTGGGCTTGAGTACCGGCTCTGTCACTAGCTGTATGATGCTGAGCAAGTTACCTAACTTCCCTGGCCGCAGGCTCCACATACACGTAGGGAATCTACCTAACAGAGCTGTGTGACTACAAAACGATTCAATTTAACATGTAAGTGGTAATGTTAAAGACAGAAAGGAAAGAGTCAGGGGAGGAAAGGAGAAAGGAAGGGGGAAAGGAAGAAAGGAGACTTTGTAAAACATGGGCCAGATCATAGAAAATTTGATTCACTTAAATTAATATTACTAAGCGATAAAAGAAGTAAAAAAATGATACTGAGTCAAATTGGAAAGCCGGCTTATTAGAAGAGAAAAAAATGCATCTCTAGCAGGCAATGCTAAAATGTTACAGCTAGCCCTCCACGTCTGCAGACTTTGGTATCCACAGGGGGTCCTGGACTGGTCCTCCTCAGGTGCCCAGGGATGATTACTTGTACATCACAGCAACATGGTTTTACAACATGAACCATGTTTTTGAACCTTCTAAATGAATGATAATTGCAGATGATCATTTCACCTGTTTATTTTAGCTATGTTCTTTCACTGATTATTAGCTAAGTCAATTATTTTTTGACCTCTCACCAAGTATGGATGTCAGACCTGAAGCCTGCAGTGCCGAGCAGGCCTGGCCACCTGAGAACACGTGAGCAGTGCTATCCCCACCCTGGGGGCGTGAGCCCTCTATCTCCGCCCAAAGCAGCTTGGCCTGGAGCAGGCAGACCCCCTGGTTACCCTATGTGGACAATGGCCACTGTGCGACCACCACACAATGTGACGCTTGCTCTTCCCGGTGCCAAAGTGACAGGAAAGTAGCAAACTCTTTCTCCCACTCCTCCACAACCCCCCGCCCCCCGGCCTTTATCTGCCCCGGTCATCTCAGCAGCCGCTTGACTGGCTAAACAGACACCACGGGCTGGGAGACGTCCTCCACCCATACGGACATTCTCCTCTGTAACATCCCTCCTCCTCCGCAGTTAAGAGAATACATCAGGTGAGCATTGTGAAACACTCAATAAACTACAGACAGCTGAGGGATTACCACGTGATAATTTACATAAAAAGCAGTTCCTATGTTTAGGCTCTTTTTGTGTTTCCATATGGAAAGAAGGATATCAACACAGTGTTTTGCACAAGCTAAGACTGATAATAACATGATCCACAAATATGTGGCAGCAGCACTGTCCTGGATAACCTGCCACGTGATCCACATCCATGAAACAATCTGACCCTCAGTACAACCACGAAGGCAGAGGTGGTTACTCTGATATTAAACAGAAGTCTCAGAACATTTTAAAGACAGAGCTGGGGCTGGAAGTTCTGCCTGATCTCCCAGCCCATGCTTTTACCTTTAGGGAACTCTGCAGGGGGTAGGACGGCAGAAACACCCGAGGCGGGCTTAGTCGCTCAGTGGCGTTGGACTCTTGGTGACCCCTCAGGCTGTAGCCCCTCAGGCTGCTCTGACCAGGGATTCGCCAGGCAAGAACACTGGAGTGCGTTGTCATTTCCTCATCCAGGAGATCTCCCCAACACAGAGACCGAGCCCGAGTCTCCTCCATTGCAGGTGGAGACTTTATCGCCAGCCAACTGAGGGGCTTTCAAAAACAGATTCCTGGACCTCACCTCACCCTTGCAGAAATCAAGACTCTAGAAGTCACACCTTTGACTAAAGACCAGCTTACTTCAATAATGGTTAAAGTGTGCCAGGTGGCACAGTATTACTCAACTAACTGAAGGTATTCCGGGGAATTTGGTGAGCCTCATAGCTTTTGTTACTCCAAAGTGTACAAGAGACAGAGTTAATTATTTTAACCTGACTGTAATCCCTACACGGTGAGGAACAATTGGTAAATGTTGGGCTGGGCAATGAGGTGGGTAAGGGAGGGTTCATTTCTCCCAGGCAGGAGGCAGCTGCACATTCCTCGACGGGAGCAGGGAAGATGGAACACAGTGCACACGTGCCCATGAATCTCCCCAGGCCGGGCACATGGCAGACACTTTAAATACTTGTTAGATGGACAAACGAGGGAAGGCTGACTCTCTCCAGCTGGAAGTAATTTCATTCTCCTCTACATTCCCTGTATTTGATCTGTACCTTTTTTTCATCTTATTTATTACATTCTGCACTGCATTCCTGTAGTTCAAAACCATATCCATCTCCACCTGAAGAAGGTAAGCATTCAGAGGCAAATTCCATCACCTTCTGAACTAGGTCTCCCCTTCCTCCCCTGACACAGGGCACAACAGGGACCCCTAAAAGGAACCCTCCATGCCAAATGAGCATCTTGTCTGTTTTCACCTGTGACTTGATTCATATTTGTGGTTCCTGGGTTATTCACAAGGCCCACCAAACCTCCCAGGGCTATAGCCTCATTGTGGGTTGCTGGGGCACAGCGGCAGAGAAACCTCTGTATAAAACCCATGAGGAAACTGGTAGACCTGATGGGAGGGCACGTTTCAGGAAGAGATGGCTCTGGGAGACAGGATTCCAAATAACAGATGCTTAAAAGTGAAGGGGTTACACCAGCAATGACAAAAAGGCACTTTTACTGGTCTGTTCTCCGGATATGCAATGTAAAAACCCATATATGGTCCTAGAATTACAACCATAGTGAGGAACATCCTGAAATAGTTAAGACAGTGGCACAGACCAAAGAAGAAATCCTCCCCACAAAAGCAGGCTCATCCCTGGCCCGAGCAGTTGAGCTAGGACGTTTAAAGGTAAAGGCACCCACCGTCTCTTCACTGCCCAGTGAGGCACTGCTTTTGTTGTTTCACACATCACTGTCAGCATCCCACTTGATCCTCAAACGGTGAGACAGAGGAAGAGCAAAGATTATCAACCCCATTTCTCAGATAAGTGAGGCTAGAGGTACACAGCAGGCAGGCTATGCCTAATGGACCAGAAAGTGGATGAACCCACAGTAGACACTTACTTGGTGAAAGGAACAAATGAAAGAAGGCATGAATCTTGACCCCAGAAGTAATTTCGTCATCTCTAAATGTACCAGAATCTGATCTCAACTTGGTTACCAATCTTTCTGTTCTATGCAGACTTTACAGGGCTGCTCTGGGAACCAAAGCTATGGCAAAGGTTGGGTATGTCCCAAGGAAGAAGAAGATTTTTTTTTTTAGAAGATGATTTTAATAAGATCTGCAGAGTCTAGTCTGCACAATTCCATTCAACAAGTGGCTGAGGATCTGATCCCTGAGAGACTCAACCTTGTGGGGACATCAGGCAGGTAAAGATCCACAGCAAGAGTGGGAGAGTTGGAGGCACTGCAAACGAGGTTTAGGGCTTCCCAGGTGATGCTAGTGGTAAAGAATCCGCCTGCCAATGCAGGAAATGTAGGTTCAGTCCCTGGGTCAAGAAGATCTCCTGGAGAAGAGCATGGCAACCCACTCCAGTATTCTTGCCTGGAAAACTCTATGGACGAAGGAGCCCGCGGGGCTACAGTCCATGGGGCTGCAAAGAGTCAGGCACAATTGAGCACACACACACACACACACACACACACACACACACACACACTGATGGCCTAATGAAAATTCTTTGGAGTTATTTTATCTGTTACACAAAAAGGCATTTTTGAAAGGGACAAGTATGTCAATGACCCAAAATGAAGCTACTGTACTGTTTTGGAATTGCCTTGGGAAACTGGCAAAAGAAAACTCACCCAGGGTGGGACTCTGTCCAGGGGCTCCACGGCTGCACCGCCCAAAGTCTGCGATCACCCAGGGCCAGACATTGGGGGTGGGGTCCAGTGACCATCCAGGAGACAACGGTAACACGCGCTCAGAAAGAGGGACTAAGTCCATCCAGTCACTGCTGACAACCTAAGCGATTTCCCAGAGAATTGAGATAAAGTCAGGAACCCGTGGCCCAGGAAGAAATATGGATTACTCCGGGATTAAGCAGGACCAGAGGATCTAGCCAGGCTCGGTTCCTCACAGACACACCCTTAGTGAATCTCAAAAAGTTCAAAGTCCCACCACGAGTTGAAGATGTGGGTCACCCCGACTGGGTCAGCTGGTTTCTCTTACCCTTGCAACTTTCTCGAACTGTTCTTTTTTAAAAAGAAAAAGGGGGAGGAGAGAGGGGGGAGTGAGACGTCAGTGAAGCAGTCCGGAAAGTTCGGGAGAGGCCCCGGGAGAAAAGCGCTGACGGGGGCTGGAAGTCCCCTGAGGTCGCCGCACACACACCGAACGCGCGCGTCTACACCGCCCCGAGCGCGAGCCGCCGCCTGGGGCACCCGGCGGGAGGCGAGTTTGCAAACTTTAAGCTGCGGGATTCCCCAGGGAAGAAGGCGAGGCGGCTCCAGAGCAGAAACTGGCGCCGGGGATGCCTGAAAGCTCCCATCCAGCTGCAATGGGAGGTGGAAAGCAGAGGTGTGGGGGCTGGGGAGTCGCACCCCAGAGCATCCCCGCGAAGCCCCTGCCGCGGATACCAACCGCGCGAGTGGGACCGGGGCCCCTGGGCGACCCCGGGCTCAGCAGAGCCCAGGAGCGCGCCCAGCCCTGAAGACGCCCGCATCCGGAGCCTATCGGTCCGCGGCCCCTCCTTCCCGCGCCCGCCCGCGCTAGGCAGGACTCGCGATCCGCTGGGCCCGAGTCGCGCCCCTCCGGAGCCCGCGCGCCCGCGCCCCCGCCCGCCGCGCAGCGCAGCCCCGCCGTCCCCGCCCGCGCCCACCCGGCGCCGAGCTGCGCTGCGCAGCCCCGCGGTCCAGACCGGCCCCTCCCCGGGTCCCGCGGCGGCTGCAGGGTCTCCGCGGGCGCTGCCCTGAGTCCCTGGAACCCGATCGCGCCCTCCGCGGCGACGGTGGCGCCCCCCTTACCGAGCAGCGGCTCCGTGCGGCTCCAAGGCCCCGCGGCGCGCCGGGCATTTTTTTCTGGGAAACTTCTCCCTGGTCCGCAGGGCTGAGCCGGCGGGGCAGGAAAAGCGCTCAGCGCCGGGAGGCTGCGACCATCCGGGAACTTCGCTGGGATGTAAACCCTCCCCCTCGGCTCCCCCACCCCGCCCCGCGGCCCCGCCACATGTGGGCGCGCTGCGAGGCCGCCGCCGGCCCTTCGCGCGCTTCTCTGTGCGCCGCGCCCGCACTGCCGGGTGCGGAGGCTCGGCGCGCCAAGGCCTCGAAACCCCAAGGAGCCCGGCAGGAGTGGGTCACCCTGCCCGCTAGGAGGCTGGGGCTTCTGCGTCGCTCCGTGCCAGTCCCCCGTGTTTGCGGAGGAGTGAGAACGGGAAGGGGTGTCCAGCCGAGGGCCCTGTTCCCCAGGGACTGCTCGGTCTCCAGCTTCCCTGTGTTGGGGTGCCACCACGCCAACCCCCGAGCGGAAGCCTTTTCTTTTCGCCTTCTCTGTTCTCAAAAGACGGGTCCTGTTTGGGGACACCGTACATTCACATTTACCTTAAAAATGAATTTTAAAATAGAGTTGCAGCCGCAGAGCCTCAAAGTCTGTGCGCATCTGTCTCCCTGACAACTGTGTGGGGACAGCAGCCCCTTGCCCCCACCAAGTATCGGCTGGGATCGAGTACTCCTGCTCCTAGTGGAAATGGATTTCTCATCAGCCACCCGCATCTTCAAGTAAGGTAGCGTCAACAGCAAACATTTGGAGAAAGCGGAGGCTCTGCTCTGTTGCTAGAGCAGTTACTGGCTGGCTCTGAAAGTCGTCACAATCTGCAAAGAAAAGGCACCACTCGCTAAGACGACACATTAGAACATGTGCGTTTGAAAAGAACAAGTTACGATTGATGTAAGAACCATTTAGTTGTAAAGATATCAAGGCTGTGTATCTCTTTTAGTTAAACAAGAGCAGAAAAGTTGGGAATACATGCACTCCAGAATTGATGTCCTGGGCGGAGAAGGTGGTTCACCCTTCACTTTAGACTGTCTGCTATGTCAGTTCCCAGGTGCACACTTGTGCCTTGACATGATCTTAACAGTAGTTCTTCTGAGAAAGAGATTAATAACATGGGTTAACTTCTCAATGACAAACTTTAGTCCTTAGATGTACCCATCTTTTAAAGATTCATCGTGGGGCTTCCCTGGTGGCTCAGTGGTAAAGAGTCCACCTGCCAATGCAGGAGACATGGGTTTCATCCCTGATCCAGGAAGATGCCGCATGCCATGGAGCAACTAAGCCCATGTGCCACAACTGTTGAGCCTGTGCTCTAGGGCCTGGGGACTGTAACTATTGAGCCCTCACGCCACAACTACTGAAGCCCTTGCACCCTAAAGCCTATGCTCAGCAAAAGAAGCCCCTGCAATGAGAAACCGGTGCACCACATCTAGAGAGTAGCCCCCGCTGGCCACTCATGCAGTAATGAAGACCTAGTACAGTCAATAAATAAATAAATAAATAAATATTAAAAGAAAAAGTTCATTGTGTGTTTCAACATTCCATCATTGGAAGCTTTTCCAACCATTTCTATGGTGACATGAATATGTTATATTTTATTATAAAATGAAGACAATTGATTTCATATATCAGGATATTATTCCAGACTTGAGAAAAAAATCAGTAACACTTAATCACAGTGTATCATGGAAGTTAAGCCCAGGAGCTGACTCCCATAAATTTTTGCTTCAGTCAAATGGGCTTCTCTGGTGGTTCAGTTTAGTGTAGTAGATGTGAGTTTGATCCCTGGGTCAGGAAGATCCCATGGAGAAGGGGACAGCAACCCACTCCAGCATTCTTGCCAGGAAAATCCCATGGACAGAGGAGCCTAATGGGCTACCATCCAAGGGGTTGCAAAAGAGTTGGCCATGACTTAGTAACAAAACAACAGCAAATGTGAAGCCAACTGGTTCACCACAGAATTCCTGGCACATGGAACATTCCTAGTCTTCATTACCACTGGATAAATGAATAACAATCATTAAGCTACGTCCTTTTAGCAATACATATAGTATCTCATTTAATTCTCAAGGCGAATTGCTAAATAGATACTTGTCACTGTTATACTATGACAAGTATCCAAAGGGACTTCCAAAGGCACAGGATTTTCAAAGGAGGGTTGGTGAGGAACACAAGTCCAGGGGAATCTGACACAACTGCTGCTTTCCGGTGCCCCTACAGGAGCTTCCTACCTGGGTCAGAGAGGAAGGTACAGGACTGAGATTCACAGCTTCTGAGTAAGTGTCTCAGGAAGACCATGTGCGCTGTGGGTCTGACTGATGTGGGGAATGGATTTAATGACATGAAAGGCATTTGTTCTGATGACTCTGATGGACGGTGACGCCTTGGTCAGGTGCCAGGGCAGGTACCTGCAAAGACCTTAGGGACTTCCAAAGGAACAAGGTCTTCCAAATGTTGTCCTTCTCCTGTAACAAGGATCCAGGCGCCTAAGGATCCAGGCCCTGGAAGACCAGGGAGAAGTGGACCCTTAATACTGTAACCAGGAAGTGGGGTGATTCTAGACTCAGGGTGGGCCTGTTTCTACCCTGTCTCAGCATTCACAGGGAGTCCCTGCACCAGTGTGGCCATTCTGGAATGTATTCTATGCTTTACCCTGCCGCCGTGGAGGATTCTGGGAAGGGACAGAGGAAAGGGTGAATTGGTTTACTTCATTGTAGCAAAGTTATAGTTACTTTTTAAAAAATGCTTCATGAAGATGCTGTTAAAATATGATTGATCTGGAAGACAGCTCTTTAAAAGGTGGGGTGATCACTTGCCAAAGCATCTCAAGAGTATTTTGAAGACTCATAATGTGTCCTGGACCCAGGCAAATGATGAACTCAAGCTTCTGTGGTAGGTTTTAGAAATTTCAGAAGATAAACATATAACATATCAAAATAGTGATAATAAAACTAACAAACAGTAGAATCTATGAGATGGGATTGAGTGAAAATCTATAATTTGAGATTTATTATCTGCGTGAAAGTACTTAAAGATGTTACTAAACTTTAAAAACTTTCAAGTGTATGCATTTTTTTTTCCACAAAAAGGCACGTGTTCTAAATTTGCTCTTATTTTGTGATGATAAATGGCCATTAACAATATGCCACCTATCCAATAGTTTAGAAAAAAGATAAATTCTCTTAATCCATCCTTTTAACATAAAGTGACATTTTAATGATGGGAGAGAAACAGCCTTTGAAAAGAAATTTGTATTCTACAAAGTATTTTTGAAAAATATTTAGAAGCATTTCTATCATCCTATGATTTTATTTTTTAAAAATTACATCTACAAAAACTCTTATATCTATTACTTTGAAAACTTGGAGAAGAATTTTAGATTGGCCTAAAACTCTTCCTATCAATGTATTTTAGAAGAGAGAGGGGCGGCAACTGAGCTCTTTGTCAAGATTGCAAAATGCATCCGATCCTAATAAGTCACAAGAATAAATTATTGACTGCAGGGAACTGAGAAATTTACCAGCTCAATTTTTGTTTTTAATTTTATTTTACTTTTTGCTTTTACAGAGTTTTGTTGTTTACAGATATGTATGATCCCAGATTAGTCATATATACATCCCCCCTTACCACCCCTCGAGGCTGTCGCACATAGTCCTTGCAGGATCACCTTCCAGTTCAATTTCAATAAAGGCATTTACATAACAGGTGAGTGGGAGTGAAAAACCACTGAGATTTCCAATGTGCACTCATTGCTGCTCTTCCTTGGGGGAGTCAGCAGCCATTGTGAGGCCTCTTCTGCTAGGCCAGCCACATGGTTCACAAGCAAGGAATACAGTTAGAACTGGATCTTCAAATCCAATTCTATCACAAAGGGTTAAAGCAAGGTTGTAAAACATAATGGAGCAGTAAAAAGATCTATGGCTGCCAGGGGATGGGGACAGGGAGGAGGGATGAATAGGTGGAAATAGAGAATTTTTAGGGCAATGAAATTACTCTGCGTGATACTGTCGCAGTGGATTTGTGTCAAAATCCAGAAAATGTAGATCCAGAAATGTTCACACACAGAGTGAACTCTATTGCAAACTATGGACTTTAGTTAATAAGAATGTATTGATATTGGCTCATTATTTTATAACAAATGTACCGCACTCATATGAGCTATTATTAATTGGGAAAACCAAAGAGGGGAGAGAGTTTTGAGCAGGTATGTAGGAACTCTTTGCACTTCCTGCTCAATTTTTCTGTAAACCTAAAACTGCCCCTAAAAATAGTCTATTTGTTTTTTTAAAAAATGAAGCATATTTGATTATAGTTCTCTTAGAAAGAATGTTTTCATTACATTTTAAGTGAGAGCAAAAATTTTTCATATTAATAAGTAAACCATGTAGAAAATATTGTTTATCTCTAACTCATTTTCTTTAATTTATATATTTGTGTATGTTTAGAAAAGGAGAGGAACCGGAGATCCATTGCCAACATCCATTGGATCATAGAAAAAACAAGGGGATTCCAGAAAAACATCTACTTCTGCTTCATTGACTATGCTAAAGCCTTTGACTATGTGGATAACAACAAACCTTGGAAAATTCTCAAAGAAATGGGAATACCAGACCACCTTACCAGCCTCCTGCGAAACCTGTATGCAGGACAAGAAACAACCATTAGAACCGGACATGAAACAACCGACTGGTTCCAAATTGGGAAAGGAGTACGTAAAGGCTGTATATTGTCACACTGCTTATTTAACTTATATACAGAGTACATCATGTGAAATGCCAGGCTGGATGAAGCACAAGCTGGAGTCAGGATTGCCAGGAGAAATATCAATAACCTCAGGTATGCAAATGACACCACCCTTATGACAGAAAATGAAGAAGAATTAAAGAGCCTCTTGATGAAAGTGAAAGAGAGTGAAAAGGCTGGCCAAACTCAACATTCAAAATACAAACATCATGGCATGTGGTCCCACCACTTCATGGCAAATAGATGGGAAAACAATGGAAACTGTGAAAGATTTTATTTTCTTGGGCTCCAAAATCACTGTGGATGATGACTGCAGCCATGAAATTAAAAGATGCTTGCTCTTTGGAAGAAAAGCTATGACAAACCTGGAAAGTGTATTAAAAAGCAGAGACGTCACTTTGCCAACAAGTCCATATAGTCAAAGCTATGGTTTTCCCAGTGCTCATGTATGGATGTGAGAGTTGGACCATAAAGAAGGCTGAGCACCGAAGAGTTGATTCCTTTGAACTGTGTTGTTCGAGAAGACTCCTGAGAGTCCCTTGGACTGCAAGGAGATCAAGCCAGTCAATCCTAAGGGAAGTCAACTCTGAATATTCATTGGAAGGACTGATGCTGAAGCTCAAATACTTTGGCCTCCTGATGCAAAGAGATGACTCATTGGAAAAGACTATGATGCTGGGAAAAATAGAAGGCAAAAGGAGAAAGGGATGACAGAGGACGAGTTGATTGGATGGCATCACTGAGCCAATGGACATGAGCTTGAGCAGGCTCCGGGAGATGGTGAAGGACAGGGAAGCCTGGTGTGCTGCACTCCATGGGATTGCAAAGTACTCAGCAACTGAACTGAATAATGTATACAATGGATTATTACGCTAATACTTGATTATAATCTGTATATAATCCTGAGACTGGCAAAGGTTGAATGCAGGAGAAGGGGTCAGCAGAGGATGAGATGGTTGGATGGCATCACTGACTCAATCGACATAAACTTGAGCAAACTCCGAGGTAGTGAAGGACAGGCAAGCCTGGCGTGCTGCAGTCCATGGGATGGAAAAGTTTGGACACGACTTAGCGATTGAACAAGTAAATCATTTTCAGTCTAATTTTGCGGGAATTGCATCCCCCCACATTTTTGTTGACACTATGCACATTCAAAATGTTTGCCGCTCTCAGGAGTAGTGCTTTCCCATGGAGAAAGTCGGCTTCCCACAGCTCAGTGAATGTTTGGCAGCAGCTAAATAAGCCCTCTTGGAAGGTGGTGCTGGAGGATAAGTTGCTGAGGCTGCCTTCCTGGGGCAGGGGTGGCACCAGCCAGGCAGCCAGCAGGGAGTGAGTCCCACAGAGCAGGAGTCAGGATTAAGGGCCGAGGGACGTGGCTTCTGCGGAGAGCATAAAAGAACTGGAATACTGATGACCAGACCAAGTGACAGGCAGGCAGGGAGGCAGGCGGGGAGCCCTGGAGGAGCCAGGGCCTCTGGCAGGAGGGGAGGATGAGGCTGGCTTACCCCAGGCTGCTAATCCTGAGGAGGCCTAGCAGAGCTTTAAAATGGAGAGATTTCACCAGCGAGGTCCATTCCAGCAGCATGATGGGGCCTGTCAGACCTGTAGTATCAAGGGTCACAGGAGTGATAAAGCCCCTGAGGGCTGGACTCCGAGACGCTGGCAGGGGCCAATGTGGCCTGAGGGCCCAGAGGGCTGAGGGGTCAGCGGGTTGGGTCAGGCCAGGCTAGCGGGCTTGGCCTTCCGTTCAGCAGGAAAGAAGGAGGTGGCTCCCACTTCCTTGTCACAGAACTGAATTAGCAATGAAACAGTCACTTCCTGGGGCTTCCCCGGTGGCTCAGACAGTCAAGAGCCTGTATGCAATACTAGAGCCCCGCGTTTGATCCCTGGGTCGGGACGATCCCCTGGAGAAGGGAATGGCTACCCACTCCAGGACGCTTGCCTGGA
Organism: Tragulus kanchil; assembly: GCA_022376925.1. Taxonomy (NCBI): domain Eukaryota; kingdom Metazoa; phylum Chordata; class Mammalia; order Artiodactyla; family Tragulidae; genus Tragulus; species Tragulus kanchil. The sequence continues at coordinate 272,619,929 of JAIOJX010000026.1, forward strand.
AAATGGACAGAAGTAAGCTGTAGTCCATGGGGTCGTGAAGAGTTGGACACAACTGAGTGACTAACACTTTCATGGCCACTTCCTGGCTTGTAGAGAGTACTCCTGCGTCCTCCACCAATGGGAGAAAATCCTGAACACAGCCTGTCCCCAGCCCCTGAAGCCCCAAGCTCCTTTGAGAGGGTGGCCCGTCAGGTACAGCCGTGGCTGCACGTGTCTTCTAAGAGCAAAGCTCTCTCTCGACACAAAATAACGCAGAACCCCAAACTTGTAAAACCACCCAAGGCAGAGCCGCCCTGGTGGAAGAGCAGGGAAGTGCAGGTGGGGGGCACTCTGACATCTGTGTGTGCTTGACTTCCAAAATGAACCCAGAGGCGCTACCTGAGAATCCCACTGTCTAGAGAAGCAAGTCCAGGCCCCATGACATTCCTCCTGTTTTACTCTCCACTCTTGTCCTTGGCCACCCCTTGCTTTATGTTTTAGGCCCTGTTTCCACCCATCCGAGCTCTCTCATGACTCTGTCCTTTTCCTCATGCTGTTTCTTCTGCTTGGGATGCCTGTCCACTGGTTGCCTCTGGCCCAGTCTTCAGAATTCACCTGTCACAGCGGCTTCTCTGATAAGGTCCCCCTCAGCGCCTTTGAGGGTGTCTACATCTGACAAGTTACCTCTTTCTACTGAAATTTGTCGTTGCCCCCACTAAGCTGGAGACTGCCCAGGGACAGGAGTTCCCATTTCCAGCACCTGGCATAATGGATACAATTGTTGAAACACTCTCGGTCATCAGTTTAGAATGCAAAGGGTCCTTTTGGGTAAGTGTGTTGGAGAAGATAGTGGGTACTAAAGAAGCGGGGGGCACCGTGCCTGAAAGCAGAGGGGAGAGGAGCTGTGGGGCTGGAGGGAAAACAACCTCGTCCTGTGGATTTTTGCATACAGTCCTGGAAAGAAGGAGGTGGCTCCCACTTCCTTGTCACAGAACTGAATTAGCAATGAAACAGTCACTTCCTGGGGCTTCCCCGGTGGCTCAGACAGTCAAGAGCCTGTATGCAATACTAGAGCCCCGCGTTTGATCCCTGGGTCGGGACGATCCCCTGGAGAAGGGAATGGCTACCCACTCCAGGACGCTTGCCTGGAAAATGGACAGAAGTAAGCTGTAGTCCATGGGGTCGTGAAGAGTTGGACACAACTGAGTGACTAACACTTTCATGGCCACTTCCTGGCTTGTAGAGAGTACTCCTGCGTCCTCCACCAATGGGAGAAAATCCTGAACACAGCCTGTCCCCAGCCCCTGAAGCCCCAAGCTCCTTTGAGAGGGTGGCCCGTCAGGTACAGCCGTGGCTGCACGTGTCTTCTAAGAGCAAAGCTCTCTCTCGACACAAAATAACGCAGAACCCCAAACTTGTAAAACCACCCAAGGCAGAGCCGCCCTGGTGGAAGAGCAGGGAAGTGCAGGTGGGGGGCACTCTGACATCTGTGTGTGCTTGACTTCCAAAATGAACCCAGAGGCGCTACCTGAGAATCCCACTGTCTAGAGAAGCAAGTCCAGGCCCCATGACATTCCTCCTGTTTTACTCTCCACTCTTGTCCTTGGCCACCCCTTGCTTTATGTTTTAGGCCCTGTTTCCACCCATCCGAGCTCTCTCATGACTCTGTCCTTTTCCTCATGCTGTTTCTTCTGCTTGGGATGCCTGTCCACTGGTTGCCTCTGGCCCAGTCTTCAGAATTCACCTGTCACAGCGGCTTCTCTGATAAGGTCCCCCTCAGCGCCTTTGAGGGTGTCTACATCTGACAAGTTACCTCTTTCTACTGAAATTTGTCGTTGCCCCCACTAAGCTGGAGACTGCCCAGGGACAGGAGTTCCCATTTCCAGCACCTGGCATAATGGATACAATTGTTGAAACACTCTCGGTCATCAGTTTAGAATGCAAAGGGTCCTTTTGGGTAAGTGTGTTGGAGAAGATAGTGGGTACTAAAGAAGCGGGGGGCACCGTGCCTGAAAGCAGAGGGGAGAGGAGCTGTGGGGCTGGAGGGAAAACAACCTCGTCCTGTGGATTTTTGCATACAGTCCTGGAAAGTTCAATCCCAGCGGGTCCTGGGCCTGACACAGCTGGCACCACTGCTGCCAATTAAAGCTGGTAATCAGTAACTCTCAGAGGATGCACTCTGGCCTGCAGTCGGAGCCCTTTCCAGTTCTGGAGGCCTCAGAGCCATTCCCTGAGATGCTGCAGGCCTCCTGGGAATCTAACCAGCCTAATGGACTTTAAAAAGGGAGACAGCTGAGCCAGGAAAATTTGTTCAAGTCCTGAGGGAATGATAATGGTTTGGTTAAGGACTCTTTCAGCTTTGCCTAAAGGGAGAAATCTCTTGCTGGAATTGTTGGTTCATGGTTAGGGAAGGGAAGAGGGGAAAGATGTTGGATTTTTTATTATGAGAACCAGATAGATCCCAGGCCTTGCTTTAATATATTGAACAGTCTCTCTACCTTGATATTCTCCGTGAATGAACTGAGCTAGCAATGCTCGCCTTCCTTGCTTCCCTGGTGTGTTGCAAGAACAAATGGGACCAGTCCTGCCACTTGCTGGCTTTGTGACCTTGAGCAAGGTCTTTAAACTCTTTGCACCTCAGTTTCCTCACGTGCCAAATTGTATCGTAATTCCTTTTATCAATGAGATAACCCTCAGAAGGTTCTTAATACAGGGCCTGATTCAGAGTAACCACTCAATAAAAATTGGCTAATGTTCTTACCAACACACTAAGCCATTTGGAAAAGTTTAATTGAGGATAAAAAGGCAGCTGAACTACCAAACGGTCAAGTATTTAGTAGCATAAAGCTGACCCAGGAGGTCCGCAGTATTAGCATCACGTGGAAGCTTGTTAGCAATCAATGCAAAGTTTCGGCCCAACCCAGAGCCTACTGAGTTTAACAAGGTCCCCAGGTGATTCACATGCACATTAAAGCAATAAGGTAGAAGCACTGAGGTTATCTCCCACTTAACTCTCATTTTGGGCAGGTTCCTTCATCTCCCCATCTTCCTGTACGTATCATCTATAAAACTCTGGCTCCCAGGGCTGGGGTGGTGGTTAAATGATGTCATGTGTGCCAAGTATCGAGGGTGGCACCTGCACGTGTAAGTGCCCTTCAGGATTTGCCACTCTGCTCTTCAGCCTCCGACACCCCGCCCCTTGCCCCCACCCCCGCCTCTGCCCAAGAGCCTTTGCGGCTCGGCTTTTGGTCCTCCCCCTGCCCCCGAGAGCACCTGGGGCCCGGGTTCAGCAGGAACCAGACTGCCGGATTCACGTCCTGGCTCCTGCCTGCAGAGCAAAGTCTGCCTGTGCGGCCTGGACAACCACCTCTCTGCTCTGAGTCTCTGTGTTCTGTCTATTAAAGTTGGACCAGGGAGTCTACCTCGCTCTTAAACCAGGAGGCCGAAGCATTGAGTGAGCCGTGCAGCAAAGGAGCCGGCTGAGGCTCGTCCTCAATGGGAGACTAGTTTATCAGTGGCTGCGGACAACGTGAGTGAAGTCCACGCTGCGGGCTCAAGGGTGTCCCTGACCCGCTGGAGCCGGCTGCCTCGTGCTGCCCGACCAGCAGCTGCAGGAACTGCCTCGGTACCAGGGCCGACAGGACCCTCTCCCTACCAAGAGGACGAACAAGAGAGGGCAGGCTGCGCCAGGTGCGTAAGCCGGTCTGGCTTCTCCCCCAGCGCCCCACCAGCTTTCCCCTCCAGCTCCTAGGCCCCTTGGGGGTGGGGCCTCTTCTATGGAGCTCACCGGCAAGTTGGTGGACGGTCTATGGTTTTGCTTCCGTGTGAGGAGTGCATGTGCTAGGTGTGGATAAGGGCTGAAGGGATGGACGTGCTCACCGGAGGAGAGACCCCTCCCCACCCATCTGTCCTGGGCCAGCTAATCTGCTCCGATAGGACTGAAGGAAACGGAAGGGCATTATTCCATCTCATTACTGCCTCTAACAAACACCCTGTTTTCACAGTTCCTCTCATTGACTCTGGCGTCGCTACAAGAAGCGTGTCTCCTTAAGGTACGAACAAGCCTCCCGAAACCCCAGCTGGCTTCTGTGAGGTTAGTGGAGAACTTTTCATCAACTAGGGTTAATTTGCTGGTGGGATCTCATTGCTTGGAGAAGAATCTTGTGCAATGAAGGTATGGGGTTTTTTTTTGTTTTTTGTTTTTTTTGTCTACTTATTGAAGTATAGCAGATTTACAATATTGAATTAATTTCTGGTGTACAGCAAAATGACTCAGCTATACATACGTCTATATTATTTTTCAGATTCTTTTCCATTATAGATTACTACAAGATATTGAGTGTAGTTCCCTGTGCTCTACAATAAATCCTTGTTGTTTATCTGTTAAACTCCTGGTTTATCCCTACCCACTTTTGGTAATCATGTTTGTTTTCCATGTCTATGAGTCTGTTTCAGTTTTGTAAAGAAATTCATCAGTATCATTTTCTCAAGATTTCACATGTAAGTAACATGCATTGGTCTCTCTTCTTCTGGCTTACTTCACTTAGTATGATAATCTCTAGGTCCATCCAGATTGCTGCAAATGGCATTACTTCATTCTCTTTTATGTCTGAGGGATGCTGTGTTGTATATATATATATACACCACGTCTTCTTTATCCAGTCCTTTGTCAGTGGACGTTTAGGTTGTCTTCATGTCTGGGCTATTGTAAACAGTGCTGCTGTGAACACTGGGATGCATGTATCTTTTCAAATCAGAATGTTTTCCAGATATAGACCCAGATGTGGGATTGCTGGATAAGATGGTAGTTTCTGTTTTTAGTTTGAGAAATCTCCATGCTGTTTTCTGTGGGAGTGGCACAACCTTCTTTCCCACCAATGGTGTAGGAGGGTCCCCCTCTCTCCACACCCTCTCCGGCATTTATTATTTGTGGTCTTTTCGATGACGGCCATTCTGACCAGTGTGAAGTGATGCCTCATTGTGGCTTTGATTTGCATTTCTCTTTTAGTTAGTGATGTTGAGCATCTTTTCCTGTGCCTGTTGATCATTCATATGTCTTCTCTGAAAAAATGTATATTTAGGTCTCCTGAGTGTGGGCATAATTTTGATTCCAAACTCCAGAAGGGACCATGACTGGTCAAGGGAGTGAGCCCTCTGGAAGTTGGGGCTCTGTTTGCACCAGCTGCATGGCTCTCCTCTCAAAACGGGCAGCGTCTGCCCACAGAAGGGCCTTGAGTGGGGCAGCGTGAGTCAGAGGCTGGGACGCCAGCAGTGCTCCTTCCTTGCTTCCTGTGTGACGTTAGGCTAATTATTTCTTTCTCCTGAAAATCAATGGACTCATCTGCAAAATGAAGGCAATAAAATGTCCTTGAGCAGCGTTGTCATGGGAATGGAAACAGAACAGGCCTTTGGAGTATCCAGTGTGAAACACTTGAGAGTTTGGACGGGGCACTGTTGGTAACTCCCCAGGAGCCTGGCCCGGCAGCCTTTCCCCTGACAAAGGGGCAGATGTGGTCTGCTTAATTAAGGTGCTCACATTATAGATGCCAAGTGGTACACTGTTTCTATTGTTACGTTTATTTAAGAAGGATCGCTAGATTTAGCAAAGAAAGGTGTGTCATGGTGCCCAGGTGAGGCCAGGTGAAAATTGCAGGGTTAGAGATAAAGGAAATGTAGCCGAGATTCAATTCATGAATCACTGGGTTTATTGCACACTGTTAACCTGAAACACAGGTTAGTCAAAGTAGGGAGAGAGAGATGTTAGGTAAGAAACTAGTCCCAGGAGAAGTCTGGGAAGGAAGTGTCTAACACGGGCAGCTGTCCCTGCTCCAGCAATGGGCATAGTGACAAGCATGAACGAGAAGTCGCCCCTTGCTTCAGCAGGGCCTCTGGTGCTGCTGGGTCAGCTCTCAGCAGCGTGGGGCCAGGTCCTCCAGCAAAGAGCCTTCAAGTCACTGGACTCCACAGCCCCGTGTTAAGGAATCTGCCAGATGGGAGTAAGGCTGTGACCCAGGGGTCTCGTCCCTATTAGTTGGTTTGCCTATTCCACTGAAGTTTTTCTGAGGACATTACCAAACAATTTCCCTATCTAAAGTAACAGTCCTCATTTATCGCCCAAGATACCACAGTCCTATACTGGATGTTCCAGAACAGCTCATATGGAAGTTCATGTTGGCCACTGTGAGTCCATCTTGAAGGAACAGCTTAAATCAAACGAGTAGGAATCGTGGCACAAAAGAAACCACATTATAACACAGGGTCTGAAAGATGGCCTGGAGTGTAGTTATACTAGAAAACGTTGTTTATCTGAAATTCAAATTTAACTAGTTATACTGTTCTTTATCTGGCAACTCTTGTCTAAGAGCCTCAGGTCACAGGGAGTTAGGTAATCAAGGTAAAATTCTGCTCCAGCCAAAGTCACGAGAGGGATTGCCTTTTAGAAACACACTGTTGTGTTGGTTGTTTTTTCCCAGTAGTCACTGGGGTTGTTTTGGAGCTGGCCTTAGGAGAAAGGGAAAGAGAAACCAGGCGAGGGGGAGGCGGCCTTGATGGAGGTTCAGGGAAACTGGGGGGAAGACGTGAGATCTCCTGAGGAACGAATGGAGGCAAACTTAGACCCTTTCAGGGCTTGGAGGTTTAAGAGATTAAGGACAGAATGGGCCCTTTGGGGGAAAGACCAGGAGCAACTGAAAAGCTTCGGGTGAGGGACTGATTTGTACCTTCAGTGCCCTGAAGGCAGGAGGGTGGTTACTGGTAACTAGGGTAAAGTTTAAGGTATTTATCTCAATCCCTATGTGTCCGCATGTTATCTACCAGAATGTTCAGAGATTAGCAGATCTTTTTCTTTTTTTGCTCTCTTTTCTTTGGCTGAAGGTGGTTGGAAAGCGAGAGGGATGAGCCGCAGCCGCGGCACAGAGTGCTGCAGGCACGTGTGAGAAGCACCCCAGGCTGTGCTGTGGCTCAAGAGGGGCTGGGTCCCACCCTCCAATGGCCAAGGCTCCATCTGAGCCTGGTCTGACTCCTGCTGTTAGGGCTGTCCTGGGACTCTGCAGAGCCAGCACTAATGCGAGCACCGAGGCTGCCCTGTTGCAGAAGGAGAGCCTCTGGGGAGGCTGGCCTCTGGGCTGGGGCTTGGTGGGCTGGCAGACCCTTCGGTCCATCATGGAGGCAGCCTGCCTTTTTGGGAGAGGGCAGTATATTTTAAGTAATTTGAGGAGCAATAGAGGAGGCGGATGAAAACAATGGGTTTATTTCCCACCACAGCCCACAGACATTTGGTCTGGGTTAAGCCCCTGTCCATACACACACATACAGGTATCGCCTTACTCTGCGTGTGAGAAGAACCACTGAGCCTTTCCCCTTTCTCAGATGAGTCCTGGTGAGGGAAGGAGAGACTTTCACTATCAGCCCCTTCCTGAGATCAGGTGGCTTGCTTGTGTGGTGATGAGCCATAGGAGTGATTTGAAAGCCTTTCAGGAAAGCCGAGCGCAAGACAGCTGTGAGCTCGTACTCTCCTGTTTTTACCTCCTGGTCAGTAGAGGAGAGAAATTTGCTCCCACCGTGTAGGAGGTCAATTCCTTTTTCTCTCTTTTTCCTTCCTCCCAGTAACCCATACAAAGGGTGTCCCATGACCCCCTACAACTCAGCTAACCAGCCTGCACACTGGGACCAAGAAACTGGAGAGAGAAAGGTGGAAGGAGGAACAGGGGGCACACGCCTGACTCCATCTTCCACCCACCATTCTCCTCTATTGCTTGTATTCAGTTTCTTTTCACTTGACAATCTCTTCTCTTGGGTTTCGGCATCAGCTTGTTTGCACGTTACCTGCTGTTTCCTGGGGATGTGACTCCTTGCTCACGCTCACACACAACTAGGCAAACCTGACAGGATGGTCAAATGAAAATCTCTGAAGCCAATAGAGGAGAAACATCGGCGGAAGATGGGAGCCAGGTGTGTGCCCTCGGGTCCACCCCCACTTCCTCTCTCCAGTGTTGGGATGGATTCAAGCGTGCGGTCCAGACCTACAGTTAAATGTACTCAATAGAAAAAAAAGAAAATCCTATTTATTCTGAGATTATGCCCTTCCTACTTTTTGGTGTTAGTCTTTTTTCCCATAAAATGAAAGTCATCATAAACGCCGATTATAAAATGGTCCGTAGTGAGCAAAAGAAGATACTAGCAGCCTCATATCAGTCCTTGAAAACAATTTCTTTAAAATATGTTACTCTTAGGCTTGGAAGTCTGGGAGCCGCTGGTTTAGAACCTTGGCCCCTGCAGGTGGCTGGGCCCGAGCCAGCGCTGGCATTGAGGTACCTGCCGTGGCGCCCCACCTCTGCACTGCAGCGTCCTTTCATGACAGACAGGAAGGGGCAGTGCACACTGGTTCTGGCATCATGGGTTCTAGGACAGAAGAAATCTTACCTCAATTGGTATCCTTATTATACCATAGGAATTGATGAGAAATTCACCCTATGTTTTGGCAGCCACAAAATGCTACCTGCTCTGTTTTCAAGAGTGAAATGTACAAAGCAGCTGAAATAGCTTCCCCACAGCAATGTTTTTTTTTTTCTTAATATTTATTTATTTACTTATTTTGGGGGAGGATGGGGTGGGGAGGGAGGGGGGCAGGCGAGCCACTTCTGTTGGTCTTTCATTTATCTATTTTCATCCATCTTTGTTCTTTGGCCCACGTGGGCCTCCCATCATAGTGGCCTCTGTTATCACAGAGCACTGGCTCTGAGCACATGCGCTCCAGAGCTCCAGCTCGGTAATTGGACACATCGGCCCAGCCGCTCCGCGGCACGTGGGATCTTCCCAGGCCAGGGATCGAACTGGCGCCTCTTGCACTGCAAGGTGGTGTCCTTACCCACTGGACCACCAGGGAAGCCCAGCAATCTGTTTTTAATGTGCTCGGTTGCTTTCTTAGTTATATTGAGCAAATACGTATTTGAATCCTAACTGGGCCAATGTGGAATAGGACCCATGGGCCGACTGGGAGTGGATCAGACGGCACCTGCGCCCTCGCGGAGGCTACAGCCCAGTGGGGAAGTACGACCAAGTGACCAGCTGTGATAAAGCGAGGACAGCAGGGGAGAGGCACAAGATGACCCAGTCTCAGGATGGGCTGGGGAAAAAGGGAGCTGCTCGGAGGAGGCCAGGGTCACAGTGGATGGGGGGCCAGCAGAAGCCTTATGAGAAAGGTGACATCTAGACGGACCGAACTATGTGAGCATCATGGGGGCAGAGACTGGGTAATCACCCAGTGCCTCTAGATGCCTGTACCCAGTAAGGGCTCAATAAATGTTTGAAGGATTAATTGAATAAATTAACCATGGTATATGTGCTAGTGAAAATAAAGTTACTCAACACTGTTTTTCTTATAGTTAGTGCATTTGGGCAAGCCCATAGTTTAAGCAAGGTTTATGTGTGTATACAAAGGGATTTGTTGTTTAGTTGCTAGTTCATGTCCGACTCTTTGAGACCCCATAGGCTGTAGACCAGCAGGCGACTCTGTCCAGCAGGCGACTCTGTCCATGGGATTTCCCAGGCAAGAATACTGGAGTGGGTTGCCATTTCCTTCACCACGGGATCTTCCCCACCCAGGGATCGAACCTGTGCCTCTTGTTTCTCCGGCATTGACAAGTGGTTTCTTTGCTTTCTCACATTTCAATTCAGTGGCTGTAGTGCTCATTTTCCACCACAAGAGGGAGCTACTGCCCAGTCTATTTAACTAAAATAGTGTATCTCTCAGTTTACCCATTTCTTCTCAGATTCCAGTGCAGTACATTGTTACATTTAACTACCCTCTCCTCAAATAGCCCACCAAGTCAAAATTTCTTATTGTAATATAATATTACAATATTCTTATTGTAATATAATAAAATTATTATCAATGATGCATTATTTTCTGAAAGGAATTTCTCCTAAGTTATATGAATGTTAGACAATGTGTGTGTATATATATATATATATATATATACATTTTAAATGTTTTCTACATAAATACTTTAGACCAGGCTGGAATGTTCTTTGGAGCCCTAAATAATCTAGGGTTTCCCAGTTATGGGAACTTTGCTTATAAAAATGACTTAGGACCTCATATGTGTAGTCATCACTCAGTTGTGTGACTCCATAGCCTGGCGGGCTACAGTCCATAGGGTCGCAAAGAGTCAGACGCTACTGAGCATCACCAGCACCACAAAGTATAGGTTACAAAGTCGTCAAAGTACAGCTGTGTCTTAAGTAAAAACACCTGATATTTATAGTAGCCAGCGCTTAGGGATGAAACTAGCAACTAATTGTGTATGATTTCAAAGGATTTCTTGATTTGTAAAGGATTCTTTACAGAACTTTTCCAATAGCAAGCTTCCTAGTACTGTAGATTAAAACGAACACACACACTCGAATTCCCTAAGTTCAATCTACGCACTATTTTTCAGCAACATTTCTGTCAAATAAAGGATGTGTTGTTATCTAAAAACAACCTCTATAAATGACTGTGTATAGATAATTTACATATGGGAGGCAGCATTGTTAAGGTAAACTGAAATCAATGTTTTTCACTACCTGAGAATGAAATAACACAAAGAGTTCAGAGTGAAAGAATATTTGCCTAATTAATGACCAAATTCAACCTACGTAAAGAAATCTGAATTTCATCCTTAGTAAAGAAAACACTCCCTCTGGTCTTCCCAGAATGATTTCATTATTGGTGATTCTTTTTGGAACAGTAAGTCCCAGCTTTCTGCCATCACCAGTGGCTACCTCCTCCCATGTCTGAATGCCCGTGTTTGTATATCACCTTCTGCCTCTACTGTTGTTCCATGCTCTTCACTCCTAGAGGGCAAGGACCAGGGCTTCTTGGGTTTTGTGTCCCTTACAGAGCCTACCTAGCCCAGGGCCACTGGAGGGCTCTTCAGTCGCTTTTATTTAAAAAAATCAGGGCTTCCCTGGTGGTCCAGTGGTAAAGAGTTTGCCTTGCAGTGCAAGGGGCACCAGTTCGATCCCTGGGCCAGGAAGATCCCACATGCAGTGGAGCGGCTGGACGAGTGTATTCAATTACGAGCTAGCGCTCTGGGGCGCATACGCCCAGAGCTGGTGCTCTGCATGAGTGAGGCTACTGCAATGGGAGGCCCACACAGGCCAAAGAATAAAAGATAGATGAAAATAAACATTAAACTAAAAAGAGGAGGCTTCCCTGGTGGTCCAGTGGGTAAGGACACTGCCTTGCAGTGCAAGGGGTGCCGGTTCAATCCCTGGCCTGGGAAGATCCCATGTGCCATGGAATGACTGGACGGATGTGTCCAACTACCGAGCCGGAACTCTGGAGCTCATGCGCCCAGAGCCAGTGCTCTGCAGTGAGAGAGGCCACTGCGATGAGAGGCCCATGTAGGTCAAGGAACAAAGATGGATGGAAATAGATAAATGAAAGATCAATAGAAGTGGCAAAAAAAAGCACCCCAAAACCTAAAAAGAGGCATGATGGGGAAAAAATAGTAAAAAAAAAAAAAAAAAAGAATAATTATATTAAGATATGGTCAAAGTGTACTTTGATTCATTACAAGCCAAATAAAGCTTTAAAAAAGCATGATGGGGAGAAAAAAAAAACATAATGGGGATGGGGTGATGAAAGTGTTCTGAAATTGTGGGAATGGTTGCATAGCCTTGTATACTAAAAACCACTGAATTGTATATTTTCAAATAGTGATTTTTATGGTATGTGAATTATATCTCAATTAAAAATGTAATGGAGGAAAAATCAATTCAACAAATGCTTATGGACATATAATACTCAACATTCCTTGGCTCAGTGGAGAAGACGAAGCAGTTTGAGACATAATCTTTGCTCTGGGGGTGTTGCTGGTGGAACACCTGAAGAGTGTCATGGGCACCTTCCCCAGCCTCCTGGGGGATGATGCTGTTCACATTGCTTACTCTGAGACTAAGAAGGGTTGCCCAAAGTCCCTCAGGAAGTATGGGTGGCAGGAACCCACCCTCTTCTTCCATAGGGAGAGCTTTGTTGAGGACAGATGCTTTACATCCATAGCATAGTGAAGCAGGTGTCACAGGATGTGACATGCGTGTGTGCTAAGTGACGTGTGTATTAAGTAACGTGTGTGTGCTAAGTCGCTTCAGTTGCGTCTGACTCTTTGTCACCCTGTGAACTCTAGCCCACCAGGCTCCTCTGTCCATGGGATTCTCTAGACATGATACTGGAGTGGGTTGCCATTCCCTTCTCCAGGGGATCTTCCCAACCCAGGGAACGAACCCACGTCTCTTATGTCTCCTGCATTGGCAGGTGGGTTCTTCACCACTAGCGCCACCTGGAAAGCCCCACAGGAGGTCATCAGGCCCAATAAGTGGGGGCAGGAGAATCAAGAGGAGCAGCCAGCGATAGAGAAGATTTCCTGGAGGCTAAGGCCTTTAGAAGGGTCTTTATAGAGAGGGAAGATTTGTACGTGCCAGTGACAGCGGGAGCAGATGTCCTAGCTGTGAGAAGGGCTCACTGCCCTGCTTTTCCTGGAACTATGCACATTTTCGGGGCGAAAGCCTGAGAGTGGTCAGATGAGCAGCACAGGGGATGAGACGTTCCGATGAGACGGCTGAAGCCGCAGGCGTTTGTCTGGGAGCAGTGACACCAGGCCGGGACGCCAGTGAGAGCACAAGGGGACCTAAGCACCATTCAGGTGGCTTGACTTACCACCTGTTTGCCTCTTCCATCTATTATTCAGTCTGTTTTGTTGTTGTCATTATTAATGCCTCGGAATATAAACCCAAATAAGATACCATCTTTGTCTTTTGGGAAGATTCCAAGTTAGGAGTTGACATCAGACAGACAAGAAGACAAAGTGATAAGTGATATGTAGCACAGGGCTACAGAAGGGAGAACGAAAAATACTATGTTAAATGGATGTTCAAAAATTAGACGTAGTTCAAAAGGTTTACTTTTTCGCCTAAGATGTTTTACGCAGTACCTTCCCAGGGCCTTCACTCACCGATAGAAGGCAAGAAAGATGTGAGGAGGAGGAGGAGGTGCCCAACGGCCTGGAAGAGACAAGAGACTCCTCTTCACTCTGCTCCCAGGGTGGAGGGTGGCCTACTTGCCCCTAAGTGGGATTACCTGTGAAGAGGGACAATTTCCCATCCTGAGGGGAAATGTGTGCGTGCCTGGTTGGAGGAGGGAGTCAGAGTCCCTAAGGAGAGCAAGGTGGTTCGTCTCCCTCAAGAGGAAGCTAATTTCTCTCTCCAGGCCCCATTTTCACCCTGTCCTCACTCAGGGGCTATTTTTCAAGGATAAGAAAGGAGTAGTTTGTGACTTAGAAAAACAAAACTTATTGTGGTAAAATACACTTAGCATAAAATGTATCATTTTAATCATCTTTAAGTATACAATTCAACAGTATCAAGTACATTCATAAGGTTGTGCAACCATCACTGCTGTTTCCAGAACTTTTTCATCCTCCCAGAGTGAAACTCTGTACCCAGGAGGCAATAACTTGCCCCTCCCCCAGCCCCTGGTAGGCACATTTTACTTGCTGTCTCTATGAATCTGACTACCCTAGGTACCTCATTTAAGGGGCATCATATAGGATTTGTGCTTCTGCCTTTGAGTAATTTCACTTAGCATAGTTTTCAAGGTTTATCTCTGTTGTAGCATGTGTCAGAATTTCTTGCCTTTTTAAAGGCTGAGTACTATTCCACTGCATATGTGCATCACATTTTGTTTATCCATGGTGGACACTTGGCTTGTTTCCAACTTTTGACTCTCATGACAATGCTGCTATGAACACTGGTGCAAAGTACCTGTTCAAGTCCCTGCTTTAAATTCCTTTGGGCTTATGCCTTGAAGTAGAATTGCTTGATTGCATGGTAATTGTGTTTAGCTTTTTGCATGTGTGCGTGCTAAGTCACTTCAGTCATGTCTGAATCTTTGCAACTCTATGGACAGTAGCCTGGCAAGCTTCTCTGTCCATGGGACTCTCCAGGCAAGAATACTGGAGTGGGTTGCCATGCCCTCTTCTAGGGGAGGTTCCTAACCCAGGGACTGAACTCTCTTGTGTCTCCTGCATTGGCAGACAGGTTCTTTACCACGAGCACCACCTGGGAAGGGAACCACCAAACTGGTTTCTGTAGTGGCCGCACTATTGTGGATTCTCAATAACAATGCACAGGGGTTTCAATTTCTTCACATCCTTGTCAATAGCAACTGCAGAAGAAAGTGAAAAGGATCCTGAGCTTGAGGTGAAAGAAGCTAACTACTGTTTCTGGCTTTTCCTTTTTACTATCCTCCCTTCCCAGCTCTGCTATTTTAAAACATTTATTTTTTTTGGCTCTACTGGGTCTGCATCGCCGCGTGGGCTTTTCTCTAGTTGCAGCAAGCAGTGGCTACTCTCTAGTTGCCATGTGTGGGCTTCTCCATGCTGTGGCTTCTCTCATTGCAGAGCACAGGCTCTAGGTGCACGGGCTTCAGTAGTGGTGACTCCCGTGTTTAGAGCACAAGCTCAATAGTTGTGACACTCAGGCTTAGTTGCTTCACAGCATGTGGGGTCTTCCCAAATCAGCGATCATGTCACCCGCACTGGCAGGTGGATTCTTTACCGCTGAGCCACCAGGGAAGCCCTCCATCTCTGCTTTTCAATAATGTTTCTTTGGGAATAATTTTAGATTTACAGAAAGTTTGTAAAGGTAGTAGTCTTAGCCTGTTTGGGCTTCTATCACAGAATACCACAGACTGGGTGGCTTATGAAGAACAGAAATTTTTTTTCTCATAGTTCTGGAGGCTGGAAGTCCAGAATCCAGGTGCCAGTGGGGTTGGGTCCTGGTGAGGAGGATCCGACTGCAGACTTCTGGCAGGGTCCTCACCTGGCAGAAGGGGTGAGCGAGCTCTCTGGAGCCTGTTTAATGAGGGCATCCGTCTCATTCAAGGGAACTCCACCCTCATCACCAAGTATCTCCCAAGGGCCCAACTCCCTAATACCATCGTATTGGGCAATTAGAATGTCAGCATATGAATTTGGGAAAGACCGAAACAATTAGACCATTTTAACTGTGCAGAGAGTTCTCACGTGCGCTTCACCCAGCTCCCCTCACTATTGACGTAACCATAGTACATTCACCCAAACTAAGCAGTTAAGATGGGTACAATACTGGGTACAATACAAAACTCCCTCCTTCTTTCCCTTTCTCCCTCCCTTAACTAAATGATAGACTTTATTCCAATTTCATTAGATTTCCATTAAGGTTCTTTTCCTGTTCCAGAGTCCAGTCCAGGATGGTACTAAGCAGCTGTCCTTCAAAAAATACATTTAAAAAAATAGAGGTATAGGACTTCCTGGTGGTTCAGTGGTGAATACCCTGAGCTCCCAACACAGGCGGCATGGGTTTGATCCCTGGTTGGGGAAGTTCTGCATGCTGCAAGGGGTGGTCAAAATAATAAATAAACATTTTTTTAAATTTATTTTTAAAAATAAAAAATAGAGATATAAATGACATATTATAGTATGTTAGTTTCAGGCTCACAATGTAATGATGTGGTATTTGTGTACATTGCAAAACAGTGATCACAATAAGGCTAGTTAACATCCATCACGTATGGCGACCATATATGGTCAGAAACACTTTTTTCCTGTGATGAGAACTTGTCAGATGTATTCTCCGAGCTCTTTCAAATATACAGTGCGGTATTACTGACTACAGTCACCACGCTGTGTGCTGCATCCCAGGACGTCCTCATCCGATGGCTGGAACTCCTCTCCAGTCTTCATCTCTGGCAATCACCAGTCTGCGCTGTGTCTAGGAGCTTGGTCTTGGATTTTTCAATTATTATGATTATTTTCAGATTCCATATGCAAATGAAATCATTCAATATTGGGTCTTTGTCTTTTTTCACACAGTAATTATACTGTTAAATTAAATGTCCTCAAGGCTCATCCATGTCTCAGATGGCAAAATGCCATTTTTTCTTGTGGTTGAATAGTGTTCTTGTGTGTATGTGTGTGATGGCGGGAGGAGGATCCGACTGCATTGGGGGTCCTCACCTGGCGGGGGCTCTCTGGAGCCTGTTTAATGAGGGCATCCGTCTCATTCAAGGGAACTCCACCCTCATCACCAAGTATCTCCCAAGGGCCCAACTCCCTAATACCATCGTATTGGGCAATTAGAATGTCAGCATATGAATTTGGGAAAGACCGAAACAATTAGACCATTTTAACTGTGCAGAGAGTTCTCACGTGCGCTTCACCCAGCTCCCCTCACTATTGACGTAACCATAGTACATTCACCCAAACTAAGCAGTTAAGATGGGTACAATACTGGGTACAATACAAAACTCCCTCCTTCTTTCCCTTTCTCCCTCCCTTAACTAAATGATAGACTTTATTCCAATTTCATTAGATTTCCATTAAGGTTCTTTTCCTGTTCCAGAGTCCAGTCCAGGATGGTACTAAGCAGCTGTCCTTCAAAAAATACATTTAAAAAAATAGAGGTATAGGACTTCCTGGTGGTTCAGTGGTGAATACCCTGAGCTCCCAACACAGGCGGCATGGGTTTGATCCCTGGTTGGGGAAGTTCTGCATGCTGCAAGGGGTGGTCAAAATAATAAATAAACATTTTTTTAAATTTATTTTTAAAAATAAAAAATAGAGATATAAATGACATATTATAGTATGTTAGTTTCAGGCTCACAATGTAATGATGTGGTATTTGTGTACATTGCAAAACAGTGATCACAATAAGGCTAGTTAACATCCATCACGTATGGCGACCATATATGGTCAGAAACACTTTTTTCCTGTGATGAGAACTTGTCAGATGTATTCTCCGAGCTCTTTCAAATATACAGTGCGGTATTACTGACTACAGTCACCACGCTGTGTGCTGCATCCCAGGACGTCCTCATCCGATGGCTGGAACTCCTCTCCAGTCTTCATCTCTGGCAATCACCAGTCTGCGCTGTGTCTAGGAGCTTGGTCTTGGATTTTTCAATTATTATGATTATTTTCAGATTCCATATGCAAATGAAATCATTCAATATTGGGTCTTTGTCTTTTTTCACACAGTAATTATACTGTTAAATTAAATGTCCTCAAGGCTCATCCATGTCTCAGATGGCAAAATGCCATTTTTTCTTGTGGTTGAATAGTGTTCTTGTGTGTATGTGTGTGATGTTTCCTTTATGCCTTCATCCATTGATGGACATCAAGTTTGTTTCTATGCTTTGGCTATTGTAAATAGTGCTGCTGTGAATGTTGCATGTGTCTTTTTGAATTAGAGTTTTCTCTGGGTATATGCCCTGGATAGGATTTCTGGATCATATGGTAATTCTATTTTTAATTATTTTTTTTAGGATTTGCCATACATTCCATAATAAGGGCACCAGTTTACATTCCCATCAACAGTATATGAGGGTCCCCTTTTCTCCACATTCTAACGCTTGTTACTTTGTGTGTCTTTTTTTAAAATGAAGTACAGTTGACTTAAAACATTGTGTTAGTTTCAG
This sequence comes from Tragulus kanchil, assembly GCA_022376925.1. Taxonomy (NCBI): domain Eukaryota; kingdom Metazoa; phylum Chordata; class Mammalia; order Artiodactyla; family Tragulidae; genus Tragulus; species Tragulus kanchil. Next base: position 272,637,405 of record JAIOJX010000026.1, read on the forward strand.
GCATATAGCAAAGGATTCACATATATATATATATATGGATATTTTTTTTAGATAATTTATCCCCTCCCTTCCCATTTGGTAACTGTAGGTTTGTTTTCTATGTCTGAGTCATTTCTGTTTTGTAAATAAATTCATTTGTATTATTTTTTAGATTCCACATATAAGTGATATCATATTATACTTTTCTCTGGCTTACTTCATTTAGTATGATAATCTCTAGGTCCATCCATGTTGCTGCAAATGGCATTATTTACTTTTTTAAATGGTTGAGTAGTATTCTGTGTGTGTGTGTGTATGATCTTTATCCATTCATCTGCTGATGGACATTTAGGTTGCTCCCATGTCTTGGCTATTGTAAACAGTGCTGCTATGAGCATTGGGGTGCACGTGTCTTTTTGAATTACAGCTTTTTCCAGATATATGCCCAGGAGTGGGACTGCTGGATCATATGGTACCTCTGTTTTTAGTTTTTAAAGGAACCTTCATACTGTTCTCCACAGTGGCTGTACCAACTTACATTCCCAGCAGTGGTGCAGGAGGGCTCCCTTCTCTCCACGTTCTAATACTTGTTATTTCTTGTATTTTTGATGATATCCATTCTAGCAGGTGTGAGATGATGCCTCACTGTGGGTTTTTTTTAAATTTTAATTTATTTATGTTTGACTATTCTGGGTTTTCACTGCTGCCAGAGGCTCTTCTCTAGCTGCAGGGACTGGGGGCTACTCTCTAGCTGAGGTGAGCAGGCTTCTTGTTGCAGTGACTTCTCTTGTGGAACTTGGGCTCTAGGGCACATGGGCTTCAATAGTTGAAGCACATAGGCTCAAGTTGGGGCTCCAAGGCTCTAGAGCATATGTTCAGTAGTTGTGGCTCATGGTCTTAGTTATTCCATAGCATGTGGGATCTTCCTGGATGAAGGATCGAACTCATTTCTCCTGTGTTGGCAGATGAATTCTTCACCACCAAGCTACCAAGGAAGCCCCCTCACTGTGGTTTTGATTTGCATGTCCCTAATGATTAGTAATACTGAGTATCTTTTCCTGTATCTGTTGTCTGTCTGTATATCTTTGGAAAAACATCTCTTCAGGTCCTTTGCCTATTTTAAAACCAGATTATCTTTTGCTATTGAGTTGTATGAGTTCTTTGTATTTTTGGATATTACCCCTCTTTTTAGGTATGTCTGAAGCATTTCAGATTTGCAAATATTTTTCAGATATATCTGAACTATTTTGGATTTGCAAGTATTTCCTCCAGTTCAGTAGGTGGCTCTCTCATTTCGTGGATGGTTTCTGCTGCTGTAATGCAGCAGCTCAGCAGGTTTTTATTTGCTGAGACCCTTCTGACACTCTCCTCTCCCAGCCTCAGTTTCTCCTGTGTCCAGTGTAAACAGTGATAACGGTAACCTCCACCCCACAGCGTCTGATGAGGATTGAGGGGCTAGACGAAGTGAGAGTGTTTTGTGGGCTAAAAAGCAAACTCCATGCCCAGTGAAAAGGATCGCCGCGAAGCCCGCAGCCTCCCTCCTCCCCGAAGCTGGCCTCCCTGGCCTGCACGGGGTCTTGTGCCTCTTGTTGCTCCACCTGCCATGGGTCATCAGAGGCGGAGGCTTTCCCCAGACCCACCCTGGCCAGAGGGTCCTGGGGCTCCTGTCCTGATGGACGGAGGCTCTGGCTTCCAGCAGCCTCCCAGTGCTTCTTGTATGCATTACCTCACTCCAGCTCCTTCAGGTGAGGCCAGCTTCCTGCTTTGGGGTTTTCACTGCTGCCAGAGGCTCTTCTCTAGCTGCAGGGACTGGGGGCTACTCTCTAGCTGAGGTGAGCAGGCTTCTTGTTGCAGTGACTTCTCTTGTGGAACTTGGGCTCTAGGGCACATGGGCTTCAATAGTTGAAGCACATAGGCTCAAGTTGGGGCTCCAAGGCTCTAGAGCATATGTTCAGTAGTTGTGGCTCATGGTCTTAGTTATTCCATAGCATGTGGGATCTTCCTGGATGAAGGATCGAACTCATTTCTCCTGTGTTGGCAGATGAATTCTTCACCACCAAGCTACCAAGGAAGCCCCCTCACTGTGGTTTTGATTTGCATGTCCCTAATGATTAGTAATACTGAGTATCTTTTCCTGTATCTGTTGTCTGTCTGTATATCTTTGGAAAAACATCTCTTCAGGTCCTTTGCCTATTTTAAAACCAGATTATCTTTTGCTATTGAGTTGTATGAGTTCTTTGTATTTTTGGATATTACCCCTCTTTTTAGGTATGTCTGAAGCATTTCAGATTTGCAAATATTTTTCAGATATATCTGAACTATTTTGGATTTGCAAGTATTTCCTCCAGTTCAGTAGGTGGCTCTCTCATTTCGTGGATGGTTTCTGCTGCTGTAATGCAGCAGCTCAGCAGGTTTTTATTTGCTGAGACCCTTCTGACACTCTCCTCTCCCAGCCTCAGTTTCTCCTGTGTCCAGTGTAAACAGTGATAACGGTAACCTCCACCCCACAGCGTCTGATGAGGATTGAGGGGCTAGACGAAGTGAGAGTGTTTTGTGGGCTAAAAAGCAAACTCCATGCCCAGTGAAAAGGATCGTCGTCGAAGCCCGCAGCCTCCCTCCTCCCCGAAGCTGGCCTCCCTGGCCTGCACGGGGTCTTGTGCCTCTTGTTGCTCCACCTGCCATGGGTCATCAGAGGCGGAGGCTTTCCCCCAGACCCACCCTGGCCAGAGGGGTCCTGGGGCTCCTGTCCTGATGGACGGAGGCTCTGGCTTCCAGCAGCGCCTCCTCCCAGTGCTTCTTGTATGCATTACCTCACTCCAGCTCCTTCAGGTGAGGCCAGCTTCCTGCTTTGGGGTGGAGAGAGGCTGGAGGTTACAGGCTCAGCTCTCTTCCTGGGCATCTGAAGTGGCCACTTGGGATGCCCCCGGCCACAGAGGAAGGAGGAGACCTTGAGTTGGCTCAGCTGCTTTGTAATCTCTCCAGGCTGTGTTGGTGAAAGGGTGGTGCGCTTAGGGTACAGTGGGGAGGGAGTTTGGAGTCTGTGTGGAGAGATGGCAGGGGTTGAGCTCAGTGTGCACCCTCCCCTCGTGGCTCCCTCTGACCCTTCTTGGGAGGACTTCTCCTTTGCTTACAGTCATTCTCTCCCAAATGGCTTCTTGGTTAGTGCTTGTAGTGGGCCCCAAAGTATCCTAACCTCTGCTCCCTGTGAATGTGACGTTCTTTAGAAACAGGGTCTTTCGAGGCCAGCAGCTGTTTCCTGACTCAGCCAGCACATTGCAGTGTCCCCGTTTACAGACGGCTTTTCCCTTTTTGTGTGACATGGCAGTTCCAGCCCACAGAGAATCCCTTATTGGTAAATTGGAGGTTTGTACTGTGCCTTACAGCACTTACATTCAGAAGTTTGTGCTTCATAATCTGAAACAAAGGGAAATAACACACTCCGTTCAAAAGTCAAAAAAAAAAAATCCCGTGAAAGCATTTTTTGTTTTTAAATACGTATCCATATAAAGAGTTCTGTTGAATGTCATGGATGTGGGAGGGGGGCATCTGCTAGAAACCTGAATGTTGTTTACTAGTGGATGATATCTGCAAAAGGTATTTGAGCCCTGAATCTTGTATTTTTTTGGTCGATTAACCAGCAAGTCTAATAGTTTAAAAAGGTAATTCAACTGAAGGACAATCTTTGTACTCAAAACTATCTGGACTGTCAAGGTATACGCACTATAATTTTCAAACTTATACCATGACGTGATTATAAATTTTAGTTGTCCTAAGGTAGGAATCAGTGAAAAGCTATTTAGGCTGGATATGGGTCAAAAATGACTATAATTTGCAAAAATATGGAAAATTAATGGGAAGAAAAGGCTATATAATGGGATACTGCAAGACTCCGATACTGGGTGGAAATAACGTTCACGTTCCCTTCAATTTCCCATTGTTTTCAGTTTCTCAAAAAGAATGAGTGAAATGAAATATAGCAGAAAGTTAACCCACAGAAAAATAAAGTATATCCAAATACTGTAATGTAAGAAAAAAACAAATAGTTTTCGCAGAGGAATTGAATTAAGGATCTTGTGATCAGATCGTCCTTCAGGCGCACACTGAATTCCATGGCATGTTCTTTATGAGACGTAGGAGGAGACGGCACAGGAGAGGCAGAGGTGAAAGCCACTGAGGACGGAGGCGGGAATTGTAGTTTTGCTGCCAAAGACCAGGAGCGGGGGTTGTGAGCACCGCCACAGCGAGACGCAAGGCACGAGGTGTGGAGCCTGGCCTCCCTCGGCCTCCAGGGGGAGCCAGCCTGTCAACACCTTTAGTTTGGACTTCCGGCCTTGTCTTAGCTCTGGCTGTCATGACAAAATGCAGCAGACTGGCTGGCTTAAACAACAGAAATCATTTTCATCCCTGTTCCGGAGGCTGGAAGACTGAGCACAGGGTGCCGGCATGACTGAGTTCTGGTGAGGGGCCGCCTCCTGGCTGGCAGACTGCTGCCTTTCCACTGTGGCCGCACATGGCAAAGAGAGCGACAGACAGCAAGCTCTCTGGTGTCCCTCCTGAAAAGGGCACTAATCCCACTATGAGGGCCCCGCTCTCAGGATCACATGTAAACCTAAACTCCCCAAAGCCCCATTTTCAAATTCCACCACACTGGGGGTTAAGGGCTTCAGCATCATTCAGGGCATAGCAGGCCTGCAGGACTGTATGAGCCTAGCTGTGTGTTGTGTCAGGCCACCTAGTTCATGGGAATTTGTGACGACAACCTTTGGAAACTGAGAGAGTGGTCCCCTCTCCCACAGCCCCTTCCTCAGTGAGCCCACCCGTCCGAAAGAAGACTTAGGGGCTCAGCGGGCCAGGCAGGGCACATGCTGGGGGACAGCTGAGGATGTGGGTGAATGGTGTGACGGTGGCCTGGGTGTTCTGGGCCCAGTCTCAGTGGCCCCCGGGAGGATGGGCACGGGGCAGCTGGGGGCTGCCCCTGGGTTTTGGCTACATCACTGAGGATGGGGACCAGGCACTGCACTTGGTAGGGATTCATCCCAGGAGACCTTCCTGGGTTTCCTCCTAGGCTTGTGGCCTGGGCCTGCAAGATGCTCTGGGCAAACAACCCTGTACCTGGTAGCCACGGGCCTGCTGAGGTGGGGAGGCATCCAGATGCAGGAGTCTTATGTGGCAGGCACCATGTTGCATACAACAGGGCGTGGGACCACACAGTGCTGCACCTGGTTGGCCACGGCGCAGCTCCAGTGCCCACCTGGTGCTCAGAGGAGCCCCCACACCAGCGTCAGTCAGGGCGTGACCATACTCCAACACCAAATGCCTCGGTCTTCTTGTACCTGGAACCTACTTGAGGAAAGAGGAGAGAATGGGGAAGGCTGGGAACTGCAGCTCTAGGCTGAAAATTATGAGGCCACACTCCTGTCCACGCACCACCATCCTCCAAGATGTGGAGACACTCCCTCTGCTCCCAGGAGGCCGAGCTGACCTCGACAGACCAGCCCCTTGCCCCTGGCAGTGGAGACCCAAGCAGCTGCCGTGTGAGAGACTGTCCTGAGGGCAGGCTTGGGCCCTGCTGCCCCCTGTAGGTCTGTGCGCCCACCAGGGCAGCCCTGCGCCTGCCCACCCGTCCTCACATGCTTCCTCCATGCATGGAGCGCCTGCATCTGAGAAAAGGACAACAGACCCGGCTTCTGCAGCCATGTAAACCTAAACTGCCATTTTCAAATTCCACCACACTGGGGTTAAGGGCTTCAGCATCATTCAGGGCATAGCAGGCCTGCAGGACTGTATGAGCCTAGCTGTGTGTTGTGTCAGGCCACCTAGTTCATGGGAATTTGTGACGACAACCTTGGAAACTGAGAGAGTGGTCCCTCTCCCACAGCCCTTCCTCAGTGAGCCCACCCGTCCGAAAGAAGACTTAGGGGCTCAGCGGGCCAGGCAGGGCACATGCTGGGGGACAGCTGAGGATGTGGGTGAATGGTGTGACGGTGGCCTGGGTGTTCTGGGCCCAGTCTCAGTGGCCCCCGGGAGGATGGGCACGGGGCAGCTGGGGGCTGCCCCTGGGTTTTGGCTACATCACTGAGGATGGGGACCAGGCACTGCACTTGGTAGGGATTCATCCCAGGAGACCTTCCTGGGTTTCCTCCTAGGCTTGTGGCCTGGGCCTGCAAGATGCTCTGGGCAAACAACCCTGTACCTGGTAGCCACGGGCCTGCTGAGGTGGGGAGGCATCCAGATGCAGGAGTCTTATGTGGCAGGCACCATGTTGCATACAACAGGGCGTGGGACCACACAGTGCTGCACCTGGTTGGCCACGGCGCAGCTCCAGTGCCCACCTGGTGCTCAGAGGAGCCCCCACACCAGCGTCAGTCAGGGCGTGACCATACTCCAACACCAAATGCCTCGGTCTTCTTGTACCTGGAACCTACTTGAGGAAAGAGGAGAGAATGGGGAAGGCTGGGAACTGCAGCTCTAGGCTGAAAATTATGAGGCCACACTCCTGTCCACGCACCACCATCCTCCAAGATGTGGAGACACTCCCTCTGCTCCCAGGAGGCCGAGCTGACCTCGACAGACCAGCCCCTTGCCCCTGGCAGTGGAGACCCAAGCAGCTGCCGTGTGAGAGACTGTCCTGAGGGCAGGCTTGGGCCCTGCTGCCCCCTGTAGGTCTGTGCGCCCACCAGGGCAGCCCTGCGCCTGCCCACCCGTCCTCACATGCTTCCTCCATGCATGGAGCGCCTGCATCTGAGAAAAGGACAACAGACCCGGCTTCTGCAGCCGCAGCGGGGCAGCCTCAGGGTGAGTGACGGTGTGCGTGGACAGGAAAGACATGGCAGCCCAGTGCGGGGATGGGGAGAGAGCAGAGCCCTCGGGCTGAGTGCGGAGACTGACCTTGGGCTGCCGCAGCTGGAGAACTCAGGCTGCAGAGTGCAGGTGTCCACACAGAGCCAGCAGCACAGAGCCGGACGGGAAGGACTTGGGCGGTAGTGGTTGAAAATTGAGGCAGACCTCAGGTAGAGGTAGCGACCATGGTCATAGGGCTTGGCAGGCAGAGGCGGTGGCAGGTGATTTGGGGGAGCAGGAGATGAGGAACTCAGGTGGAGGGGGGAGCTCGGTGGCTTTGCCTGCTGGGGAACTGGAGCAGGCCGCCTACAGCTCAAGCAGCATCAGTGGGAAGAATGACCTTGAAAATAGCGCACTGAGGACTAGGAACCGGGGACTTGGGCGTCAAAGCAAGACCCAGCAGTTAGGGTGTGAGGGGAGACCTCGGGCAGTGGACAAGGAGGCTGCCTGAGCTCCTCTGCCCTGCCTCTCACCCTCAGAATGAAACGATGGCATTGCGGTCCACAGGGATTGGAGCGGAAACCAACTACCTCCCACCTCAGCTCCCAAACTTCTCCCCACACCACCTGATTTAATTGTTAACACAATTTCCAATTTAATAAAATCCCATTTCTGACAACTAGAAAAGAGAAAATAACTTAGGGGTCCGAACCCTGAATAATTCTTCCTTCCATTTTCAGTCTAGAGCAACCTCCTCCTTCACCGATCCCCAAGAATATGTCGTGTTCTAATTTGAAGATGCTCCCCCAAAGTCACCCCTTTACCCAGACACATTCATTGATAAAGTCACATGGGGCAGGACAGGGCTGGGCGCTCACCTCTAGCGGGAGACAGATCCCAGCTCCGCCTGCCTCCCCTCCCATTTCATCAGGGGATCAGACCTTAATGAAGGGAAGAGAGTCCAAAGCTGAAAGACCTCAACTTGGTGACATTCTGAAGCAACAGATATTTAGGAGCTGATGGAGCTTCACGCCGTGATGTTATTATACCTACACGGAGCCACCCTGCTGGCTTCCAGGCCAGGCAGTGAGCAGGAAACATGTTGGAGGGCCTCACTTTGGGGGACAGATGGGCTAGTTGATATAAAGGATGTAGCGTGAGAGCAGGAACTGAGAGCTGGTTTGTCACCAACTAACTCTCTGACCTGAGGGAGGTCACCTCTAGGAAAGCCTCAGGTTCCTTGTCCTTAGAATAGTCACCATGATTTTTAAGCTCCTTTTCTGAATCATTCATTAATCCTGGCGACTGTGATCAGGCAAGCAGCAGATTTAGGTACTGAATCTCTCCCTCTCTGTTCATGCAGAATATGTGACTTACCAATTTAAAAAAATTTTAATTATGGTGAAATACAGATAAAATTTACCATTTAACCATTTTCAAATGTTTGATTCAGTGGCGTTAAGTACATTACCAATGTTGTACAGCCACCCCACTGTCCACTTCCAGGACTTTTGCCTCATCTCAGACTGAAGCTGTATCCAGTAAGCAATAACGCCGCCCTCTCCCCAAACCCTGGCAATCACTATCCTATTTTCTGTCTCTATAAATTTGACTGCTCTAGGTACCTCGTGTAAGTGAAGTCATGCAATGTTTGTCCTTTTGCATCTGGCTTCTTTACTTAGCATAGTGTTTTCTGTCTTACAGTATTTATTAACATTTCATTCCTCTGTAAGGTCGTTCTGCTGCTGATGGACATGGGTGGTTTTTCCCTTTTGGCTATTGTAAATAACGCTGCAGTGATCACTGGTGTCCAAGTATCTGCTCGAGTCCCTGCTTCCAGTTCTTTTGGGTGTATACCTGGGAGTGGAGTTGGTATATTGTATGATAATTCTATGCTTATGTTTTTGAGGAACTGATAGACTGTTTTCCCTTTAGTTTACTCATAGATGAGGCACTCAATCCTGCCCTGGCTGTTTGTTGGGGAATCCCGTGGAGACATGGATTGGAATCACCTGGGTTCAGGTGCCTGGCACTGCCTTCCCCTCTCTCTTTTGGTATCTGATGGGGCATGGAAGCAGATATTTAGGAGCTGATGGAGCTTCACGCCGTGATGTTATTATACCTACACGGAGCCACCCTGCTGGCTTCCAGGCCAGGCAGTGAGCAGGAAACATGTTGGAGGGCCTCACTTTGGGGGACAGATGGGCTAGTTGATATAAAGGATGTGCGTGAGAGCAGGAACTGAGAGCTGGTTTGTCACCAACTAACTCTCTGACCTGAGGGAGGTCACCTCTAGGAAAGCCTCAGGTTCCTTGTCCTTAGAATAGTCACCATGATTTTTAAGCTCCTTTTCTGAATCATTCATTAATCCTGGCGACTGTGATCAGGCAAGCAGCAGATTTAGGTACTGAATCTCTCCCTCTCTGTTCATGCAGAATATGTGACTTACCAATTTAAAAAAATTTTAATTATGGTGAAATACAGATAAAATTTACCATTTAACCATTTTCAAATGTTTGATTCAGTGGCGTTAAGTACATTACCAATGTTGTACAGCCACCCCACTGTCCACTTCCAGGACTTTTGCCTCATCTCAGACTGAAGCTGTATCCAGTAAGCAATAACGCCGCCCTCTCCCCAAACCCTGGCAATCACTATCCTATTTTCTGTCTCTATAAATTTGACTGCTCTAGGTACCTCGTGTAAGTGAAGTCATGCAATGTTTGTCCTTTTGCATCTGGCTTCTTTACTTAGCATAGTGTTTTCTGTCTTACAGTATTTATTAACATTTCATTCCTCTGTAAGGTCGTTCTGCTGCTGATGGACATGGGTGGTTTTTCCCTTTTGGCTATTGTAAATAACGCTGCAGTGATCACTGGTGTCCAAGTATCTGCTCGAGTCCCTGCTTCCAGTTCTTTTGGGTGTATACCTGGGAGTGGAGTTGGTATATTGTATGATAATTCTATGCTTATGTTTTTGAGGAACTGATAGACTGTTTTCCCTTTAGTTTACTCATAGATGAGGCACTCAATCCTGCCCTGGCTGTTTGTTGGGGAATCCCGTGGAGACATGGATTGGAATCACCTGGGTTCAGGTGCCTGGCACTGCCTTCCCCCTCTCTCTCTGGTATTGATGGGGATCAGAAGTGTTCTGGGAATCTGATGGCCATTCCTGGGGCCAGGGCTGTACATTTGCTATTGCTGGGGTGAACTGCCTGTGGCTGGTAGGTTGCTATGGAGAAAGGAAATAATTTTCTCTCCCACTCATATGTCCAGAATTGTAGAAATGATGATGATATATGCACACATTTCTGATTTTGTTTATAGAACTAGGACCACAAAGAGGATTGAGATAGGGACTGGGAGAAAAGGCAGGTGGTTTAATTGAGAATGCAGGAAGATGGCTAATACTAGGATTGAACTTCTCAAAAGCACTGACTGGAGTCACAGAATGGCCCAGATGGAACCAGGGTTGATCCAAAGAGCAAGTGAGCGGTGAACTGGCCCAACCCTGAGCTGCTTTGGACCCACAAGACCTGGGTTCAGATGTCAGTTCTACTTGCTAGTCTAGTTAATGAACTTAACCTCGCTGAAGTCCAGTTTTACTATTTGTAAAATAGACATTTTAAGAGATATGAGGAAAAGCAAACCCATACATGTGAGCCCATTCCCACAGTGCCTGTCCCCTCACCTGATACAAGTTAGTTCCTCTTATCCCTCAGCCCCCAGACATCAAACTCAAGTGCTGTGTTAGACTGGAAGACAGTCCCTCACCTCCAAATTCTAGAAACTTACAGCAAAGCATGGGGTTTGGGGGCAGTTTGTATTTTGGGGGCTATTCTAGAATTTTCCTGTTGTCTTTCTACTGCTTTCTTTCTCTCCAAGTCAAATGCTTTATCTTTTGGGGGATTGGCAGATGGGGCTTTTCTTAGTAGGTAAAAGACTGATTTTTAAACAGAGAATGGCCTCCTTCAATTTAAAAAAACTTAAGCTAACAGAAAATCTCAGTTATCCTGGGCAAAATTCTTCCAGATGCTGCTGGAAATGAACATTTCTTACAGCAACCCAGGTTCACTACTGCAAAGATTCACTCTCCAGGCAGCCACAGCGGGAGTGAGGGGAGAAGCAATGTGAACACACTCTGAGGCCATAACCTTATGTAAACACAAACCTTTGCCATGAATAATAAATTCAGAAGATTAAACGTTTGATAAGTGAGCATGTATCCAAGCAGACAGATCTCCCTGGCGCTGTGATTCAGCCCAGCCTTCTGCTCATCCTTGCTGATTTAATTCAATGAGCCGACCTGCAAACACTGCCAGGGTTCCGATGATGCAGACGAGCATGAAGACTCCGAGGAGAATGTGGTCCATCACCATTGCAACATACTTCCATTCCTCGGCCGCCTGGGAGAGAGGGATGTGTCAGAATTTCCTGAAGATCATGGACTCGCAATGTTCATGGTACCCATCATCCAGGGAGCCTTTGCCTGTAGCTCCTCCCTGCACTGGCACCATGCTCTTTAGTTTTAAAAAAAGGTTATTCACAATGTGATGACGTGCTGAGATGCTCTAGGAGTCATCAGGCACTTCTCTCCTCAGTAGCTGCCCCTTGAACGCCACCCTTCCCATCAGGCCAAACCCATCAGAGGCGCTGTGCTCACGCACTTGACCACTGAACCCCCACGGTGCAGAGCTCAAGCCACAAAGCTTACGTTATTGGACTCCTGGTCTGACTTCATGGTCTCTGCGATGTATTTGATGCCCTCGATGGCACTTTTCACCTCGGGATGTTTGATCAGGGGAGAGTGGAATCCCATGGGCGGAGGCCCTGGCTTCCCAGAAATGTCAGAAATGTCAATATCTTCTGTAAAAATCTTTCTGTCTTGTTTCTCTCTGGATGGTCTTTTCATTGTGGAGAAGAACATGATATTTGGGATAGTGTCGATAAAAACCTAAGAAAAAAAGACGTCCACATATGGGAATTATTGTCAACAGGGCAAGCATCAGACTGATTTTGAGTAAGCAGTGCCACCGTGAGCAAGTCATTCAGGTTCTCTGGGCCTCTGCCATTTTGTCTCTAAAACAAAAGGAGGATACTCGATTTTTTTCAAAGGTTCCTTCCTCTGTGCCGTGGGGCCTGTTAAATGACTAATAGAGATGATCCTGTAATGCCAGACGTTCGCCACTGGAGGGAGCCTGTGTGCAGCTACTGGACCAGTGAGGTTAAAGCTTCTAGACCGCCTGTAAGACCGGCTTTCTTCAAGGCCCCTGTTCTTCTGGTCAGAAGATTAAAGAAAGGGCCCCTCCTGCTAAAAATAAGGTTCCAGTACCACAAAACAGCTAGACTGTTTTCTTCTGATTCTCATTCCTGAGGAAATGCAACATAGGTATGGCTGCATGCATGCTCAGTCATGTCTGACTCTTTGTGACCCCATGGACTATAGCTTGCCAGGCTCCTCTGTCCATGGAATATTCCAGGCAAGAATACTGGAGGGGGTTGCCGTTGCCCCCTCCAAGGGATCTCCCAGACCCAGGGATCGCACCCGCGTCTTTTCATCTCCTGCATTGGCAGGTGGGTTCTTTATCACTGCACGCCCTGGGAAGCCCTTATAGGTATTGCTTGGAGTCACTTAACAGCCTTAAGGCTTCTGTTTCTCCTCCCCCTCCAAAGTGCATTGCAAGCAATCATTTCTCTATCAATTCAAAACAAATTTTTTGTGCTGTGCACAAAGACCTGGCTATGAACATTTCTGTGAATGTGTATGAAAGAACTGACATATTTAAAGTGTTAACATATTTTAAAATTCAGTAATGTAAGTTTTTGAGATCAAGTTCTTCACTAAAACTAACTTTTTGACCATCTCTCCTTAAGTTCCTCCCACCCTGCCCCTCAGCCTCTAGCCCTTATTCTAATTTCAGCAGGTGATTCCACCAGCAAAGAAATGAGCACTCTGTTCACACACTGGAAGTCATACAAACAGACAGCTCAAGATGTCATGGTTGTGAATTAAAAGATAGTGATGTATCTTCTCTAATCAGAGAGATTCTTTAAGGCTGAGATTAGTGTGGGCTTTGTTAATTCTGATTTTCTTATCTTCCTGGAGAGAAAACCTAAGAAAAAAGACGTCCAAGTATGGGAATTATTGCCAAAAGGGCAAGCATCAGACTGATTTTGAGTAAGCAGTGCCACCGTGAGCAAGTCATTCAGGTTCTCTGGGCCTCTGCCATTTTGTCTCTAAAACAAAAGGAGGATACTCGATTTTTTTCAAAGGTTCCTTCCTCTGTGCCGTGGGGCCTGTTAAATGACTAATAGAGATGATCCTGTAATGCCAGACGTTCGCCACTGGAGGGAGCCTGTGTGCAGCTACTGGACCAGTGAGGTTAAAGCTTCTAGACCGCCTGTAAGACCGGCTTTCTTCAAGGCCCCTGTTCTTCTGGTCAGAAGATTAAAGAAAGGGCCCCTCCTGCTAAAAATAAGGTTCCAGTACCACAAAACAGCTAGACTGTTTTCTTCTGATTCTCATTCCTGAGGAAATGCAACATAGGTATGGCTGCATGCATGCTCAGTCATGTCTGACTCTTTGTGACCCCATGGACTATAGCTTGCCAGGCTCCTCTGTCCATGGAATATTCCAGGCAAGAATACTGGAGGGGGTTGCCGTTGCCCCCTCCAAGGGAGCGCCCAGACCCAGGGATCGCACCGCGTCTTTTCATCTCCTGCATTGGCAGGTGGGTTCTTTATCACTGCACGCCCTGGGAAGCCCTTATAGGTATTGCTTGGAGTCACTTAACAGCCTTAAGGCTTCTGTTTCTCCTCCCCCTCCAAAGTGCATTGCAAGCAATCATTTCTCTATCAATTCAAAACAAATTTTTTGTGCTGTGCACAAAGACCTGGCTATGAACATTTCTGTGAATGTGTATGAAAGAACTGACATATTTAAAGTGTTAACATATTTTAAAATTCAGTAATGTAAGTTTTTGAGATCAAGTTCTTCACTAAAACTAACTTTTTGACCATCTCTCCTTAAGTTCCTCCCACCCTGCCCCTCAGCCTCTAGCCCTTATTCTAATTTCAGCAGGTGATTCCACCAGCAAAGAAATGAGCACTCTGTTCACACACTGGAAGTCATACAAACAGACAGCTCAAGATGTCATGGTTGTGAATTAAAAGATAGTGATGTATCTTCTCTAATCAGAGAGATTCTTTAAGGCTGAGATTAGTGTGGGCTTTGTTAATTCTGATTTTCTTATCTTCCTGGAGAGGCTATTGATCTTCAGCAAGAGGCCTCAAAAGTTCCTTCCCCGAATCTCCTACAGTCCAGAAAGCTTCTTTTTGTTCCTAAGGGCCCATCAGGGTTCCCTAGGAAGCCCCAGGCCCCACAGAAGGGGAGACCTGCGGACGCCTTGAGGGAGCAGCTGCCCTGTGCAGCGCACCGACGCTTACTCGCTCACCTTCCGCACCCACTCGGGCATGACATGGGTGCTAGGCGAGCGATGGTGCGTGTTGATGACGATGACGGTGATGATGATGGAGGCGATGACGAACACCATGGTGAACAGCATGTACTTCCCAATCAGGGGCACAGCGCTGGAGGTGGATGGGATCAGCTCCACAATGACCAGCAGGAACACGGTTAAGGACAGCAGGACAGAGATGCTCAGGGTCATCTTCTCGCCTGGACCAAGTGAAGAAGAAACAGACACAGCCACCCACCTGTTATGAGCTCAACTGCTCGTCCCCCACAATTTACATGTTGAACCCCAAAGCCCCAGCACCTCAGGGACTGCAATGGGAGACAGGGCCTTTCCAAAGGTGAGGTCTTAGGGTGGACCCTCATCCAGCAGACTGGCGTTCTGATCAGAAAAGGAGACTAGGACACAGACGCTGGAGGGCGCATGGAGCAGACAGCCATCTGCCAGCCCAGGGGAGAGGCTGCAGAGGAAACCAACCCTGCTGGCATCTGATCTTGATGTCCAGCCTCCAGAAATGTGAGGAAAGAAATGTCTGTTGTTGAAGCCACCAGTCTGGGGTCCTTGGTGAAGGCAGCCCTAGCAAACCAATACACCACCGAAACCAAGGGTGAGAAGGATGTGACCAGAATGTTCTCAAAGCCTCACCCTGGGGATTTTTTTTTCTGCAGCATTTCCCAGGAAACCCTGGCAGCCTAAGTCTGCTGACATGGCAAGTGGCAGGTGTTTCCACCAGAGGCTGCCAAACAGGAAATGCTACTTCATCTCATGCCCTGCAGTTCTATTTCTTGGTGGAACCCGGGGAAACTGGAAAGAGTTCTGGGTGGAAACGGAGATCTCAGGTGGCAGTTTTTCCATCTGCAGCAGAACATCTTAAACCTCACAAAAGTGAACTGTGGTCTAGCCTACTTGTTACTTTGAGAGTGGATGCAGACCAGAAATCATCAACTTCTGGTGGATAGGAGAGTCTTCAAAAGTGAAAAAGGAAACAATTATAAATATAAAATATTGATCAAGGCAAATTCTGCTTTTTTCTTTACCTTATCCCTGTCTTATAATAGTTGTGTAAAAGGTATGTGTTCAGTGAGTGAATGTGTAAACTTCTTTTTTTCCTTATTGGAAAGTTGGATTTAAACTTTTGTGGATTTGTGTGTGTGTGTGTGTGGCATTTTGATACAGTTGTTTTCTGGCATAAGTTTGAAGACTATCTTACCATCTTTCTTTTTTTTCCCCTAAACTTGTCTGCCATAAATTGTTGGAGAGCAGTGCCTTGTAGGCAGACATGTGTGTTTCCTTTCCCCATTTTCTGTAGATTGTTGGTGTCTCATGAAATTATGTCACAAATGATAATTCAGTAGAAAGGAAGTTGTCCATACTGATAAGAGAAAAAAGAGATGCCCGTTGGGAAGTATGGTCTTACGTGTAAGAACACTGCTGTCTAAAGAAGAGATACACAAAAGCTATTTGCAAGGGGCAAGCAGTGGACAGAAGAGGCAATAGGCAAGGGTGAGCTATGATCATTAATCGAGAAATCTGGTTAGTCATAGAGAGCGAGAGACTTCTTGGGGAAGGGGCACTGGGAGTGACTGGGACCCATGCCTTGCCCAGCACATTCCAGGGCACGTAGCAGGTATTCCACAGAGAGGTGCTGCTTAGTCACTTAACAAGCGCTATGTGTGTGCATCTTCAGCGGCACATTCAACTCTCCGCCTGGCCCATAGTCTGCCCCAGATGGGTCTTCACCCTTTTGCGTGGCCATTCAGTCCATGCATCCTGCCAGGGATGGTGACTTGGGCCCATGTGCCTGCATTTGTTTATCAGCCATGGTTATTTCTGGCTTCCCCTAAAATAGCAGCAGGAGATCTATCAGCCTCAGCAGCTGCCACCATGGCAACTGCACCCACCTGAGTCTGTGGGCAGGTAGAACACGAGGCCGGTTAGGAAGGAGAAGAGCAGGCAAGGGATGATGACGTTGACGATGAAGTAGAGGGGCAGACGCTGCATGACGAAGTGGTAGGTGATGTCCAGGTAGGGGGTGGAGGGGCAGCAGGCGTAGAACACCCAGTGCTTCCAGCCCCGCGACTCCTTGATCACCCATTCCCCACTCTCCATGAAGTTGCTCAGGTCTGGCTTGTCGCTTTCCTGAGAGGATGAAATGAAACTTTGAAACCCGAGCCTTGTCACTGTGAGAAGGGGCAAGGTTTCCTCATCTGCCGTGACAGGGCAACGGATTCCAGTGCACTCACATGCCCAGGAAGGAACCTTGTGTATGTTCTCTTCCTATAAAATTAGGGGGTTGGGGACTTTCCTGGCAGTTCAGCAGTGGGGACGTTATCTTGCAGTGCAGGGGTGTGGGTTTGATTCCTGGTTGCTGCTCTGCCAGCAAACCAAACCGTAGTACAGAGACAATATCGTAACAGATTCAATAAAGACTTTGAGAATGGTCCACGTCAAAAAAATCCTTAAAAAATTTTAAAAATGAGTGGGTTGGGACTATTGGGGTCTTCCATGCTGACTATACATTTGGCACCTGGGAGCTTTAAAAACTATTGGTGCCCTAGCTCCACCCCAAGCTGATTCAATCAGAATTCGTGGGCCTGTGCCTAGGCGTAGAGAATTATTTAAGCCCCAGGTGTCTCTCTTAGGTAGCATGTCAAGAACCTTCCCAGTCAATTGAAAACCATCAAACTAGATGATCCCCCCAAATCTAATGGATGTGGCGAGCCTGTGATAATAGAGGGGTAGAGTTGGAGACCTGCATCACACCTCCCCTGCTCCCGTCCCACTCACACGCAGTCACCACCTACTGGGTTGATGGCCACCACCGAGCCATCGTAGGTCCAGGTGCCCAGCTTCATGCTGCAGTTCTGCTCGTCAAAGGGGAAGTGGGTGACGATGATCTCACAGTAGCTTTTAAAGATGGCGGGAGGTGTCCACGTGATGTGGCCAGTGTAGTCCAGGAGCACTTTGGTGAACTTGACAATGGCAAAGTCACCATCTGCACTACAATTGGGATAAAAGAAGAACAGGGCTCCAGGTGACAGATGAACCTTCAGTTCTGCTTGGGGACGTGAACAGGAGACAGCTGTTAATTATTCAGGTGCTAATTATTGAAGCTTTCTTCTAAGCCGCATCATTATTTACCTGTGGCGGTGTTTTCCAAATTTGCCTGATAATAAGGATCAGTGGGGTGCTTAGTTAAAATATAGATTCCTGAATCTAAAAAATAGTACATATGAATCTATATACAAAACAGAAACAGACCCACGGGTATAGAAAACAAATTTATGGTCAACAAAGGGAAGAGAGGGGGGAAGGGGTAAATGAGAAATATGGGGTTAATAGATACAAACTATTATACTTCAAATGGATAAACAACAAGGGTTTTCTGTATAATACAGGGAAGTATATACCCAATATCGTGTAATAACTCATAATGGAATGTAATCTGCAAAAAATCCAAGTCACTGTGCTGTATACACTTGAAACTCACACAGTATTATAAATTAACTGTACTTCAATTTAAAAAATAAAACATAGAATACTGAGCATCATCTAAGCACTGAATCACCATATCTGGGGATGGACCTGAGACTACAGTTTTAAAAAACTAACTGATAACTTGGATCCAATGGATCCCAGATGTCTTCTTCCCAGTCCTCAGTAGTATTTGTAATGTTGAAAAAGTGAAAAGTGGAAGTGTTGCTCACTTAGTCGTTACCAAATCTTTGTTACCCCATGAACTGTAGCCCACCAGGCTCCTCTGTTCATGGAATTCTCCAGGCAAGAATACTGGAGTGGATAGCCGTTTTCTCCAAGGGATCTTCCCAACCCAGGGATTGAACCCAGGTCTCCCTCATTGTAGGCAAATTTTTACAACCTGAGCTATCAGAAAAGCCCCAGTCTCCATCTGTTCCCTCTCTCTAAAATTTAAATTTTAAATTACTTTGAAAGTTAATTGGGGACTTCTCCGTGGCTCAGTGGTAAAGAATCCACCTGCCAATCAGGACACGTGGTTTCAATTTCTGATCCAGAAAGTTCCCACGGTAACTAAGCCTGTGCACCACAACTACTGAGCCTGTACTCTAAAATCCGTGAGCTGCAACTATGTAGCTGACATGCCACAACTACTGAAGCCTGGACACCTTAGAGCTGGTGCTCAGGAACAAGAGAAACCCTGCGCCACAACTAGAGAGTGGCCCCCACTCTCTGCAGCTAGATAAAAAAACCCTTGCAGCAGCAAAGACCCAGAGTAATTAATTAAAAAATAATTTTTTTAAATCTCTTTTAAAAAGTTAATTAGGAAAAGAAAACCAGGGATTAATAAAAAAGAAACACATGGCTAGTGACTCATTCCTGTGACAAGCAGGTTAAAGAAGGGTTCTATTACTTTTCAGAGAACTATTTAGATTCCAGTGGTAGAGTCACCAACTCAGAAGCCTCTTGAGCCCGGATGGCAAGGGAGGAGGGAGAGGTGAGCCTGGCAAGGGGAGAGGCCTTCACCCTTGCCTTAACAGCGTCTGCATGGGAGTGAAGACTCCATGTTGCCTGATATTTGATCCTTCCTCAGAAGCTGGAAATACAGATCTTAAAAAAAAATTTTAATTTGTATTTATTTATTTATTTTTGGCTATTCTGGGTTTTCACTGCTGCCACAGGCTCTTCTCCAGTTGCAGGGAGTAGGGGCTACTCTCTAGTTGAGGTGAGCAGACTTCCTGTTGCTGTGACATCTCTTATTGTGGAACTCGGGCTGTAGGGCTCACAGGCTTCGGGAGTTGCGACACATGGACTCCATAGTTGTGGCTCTGAGGCTCTAGAGCACAGGCTCAACAGTTGAGGCTCAGGGGCTTAGTTGCTCTGCAGCATGTGGGATCTTCCCGGATCAGGGATTGAACTCATGTCTTCTGCATTGGCAGGCGAATTCTTCACCACTGAGCTACCTGGGAAGCCCTGGAAATCTAGATTTTTAATGCAGAGTTTTCAATTTTTTTGAATGTTGGAGTTTTCTAGAGAGGTTAAAGGACTTCCCAGGTGGTGGTAGTGGTAAACAACCCGCCTGCCAGTGTAGGAGACCTGAAAGATGCGAGTTCAGTCTGGGTCAGGAAGATCCCCGGAGGAGGGCCTGGCAACCCACTCCAGCATTCTTGCCTGGGAAATCCTGTGGACAGAGGAGCCTGGTGGGCCATAGTTCATGGGGTCAGAAAGAGTTGGCATGGCTGAAATGACTTGGCATGCATGCAGAGACGCTAAAAATTCAGGTTTTGATTTACTTCCCAGTTTTCAATGGTTGGCAATAATTTCTTCTTTAAAAATGCAACAGAGTGGATACTAAAAAATAAGAAACTATTTCTATTCCCCAAATTTTCAGAGACGCTAAAAAATAATTTTTTTAAATCTCTTTTAAAAAGTTAATTAGGAAAAGAAAACCAGGGATTAATAAAAAAGAAACACATGGCTAGTGACTCATTCCTGTGACAAGCAGGTTAAAGAAGGGTTCTATTACTTTTCAGAGAACTATTTAGATTCCAGTGGTAGAGTCACCAACTCAGAAGCCTCTTGAGCCCGGATGGCAAGGGAGGAGGGAGAGGTGAGCCTGGCAAGGGGAGAGGCCTTCACCCTTGCCTTAACAGCGTCTGCATGGGAGTGAAGACTCCATGTTGCCTGATATTTGATCCTTCCTCAGAAGCTGGAAATACAGATCTTAAAAAAAAATTTTAATTTGTATTTATTTATTTATTTTTGGCTATTCTGGGTTTTCACTGCTGCCACAGGCTCTTCTCCAGTTGCAGGGAGTAGGGGCTACTCTCTAGTTGAGGTGAGCAGACTTCCTGTTGCTGTGACATCTCTTATTGTGGAACTCGGGCTGTAGGGCTCACAGGCTTCGGGAGTTGCGACACATGGACTCCATAGTTGTGGCTCTGAGGCTCTAGAGCACAGGCTCAACAGTTGAGGCTCAGGGGCTTAGTTGCTCTGCAGCATGTGGGATCTTCCCGGATCAGGGATTGAACTCATGTCTTCTGCATTGGCAGGCGAATTCTTCACCACTGAGCTACCTGGGAAGCCCTGGAAATCTAGATTTTTAATGCAGAGTTTTCAATTTTTTTGAATGTTGGAGTTTTCTAGAGAGGTTAAAGGACTTCCCAGGTGGTGGTAGTGGTAAACAACCCGCCTGCCAGTGTAGGAGACCTGAAAGATGCGAGTTCAGTCTGGGTCAGGAAGATCCCCGGAGGAGGGCCTGGCAACCCACTCCAGCATTCTTGCCTGGGAAATCCTGTGGACAGAGGAGCCTGGTGGGCCATAGTTCATGGGGTCAGAAAGAGTTGGCATGGCTGAAATGACTTGGCATGCATGCAGAGACGCTAAAAATTCAGGTTTTGATTTACTTCCCAGTTTTCAATGGTTGGCAATAATTTCTTCTTTAAAAATGCAACAGAGTGGATACTAAAAAATAAGAAACTATTTCTATTCCCCAAATAGTCTGTGCCCCGGGGCCTTGGCAGAGACAGTAAAATACGTACTGAAAAGTGGCTGGGGTCTGCCTGGCGTTGCAGGGATATATAGGATACATTGTGCCTCACTTTATCAATCAAGAAATTTTCTTCCCACTGATTTTTCCTTGGGACTGAGGAAAGTTTTCTATCCAGAAAACTATGCAGCTTTAGACCCTTGCAACTGAGCAGAGGGCAAGGGTGCCTCTCTCCTTCTAAGTAGGTGAAACAGAAATCTCTCCCTTAGGAGAGTCTTTCTGGCTGAGCAGATCTAAAGGGCCAGAGGATTTTAATTGCTTCCCTCAGATTCGAAAGGCTTCCTTGGTGGCTCAGTGGGGGTGGGTGGGGGTGGCGCGGAATATACATATGACTAATCTGGGATCATACATATCTGTAAATGATAAAACTCTGTAAAAGTAAAAAGTAAAATAAAAATTAAAAAAAAAGAAAGAATCTACCTGCAATGCAGGAGACCAGGGTTTGGTCCCTGGGTTGGGAGGATCCACTGGAGGAGGAAATGGCAATCCACTCCAGCATTTTTACCTGGAAAATCCCATGGACAGACGAGCCTGGCAGGACACAGTCATATAGCCTCACACAGAACTGGACACGACTGAAGTGATTAAGCAGCAGCAGATTCTAATTGAAAGAGAAACTTAACCCTAGAGATAGACACTCTGTCCTAAAATGCTTGGATACTTTGCCTGAAGCTCAGTCCCAGGTCTAACTGGAAACTATGTAATAACGTATCAAAGTTGGGGAGTGTTGCGCTAAAGGGAATCGTTTCCGCTCACTAGCCCAGCCACCTTTCCTGGAGAGTCTGGTAGGACGCACAGCCTGCTCGCCCCAGCCCCGGGCTGTAGAATGTCAGGCCGGCAGTCCTCTAGGCCTGCGTCGAATGCTCCTGCCTGGGAAGGAGGCTGTTTGCAGTGAACATTTCCTGACAGTTGAAGGGCGTATGGTAATGAACGTATCATTAAACTGGAGTGTCTTGAATCACGTTGTAATTTCACAACCTGCAGTCTGTCATGGAGCCCAGCGGATGGGCTGCACAGGCATCTCGGGCCGTCCACGGTTTGCGGCATCTTGGGACGCCACAAGGACGTGATGAATAACAACCCCAGGAGGTTCAGACCAATTGGTCGGAAGGACATTTAATTCCAAGGAACTCAATTATGTGACGTATGGGTTCCTTGGATAGTTGCCATGTCCCCTTCAGGAGTTCTCAGGGATTAAATGTCCCCCACCCCACAGCCCTGATTCAATTTGGGTCTGATAATTGTTTCTATTCATAACAGGAGACACCATCTGGCACCCCTAGTGTGTCAACTTGGTTCTTGGTTTTTAAGGGTTATTTAATGTGAAGAACGGTAAGAGGCCTACCGAGAGCGGCAGCCTTTCCGGTGGGGCACTTCGGCTCCCCCCGCCCACCCTCTGAGCGCCTGCCTCCTCCCCCTGTCTGTTTTGCTTACTTGTTATAAAGAACGAGGTCTGGGCGCCAGATCTTTTCCGAGGGAATGTGAATTTTTTTCACACCACCATAGTCATCTGGATTCCATTTTAAGTTGTAATCCACCCATTGCTAGAAATGAAGACATTCAGTCAATTTAAAAAAGATGAAAAACAATTTAAAAATCTGGGTTTATCAAGAGCTCTGATGGGCATGGCAATTCAGGTATGGATGGAAACCGTGCTGCAGTGAAGAAGGGTTTGACGCAGAATTTAGCTTTCACTTTTAGAAGAAGTAAAAGCAAGCACTGAGCGCATGCAGGCACAGTTAGAGGCATTTGACCCACATTCATCAGTTAGTCCTCACAGTGTTCCCATGAGGTAGGAGTGACTATTGACCCCATTTACAGATGAGAAAACAAAGGTAGCCCCAAGTCATGCCATCATGTACATTGCTCACCTTAGCTAAGGAGAAGGGCCCTACTGTGAATGTTTTCCTCAAGCAGGCAACATTTTTCAAAAGTGCTATATTTTGTCTGCATTATAAAAATTAAATATGCCCAATGCAGTAAATTTGGATAGCACGATGTTGAATTGTCTCCCTCCAATTAATAGGAAGTTCTAATCCCCTGTACCTCAGAATGTGACCTTAATTGGAGATAGGGCCTTTATAGAAGTAATTAAAGTGTAGTTATTAAGGTGGGCCCTAATCCAGTGTGACTGGTATCTGTATAACAAGGGAACATTTTTTGTTTTTTAATTTTGGCCTCTTTTATTGGTCCTTCATTTATTTATTTTCATCCATCTTTATTCTTTGGCCTGTGTGGGCCTCCCATCACAGCAGCCTCTCTCCTTGTAGAGCACCGGCTCTGGGCGCATGCACTCCAGAGCATTGGCTCGTAACTGGACGCACTGATCCAGCTGCTCCGTGGTAGGTAGGATCTTCCCAAGTCAGGGGTCAAACCAGTGGCCCTTGCACTGTAAGGCAGACTCTCCACTCACTGGACCACGAGGAAAGCCCAGAAGGGCTCATTTGAAGACAGATACATACTCAAAAGGAACGTCATGTGAACGTGAAAACAGCCAATTCTAAGCAAAGAGAGAGGCCTGGAGCAGGTTCTCCCTCATGACCCTCAGAAGCAACCAGTTCTGCTCATGCCTTAATGTTGGGCTTTTGGCCTCAGAAACTGTGACACAGTAAGTTTCTGCAGTTTAAACTGTCTAGGTTGTGACTTTGTTCCAGCAGCCCTAGCAAACTAACGCATACCAAAAAAACACAAAGTAAAAAACAGTAACTGCAAAACATGATCTCGCAGCCCCCAAATAATCTGCTTTCAACATTTTGGTACATATCTCTGCTACCCAAATTGATTTCCTCTGGGTCCGTGTTAAATTTCAGGGTGAATAAAATCAACATGAACACCATTATCTAGCTGAGTTACCTGTTTCAGACGAACATTGGTTGTCACGATCTGATTTACTTCATCCTGAAAAAAAGATAAGGCCCATCTTTTGGGGGGGGGGTGGATTGGGGAGGGAGAGGGGGCGGGTGGGCCGCTTCTATTGGTCTTTCATTTCTCTATTTTTCATCCATCTTTGTTCTTTGGCCCTTGTGGGCCTCCCATCACGGTGGTGTCTATTGTCGCAGAGCGCCAGCTCTGGGCGCGTGCGCTCCAGAGCTCCAGCTCGGTAATTGGACACATCAGTCCAGCCGCTCCGCGGCACGTGGGATCTTCCCAGGCCAGGGATCGAACCGGCACCCCTTGCACTGCAAGGCGGTGTCCTTATCCACTGGACCACCAGGGAAGCCCGATAAGGCCCATCTTGAGGGGGACCACGTGGGGAGCTCAGGAGGATGCTTTGGGGTGGTGACGTGGGTGCCGTGGGGACCTGGGAGCCCCCTCGTCTTACCACGTTGATGAGCTGTATCAGCTGCAGGCCCACTGTGACCTCCACAGCCTGGCGGTGGTCTTCCACGGGACGTACCACACTGTTGTAGTTTTCAAAGAGCTTTGCCACCAGGCGGGTCTCATGTTCGGAGCCCAGGACGAGGCCAGCTGAGACAGCAAAGAACACATTCATTGCCAGAGGCCACTCCCACCCTCCACACGCACTAACCTGAATAACTGAGGTGAGGCCCACTCATGGGAGGCACGCAGGCCCCTTTGTTGGAAGGCTCCCCGAGGCAGCTATATTGCCTTTAATTCCTATCCAAGTGCAGCTGTTGGTGTGGTCCCTTCCCAGTGGGACATGTCAGATTAATGACAATAGTGCTTTGGACAGATGACATTCCTTCATACAGCCTCTGGCTGTGTCACATTTGCTAAGAACACATGCATGCAAGAAGAAAGGTTGATACAAAGTTGGTCTTGGTATTTTAGAATCAGGTCACGATACAGTGAATCTCAGATTGGCTGGCCTCAGAGCACACAATGCTATGAACAGCCCCAGAGTGATGCTGATTCACACCTATTAGGATGTTAGTACATAATTAACGAGTTAAAATGACAGAATTAAAAAGTATTGGTGAGGGCTTCCCTGGTGGTCCAGTGGGTAAGGACACTGCCTTGCAGTGCAAGGGGCGCCGGTTCGATCCCTGGCCTGGGAGGATCCCACGTGCCGTGGAGTGGCTGTCCAAATACCAAGCCGGAGCTCCTGAGCACATGCGCCCAGAGCCGGTGCTCTGCAGCGACAGAGGCCACTGCGATGGGAGGCCCACACAGGCCAAAGAACAAAGATGGATAAAAATAAATAAATGAAAGACCAATAGAAGTGGCCAAAATTAAAAAAAAAAGAGTATTGGTGAGGTGGTGGTGAAACTGGGACCTTCAAATGTTGCTTGTTGTTGTTTAGTTGCTCCGTGGATCAGTCCCCCTTGCACTGCAAGGCGGTGTCCTTATCCACTGGACCACCAGGGAAGCCCGATAAGGCCCATCTTGAGGGGGACCACGTGGGGAGCTCAGGAGGATGCTTTGGGGTGGTGACGTGGGTGCCGTGGGGACCTGGGAGCCCCCTCGTCTTACCACGTTGATGAGCTGTATCAGCTGCAGGCCCACTGTGACCTCCACAGCCTGGCGGTGGTCTTCCACGGGACGTACCACACTGTTGTAGTTTTCAAAGAGCTTTGCCACCAGGCGGGTCTCATGTTCGGAGCCCAGGACGAGGCCAGCTGAGACAGCAAAGAACACATTCATTGCCAGAGGCCACTCCCACCCTCCACACGCACTAACCTGAATAACTGAGGTGAGGCCCACTCATGGGAGGCACGCAGGCCCCTTTGTTGGAAGGCTCCCCGAGGCAGCTATATTGCCTTTAATTCCTATCCAAGTGCAGCTGTTGGTGTGGTCCCTTCCCAGTGGGACATGTCAGATTAATGACAATAGTGCTTTGGACAGATGACATTCCTTCATACAGCCTCTGGCTGTGTCACATTTGCTAAGAACACATGCATGCAAGAAGAAAGGTTGATACAAAGTTGGTCTTGGTATTTTAGAATCAGGTCACGATACAGTGAATCTCAGATTGGCTGGCCTCAGAGCACACAATGCTATGAACAGCCCCAGAGTGATGCTGATTCACACCTATTAGGATGTTAGTACATAATTAACGAAGTTAAAAATGACAGAATTAAAAAGTATTGGTGAGGGCTTCCCTGGTGGTCCAGTGGGTAAGGACACTGCCTTGCAGTGCAAGGGGCGCCGGTTCGATCCCTGGCCTGGGAGGATCCCACGTGCCGTGGAGTGGCTGTCCAAATACCAAGCCGGAGCTCCTGAGCACATGCGCCCAGAGCCGGTGCTCTGCAGCGACAGAGGCCACTGCGATGGGAGGCCCACACAGGCCAAAGAACAAAGATGGATAAAAATAAATAAATGAAAGACCAATAGAAGTGGCCAAAATTAAAAAAAAAAGAGTATTGGTGAGGTGGTGGTGAAACTGGGACCTTCAAATGTTGCTTGTTGTTGTTTAGTTGCTCACTCTTTGTTTAGTTGTGTCCAACTCTTTGTGACCCCATGAACTATAGCCCACCAGGCTCCTGTGCTCTTGGTATTTCCCAGCACAGAATACTGGAGTGCTGTGGGACACAGTTTGGCAGTTTCTCACACAAGTTACACACAGAGTTACCTTATGACCTAACAATACCATACCTGGGAATACACCCAAAAGAACTATGCACAAAAAATTTGTACATGGCAGTTGGGGGATATATTAGGAAGGTGGAATTTACTTATATACACTACTATATGTAAAACAGATAATTAACAAGGACATACTGTATAGCACAGGGAACTATACGCAATATTTTGTAATAACCTATAAAGGAAAAGAATCTAAAAAGAATCTATCATCTTTGTCCATCACTGTGCTGCATATCTCAAACTAACACAATGTAGTAAATCAACTATACTTATATTGTTTAAAAAGCGAACAAAACATGTGTCCATGAATGTTCATAGTAGCAATATTTATAATAGCTGTAAGGTGGAAATAACACAAATGTCCATCAACAGATAAATGAATAAACAAATTGTAGTATATACATGCATTAGGACCTGCTTCATGCATTAGAACATTATTCAGCCGTGAATAATGAAAAGGAACAAAGTTCTGATACATGCTAAAAGATGAATGATTCTTGAGAACATTATGCTAAACGAAAGAAGCCAGACACAAAAGGACACATTCTGTATAATTTACCTACCAAAATAGGTGAATCCACTGAACAGAGAGTAGATTCGTGATTAGCAGGGACTGTGGGGACGGGGTGATGGATGTAACTGCCAGTGGGCCCAGGGCGTCCTTCTGGGGTGATGTGAGTGCTCTGGAATTAGTGATGACGCTTGCCAGCAGTGTGAGTGTACCTAATGCTACTGGATTGTGCACACTAAAGTGGTAATTTTATGTAATGTCTATTTCACCATGGTAAATTTTACGTACTTAAGTATTTTTACCATAATTTAGAAAATTAAAAAAAGTGTCTCTGTCCCCATTAAGTTGCTAACAGTGAAAACCACGTATTCTGTTGACCTGGATTTGGAGCTCCCATTTGAGCATATTTAGTTCCAAGGAATCTTTACCACACGTTTCTGCAGGATGAAGGGCAGGACCGTGCGGTATTCTCGGAGACCCCGGCCTTCCGGTGCCCAGCAGGGTCCTCGCTGGCGAGCAGGCAGGGAGGCATTCCCACCTGGGATTCCGAGCAGTGGGCTGACTCACCTGCGGTCACACGGCTAGGGCAGAGCTCGGCTTAGAGCCTGTTAGTCTGCCTCGAGCTCCTGAACTCACTTTTAATATCATGAGTGTGCTGCGCGGTGTCCTGGAATTTGTACAACGGCATGTGCTGTTATTCCTATGAGAAAATGTGTTCCAGATTCCAGGCGCCTTATGAAGGATCTCTGTAACTCAAGCCGCCCTGCTTTGGAGACTGCCTGCTCGGGGTTGGGAGAGGGAGCAGACACACAATCCATGGGCCCGGACTTGTGTAACCAGATCTCCCTTTTCCGCAGCTTATTGCTGAAACCACACCTTTTCCAGGGCCAAGACAATTTTTAAAATGAAACAAGTGCGATGCTTTCCCTTTTTCATTGTTTTCCTGCAGTTGTATTAATATTAACTGATCACCTCTAAGTCAGGTTATTATTATGTTTATTATTTTTCTCCTTGGATCCTAAGTTTGGATTTGTCAATAGAATATTGTTTTAAGGGCTTTTTCTTTTTCAATAATTTTATTTATTTGTTTTTGGCTGTGCTTGGTCTTTGTTGGCCCGTAAAAGGAACAAAGTTCTGATACATGCTAAAAGATGAATGATTCTTGAGAACATTATGCTAAACGAAGAAGCCAGACACAAAGGACACATTCTGTATAATTTACCTACCAAAATAGGTGAATCCACTGAACAGAGAGTAGATTCGTGATTAGCAGGGACTGTGGGGACGGGGTGATGGATGTAACTGCCAGTGGGCCCAGGGCGTCCTTCTGGGGTGATGTGAGTGCTCTGGAATTAGTGATGACGCTTGCCAGCAGTGTGAGTGTACCTAATGCTACTGGATTGTGCACACTAAAGTGGTAATTTTATGTAATGTCTATTTCACCATGGTAAATTTTACGTACTTAAGTATTTTTACCATAATTTAGAAAATTAAAAAAAGTGTCTCTGTCCCCATTAAGTTGCTAACAGTGAAAACCACGTATTCTGTTGACCTGGATTTGGAGCTCCCATTTGAGCATATTTAGTTCCAAGGAATCTTTACCACACGTTTCTGCAGGATGAAGGGCAGGACCGTGCGGTATTCTCGGAGACCCCGGCCTTCCGGTGCCCAGCAGGGTCCTCGCTGGCGAGCAGGCAGGGAGGCATTCCCACCTGGGATTCCGAGCAGTGGGCTGACTCACCTGCGGTCACACGGCTAGGGCAGAGCTCGGCTTAGAGCCTGTTAGTCTGCCTCGAGCTCCTGAACTCACTTTTAATATCATGAGTGTGCTGCGCGGTGTCCTGGAATTTGTACAACGGCATGTGCTGTTATTCCTATGAGAAAATGTGTTCCAGATTCCAGGCGCCTTATGAAGGATCTCTGTAACTCAAGCCGCCCTGCTTTGGAGACTGCCTGCTCGGGGTTGGGAGAGGGAGCAGACACACAATCCATGGGCCCGGACTTGTGTAACCAGATCTCCCTTTTCCGCAGCTTATTGCTGAAACCACACCTTTTCCAGGGCCAAGACAATTTTTAAAATGAAACAAGTGTGATGCTTTCCCTTTTTCATTTTTTTCCTGCAGTTGTATTAATATTAACTGATCACCTCTAAGTCAGGTTATTATTATGTTTATTATTTTTCTCCTTGGATCCTAAGTTTGGATTTGTCAATAGAATATTGTTTTAAGGGCTTTTTCTTTTTCAATAATTTTATTTATTTGTTTTTGGCTGTGCTTGGTCTTTGTTGCTGCTCAGGCTTTTCTCTAGTGTGGCAGTTGGAGGCTGCTCTGCAGTTGCAGTGCCCTGACTTCTCCTGTTGCAGAGCACAGGCTCCAGGGTGCTCTGGCTTCAGTAGTTGCAGCAGGGAGGCTCCAGAGCCCAGGCTCAGTTGTGGTGCACAGGCTTCGTTGCTCCACGGCATGTGGAATCTTCCCAGACTAGGGAGCAAACCTGTGTCTCCTGTATTGGCAGGCGGATTCTTTACCGCTGAGCTACCAAGGAAGCCCCAGAATAGTTATTAAGTAAAAAGTAGTTCTCTTTTCTATTTCTATTGATCAACAAAACTAATAACTAACCCATCCAATTTGTTTTGTGCAGATACTCTTCCACATGCTTTATATGTCCTAAGTTTTTCAGTCCTCATACCAAGGACAGTAAGTACTATCATGGTCCTCACTTCACAGATGAGGAAGATGAGGTTCAGATTTCATAAATGGTGGAGCAAGGATTCAAACCCAGAGTCCACACTCTCAACCACCATTTCTCATCCAGAACTTGAGATCAGCTTGAAATAACCTGTATAATAATGCTGTATAATGAATCGAAACATTTTCATCCTTGGCAAAGTATTTTTTGTTGTTGTTTTTTGGACACTTCTATTGGTCTTTCATTTGTCTATTTTCATCCATCTTTGTTCTTTGGCCTGTGTGGGCCTCCCATCACAGTGGCCTCTGTCACTGCAGAGCACCGGCTCTGGGCGCATGCCCAGACAGTTTCCCTTGTCAGCTAAATCATGTTGCTCATCCTTATTCAGATGGTGGCAACATTAATTCATTCGTATATTCATTGGACATTTGCTGTGTGCAAAGCGTTGTTTGAAGAGCTTTGAGGTTTTCCATCATGAATCCTACACAGATTGTGTCTCCCTACCGTCATGGACATTTGTCATTTACATAAATAGCTGTGAACAAGTTGGAAAAGTAATATGTCATAAGAAAGGCGGTGAGGAAGTGCTTGAGATTCCTGAGCGGAGAGAGAGGAAAGGTTGTAATGAAAATGCTATATAAATAGAACAGAGACCATTGTGTGGTAAACTAATACCAGATAAAGTGTCTCTGATATGAATGAGAATTTTGCCCCCAAAGGATGGAATTTAAGTAGGGACACACAGCCACAATTTCAAAGTGCTTGTTTGTATCATACTGGTCCAATCCATACTTTTATTCACATGATAGATCACTGAGTTAAGCAAAAAGAATTCTGTCCTGTTCTTCCCAGTGGTAAAGAACTTGGCTGCAAGGCAGGAGATGTGGTTCAGTCACTGGGTCAGTGAGATCTCCGGGAGGAGGGCGTGGCAACCCACTCCAGTATTCTTGCCTGAGAAATCCCATGGACAGGGGAGCCTCACTGTGCTACAGCCACAGGGTCGAGAGGAGTCGGACACGACTTTGTGACTAAACAACAGCAACAAATAGTCATCTGGGTAATTCTTATCTCAACCTGTGTCTTTTGCTACCGTTTCAATTTCAGGCTGTATTTTCTGACTGTGCATATAAAGATGGAGTCTGATCATATCCAAAGTTTAGACATCAAGGGCCTTTGGGAAGGTCAGTTTATGTCTCTTAACCTCAGTTTCCCTGTAATAAAAAAAGATGTTGGGTTGCTTCACCTTGCTCTGAATTTCTATAAATCATCCATGTGAATTGGTATCAGTAAACTCGAGTTTTGATCTAAATACATATCACGTATTTAAAAAAAAAATAGCTAAACATGAGTATTTCGAGGTCTTTGGTGTCCTAAGCGATTTCTTAAAGATTTTTAAATGTAAATATACCACTTAAGAATTTTCACTGAGTATGCTGTTTGCACATACGCACACGTACACCCACATAGCTCACCACCACCACCACCAGGCCAGGTTTGGTTGGGTCAAGTCCAAATCCCACAGGATATAATTTACCAGAGTTCAGTCAATTTCCTTCAACTCTGCTATTGAAAAACAGGAATAATAAAGCTGTTCACCTCCTTTGCCCAGAAGACCTATGTTTGTCAGAGCAATATCGGAGAAGGGAAACCACGGAATGTCAGCTGCCTTATTTCTCAGTTGGGATGATATCACCAGTAAACTTTCATATGAAACAATCAGCCAACATCTATTTCCCTTGACCGGAAGTTTCAGATTCCGGGCAGCGTTTCAGCGGCTGTGTCGTGACGCATTCCAGAGTTGAATGCAGGTCAAGGGCTGTGGAAGGTTTTATGGGTTCAATTCAAACCCAAACCTTCATAGAGTAGTGCCCTTTTTTTTTAAAAAAAAAAAAGTAGGTAGAAATGCATTCATATGGATTCTTTTTAACTTCAAACGTTTAAAAAATTACAAAATGTTTCCTCTCTCATGGAGAGAGTTTAGTTAAGATTATGAATAGGCTTCTCACTCCAGCACATGGGGCTGTCAATCAATCCTGTTCATTTTCAGAATTCTCCTAGAGCCAGAAAAGGGCTGGTTAACCGTATTGCTTGTGATCTTAAGCCATCTTGCTAAGTCCCTGTAGTTGTTCATGTGTGATAGCGGCTCCAGCATGGTAGAGGAGGTGCTGCATCCGACCACCCAGGTGACTCGGGTGCAGGCATAGATGGAGGGAGAGACTGGCAGGTCTGCTTTGTAGCTTTTGATCAGGCAGCTTCTATTTTAACTGGATAACCCAACCTAAAAATCCTTATCGGCAAACCTAATCAAGCCAACATCAAGGAGAAGCTGACAGAGCAGCCTGGGGCTGGGGAAGCCCTGCCATTGTGGGTTCCCATCTTAGAAGCAAGACTCTGGTTTGGGGGCTTCAAGTGCCTCAGCCTCAAAAGAGAGCCCCCGGCACTTACCTGAGCAGAACCCAAGGATCAGGAGGAGTGGCTGGGGCTCCATGGGCTGGTGGCGGAGTGGTGGTCTGTGCTGCTCGCTGGCACTCTCTGACTCGTCACTCAGCTGCTGGAGGGTTTGGGAAGTGAGTCGGCTGAGCTGAGCTATGCTTTTACACCACCTGTTAGCGGCAGTGACAGCTGGGCTGCCCAGAGTCTGAGAGCCCAGGCCTGAGGTCCTTACGTTATTACAGGGTGTACATTTTACACAAGTGTTGGATCTTTGACAAGCTAAGTGTGTACTGCACTGTTTTGTTTTGTTTTTTTAATTTTTATTTATTTATTTGTTTTTGGCTATTCTGGGTTTTCACTGTTGCTGCAGGCTCTTCTCTAGTTGCAGGGAGTCGGGGCTACTCTCTAGTTGAGGTGAGCAGGCTTCTTGTTGCAGTGACTTCTCTTGTTATGAAACTTGGTCTCTAGGCACACAGGCATCAGTAGTTGGGGCACATGGCTCAATAGTTGCAAGTCCGAGGCTCTAGAGCACAGGCTCCATAGTTGCGGCTCACGGGCTTAGCTGCTCCGCAGCATGTGGGATCTTCCGGGACCAGGGATTGAACCTGTGTGTCCTGTATTGGCAGGCGAACTCTTCACCACTGAGCTACCAGGGAAGCCCTGCACTATGTTTTAAATGCATCAGGAGTCAGGTTTTAATGAAGAAAAAGCTTCTGTATTGAATGAATTATTTTGTATGATGAGCACCCCCCTCCCTTTTGTACAAATCAGAACCTCATCTGTGTGGATTGATTTGATCAGGGTGATTTGGTCTGAGCAGATAGTCAGCTATGTGTGTAAGCTAAATCACAAAAAGTCCACATTCTACAAAAAAGGACAGTTTCTTTGCTCTTGTTCCCTCTAGGCTGAGAGTGCTGGGGACATTTATGACAGTGTATTTGAGAGGAGTTTGGTTCATACTGAATCGGTTGCAGAAGAGAATTCCATGTCTGATGGGGTTTGGTTTTAAACAACAGTGGCTTCTTCCACAAAATTGGTTTTACGATGGCCCCCGGAGTGCCTGTTCCAACCCGGGTCTCTGCAGCAGGCAGTACCTATTCCGCAGTGCGCCATTACGACAGCAAACAGCACACCTCCCATGTCCTGTTATTCAAGTGAAAAGTAATTAATGGGAAAAGTGTCCCACTGCATAAGCACTCTTCCAGGCTCCTGCTTCCTGCCGTCATTCCTCTGCCTGCTCTCACTCAGAGAAGCCAAGAGCAGAGTGGTTCAGTTTTTTAATTTATTAAAAAAACCTCAAAAACTTTCCGTTCATAACTGCTCAGTCTGAAAAAGAGTTTTTCCAAAATAGAAAAGGGAGCAGTTATTTAAAGGCACCCTGACTGTTCCTTCCTTGCTCCCCTCTCATATTGAATCAGGTGAACAAGGTCCTTCATCTTAAGCTCAAGAACAGCATCCTGGCCAATTTCCCTATTGCAGCGAGTCCAAAGAAATAATTAGGGAAAGAGCTGGAAGCGTAGTGGAGAGAGCTTGGAGTCTACGTTAGTTGTATATATTTTTTTGCTTTAAATTGTGCATGCGTTCATGCTAAGTTGCTTCAGTTTTTTCCAACTCTGCAATCCAATGGACTGCAGCCAGCCGGCCGGCCGGCCAAACCAGCATCTCTTGTGTCTAACCTGCCCTGGCAGGCGGGTTCTTTACCACTAGTGCCACCAGGGCTGCACTAACCGTCCACAGAAAGGGTTCTCTCCTTTCCCTAGCACAGCACAGTGACTGCAAAGCCAGGAACACATCTTTTCACCTGCTCCTTACAGCTAGATGAAGCCATAGGACTGAGGCCTAGAAAATGAAAGGAGAGGGGAAATTCTGAGGCTCACCATCCTCTCGCTGGAGCTCATCCCTGCTCTTCTAGTCTCTGGCTGGAACGGACCTGGAACAGACCTGGACCCTCGGGGTGAGAACATGGAAACCACATGTTGAAGGGGGCTTTGACGTCTTGAGCCCTTGGATGACTCCAGGGAGGAGGGCACCAGGTTGGCTCTATTTCACCAGTGAGAACAAAATTTTAACCATGTTAAGTCCATTGAAATTCTTGGGTTTATTTGTACAGCAAGTAGTTTCATCATTGTTAATACAAAATTTCCTCCCATGTACTGGGGATCCTAACATATGTAGTCAAGCAGAGGAAGGCAAGAAAAATGGTGTTGGAGGCAGAAATGATGAAGAAATTGGAGAATTACTTAGTAAAACTGTTGCCTTTTTTTTTTTTTTTTTGCTTTTTTAAAAAAATTTTGGCCTCTTTTCATTGATTTTCCATCCATTCATTTTTATCTTTATTCTTTGACCTGTGTGGGCCTCCCATCGTGGTGGCCTCTCTCGTTGTAGAGCACTGGCTCTGGGCACATGCGCTCCAGAGCTCTGGCTCATAATTGGACACACCAGTCCAGCCGCTCCGCGGCACGTGGGATCCTCCCAGGCCAGGGATCAAACTGGCGCCCCTTGCACTGCAAGGCGGTCTCTTTATCCACTGGGCCACCAGGGAAGCCCCCAAAACCGTTGTCTTTGAATATATCATGAGCCAAGTCTGTGACGAGCTGGTGGCTTTAGAAGAGGTTGGAAAACACAAAGTTAGTGTTTTTTAGGTTTGTTCATTTGTTTGTTTTTGACCGAGCCACACAGCTTGTGGAATCTCAGTTCCCAAGCAGGGATGGAACCTGTGCCCCTGCTGTAAAAGTGCAGAGTCCTTACTGCTGGTGGTGATTGTTCAGCTGTGTCTGACTCTTTATGACGCCATGAACTGCCACACGCTAGGCTTCCCTGTCCTTCATTGTCTCCCTGAGTTGGCTCAAACTCATGTCCATTGAGTTGGTGATGCCATCCAACCATCTCATCCTCTGTTGCCCGCTCCTCCTCCTGCCCTCAATCTTTCCCAGCATCAGGGCCTTTTCCAATGAGTTGGCTCTTCACATTAGGTAGCCAAAGTATTGGAGCTTCAGCTTTGGCATCAGTCCTTCCAATGAGTATTCAGGGTTAGTCCTTTAGATTGACCGCTTTGATCTCCTTGAAGTCTAAGGGACTTCCAAGAACTTTCTCCAGCACTGCAGTTCGAAAGCATCATTAGAATCTCTTGACAGATAGTCTCACCACCGTAGTAAAAATCCTTTAAGGCTCTGCTCTTTATGCTCAGGCCTGTTTGTTTCTCGAAGGGCTTCATGGTGGTTTACCGTAAGTTGGAGGAGAAAAGCCTAGGGGCTACAGTGCAAAGAAGTAAACTGGGCTTCAGAGTTGTGCCTGGTAAAGAACCTTCGGTATGCATACTGGCATGTGCAAGTGACTGCAAAGAAAATTTTACTAAATATTTGAAGGAATTATACGACCAAAGAGTTCTTGAAGTCAGACTGCAAAAACTTTGGTTACCCAAGCCTTTGATAAGTCCTTGGGTGCCCCAAGACGCACCGGGAGAAAATGGGCTGCAACCTCCGAAGTTTCCGCTAGAGGGCACTCTCCGCACCGCTCACCTCACAGGAGGCCTTGGAGGTAAAGGACCAGGAAGAACTTGGCAGGGGCCACATCCAGGAGCCAAACCGACAGGGAAGGGAAATCGGAGACTAACCACGGAATCACTGCAGACCCTCTCAGTGCCCAGCCACGTCCCGTTGGCTTTCATTTAATCTCCGAGAATGCCGACCCCCATGTGAACTGACTGCCCACACCTGCACCCTTCTGCCTGAGGCTTTTGGTTTTTTCCCTTTTTTTATGGCTGTAAGAGCACAGGGTATGCATTGGAATTTCAAGAGAGTTAATGCCTTCAGAAACAGTTGGAAGATAAATTCCCCTCTTGGATGGAGTAACCGGAGCATACCCTGTGTTCCTGAGTTGGCATAGGGTGCTGTCCTGGGAGCCCATGGTGGAAGTGGCCTGGCAGCCCTGCCTTTTTTGGCTTCCTTCTCTCTCCTGTCTCACTCTCCCACCCTGCCACCTCTCTGAGAAACTCCTTGCAGGGTGAGCCTCTGGAGAAACTCACACCAAGGCAGAACTTCTCTCCCTCTTTGGCGAGGGGACCATCACCAGAGCTTCAGGATGGCGTGAGTGGGTCCCTTGTCTTGCCTATCTCTCATATTCTTTTTTATAGGTGAACCATTGAAACTATAGAATAAAAATTATTAAAACAGCTACCATCCTCAGGAGTAGACCTACTTTTTTCACTGAAAAAATAGTTTTATTATTCAAGTAATTCAACTTTATTATAAAAAAACTTAGAAAACAGATGAACAGAAAGAAAAAATGCCTACCTATTAGTCTTCTACCAGAAAATGTGTGATTAATGGGTTATTTTATATGTATTCAGTCTCTTTCCATGCATTTATGTATGTATTTATGTATTTGTGTATTTATTTTCACTATCCCCAAACCCTGCTTTATGTTACTTGAAGCCAAAATATTTCCCTTTAATTTGTAGATTTTTATGGATTAACCACTGCTAGGGAAATACTATTTTCAGGAGAAGATTAATCTTTTTTTTGCAGTTCTGTTGAGCTATGATGAAAATTGTAAGATATTTAGAGTGTATAATATGATGATTTGATATCCATATATAATGTGGAAAGATTCTGCCCACACATTCATTTATTAGAAAGATTTTGTCATTGCTAGGCACCATTCTAGGCATTTGGAATACATCAGTGAATAAAATGGAGATTTCTCTTCCTTAGGAACAATGCATTCTAATTGCTGGAGACTGACAACCATATAGATAGACAGGCAGATGAGTGGCTTGTTTGTATCTTAGTGGGTGAAAATGCTATGGAAAAAAAGGAAAAATAGATCAGGGCTTTGAGGATCAGGACAGCTGATGAGAGGGGATTGCAGTTGTAACCATGGTAGGTCCAATGAGGATGAGGCATTTGAGCACAGATGTGAAGGTGGCGTGGACATGAGCATTCTGGGCCGAGTGAGCAGCAGTAGAGGTCCCCAAGGCCACTGGGTCTGCTGTGCTGACGACAAGCAAAGCCATCCAGGCTGGAGCAGAGTGAGTGATCGGGAGGCGGCTCGCCGGTGAGGTCCACGAGTAGCCTGTGGGGAGCATATCCTGTAGATGTCTACTCTAGGTGCGATGCGGAGCTCCGGCAGGATTTCGAGCAGGAGAGGTGTGGTCTGACACATGCTGTGAAAGGGCAGCTCCAATCCCCGTGCTGACAGGAGGTTGCAGGGGAGAGGAGCTGTGCAGATTCAGACAGCAGAGGGTGCTGGAGGAGACCTGAGTCAGGACAGGGAGGCCGGCAGGAGACAATTGGATTAGGAAGCTCTATCTCGACACCTGGGCTAATGGGATTTCCCGACGGACTGGACCTGGATGCAAAAGAAAGAGAGGACGATAATTAAAGATGATCTGCAGCGTTTGAGCTTGAGCATTAGGAAGGTTTAGGTGCCAACACATGAATTACAGATGGCTGTGGATGGAGCAGGTTTAAAGGGAGGAATATCCGGAGTTCTGTCAGTCCGAGGTGTCTAGTAGAAATCTGAGCAGGCAGTTGGATTTAGGAGTCCGGCGTTTAGAGAAGTCTAGACCAGGGTAAATGGTGCTGAAAACCACGACTGAATAAAATCAAAGGAATGAATGTAGGCAGAGGAGAGAACTAATGTCAAGACCAGAGCGAGCTATCACCTCACCCCTGTCAGCCTGGCTATCATCAGAGAAAACACAGATAGCAAGTTTTGGCAAGGACATGAAGACAAGGGAGCCCTTGTACACTGTTC
The DNA here is from genome assembly GCA_022376925.1 of Tragulus kanchil. Classification (NCBI taxonomy): domain Eukaryota; kingdom Metazoa; phylum Chordata; class Mammalia; order Artiodactyla; family Tragulidae; genus Tragulus; species Tragulus kanchil. The sequence continues at coordinate 272,675,094 of JAIOJX010000026.1, forward strand.
ATGGGAATGTAAATGGGTGCAGCCACTGTGGAAGCAGTATGGAGGTTCCTCAAAAAATCTAAAGGCAGAGTTCCGTATGATCCAGTGATTCTACTTCCATGTATATATCCAAAGGAAGTGAAAACACTAATTTGAAAAATACATGCCCCTCAGTGTTCATAGCAGCATTATTTACAACAGCCAAGAGATGAAAGCAACCAACGTGTCTACCACAGATGAATAGATAAAGAAGATATGAGATATATATTTCATATCGGCCTATAGTGCAGGAGACCCAGATTCGATCCCTGGTCATGAAGATCCCCTGGAGAAGGAAATGGCTACCCACTGCAGTGTTCTTACCTGGAGAATTCCATGGACAGAGGAGCCTTGCAGGCTACTGGACTATACACACACACACACACAGACACACACACACCCCTCAACCAAGAAAAAAGGAAATTTGCCATTAGCAACAACATGGATGGGGACTTTGAAGGATCCCCCCGTGCTGGACAGGAGGTTGCAGGGGGGGGAAGGAAGGCTAGTGCAGATTCAGGGAGGCTGTGCAGATTCAGACAGCAGAGGGTGCTGGAGGAGACCTGAGTCAGGACAGGGAGGCCGGCAGGAGACAATTGGATTAGGAAGCTCTATCTCGACACCTGGGCTAATGGGATTTCCCGACGGACTGGACCTGGATGCAAAAGAAAGAGAGGACGATAATTAAAGATGATCTGCAGCGTTTGAGCTTGAGCATTAGGAAGGTTTAGGTGCCAACACATGAATTACAGATGGCTGTGGATGGAGCAGGTTTAAAGGGAGGAATATCCGGAGTTCTGTCAGTCCGAGGTGTCTAGTAGAAATCTGAGCAGGCAGTTGGATTTAGGAGTCCGGCGTTTAGAGAAGTCTAGACCAGGGTAAATGGTGCTGAAAACCACGACTGAATAAAATCAAAGGAATGAATGTAGGCAGAGGAGAGAACTAATGTCAAGACCAGAGCGAGCTATCACCTCACCCCTGTCAGCCTGGCTATCATCAGAGAAAACACAGATAGCAAGTTTTGGCAAGGACATGAAGACAAGGGAGCCCTTGTACACTGTTCATGGGAATGTAAATGGGTGCAGCCACTGTGGAAGCAGTATGGAGGTTCCTCAAAAAATCTAAAGGCAGAGTTCCGTATGATCCAGTGATTCTACTTCCATGTATATATCCAAAGGAAGTGAAAACACTAATTTGAAAAATACATGCCCCTCAGTGTTCATAGCAGCATTATTTACAACAGCCAAGAGATGAAAGCAACCAACGTGTCTACCACAGATGAATAGATAAAGAAGATATGAGATATATATTTCATATCGGCCTATAGTGCAGGAGACCCAGATTCGATCCCTGGTCATGAAGATCCCCTGGAGAAGGAAATGGCTACCCACTGCAGTGTTCTTACCTGGAGAATTCCATGGACAGAGGAGCCTTGCAGGCTACTGGACTATACACACACACACACACACAGACACACACACACCCCTCAACCAAAAAAAAAGGAAATTTGCCATTAGCAACAACATGGATGAACTTGGAAGGTATTATGCTTAGTGAAATAGTCAAAGAAAGACAAATGCTGTATGATATCACTGATATGTGGAATCGTAAACTAGTAAATATGACACAGAAGCAGACTCACAGATGCAGAGGATAAAGTATCGGCCACCAGTGGGGAGAGGGAAGTGGAGAGGAGCAAGATAGGGGGATGGGGAAAGGTAGAATCTACTGAATATAAAGTAAATCAGCTACAAGGATCTATTGTCCAGCACAGAGAATATAGCCATTATTTATTTATTATATTAAAAAAATTTTTTTACAGAGTCTTGTTTCCTGTCAAACATCAGTGTGAGTCAGCCATAGGCATATATGTTTTCTTCCTCTTGAACTTCCCTCCCGTCAGCTGTTATTTTGTAAGACCTATACATAAAGTATAACTTTTCACAGTTGTGAATCACTATGCTGTACACTTGAAGCTTATCTAATGTTGTAAATTATATGGGGAAAAAAAAGGATGGGAAGAGGAGGGTGCAGCAAAGACTGAGGAGGAGGCGGCACTGGGGCAGCAGGAGATCCCAGAGAGGGCAGGGTCCTGGAAGCCAGGTAGAGAGCTGCGGGAGGAAGAGGGAATGGCCCACTGTGTTCGATGCTGCTGTTGGAGTCGGTGAGATAAAGATGCACGTGACCATAGGCTGAGCAACATGGCGGCCACTGGGGACCCGGACAGGCACAAAACCTGGCTGGAGTAGGTGTAAGACGGGAGGGATTAGAAGGGTTCTACTTCCATGTATATATCCAAAGGAAGTGAAAACACTAATTTGAAAAATACATGCCCCTCAGTGTTCATAGCAGCATTATTTACAACAGCCAAGAGATGAAAGCAACCAACGTGTCTACCACAGATGAATAGATAAAGAAGATATGAGATATATATTTCATATCGGCCTATAGTGCAGGAGACCCAGATTCGATCCCTGGTCATGAAGATCCCCTGGAGAAGGAAATGGCTACCCACTGCAGTGTTCTTACCTGGAGAATTCCATGGACAGAGGAGCCTTGCAGGCTACTGGACTATACACACACACACACACACAGACACACACACACCCCTCAACCAAAAAAAAAGGAAATTTGCCATTAGCAACAACATGGATGAACTTGGAAGGTATTATGCTTAGTGAAATAGTCAAAGAAAGACAAATGCTGTATGATATCACTGATATGTGGAATCGTAAACTAGTAAATATGACACAGAAGCAGACTCACAGATGCAGAGGATAAAGTATCGGCCACCAGTGGGGAGAGGGAAGTGGAGAGGAGCAAGATAGGGGGATGGGGAAAGGTAGAATCTACTGAATATAAAGTAAATCAGCTACAAGGATCTATTGTCCAGCACAGAGAATATAGCCATTATTTATTTATTATATTAAAAAAATTTTTTTACAGAGTCTTGTTTCCTGTCAAACATCAGTGTGAGTCAGCCATAGGCATATATGTTTTCTTCCTCTTGAACTTCCCTCCCGTCAGCTGTTATTTTGTAAGACCTATACATAAAGTATAACTTTTCACAGTTGTGAATCACTATGCTGTACACTTGAAGCTTATCTAATGTTGTAAATTATATGGGGAAAAAAAAGGATGGGAAGAGGAGGGTGCAGCAAAGACTGAGGAGGAGGCGGCACTGGGGCAGCAGGAGATCCCAGAGAGGGCAGGGTCCTGGAAGCCAGGTAGAGAGCTGCGGGAGGAAGAGGGAATGGCCCACTGTGTTCGATGCTGCTGTTGGAGTCGGTGAGATAAAGATGCACGTGACCATAGGCTGAGCAACATGGCGGCCACTGGGGACCCGGACAGGCACAAAACCTGGCTGGAGTAGGTGTAAGACGGGAGGGATTAGAAGGGTTTTCATGCAGAGTGTAAGGAGGAAATGAGGCCATAACTGGTGAGAAAAGTCATCGATAGAGGTTTTTTGCTATGTGCCCATGTTGGAGGGCAGGAAAAAAACCAGCATATTTGCGTGATGATCATAATGACCCAACAGTAACAAGAAAAAGGTTTGATTGTGGGCTTCCCTGGTGGTCCAGTGGGTAAAGAGTCCACCTTGCAGTGCAGGGAGCACTGGTTCGATTCCTGGCCCTGGAAGATCCCACGTGCCGAGAAGTCGATGGATGGGTGTGTCCAGTTGCAAGCCAGCACTCTGGAGTACTTGTGCCCAGAGCTGGTGCTCTGCAACGAGAGAGGCCACTGCAATGGGGGGCCCACACCAGGCCAGAGAATAAAGATGGACGAGAAAACAACAAAAAAAGATGATGACTTAGAGGCAAAAAAAAAAAAAAAATCCCTAAAAAAAGGGTTTGAGGGAGGAGGGGACCAGGGATATGCATATAACTGATCTGGGAACATACATTTCTGTGAACAACAAAACTCCGTAAAAATTAAAAAAAAAATCTTGCCAATCTGATAGGCAATGCTAAAAAAAAAAAAGGGTTGATTAGTAGGGGGCTGGAAGAAATCACCCATAAAAATGTTTTTAAAAATTAGATCACTATATATACTTTTCTGTAACTTAGAGAATATAAAAAACAGACTCCCAGTCACATAATGTACCTCTACATTTTCATTTTTTAAAAAATTGGGCCTTTTTTATTGGTTTTTTGTTTATTTATTTTCATCCATCTTTGTTCTTTGGCCTGTGTGGGCCTCCCATTGCAGTGGCCCTCTGTTGCCGACCGCTCTGGGCGCATGCACTCCAGTGCCGGCTCGCATGGACACATTGGTCCAGCTGCTCCGCGGTGCAGCAAGACTGGGAGGCGTCACGGAGATCCCAGAGAGGGCAGGGTCCTGGAAGCCAGGTAGAGAGCTGCGGGAGGAAGAGGGAATGGCCCACTGTGTTCGATGCTGCTGTTGGAGTCGGTGAGATAAAGATGCACGTGACCATAGGCTGAGCAACATGGCGGCCACTGGGGACCCGGACAGGCACAAAACCTGGCTGGAGTAGGTGTAAGACGGGAGGGATTAGAAGGGTTTTCATGCAGAGTGTAAGGAGGAAATGAGGCCATAACTGGTGAGAAAAGTCATCGATAGAGGTTTTTTGCTATGTGCCCATGTTGGAGGGCAGGAAAAAAACCAGCATATTTGCGTGATGATCATAATGACCCAACAGTAACAAGAAAAAGGTTTGATTGTGGGCTTCCCTGGTGGTCCAGTGGGTAAAGAGTCCACCTTGCAGTGCAGGGAGCACTGGTTCGATTCCTGGCCCTGGAAGATCCCACGTGCCGAGAAGTCGATGGATGGGTGTGTCCAGTTGCAAGCCAGCACTCTGGAGTACTTGTGCCCAGAGCTGGTGCTCTGCAACGAGAGAGGCCACTGCAATGGGGGGCCCACACCAGGCCAGAGAATAAAGATGGACGAGAAAACAACAAAAAAAGATGATGACTTAGAGGCAAAAAAAAAAAAAAAATCCCTAAAAAAAGGGTTTGAGGGAGGAGGGGACCAGGGATATGCATATAACTGATCTGGGAACATACATTTCTGTGAACAACAAAACTCCGTAAAAATTAAAAAAAAAATCTTGCCAATCTGATAGGCAATGCTAAAAAAAAAAAAGGGTTGATTAGTAGGGGGCTGGAAGAAATCACCCATAAAAATGTTTTTAAAAATTAGATCACTATATATACTTTTCTGTAACTTAGAGAATATAAAAAACAGACTCCCAGTCACATAATGTACCTCTACATTTTCATTTTTTAAAAAATTGGGCCTTTTTTATTGGTTTTTTGTTTATTTATTTTCATCCATCTTTGTTCTTTGGCCTGTGTGGGCCTCCCATCGCAGTGGCCCCTCTCGTTGCCGAGCTCCGGCTCTGGGCGCATGCACTCCAGTGCCGGCTCGCAATTGGACACATTGGTCCAGCTGCTCCGCGGCATGTGGGATCTTCCCAGGCCAGGGATCGAGCCAGTGTCCTTGCACTGTAAGGCGGACTCTTTGCCCACTGGACTACCAGGGAAGCCCTACATTTTAACTTTTTTAAAAAAAATATTATTAAATTTTGGCCTCTTTTATCGGTCTTTCATTTAGTTATTTTCATCCATCTTTGTTCTTTGGACTGTATGGGCCTCCCATCGCGGTGGACTCTTGTTGCAGAGCATGAGCATGCGCATGCGCTCCAGAGCACTGGCTCGCAATTGGACATACTGGTCTAGCCGCTCCGCGGCACGTGGGATCTTCCCAGGCCAGGGATCCAACCGGCGCCCCTTGCACAGCAAGGCGGACACTTTTCCAACTGGACCACCAGGGAAGCCCTACATTTTCACTTTTAATGGCTGTAGAATATTCTGGTTTTTTGAGTATTTGATAATTTGTTTAACCAACCTGTTACTGGTGTTTCCCTTTATTTATTTATTTATTTTTTGTTGTTTTTTTGCTTTTATAGATAATCATACAGTGGACATCCTTATAAACCAGTCAATTTTCTGATTGTAACCTGCGGATAAGCTCTGATTGTAAGCTTAGGATAATTGGAAGTATTGGGTCAAAGAATGAAAAGATTTTAAAATCTGTTAATAATGCATATCAAGTAGCACAAATCTCTGTTTTAGAATTGACTGAAGCCATTCAGGCTTGCCCTTAACTCAGTTATGTTGTTCTACTATTTACTGGGGCTGCCAGGTGGTGCTAGTGGTAAAGTACCTGACTGCCAGTGGAGAAGACATAAGAGATGTGGGTTCAATCCCTGGGTCAGGAAGATTCCCTGGAGGAGGGCATGTCAACCCACTCCAGTGGGTTCTTACCTGGAGAATCTCAAGGACAGGGGAGCCTGACAGGCTATAGTTCATAGGGTTGCAAAAAGTCAGACACGACTGAAGTAACTTAGCACAGTTACTAAGAGCAGTTGTGTGCTGTTAGTTATCTGTGTGATGGTCTGATTAATGTCTCTCTTTCCCACTAGATTGCCAGCCAGTGAGTGCAGAGACAGTGCCTGATTTTGCTCGCTTTTATGTCTTCAGCATTTAGCCCAGAGCCCATCCCAAGGTAGGCATTTGGTTAATAATTATTCATGATGGAGTGAATAAATGTAAAGCTTAATTCAGTGAATAGGGGAGAAGATCACACTGATCATGTCATTTGAGAATGCAATGAGGGGTGGCAGTCCATCACCCCAAGTGCCTATCAGGCTACCTGGTATATAGTGATAGAAGTGCTCATAATTGACTGATTAAATAACGCATGAATGAAAGGTACTGATTTTACAGGTCTGCCTTCTTGTGTGGATGGAATGACTGGATCCTTCTCAGGTCACTTATTTGGAGAAAACCCTCAGTCTATATCTATTTTTTGGCGCATCTCCAGGGAGCTTGACTATGCCTTAGCCAAATCCTCGTTTCCAGCTCTGAGCGCTTCCTTCCAGCGGCCAGCAGGTGGCGACAGTGGGTCATCAATGTGACGGGAGCGGCTCTCTGCTGGCTGGAGCACGAGTCCCAGAGCCTATCAAGGCGCCATCCACTGGGAATCCTGGAGGCAGGCAGCTCAGATGTATTCCTGGGGACCCCGTGGCAGTGGTCTTCCTTCAAGAGAGTCGGGAACGAGGGGTTAGCTCTCAGCCCCAAAGAGAACCCATTTTACAATTTACAATTTCAAGGAGTCCTTACCTGACAGCTCAAAAGTCAAATGAAACTCATTTGAAAATCTGGACTTTTCAGACTCTAAGATTTTGAGCAGTCCACGTCAACTGCCAATCAGTTATGCCATTCAGGCTTGCCCTTAACTCAGTTATGTTGTTCTACTATTTACTGGGGCTGCCAGGTGGTGCTAGTGGTAAAGTACCTGACTGCCAGTGGAGAAGACATAAGAGATGTGGGTTCAATCCCTGGGTCAGGAAGATTCCCTGGAGGAGGGCATGTCAACCCACTCCAGTGGGTTCTTACCTGGAGAATCTCAAGGACAGGGGAGCCTGACAGGCTATAGTTCATAGGGTTGCAAAAAGTCAGACACGACTGAAGTAACTTAGCACAGTTACTAAGAGCAGTTGTGTGCTGTTAGTTATCTGTGTGATGGTCTGATTAATGTCTCTCTTTCCCACTAGATTGCCAGCCAGTGAGTGCAGAGACAGTGCCTGATTTTGCTCGCTTTTATGTCTTCAGCATTTAGCCCAGAGCCCATCCCAAGGTAGGCATTTGGTTAATAATTATTCATGATGGAGTGAATAAATGTAAAGCTTAATTCAGTGAATAGGGGAGAAGATCACACTGATCATGTCATTTGAGAATGCAATGAGGGGTGGCAGTCCATCACCCCAAGTGCCTATCAGGCTACCTGGTATATAGTGATAGAAGTGCTCATAATTGACTGATTAAATAACGCATGAATGAAAGGTACTGATTTTACAGGTCTGCCTTCTTGTGTGGATGGAATGACTGGATCCTTCTCAGGTCACTTATTTGGAGAAAACCCTCAGTCTATATCTATTTTTTGGCGCATCTCCAGGGAGCTTGACTATGCCTTAGCCAAATCCTCGTTTCCAGCTCTGAGCGCTTCCTTCCAGCGGCCAGCAGGTGGCGACAGTGGGTCATCAATGTGACGGGGAGCGGCTCTCTTCTGGCTGGAGCACGAGTCCCAGAGCCTATCAAGGCGCCATCCACTGGGAATCCTGGAGGCAGGCAGCTCAGATGTATTCCTGGGGACCCCGTGGCAGTGGTCTTCCTTCAAGAGAGTCGGGAACGAGGGGTTAGCTCTCAGCCCCAAAGAGAACCCATTTTACAATTTACAATTTCAAGGAGTCCTTACCTGACAGCTCAAAAGTCAAATGAAACTCATTTGAAAATCTGGACTTTTCAGACTCTAAGATTTTAAGCAGTCCACGTCAACTGACCCGCCTCTGTCGTTGTCTCGGTCTGTCCGAAATGGTCAGCCTGCTCAGACTCAGTTGTTGTTTTCCTTTCCGCCAGCCTCTGTGCCAGGCAGCTCAGACGGATGGTTTTGTAGGAATGACTGGTCTGTAATCATTGGTTTATAGAAATGCTTCTTATGACGTGCCAGACAGGTTGCTGCCCATTCAGCGGGGTCCACCCCGTCTTGATGCTGTTTTATTCCGGAGACTGGGATGAATTTGCCCCTGTCTGTCCACTTTTACTCTTTCTCTCCTTTGTTCATTTGAGACTAATTGTAGTGAGGATATCGCGGTTTGCTGAAACCCAGCTATCTGCCATTTCACCCTCACAGCCCCCGTGGAGTGGGTGTGTGTTAGTGTGTCCAAGCCCATGTGGGGCACAGGTAGCAGAGACATCTCTGATGCTGCTCCGTCCATACACTCGTGGTCCAAGCTGTACTTCCAGAGATGCTTCTGAGGTGGGATGTGGCCTAGGGGGCGTGCTTCTCACCTCCCATCCTTGCTTCATCTAGGGCATCTGCACTTGAGCTTAAAAGGAGAAAAAGTACGTGTGTGGGGGTGGGGGGAGCGCGTGTATTCACCTTGTAAAGGGAAAGCTTATGTGAGATTTCATGCTGACCTGTCAAGTATAGGGAAAGAGAGAGGTTCTGAGCCTCACTGGATATGTTGATTCGGGGTGCATGCTAGGACATGACTTATGGCAGAAGGGTACACCGTGGCTGTCAGAGTTCACAGGAATTTCAGGAAAGCTGTGGCCCCTGCAACTCCAGGGTCTAGCCAGTTGCTTGATTTGGGAAATGCTTTGATGACAAAATCCTTCTGCAGCTGGCTTCTCATGTTCTCAGGGACAAATGTACATCAAGGAAAATGAGCCTGATGCAGAACCGAACCTATCCTGATCTCCCACCCTCCCTATAATAAAGGGTGTGTTTTGAGCTTGTCTTTGTCACCCAGAGTCTGGGTAAGAGCAGTCTGAAGGAAAACTAAGGGAACCTGGGAGGCCAGGTTGAATGACAAATGAAAACCTGGGGCAGAGAAAGGAGATGAGACAGGAACGCCTCGGGCTGGGCTCTGGTGGGCAAAGGGAGAGAGCTGGTCAGAGAGAGAGGGATCCACACAGTACTGTTGAGGAACTTTGTTGGAGAGTTTTTAAAACTTGTGTTTAATTGGAAGACAATCGCTTTACACTGCTGTGTTGGATTCTGCCATACAACAATGTGAATCAGCCTTAAGAATACATATGTCCCTTCCCTCCTGAGCCTCCCTCCCACCCCCACTCCATCCCACCTTTGCTGGAAATTCAAAATACACTCCTGCCTTTGGCATTTTCTCAAGAGACAGAGAAGATTTGGATTGTCTTAATTATATTTCCCGGCAGGACTGGGTCCGAGACTGGACCATGTAGGACCCTGGATATACATCAGTTACATAAGCAAAACTTCAGTCTTTGCTGTCATCTGGAAGAGGCAAAACCATGCATGTTTTGTGGGGCACAGGTAGCAGAGACATCTCTGATGCTGCTCCGTCCATACACTCGTGGTCCAAGCTGTACTTCCAGAGATGCTTCTGAGGTGGGATGTGGCCTAGGGGGCGTGCTTCTCACCTCCCATCCTTGCTTCATCTAGGGCATCTGCACTTGAGCTTAAAAGGAGAAAAAGTACGTGTGTGGGGGTGGGGGGAGCGCGTGTATTCACCTTGTAAAGGGAAAGCTTATGTGAGATTTCATGCTGACCTGTCAAGTATAGGGAAAGAGAGAGGTTCTGAGCCTCACTGGATATGTTGATTCGGGGTGCATGCTAGGACATGACTTATGGCAGAAGGGTACACCGTGGCTGTCAGAGTTCACAGGAATTTCAGGAAAGCTGTGGCCCCTGCAACTCCAGGGTCTAGCCAGTTGCTTGATTTGGGAAATGCTTTGATGACAAAATCCTTCTGCAGCTGGCTTCTCATGTTCTCAGGGACAAATGTACATCAAGGAAAATGAGCCTGATGCAGAACCGAACCTATCCTGATCTCCCACCCTCCCTATAATAAAGGGTGTGTTTTGAGCTTGTCTTTGTCACCCAGAGTCTGGGTAAGAGCAGTCTGAAGGAAAACTAAGGGAACCTGGGAGGCCAGGTTGAATGACAAATGAAAACCTGGGGCAGAGAAAGGAGATGAGACAGGAACGCCTCGGGCTGGGCTCTGGTGGGCAAAGGGAGAGAGCTGGTCAGAGAGAGGGGGATCCACACAGTACTGTTGAGGAACTTTGTTGGAGAGTTTTTAAAACTTGTGTTTAATTGGAAGACAATCGCTTTACACTGCTGTGTTGGATTCTGCCATACAACAATGTGAATCAGCCTTAAGAATACATATGTCCCTTCCCTCCTGAGCCTCCCTCCCACCCCCACTCCATCCCACCTTTGCTGGAAATTCAAAATACACTCCTGCCTTTGGCATTTTCTCAAGAGACAGAGAAGATTTGGATTGTCTTAATTATATTTCCCGGCAGGACTGGGTCCGAGACTGGACCATGTAGGACCCTGGATATACATCAGTTACATAAGCAAAACTTCAGTCTTTGCTGTCATCTGGAAGAGGCAAAACCATGCATGTTTTTCGGCTTCCTTTTGTCAGCTGCTTGAGTTTCTATTCTGAGAAGTGCTAACTGTTAAACATTGTTATTCACTTGTGTTCCCTAAATAACTTTTAATTAGTTTTAATTTGGACCAAGCATGTTCCATCATTGACATAGTGACAGGAATTATCGAAAGTAAAATTAATAATGAACTCCCGAGAACCCTTGCACTGATATTATAGTATTTTGTCATGTCCCTCTCCACGGAGACAGATAATTTAAATTTTGTCTTTTTACCGATTTTCCTCAAAGCAATAATCACATTGGTAAAGAGGTGAGTTAAGCCTTATTTTTCACCTCCCAAGCATTTCTCACAATGGAATTTTTCTGTTATCTTTCAATGAAATCCATCCCATCAGTGCAAGAAAGGCAATCACAGTAGCAACTGTACATAGCCTTTGAAACCTCAGGTCAAGTTGGATAGTTACTCTTTCATTGCATAGTGGAAAACAGTGAACAGTAATACTTCCACCTAAAAAAACGGCCAAGGAGAAAAGCTTGCCAGGGCTGTCAGAATATCATAAAGCAGATAATAGAAGGAATTGTAAAATATTGTTGGAGTTTTTCAATCAAGCCACGTCTCTCCCCTCCCGTCCTTTAGGACAATGGTGTCAGTTGTCCCCTAACCGTTAGCCCAGAATTCTAACAAAGGCCTCCACGTCTCTTTGGCTAAAAAGTGGTCTGGTATCAAAGAGCTACTAATCTTGGTGATCTTGGGGTCAGCCCTTTTTCCCAAATGAGGAAAACCTTCTGAATCTTTTTGGGTAAAAATCTGGCAAAGATCACAGAGAATTCAGTAAGGGTTTCTAATACCTCAGTGGAATATCCTTGGATTATGTCCACGAGACTAATCCAAGTGTGCTCTAGTCTCATCCACACACCTGCAGAGCCATACGTGCATGACGAGGTTCTTTCGTGAAAGCCTGCAGACCTACAGGGTCAAGTCACTAAGGAAGCCATCAGCTGTGGTCTTGCCTACAGTCTCACTTTCCTCATGCTCCAAGTCTGACGACTTGGGACCACTTAGCTAATTATATTTCCGGCAGGAGTGGGTCCGAGACTGGACCATGTAGGACCCTGGATATACATCAGTTACATAAGCAAAACTTCAGTCTTTGCTGTCATCTGGAAGAGGCAAAACCATGCATGTTTTTCGGCTTCCTTTTGTCAGCTGCTTGAGTTTCTATTCTGAGAAGTGCTAACTGTTAAACATTGTTATTCACTTGTGTTCCCTAAATAACTTTTAATTAGTTTTAATTTGGACCAAGCATGTTCCATCATTGACATAGTGACAGGAATTATCGAAAGTAAAATTAATAATGAACTCCCGAGAACCCTTGCACTGATATTATAGTATTTTGTCATGTCCCTCTCCACGGAGACAGATAATTTAAATTTTGTCTTTTTACCGATTTTCCTCAAAGCAATAATCACATTGGTAAAGAGGTGAGTTAAGCCTTATTTTTCACCTCCCAAGCATTTCTCACAATGGAATTTTTCTGTTATCTTTCAATGAAATCCATCCCATCAGTGCAAGAAAGGCAATCACAGTAGCAACTGTACATAGCCTTTGAAACCTCAGGTCAAGTTGGATAGTTACTCTTTCATTGCATAGTGGAAAACAGTGAACAGTAATACTTCCACCTAAAAAAACGGCCAAGGAGAAAAGCTTGCCAGGGCTGTCAGAATATCATAAAGCAGATAATAGAAGGAATTGTAAAATATTGTTGGAGTTTTTCAATCAAGCCACGTCTCTCCCCTCCCGTCCTTTAGGACAATGGTGTCAGTTGTCCCCTAACCGTTAGCCCAGAATTCTAACAAAGGCCTCCACGTCTCTTTGGCTAAAAAGTGGTCTGGTATCAAAGAGCTACTAATCTTGGTGATCTTGGGGTCAGCCCTTTTTCCCAAATGAGGAAAACCTTCTGAATCTTTTTGGGTAAAAATCTGGCAAAGATCACAGAGAATTCAGTAAGGGTTTCTAATACCTCAGTGGAATATCCTTGGATTATGTCCACGAGACTAATCCAAGTGTGCTCTAGTCTCATCCACACACCTGCAGAGCCATACGTGCATGAACGAGGTTCTTTCGTGAAAGCCTGCAGACCTACAGGGTCAAGTCACTAAGGGAAGCCATCAGCTGTGGTCTTGCCTACAGTCTCACTTTCCTCATGCTCTCAAGTCTGACTGTGTAATTTGGTCTTGGGACCACTTAGCTAATTACAGTTTAGAAGGATGGGGCTTGAATGTTCCTGACAAACTGGCAGAATTATTTAGTATTCTGCAGTTCGGTAGAAAAACAGTATAGGTGTACTTGAATATTTATGAAGGTTTACCTTTTCCTTTGGTTCTAGAGGTCTTTCAACAAATTGAAACGTGTGTGCTCGCTATAAGGATCTGCCTAGGCTTTTCCAAGACTGGCTAGCCAAGACTTTTATTCAAGCGAGCACTATTTCATGTGTCATACTGATGGAACCGAGTAAGGGCTCACGTGCCTGTCGTGCAGAAAGCCAAACTCTGACAGTGGGTGTTTGCAGCAAAGTCAGGGTTTATGTCGGGGCTCCAAGCAAGGGAGTGGGTGACAAGCCTCCCACCTGATCTCTGAGTTAGAGGTTTTCTTAAAGGGGAAGCACAAAGAAGCTGGGGTTAATCATTGTCTTGTGACATTTCTTAACGGTAGTCTTGAGATTCAGTATGTCTAAGATTTATGTCTGTGGTCTGGTGGTCCATGACGGAGGTGGGAGGGGTGGGGGTGTGTCTATTAGTTCATCTTGCCCTGGAGAAAACAACCTGAGTCTGTATGTCAATTATATTATCAACAACAGCAGTCTTAAGTCATCTAACTCTGGTGGATTAGCGTGCAGTGAACACAGGATTGAGGTCGGGGGAAGAGTGGACAGGAAAGAGAAGAAAGTTTTGGATAGAGAGGTTAATCATAAACTCAGCAGGGGATCTGGGTTTTAGGGAGACTTGGTTTCACTGATTTTAAGTATTTTAGCTTATGTCTGACTGTGATAGGTGCTATCACCCCTGTCTGTGCATCCCTTCTGTGCGCCCTGACTTCCTGTATCTGTGGCACTAGCTTAGCTTTGTCACAGCTCTGGGCACAGTGGCAGTCTGTTAGGGTGTCTGGAGTTCCTAGATAGACACGGTGCAGCTGCCTGGAGCTTCGGTTTCACTTGAAGACTTGGAGCAAACAGAAATAATCAATTTAACCATTTATTTCATGTGCCGCCAGTTCTTTATTTAATTGGCTGTGAAGCAAGCACAATTATGCATTGACTATGTTATAATTAAAAACTCAAGATTGGCTAATACTTGCAGTGAGAGAATAACAGCTTGTAAACCAAGAAGTATGTTTAGCTGTCTGAGTTCTTGCCAGAAACCAACTAGTGACATGGAGAAAAAAATGATGACATTTTTTTCCTGGGAAAGGGATGGGCCATTGTCCCACCTGGCCCCTAGGTGAGGCCGGCTCCTCCCATCTGCCGTCAGTGGACAGGAACTTTAAGGATGCTGGAAGGAAAGGAAGCCTCCACCCCAAGGACACAGGACCCATCCTGTTAAGTGAGTTCTTGGAAAACCTGGGCCAGCTGGGTGTGGCCAGAGCCATTAGGGAAGTTCCCTCTCCCCTCAGCTAGGCCTGCCCTGGTCACCAAGGCATCCTCCAAGAACTGTCCCCATTGCTCTCCCAGACTGGCCATGGCACCTCCCAACTCCCATGCCCGAGTCCCCACCTTGGATGGGATGGCCCTGTTCACCACTGCCCTAGCTAGTCTGCCGCCGTGTGGACAGCACAGCCAGCTCCCATCCGGCCCTTGACCCTGGTCCAGGCTTCAGGTTTCTGCCTTTGTGTGGTCCATTCCCAGGAATAAGGACTGAATCATCTAAAGCCTGACTTCTATGTGAAAATATGAATGCACAGTTCACATGACTGGGAAGCCCTCAGAGAGGATGGGGGCCACCTGTGGCCGCTCTGAACAGTCCCTGAGGCCCCTTTCCACCCCCTCTGCTGCTCGAGTGCCACCAGCAGGCACACGGGAGAAGCAGGACTCTGGGGGCCATCACGGCAAGGTGAAGGAGCCACCTGTGAGGTCCAACCCCCCAGACTGGGGACAGTGCTTTTCAGAGGGCAGCGTCCTGTGGAATCAGGGCAAATTCCATACAGTTCCAGATATCCAGCCTCCTACCTAAACGCCTCCAGTGCCTTTATCCTCTTCTGCCCATCTGTGCAAAATGGCAGGAGGAGAAGCCAGGTTTCCTGTATGTGCAAGCTTAGAACCAGAAATAATCAATTTTAACCAGTTCTTTATTTTTCATGTGCCGCCAGTTCTTTATTTAATTGGCTGTGAAGCAAGCACAATTATGCATTGACTATGTTATAATTAAAAACTCAAGATTGGCTAATACTTGCAGTGAGAGAATAACAGCTTGTAAACCAAGAAGTATGTTTAGCTGTCTGAGTTCTTGCCAGAAACCAACTAGTGACATGGAGAAAAAAATGATGACATTTTTTTCCTGGGAAAGGGATGGGCCATTGTCCCACCTGGCCCCTAGGTGAGGCCGGCTCCTCCCATCTGCCGTCAGTGGACAGGAACTTTAAGGATGCTGGAAGGAAAGGAAGCCTCCACCCCAAGGACACAGGACCCATCCTGTTAAGTGAGTTCTTGGAAAACCTGGGCCAGCTGGGTGTGGCCAGAGCCATTAGGGAAGTTCCCTCTCCCCTCAGCTAGGCCTGCCCTGGTCACCAAGGCATCCTCCAAGAACTGTCCCCATTGCTCTCCCAGACTGGCCATGGCACCTCCCAACTCCCATGCCCGAGTCCCCACCTTGGATGGGATGGCCCTGTTCACCACTGCCCTAGCTAGTCTGCCGCCGTGTGGACAGCACAGCCAGCTCCCATCCGGCCCTTGACCCTGGTCCAGGCTTCAGGTTTCTGCCTTTGTGTGGTCCATTCCCAGGAATAAGGACTGAATCATCTAAAGCCTGACTTCTATGTGAAAATATGAATGCACAGTTCACATGACTGGGAAGCCCTCAGAGAGGATGGGGGCCACCTGTGGCCGCTCTGAACAGTCCCTGAGGCCCCTTTCCACCCCCTCTGCTGCTCGAGTGCCACCAGCAGGCACACGGGAGAAGCAGGACTCTGGGGGCCATCACGGCAAGGTGAAGGAGCCACCTGTGAGGTCCAACCCCCCAGACTGGGGACAGTGCTTTTCAGAGGGCACGCGTCCTGTGGAATCAGGGCAAATTCCATACAGTTCCAGATATCCAGCCTCCTACCTAAACGCCCTCCAGTGCCTTTATCCTCTTCTGCCCATCTGTGCAAAATGGCAGGAGGAGAAGCCAGGTTTCCTTCTTTGTGGACTCACATTATGGTGTGCCAATTTTGTGCAGATGGGTCCTTTTCTCTCTTTTTCAGTAAATTTGTTTTCAGAAGTATTTGAAGTTGTTTTGCTGAAGTTCCGCTCTACATTGGTTATTTATTTTAAGAAAGACAAACGTAGGGCTTCCCCTGGTGGTCCAGTGGGTAAGGACACCGCCTTGCAGTGCAAGGGGCGCCGGTTCGAGCCCTGGCCTGGGAAGATCCCACGTGCCGTGGAGCGGCTGGACTGATGTGTCCAATTACCGAGCTGGAGCTCTGGAGCGCATGTGCCCAGAGCCGGCACTCTGTGACAACAGACGCCACCGCGATGGGAGGCCCACAGGAGCCAAAGAACAAAGACGGATGAAAATAGAGAAATGAAAGACCAATGGAAGTGGCCCGCCCATCCCCCTCCCTCCCACCCCACCCCCAAAAGATAACTAAATAAAATTTAAAAAAAAAAAAAAAGAAAGAAAGACAAACATAGCTTTGGCTGGTGCTGGGGCAGTGGAGCTCAGAGGTAGGATCAGGAGATGCTGTGGATCTTGTTTGTAACAGCTTGCAACGGCACACGTGGCCTGGGCCCCATTCTCTTCCCTGCCCTTAGAAACCCAGGGAGCCCAGGCAGGACTGAGAAACCTTTCTGAGCACGTGGCTGTCACTGGGTGGAAGGGTCCTGGGGTGACCTGGTCCTGGACACATGACTGCTGCCTCTCACCCGGCTTCTCCTTTCTCCTGCTCAGAGGACATTCAAGGTGGAAGAAACAGACCACAGCTGGACACTCATTGGAAATCTGATTGTGAGTCTTTGGTTCCAGCCAGGCCGGTTCCAGGTCCAATTCAATTAATTCTGGATTAAGGTTTGAGAGCCTGACCCTTCTCAGAGAGCCTTTCCTGCACAGCCTCTTAAGACAATTTCTCGGAGACTGATCTTTGATTTGTATTTCCTAGGGAATAACCTGGTGTATTTGGAGAATTGCGATTCTCTATTTATTTCTATGTTGGTGGCTCCCTAGCGTATTGGTCAAGAAGGGTCTTGTGCATGCATCAAAATGGTCCCCTTAGGGGTGGGCTTCCAAGCTTTAGGACAGACGTCCCCACCGTCCCAGCTGCGCAAGGTTTGTGTATCCTTTTTTGCCTTAAACCAAAGTTCTCTCTTGTACCATATGTTGAAGACTTTCAGATGGAAACTCGCCCCAAAGTGAAGGCAGACAGAGCATTAGCCTCCTCCCCAGTGGCTTAGGAAGGGCAAAGGATTCAGAGGAACTAAGCTAAGAAAGTGAGAACCAGGGAATTGGGTCGGCTTAATTCTAGGGAAGAACTAGGAAGCAGGTCTGGGGAACAAGAGCCAAGGGAGACGCACCAGGGAGCTTCCTGGGGACGTGGGAAAGGGCATTGGTATCAGTGAAGAAGACCCATGATTTCAAGGATGAGAGGCTGAAGGAAATCCTGACTGGCTGTGAGCAGGGAGAGGGTGGAGATACGGGGTGTGGGCATGGGGAGCTGGAGAAAGGAGTTAAGGAAAAAATTCAGACTAGTCCGATAGTGCTGGCCTCTGTAAATTCATGGGACCCAACTTTTCTCACACATTCGTAAAGTAACCTTACCAGGCTTAGGATGGGCTGCATACTTACCCTCTCCTCAATCCCTGCCACCCCCAAGATGACATGACAAGGACACTTGTATGGGAGCAAACATTCTGATATGTTTGATTTAAAAAAAGAAAAAAACAGTTTCATTACCCCAAAGTTATGCCTGGTGCATTCACGATCTGCCTTTATGCTCTCTGAAACTGCCTTTTCAGAACTAGGCTCTTGTCCTTTCTCCTGCTCAGAGGACATTCAAGGTGGAAGAAACAGACCACAGCTGGACACTCATTGGAAATCTGATTGTGAGTCTTTGGTTCCAGCCAGGCCGGTTCCAGGTCCAATTCAATTAATTCTGGATTAAGGTTTGAGAGCCTGACCCTTCTCAGAGAGCCTTTCCTGCACAGCCTCTTAAGACAATTTCTCGGAGACTGATCTTTGATTTGTATTTCCTAGGGAATAACCTGGTGTATTTGGAGAATTGCGATTCTCTATTTATTTCTATGTTGGTGGCTCCCTAGCGTATTGGTCAAGAAGGGTCTTGTGCATGCATCAAAATGGTCCCCTTAGGGGTGGGCTTCCAAGCTTTAGGACAGACGTCCCCACCGTCCCAGCTGCGCAAGGTTTGTGTATCCTTTTTTGCCTTAAACCAAAGTTCTCTCTTGTACCATATGTTGAAGACTTTCAGATGGAAACTCGCCCCAAAGTGAAGGCAGACAGAGCATTAGCCTCCTCCCCAGTGGCTTAGGAAGGGCAAAGGATTCAGAGGAACTAAGCTAAGAAAGTGAGAACCAGGGAATTGGGTCGGCTTAATTCTAGGGAAGAACTAGGAAGCAGGTCTGGGGAACAAGAGCCAAGGGAGACGCACCAGGGAGCTTCCTGGGGACGTGGGAAAGGGCATTGGTATCAGTGAAGAAGACCCATGATTTCAAGGATGAGAGGCTGAAGGAAATCCTGACTGGCTGTGAGCAGGGAGAGGGTGGAGATACGGGGTGTGGGCATGGGGAGCTGGAGAAAGGAGTTAAGGAAAAAATTCAGACTAGTCCGATAGTGCTGGCCTCTGTAAATTCATGGGACCCAACTTTTCTCACACATTCGTAAAGTAACCTTACCAGGCTTAGGATGGGCTGCATACTTACCCTCTCCTCAATCCCTGCCACCCCCAAGATGACATGACAAGGACACTTGTATGGGAGCAAACATTCTGATATGTTTGATTTAAAAAAAGAAAAAAACAGTTTCATTACCCCAAAGTTATGCCTGGTGCATTCACGATCTGCCTTTATGCTCTCTGAAACTGCCTTTTCAGAACTAGGCTCTTGTCCAAAAATCCCCTCTGGCAGGAGATCAAGGGAGGGCCCGATGTTCTCTAGCTAATGATAAAATTCCACAGGGAAGCTTTCCCAGCCTCACCCAGAGAGGACCCAGAACTGGCAATCGGGCTCTGACGACGCAGCCCGTGTCCCCTCACAAGCTGCGTGCCTCATCTGACCAGCATCCCTGTCTGTGGCCAGCAGGATGGCTCGGTCAGGTGAGGGCAGGAGGGCCTGGGACAGCGTGCTCCCGGCTTGCTAGTGTCGCCACAGGCTGCTTGGCACGGCGCCCTCTCCCCGCCCCACCCCGGGCCCCGGAGCCACGGCCCGGCCCCTCGCCCCAGTGCTGCTGCTGTGGTTTGCTTATTTTGACATACTCATCCCCGACATGTCAAGATGAAAGGCAGGAAATGGGCGGTTCCAGTTCCCACAGCAGAAGTGGTTGGACCACATTGCATCACGTCTCCAGGCTGGCCATGGGATCCTGGAGGCAGACCCGGCGCAGGCTGACCCCAGGCCCAGCTGGTCGACCGCACACGCTGGGCGCCGCGCCCCCGCGCCACGGGCCGCCCGCAGCCTGGCTTACTCCCACCACTGCCTGTGACTGGAGCCACCTCCTCAGAGGGCCACTCCCTCTGGGGCACCCACTGTCCCCAGGGGCCTGCCCCACTTCCTGCCGCCTCTCCCGGCTCTGCTGGCCATCCTGAGCCGTCCATGTGGAGCTTTCCCTGCGAACGGGAAGTGCCTCTAGATCTCCAGGGCAGAGGTTTGGAAATCCCCAAGATTCTGAAAAAAAGAAAAAATAGCAGACATGGACCCACCAGGACTCAAAGTGAAAAGAAGACAAAGACAAAGCTTCGCTGTTCCCCCTGAGGGGCTGTGGGCCCTTCCTGCTACCACCCCAGTCAGCTGGAGGATTCTTTTCTGTAAGACTTAAGTAAGCACCGCTCCCACCCACACTCAGGATGTTAAAACATTTGAAGAAAGATTTTTTCTGGACCAGAAATAGCCTTACAGGAACGATTCCACGCCTCTTCCTCCAGGTGTGTGCCATGTGGCGGGCCTGTGGGGACAAGGGGACTGTAAGGGTCCACCTCGTGGCTTGGGTGCAGTTACACCCAGCCCTCGTCCACAGGCCGCTGCAAGAGCATTTGTGCATTTCATTTCCTTGGGGAGGATTCTTTATAGCACTGTAAGGTGCTTAGTATCACCTTCAGATGCGTTCCCTGGGAAGCAGGCGATGTGAAAGTGCAGTAAAGCCAGCTTGAGCCGAGCCCCGACAGGGCGCCCCTTCTTGTTCAACAGAGGCCCCTAAAGACGGCGCTCAGCGACAATGATGTCCTTTTGTGCCTTTGTCTGGGGCAGCTTATTAAGGCAGAGACTCCGCCGTGTTGACAGGACAACCCCTCCCCGTGTGTTCCAGGAGAACATAATTGATGACAAAACCTTTGTTTGATGTCACCCCTGCCACATACAGACCCAATTAGCAGCAGTGAACTCCGGTGAATGCTGGGAACCTGGAAATCGCGTGTCCTACAGCTAATCAGCCCGTGGAATGGTGGCACGTCTCCCTGCTGTCAGGAGATGGGATCCGGCAGGGGGCGGGGTTCTCACAGAGCCAACATGTTCCACAGATTTCAGAGCCCACCCTTTGTGGGTGACTTACACAGCCTTCCGAATTAATAGTCAGAGACCAGCTTCTGTCTGCTCAAGGCCCTTGGGTTTGGGAGGTCAGAGATACTCAAAAGGAGTCATCTAGGTCTTAATTCACATAAAGACCCTCAGGCCCTTCCACATCTCCCTGCCTGCAAATCTGGATGGATTTAAGAAACCCTTTGTTTCTTGTGATCTGACCCTCTCCCAAGGACTAAGGCCTCATACATCCTGCCTGCAGAGAGCTGAAGCAAGCACATAATTTCAAGGCACAGAGGGATGCTCTGGCCAACCCCTATTTCACTTTAACTACTGTTGGCAGGCAGGCGCTCAGAGCATGTGCAAAGAGAACAAATATTAATGCAAAAGAGCAACACCAAGGGAAATCCTTGCCTAGTCTGTTATATTACAGGATGTTATTGTTATGGGATGAGGGTGATTGTTAATCATGGCGATGTGGATCGTAAGCTGGAAGAGGCATGCTAAGCTCCCCGCTCCTTGCTCCTAGTTCCTAGTCATAAGAGTCCTATTTGGAAATAACCTTGTGATTAGAGCTCAAATCGGCCAGCCTAGCAGCCATGCAGGAGGCTGACCCGGAGCTCATGGGAGGTCGCACTTTACCCAGAGTGGCGGTCTTGTTTCAGGTGCCGTCCCCCCCCTATGGTTTAGGTCACTCCTCCATCTACCCAAGATTGTGAAAGTGCAGTAAAGCCAGCTTGAGCCGAGCCCGACAGCGCCTTCTTGTTCAACAGAGGCCCCTAAAGACGGCGCTCAGCGACAATGATGTCCTTTTGTGCCTTTGTCTGGGGCAGCTTATTAAGGCAGAGACTCCGCCGTGTTGACAGGACAACCCCTCCCCGTGTGTTCCAGGAGAACATAATTGATGACAAAACCTTTGTTTGATGTCACCCCTGCCACATACAGACCCAATTAGCAGCAGTGAACTCCGGTGAATGCTGGGAACCTGGAAATCGCGTGTCCTACAGCTAATCAGCCCGTGGAATGGTGGCACGTCTCCCTGCTGTCAGGAGATGGGATCCGGCAGGGGGCGGGGTTCTCACAGAGCCAACATGTTCCACAGATTTCAGAGCCCACCCTTTGTGGGTGACTTACACAGCCTTCCGAATTAATAGTCAGAGACCAGCTTCTGTCTGCTCAAGGCCCTTGGGTTTGGGAGGTCAGAGATACTCAAAAGGAGTCATCTAGGTCTTAATTCACATAAAGACCCTCAGGCCCTTCCACATCTCCCTGCCTGCAAATCTGGATGGATTTAAGAAACCCTTTGTTTCTTGTGATCTGACCCTCTCCCAAGGACTAAGGCCTCATACATCCTGCCTGCAGAGAGCTGAAGCAAGCACATAATTTCAAGGCACAGAGGGATGCTCTGGCCAACCCCTATTTCACTTTAACTACTGTTGGCAGGCAGGCGCTCAGAGCATGTGCAAAGAGAACAAATATTAATGCAAAAGAGCAACACCAAGGGAAATCCTTGCCTAGTCTGTTATATTACAGGATGTTATTGTTATGGGATGAGGGTGATTGTTAATCATGGCGATGTGGATCGTAAGCTGGAAGAGGCATGCTAAGCTCCCCGCTCCTTGCTCCTAGTTCCTAGTCATAAGAGTCCTATTTGGAAATAACCTTGTGATTAGAGCTCAAATCGGCCAGCCTAGCAGCCATGCAGGAGGCTGACCCGGAGCTCATGGGGAGGTCGCACTTTACCCAGAGTGGCGGTCTTGTTTCAGGTGCCGTCCCCCACCTATGGTTTAGGTCACTCCTCCATCTACCCAAGATTGGTGGGAAAAGCGCTCCAGCTGGACCAAGTCAGCTGTCAGGGTAGGACCCAGGGCCGGCTGCAGATTTCGAGGTTTGCTGCTTTTTATTTGGCATGCGCGGTGCTTGGTTTGTCTCCCTGATGTGGGCTACTCTGGCCTCAGGCAGCAGAGGGAATTTGGAAGGAAGCCGGTGGAAGTCCCCAGAATCACAGCCCAGAGGCCTGGGGGGCAGTTGGGACTGTGGCCCGTAAGCACCAGAGGCCAATAATGGCTGCTTTAGGCAGAAAAGAAGTGTGTTAAATGGCAGTGGGATGGCCCAGGATTCCAGGGGGGCTGGGGCGAGCTTGGGAAAGCACAGGCCTGAGGGTTCAGCCACAGCCAGGCCCACAGGCAGAGTCACATCCAACCCCGGTGCGACCAGGACGCTGCGCCCCCTGCTGGGCATCTCCAGGCATTGAGGCCCCAGGCACCGCAGGGACTGGACCCGCCGTCTGTGGGCCCCAGACATGGGACCCCAGCCCTCGGCCACAGGGCTCCCTCCTGGCTCCTGCTGCCGTTCCGGCTCCTCACTCAAGTCCAGAGCTGCCCCATGGTGGTCAAGGCCAGCCACTTGCCTGTGCCCCTCCCTAAGGCCATAAACATCCATATGCCTGATTTCTGATGCTGGTTCTCCCACTTTTGTTGTCAATGGGCCTTCATGAAGATGGAAGGAGCATCTCCCGAGCTCAGGAATTTTCCTCCCCTATCCCAGAACCCCATCACCTTTGGTCCGAGCCTAGTATGCAACCTGGTGGATATCTGTGTCCTTCCCTTCTCCTTCTCAGACTGTTGCCATTTTTATTTTTTCTCCTTAGAAACTCCACTGGGAGAGAGGGTGGGGTGGGGGGCAGGGTCAGTGTGCCCTTGCTCTGTAGAAGCTTTAGGGGGCAGGGCGGAATCAGGCGGCCAAGGCAGAGGAGCGACCTGGTTCGGAAATGCTAAGCACCTGTGAGAGCTCGGCACGTGGAACAAAGCTTCAGCGAGGGTCTTGTTTCAGGTGCCGTCCCCACCTATGGTTTAGGTCACCTCCATCTACCCAAGATTGGTGGGAAAAGCGCTCCAGCTGGACCAAGTCAGCTGTCAGGGTAGGACCCAGGGCCGGCTGCAGATTTCGAGGTTTGCTGCTTTTTATTTGGCATGCGCGGTGCTTGGTTTGTCTCCCTGATGTGGGCTACTCTGGCCTCAGGCAGCAGAGGGAATTTGGAAGGAAGCCGGTGGAAGTCCCCAGAATCACAGCCCAGAGGCCTGGGGGGCAGTTGGGACTGTGGCCCGTAAGCACCAGAGGCCAATAATGGCTGCTTTAGGCAGAAAAGAAGTGTGTTAAATGGCAGTGGGATGGCCCAGGATTCCAGGGGGGCTGGGGCGAGCTTGGGAAAGCACAGGCCTGAGGGTTCAGCCACAGCCAGGCCCACAGGCAGAGTCACATCCAACCCCGGTGCGACCAGGACGCTGCGCCCCCTGCTGGGCATCTCCAGGCATTGAGGCCCCAGGCACCGCAGGGACTGGACCCGCCGTCTGTGGGCCCCAGACATGGGACCCCAGCCCTCGGCCACAGGGCTCCCTCCTGGCTCCTGCTGCCGTTCCGGCTCCTCACTCAAGTCCAGAGCTGCCCCATGGTGGTCAAGGCCAGCCACTTGCCTGTGCCCCTCCCTAAGGCCATAAACATCCATATGCCTGATTTCTGATGCTGGTTCTCCCACTTTTGTTGTCAATGGGCCTTCATGAAGATGGAAGGAGCATCTCCCGAGCTCAGGAATTTTCCTCCCCTATCCCAGAACCCCATCACCTTTGGTCCGAGCCTAGTATGCAACCTGGTGGATATCTGTGTCCTTCCCTTCTCCTTCTCAGACTGTTGCCATTTTTATTTTTTCTCCTTAGAAACTCCACTGGGAGAGAGGGTGGGGTGGGGGGCAGGGTCAGTGTGCCCTTGCTCTGTAGAAGCTTTAGGGGGCAGGGCGGAATCAGGCGGCCAAGGCAGAGGAGCGACCTGGTTCGGAAATGCTAAGCACCTGTGAGAGCTCGGCACGTGGAACAAAGCTTCAGCGAGGGTCTTCAGCTGGGGTCAGCAGTGCCTGTGCCCGTGGGGAGGAGGAGAAGCTTCTGAATAGGGAGACAGTCTCGCTGCAAGATGGAGCGCCGGGAGCCAGGAGAGTTCCTCCCCTGACCAGGTAGGAAGGAAACCGAGTGGGCTGGAGAACAGGGGGAGGGAGGCTTTGAAAGATTCTAACAAGAATCCCTGTTTATCTTCTCCCTGGCTTCTGCAGCCAGTCTGCAGTTGGGATAAATTCAGCACAGGAGGGAAAGGCAGCATTTCCTCCCCCTCTCTCCTCCCATTTTAGGTGAGAGGAGGAGGTGGCACGGGGGATAGTGAAAGATCTGGTGAGCTTACCAGCTGGTGCTGCAGGGCTGAGCAGAGCGGGTGTGCTCTGCGCCCCCACACAGAAGGGCCCGGGCAGGAAGGAGAGGTGCCCCCTTCTTCCGTCCCCTTCTCTTGAAATCAAGACACAGTCTCAGGATGGAGAGAGTAGGCACCCCCTGACCCAGTGTGGTCCAAGGGTCCTCAGAGCCAGCAGTCCCTAAACAGAGCCCCACCAACCAGGCCGGGCCAAGTCACTTCTGGTGGGGGCCGTGATTTTGGAGAATGGCCCGGCTTTCCATAGACCCAGGAGTAGTGCAGTCCTGTTCCTTGGGGGCAGTAATGAATACCCCAGTCCCCTCACCGAGCTGACCACCTGGTTACTGAGGGGTAGTTAAGGGGTGGCCTAAGGGTGGGAGCTGGAGAGATTCCAATGCTAGTGAAGGGGAGAGGGGACACACAGTGGCCAGGGCTCTGGATGGAGGGGTCACTGAGACTCTTGAACAACAAGGGCCACAGGAAGAGTGAAATGAGTGAGGAACAAAGGATTGGGGAAGGATGGTCAACGCGTGACCTTCTGGCCACTTAGATGCAGTCCTACCTCTCTGTAGCTTGGGGAAGAATCTAGAAATCTTTGTGTCCAGCTGTCCTAAGCCCTGTTTGAGCCTCTCGCAAGAGCCTGGGCCCCAACCACAGGCCCACAGGCCACTTGGGCTGCGTGCTGGCCATGGTGATGTTGGAGGGAACCCAGAGGCCAGCTCACTTTGCGGAGCGAAGTGACTCTTCCAGCTGTCTCTAGGGACCGACCGAAGCAGGATTTTATTTATTGTTTTTATTTCTTAAACGGTTTGCTTTAAAATGTGGTTCAAGGCCTTGTAGTTATGGAGACGAGGTACTCGGTCTCCACTTGGCTCATCTTGTGCCTTTTTAGAAACCGTACAAGGGCCTGCCACATCCGGTCTTGTTTTGAACTGCACTGTCTGTACTCTGAGAGCATTTAATGCTGGTTATTGCCCTGATGATAGAAGTCTAGCTATAATATTGGTTACTCTTGAAAAATGCTTGTCATTGGTCTTTCCTGTGAATTGAGCTATACATCTCTATCTAGATACTGCTTATCACCATAAGTAGTGGTCAGGTTGGCTTTGTTTTGCTTCACGTGTTTATGGCCAAGGTGAGAAACAAAATATTGCTGCTCACCATGAACAAATAAGGACTGGTCCTTTGGGCTCCTTATTAAGAAGTGCACTATTTG
Organism: Tragulus kanchil; assembly: GCA_022376925.1. Classification (NCBI taxonomy): domain Eukaryota; kingdom Metazoa; phylum Chordata; class Mammalia; order Artiodactyla; family Tragulidae; genus Tragulus; species Tragulus kanchil. The sequence continues at coordinate 272,701,451 of JAIOJX010000026.1, forward strand.
GTTATTACTGTGCCCTGACTGAGTGGGAGGGTCATTTTGAGTAGTTCCTGCTTAGGACCTGGAGGCCAGCATTGCCAAGGAGTCGTTGGCCACTGGGGAGTGTACAAGCCTAGAAGGGAGGAGGGTGAGAGCCGTGCATTGCTATGCTGTCTATAAAGACAAAGTGAGTACTACATGGTATGTTTATACACTTGTATGCAGATGTGTTAAGAGATAACTTTCTGGTGGTGGGATGCAGGTGAGTTTTTCTTCATGTTCCGTGATTTCCAGGTTTCTGCTTTGATAATAGCTTACTATTGAAATCAGAGGAAGGAGGCCACACATACTAGTTTGTGAAGAGAAGGCATACATTTTTATCTTCGACTAACATGCAGGAACTTTTTCTAGAATTATGCGTATAACTTGTATGTCCATCTTCCTGTCTATTCACCCATTTATCCACCTACATACCCATCCATCCATTCTTCTATCCTTCCATCTGTGTATTTGCACAGAAAGATATCTGGAATTATGTTGAGCAAATGTGTGTGATGGTTATTTCCGAGGGGTGAGATTTTAAATGCGTTTGTTTGTGTTCTTCATACTTACCTCTATTTGGAATTTGTAATAAGGCACATTTTTTAAAAAGGGCATCTTTCTTCTATTCCTGGGCTGAGCGCTGGTCATCAAGCCCAGGTGAGTGCTCTCTGTGGGCAAGGCCAAGCACAGCTCTGACTTCAGGCCCCTGCTCACCTGCTGAAGCCCTGGAGGGGCAGGTGTGCCACTCAGCAGGGAGGGAGCTGAGAGATCACACTTGGGCTCTATTTAAACCTACAGCCAGAGGCAGCCCAAGCCTCTGATGGGCGTTTTATGGCCAGCTGGCCTGGTCTGTAGCTGGGGCTTGCAGTTCATAGCTCCAGGGTGACCTTGACAAGCCCCTGGGTCTCTCCTCACCTAAGCGTCTGTCTCTCCTAGACCCTGAAACATTCCTGTAGGGACTCCTGTGGAGGAATCTCAAAGGGTCTCTGGGTTTGGAGGTATCAGAGTCAGGGATATATCTGTTGAATATATCTGTTTAGCTCCAGCAGGAGAGCCAGGTGGACACTCCTGGTATATGGATTTGCAGAGCATTTTTCTGAGTACTGGGGAGCCGAGCAGCAGCAGACACTTCTCACCTGGGGCGAGAGTGAGGGCCACAGCCACTTGGGAAAGCAGGCTGGTGTTTATTATCTAGTCGAGGGGAAGGTATACGGACACCGTGACCTGCTCCTAGGCGAATGCTCTGCTTCTGGAAATATATAAGGGCGATTGTTGGAGTGTTTTACGTAATATCCCCGAACTGGAAACAACCCACTGTTCATCAACATTTATAGCATACATGCCCTAAATAGACTGAGCTACATTTGTGCAAGGGAAGGCTACACATCTGTAAAGATGAACTGACTACAGCTCGCAACAATGACATAGATGTAACTCACAGACGTAAAGTTGAGTGAACAGAGCAAATTCAAAGAGAATATATCCAGCACTACCCATTAATGCAAAATTCAGGACCAAGCAAAACTAAGCCATCTTTTTAGGGATTGCATCTAAAGCAGTGAGCACATGAAAAAACCTCAAGAAAAATTAGTATAGAACTTGGGATAGGGTTATCCCAGGGGAAAGGGAAGAGACAGCATTGCCAGGTGCCCCAGAGTGGAGGGGCTCCTGGGGTGCCTTGCGGTGTTCCTCTTAAGTGCTGATGACAAGGATGTTTGCTTTATAATTATCCATGAAGCCAATCAATTACATCTCACGTGCCTCTTCGAATATATGTATTTTCAACAAAAACACTAGGAAGAAAAGCAAAATGTAGCAAAGGGATCTTTCAGCCTCCCTGTCTGGAAATGGTCTCTTCTTTTACCCAGAGGCCGCCTTTATTTTGAGAACTTGAAGCAGCATCTTTGTCCCAAGTCTCTGGCCAGGGTCAGAAATCAGTATGCTTTTTTGTACCGAGTTGTTCTTCGAGCCTAGCCTTGGATCAGATACTGGTGGGGGCTAGAGTGGGGAATGTGCTGTTTCCAAGAGGCCACATTAGAAATAACAGTGAAAACACCAGCCCAGGACCTACGACCTCCTGTGCCTGGGGGTTCCTGGGATGAGCTCTGTGAAGGCTTCCATGGTGCCTGTGGGCTTCTGCTGGTCCTGAGGATGGGCTGGGTGGAGACAGCAGTGGTTGTGGGGACCATGGGGTGTGGGAGAGGGTGTTGTGATGAAGGAAAGGATGTCATGAAAAGTACAGGAAGCTGTGGATCATTGGGGAGGAAGAGAAGCCTGCCTAACCGGGTGCTCAGGTCCCTGTGGATTGACAGGGGGCTCACGAGGGTCTGGACAACCAGGAAGATGAATTTCCCTCACATCCCCGCCTTATTGCTGGTCTAGGTCTCTCCATCAATCGATAATCTGCTGCCCCAGGCACAGTATAGTCTAAATGATCAGCAGAAAAGAATTGAACTAAGACATCTAGAAACTTTCAGAGAAAAATAGGTGAGTGAATATGAGAGAATTAACAAATAAAGGCAATGATATTCTTTGCCAAACTCCCTTAAGAAAAAAAATCCTCATCTGTCTCAGGAAACAGAGAGATCAAAAGTCCAGAGGAACTGGAAAAGAAAATGATACGTCTTTAGAAAGTTAGACCTAGAGTTACTCTACGGTTCAGCAATTTTATTTTTGGGTGTATACCCCAAAGAATTGAAAACAGAGACTCACATAGATATTTACACATGCATATCCATAGCAGCATTAGTCACAATAGTGAAAATGTGGAAGCAACCCAAGAGTCTATCTTGATGACTCAATAAACAAAGTGTGGTAGATACTTTCAAGGGAATAGAATTCAGCCTTGAAAAAGGAATGAAGTGCTGATACATGCTGTTAACGTGCATGAACCTTGATCATCTTATGTGAAGTGAAACAAGGCAGACACACAAAGAAAAATGCTGTCTGATTCCACTCATGTCACTGGTTTGTGGGTGCAGAGTTTCTGCTTGGCGTGATGGAAGTAGTCCTGGAAACAGAGAGTGGTGGGGGAATCCCGGTGGCTCAGTGGTCCAGTGCAGGATTTGTGGGTTTGATTCCTGGTCTGGGAAGATCCCACATGATTCACAGAGTAATTAAGCCTGTGCACCACAACTGCCGAGCCTGGACTCTAGAGCCCATGAGCCCCAGGGCCTGTTCTCTGCAACCAGAGAAGCCACCTCAATGAGAAGCCCCTGCAATGAAGAGTACCCCCTGCTCTCCATAACTTAAGAAAGACCACACAGCAATGATAACCCAGCTCAGCCATAAATTAAAAAAAAGTCTGGTGATGGTCATACAACCTTGTGAATGCTTTTAATGCCACTGAAATCTACACTTATGTATATCTTAGCATGCGCTTGAAAAAAAAGTCTACCCAGTCTGTTGTGAATTGTGTCCTCCCAGATTCATATGTGGCTATCCTAGCTAGCCATGTGATGGTGTTAGTAGGTGGGGCCTTTGGGAAGTTAATAGGTCACGAGGATGAAAGTTTCCTGAATCAGACTCAAGCGCTTACAGGATGAGACAAGAAAGCTTGCTTCCTCTCTCTGCTGTTAGCTGCGTCAGGGCAGAAGGAGGCAGCCATCTGTCAACCCGGAAGCAGGCCCGCCCCAGACACTGATCTACTGGCGCCTTGGCCTTGGCCTTCCAGCCTCCGGAACTGTGAGAAGTGAGCGTGTGCTGCTCGATTTGCCCCGTCTGTGGTAATTTGTATTTGCAACCTCGATTGGCTCCAGTAGGCTCAGAAAATTGCTCCTGCGAGCTGAGATAGAGGAGAGAGACCAGGGCTGTGGAGTCCTTTCTGAACAAGAGCAAAGACAGAAAACGAGGTGAGCTTCCCTCACTGAAGACTGAAGAAGGAGAAGAAATCACGGGTTTCTGGAGCCCCTCCTGGAGCCCCATCAACATCAGAGATAACCCGAATGACCAATGACCGGTAGACTCGGCTGTGCCGGCTCTCTCCCCCTGCACTCATGCCTAAACAAAGGCTGATCCCACCACCCGCCCAGGAGCCATCCCTTGGAAAAGTACCTTTTAGAATTCTTCTCCACCCTGGGAAGCTATTTGAAAAAGAACTGAATTGAAAGATGCTGCAGCATGTTTACATATACACAATGGAAATTTTGCTTCTCAAACAGCTTAAGCAGAAAACCTCACATCCCCATGGCAACCAGATTCCACGGTGATCACGCGTCTCTACCGGGTCACCCACCTGTTTGTAGGCCTCAGCTCTGCAGCCCCTCCTGTCAGACACATGGGGCCCAGATGGTACCATGCGCTGTGGTAGTTCTGTACCTCCAGGGCTGCTGCGGAGGGCTGCTGTCCCTAGTCTGCAAGGGACATTTCTGGAGACCCACCTAATGTGGGGCTGGCGATCAGCTCTTCCCGAAAGTCACTAGGAGGCAGAGGACTCTGGGGCAAGCTGTTGCCCTGTGGAAACGCAAGGTCCCTGCGAACTGCTCAGGGTTTGGAGCGCTGGGATGCGCTGGGGGTTGTGCCGCTGACCAGAAAGTCAGCCCCTTGGTAATCCCAGGAAGGGCAAGTCCCACATTCAGTAAAGACTCGGATGATAATTAGTTCCTCAGTGCTTGAACACAAATCATGACCCTTTATAGAGTCTCCATGTCATCTTGCCTTTGTCTTTCAGAACCAGTACTTATTTCAAATGTATGTTCTCAGTACCATTTTCAAATAGCATTTCAGCATGGCTGACCTATGATAAGGCCACCTTTCCCGGCAATCACCCTCCCCCGCTGACACAAGGAAAGCTATGCAGGGGGTTGTGGGTAGAAATGAAAGCCTGCAATTTTGATGGTTTCAGGGTCCTCAGCCCCTGAGTGGCCAGCATTCCCCTCATGTCTCAGTTTTTATAATCAGCAAGTTTTGGTTTAGGATTCCAGACCTGAAGTCTCTTTTCCCACATTGCAAGAAACCCCAGGGCCCTCTGAGAGCTGACTTGGTATGTTTACCCTTTGGATTATATCTGATTGGGTCAGGCTTCCAGGATAATAAGGAAGACATACATGGAAGAAGCAACTGTCCATGTTGTTGTCAGGTCACAGGGATTTTTTGCCCCATTTACTATTTTCCTTACCTTTGAGCACGCACTAAGTGGGGGAGGGGTAGCCGTATTCTTTTTTCTTTTCTTCCAGTTCTATCTGGGGTGCTGCCTCCTGGGCTACAGTCTTCATTTTGTCCCAAATAGAACTTAACTCGCAACTCTCATGTTGTTCATCTTTTTTAAAAAATTTGTTTATTTGTTTTTGGCCATTCTGGGTTTTCACTGCTGCCACAGGTTCTCCTCTAGTTTCAGGGAGTAGAGGCTACTCTCTAGTTGAGGTGAGCAGGTTTCTTGTTGCAGTGACTTGTCTTGTGGAGCTCGGGCTCTAGGACTCACAGGCTTCAGAAGTTGTGGCACACGAGCTCTCTAGTTGTGCCTCCGAGGCTCTAGAGCACAGGCTCCATAGTTGTGGCTCACAGGCTTAACTGCTCCGCAGAACATGGGATCTTTCCAGATCAGAGATCGAACTCATGTCTCCTGCTTTGGCAGGCGAACTCTTACCACTGAGCTACCAAGGAAGCCCTACCCCAGTATTCTTGCTTGAACAGTTCCATGGACAGAGGAGCCTGGTGGACTACAGTCCTTGGAGGTCACAAAGAGTCGGACATGAATGGACAGAGGTAGCTGTGCTTGAACACAAATCATGACCCTTTATAGAGTCTCCATGTCATCTTGCCTTTGTCTTTCAGAACCAGTACTTATTTCAAATGTATGTTCTCAGTACCATTTTCAAATAGCATTTCAGCATGGCTGACCTATGATAAGGCCACCTTTCCCGGCAATCACCCTCCCCCGCTGACACAAGGAAAGCTATGCAGGGGGTTGTGGGTAGAAATGAAAGCCTGCAATTTTGATGGTTTCAGGGTCCTCAGCCCCTGAGTGGCCAGCATTCCCCTCATGTCTCAGTTTTTATAATCAGCAAGTTTTGGTTTAGGATTCCAGACCTGAAGTCTCTTTTCCCACATTGCAAGAAACCCCAGGGCCCTCTGAGAGCTGACTTGGTATGTTTACCCTTTGGATTATATCTGATTGGGTCAGGCTTCCAGGATAATAAGGAAGACATACATGGAAGAAGCAACTGTCCATGTTGTTGTCAGGTCACAGGGATTTTTTGCCCCATTTACTATTTTCCTTACCTTTGAGCACGCACTAAGTGGGGGAGGGGTAGCCGTATTCTTTTTTCTTTTCTTCCAGTTCTATCTGGGGTGCTGCCTCCTGGGCTACAGTCTTCATTTTGTCCCAAATAGAACTTAACTCGCAACTCTCATGTTGTTCATCTTTTTTAAAAAATTTGTTTATTTGTTTTTGGCCATTCTGGGTTTTCACTGCTGCCACAGGTTCTCCTCTAGTTTCAGGGAGTAGAGGCTACTCTCTAGTTGAGGTGAGCAGGTTTCTTGTTGCAGTGACTTGTCTTGTGGAGCTCGGGCTCTAGGACTCACAGGCTTCAGAAGTTGTGGCACACGAGCTCTCTAGTTGTGCCTCCGAGGCTCTAGAGCACAGGCTCCATAGTTGTGGCTCACAGGCTTAACTGCTCCGCAGAACATGGGATCTTTCCAGATCAGAGATCGAACTCATGTCTCCTGCTTTGGCAGGCGAACTCTTTACCACTGAGCTACCAAGGAAGCCCTACCCCAGTATTCTTGCTTGAACAGTTCCATGGACAGAGGAGCCTGGTGGACTACAGTCCTTGGAGGTCACAAAGAGTCGGACATGAATGAGTGACTAACACACACACATGCACAGGCTAAAGCTGGGCTGGGCTCGTCCTATGCTGGGCCTTCCCTGAGGCTTCTCAACACCCATTCTAAAGGCAGGCACTTGGCAGCTATTCTTTGTGCAATGTTCCTAGTTCTTCCTTGGAGTGACCTTCCACCAAACCCTTTGCTTCCCCGGGCACAGAGTTGGAAAAAGAAGAAAGAATAATGGTTCATGGGGTGTAGGAAAGGGGAAAAAAAAACCTTTGGCACAACCCATATTCAGCTCAGTTGACATGGAATGGTATGGATTTTGCAGAATAAGAATCTGAAAAAAAATGTGTGAGTGAGTCACTTTTCTGTATTAACAAACTACTATATATAAAATAGATAACCAACAAGGACCTGCTGTATAGCATGAGGAACTATACTGAATACTTGGTAACCTATAAGGGAAAAGGATCTGATTTTGCAGAATGGAAAGCGTTCGGCTTTCCTCTGTAGACAGCTATTGAAAGGGAGCTAGCAGCAAGACAAAGAAGAAAGCGTGGAGGGGAGAGAGAAGTGGGAGGAGAGAGGACGAGAGAGGCTCCATGTTTCCAGGAACCCAGGCCTCCGCCTCGCCCAGTTTAGGCTGCTTTTCCTCTCCTCCCCCTCGCTCCCTCCCTTGCTCTGTCTTGACGTGATAAAGCGACTTCCCTGTGGCAGCTCTATTTTATCTTGTTACACCCAGCCAGAGCTATAAGAATTCAAGTTTGTCTTCACAGATGTTTCCTTTTAATAACTGTAATTATTATTAATGGTGATTAATTTTGAATGAGGACATATCATGGAACGCCCTGGCAGAAATGCTCACTGGTAATTGGAATAACCGTGATTTTGTGAGGCCATTGTCCTTTTGGCTTGGCCACCTGTTTCACAGACAATGCATGGGGTCTTGGAATTCTCTGATAATGTGTTCATTTCTCCTCCTAGATCTGGGACAAAATCAGGGTGTTTCCAGGGTGGAAACTGTGGGGAAGTGAGCTGCTCCCATTGATTGCTCCTCCCACCTCTGAGGAGGCTGTGAGGGACCAGGTGGGGAGCTGATTTTATCTTTCAGCAGTGCCACCAGGAAGAGGAATTGTTTCCTGGTGAGCACTCACCGAGGCTCATTCTGCACAAAGCATGGTGCCAAATCAAGTAGCTTTAGGAATCTGGAGCCAGAGGTGTCCTGGTTCCTCCTGCTCAGATAACGTTGCCTGATTTGCAGGTGTCAGGCCAGCAGATGCCAGTAAATTCTCCCTCACTAGACCTGTAGAAAGAAAGGAAGTCTGTGGCTAAGTCTTGTCTGACTCTGCAACCCCATGGATTACAGCCCGCTAAGTTCCTCTGTCCATTCTCCAGGCAAGAACACTGGAGTGGGTTGCCATGTCCTTCTCCAAGGGATCCTCCTGACCCAGAGACTGAATCCAGGTCTCCTGGGCCTCCTACACTGTAGGTGGATTCTTTACTACTGAGTCACTAGAGAAAGCTCAGATGGTAAAGAATCTGTCTGCAGTACAGGAGACCTCAACTCCTGCATGGGAAGATCCCCTGGAGAAGGAATTGCAATTCACTCCAGTATTCTTGCCTGGAGAATTCTATGAACAGAGGAGTTCTGTAGAAATCGTTCATAATGTGCAAGCCCCTCCTCACCTGCAGCCAGCCCAGCCCAATGGTGCTGATGGTGGGTAAGGACTCTCCCTGGTGAGGAAGCCTGGTGTCAACTCCCTCACCAGTAGCTTTAGGATGTCTGGGCTATATGTTATGAGCCTAATAGGTCTGTAGTTTCCTCCAATCATTCATGACTACCTAAATCAGTGCTTTGAAAACTGATGTGAAGGGAAAGAATGTTCTTAGAGAAGTTAATAAGTTTGTACAAAAATACTCCCCATGCACAAGTTGCCAGCTTGCTTGATCTCATTCTGTTTCGGCCTTTTGTTTTTGGTATATCAAGAATATTTACTTGGCTGTGCCAGGTCTTACTTATGTGGGACTTTTTTAAGTTGTGGCATGTGAACTCTTAGTTGCTGCATGTGGGATCTAGTGGCGTGACCAGGGATTGAAGCCAGATCCTCTGCATTGGGAGCACAGAGTCTTAGCCACTGGACTTCACACCAGAAAAGTCTCAATTTTTTTTTTTTCGTAATGCAAAAATTTTCAGACTCATTATGCTAACATGAATGCAATCTTAATATAGGTGGCATTGACGCTTGAACAGGTGATCCTAGAACAATGCAGAGATTTGGGCCATCGACCTTTTGCAGAGTCACAAATTTGACCGTAATTCACAGGTGGCTACAGTTCCTCCATTTTCATGGTTCTGTTTCTGTGGCTTCAACCAACCATGAATCCTGTAGTGCATATTTATTGGGACAAAAAAGTATAAATGGAGCTGTGCCATCCAAACCCCTGTTGTTTGAAGGTCAACTGTATAGTTTTCAGCTAGAACCCTTTGCTCTTGAAATAACTGTTGAGATCTTCAGTGTATTGTCAGACTGCCTGTTAATAAAGTAAAATGAAGGCAGTGAGCAGAACACTGTAGTAGCCAAGTGGTGTTGCAGGAGGTGGACGTCGGAGGGGAGCTATGCAGGGCTTGGGGGGCCTGGGCTCAAGTGTTTAAGATGTATCTTTCAAGGTGGGGGAATCTAGCCCTGGAGGAGGAAATGGCTACCCAGTCCAGGATTCTTGCCTGGAAAATCCCATGGACAGAGGAGCCTGGTGGGCTACCGTCCATAGGGTTGCAAAGAGTTGTGTCCACAGCTGGGCATGTGATGGATGGAGTCACGATGAGGAAACAGAGCTGCTTAAGACTGGTGAACACAGGAAGAGTCTTGAGGGATAGGCTGCGGTTTGATAAGCAAGTTGTTTGCCCAGGTGAGGAATCCCATTGTCTCAGGTTAAGTGATCTGCGGGAATTTTCTGAAACAAAGTCTTACCTTCCTTGGGCAAAGGTCCCCTGAAGCAAAGAGTTTAGTAATGTTGACAGAAGTGGTTTCAGCTCTCAGGCCTCCTAGTTGTGCAAGTTGGTGAAGGTGGTTGTAGTTCTCAGAACAATTCATATTTCTTACATTTTGTGGAATGTTAGTCTCATCAAATGCAGTCTGGGAAATGTGGAATCCTTCCTGAAGTGATTTAACATGCTTCCTGTTAGAACCCATCTTCTTCTTCTGACTTAATATCTAAGTTAGGTTAAGCGATGGGATTTTGAATGTAAGTTGACTAAGAGAAGTATTGAGGACAGCATCAGATTTAGGTTACAAATAGGAGGAGAGACTCTCAAGGGAAGCACATGGGGCCCACTCTGTGTACTATACTTTCTTGTTTTCTGTATTCTGGATGTTTGGGCATTTGAGGCCTTCTTCCTGGAGGGATCACCCCTCCAGGGGTGGCTAACTCCTAGATATTGCAAAATAGTCTGCTGCTAAGTCACGTGTGACTCTTTTGCGACCCCCTAAACTGTAGCCCTCCAGGCTCCTCTGTCGGTGGGATTTCCCAGGCAAGGATACTGGAGTGGGTTGCCCTTTCCTTCTTCAGGGGATTTTCCTGACCCAGGATAGAACCCATGTCTGCTGCTTGGCAGGTGGATTCTTTACCACTGAGCCAGCTCTTGAAATAACTGTTGAGATCTTCAGGAGCGATGCCTGTTAATAAAGTAAAATGAAGGCAGTGAGCAGAACACTGTAGTAGCCAAGTGGTGTTGCAGGAGGTGGACGTCGGAGGGGAGCTATGCAGGGCTTGGGGGGCCTGGGCTCAAGTGTTTAAGATGTATCTTTCAAGGTGGGGGAATCTAGCCCTGGAGGAGGAAATGGCTACCCAGTCCAGGATTCTTGCCTGGAAAATCCCATGGACAGAGGAGCCTGGTGGGCTACCGTCCATAGGGTTGCAAAGAGTTGTGTCCACAGCTGGGCATGTGATGGATGGAGTCACGATGAGGAAACAGAGCTGCTTAAGACTGGTGAACACAGGAAGAGTCTTGAGGGATAGGCTGCGGTTTGATAAGCAAGTTGTTTGCCCAGGTGAGGAATCCCATTGTCTCAGGTTAAGTGATCTGCGGGAATTTTCTGAAACAAAGTCTTACCTTCCTTGGGCAAAGGTCCCCTGAAGCAAAGAGTTTAGTAATGTTGACAGAAGTGGTTTCAGCTCTCAGGCCTCCTAGTTGTGCAAGTTGGTGAAGGTGGTTGTAGTTCTCAGAACAATTCATATTTCTTACATTTTGTGGAATGTTAGTCTCATCAAATGCAGTCTGGGAAATGTGGAATCCTTCCTGAAGTGATTTAACATGCTTCCTGTTAGAACCCATCTTCTTCTTCTGACTTAATATCTAAGTTAGGTTAAGCGATGGGATTTTGAATGTAAGTTGACTAAGAGAAGTATTGAGGACAGCATCAGATTTAGGTTACAAATAGGAGGAGAGACTCTCAAGGGAAGCACATGGGGCCCACTCTGTGTACTATACTTTCTTGTTTTCTGTATTCTGGATGTTTGGGCATTTGAGGCCTTCTTCCTGGAGGGATCACCCCTCCAGGGGTGGCTAACTCCTAGATATTGCAAAATAGTCTGCTGCTAAGTCACGTGTGACTCTTTTGCGACCCCCTAAACTGTAGCCCTCCAGGCTCCTCTGTCGGTGGGATTTCCCAGGCAAGGATACTGGAGTGGGTTGCCCTTTCCTTCTTCAGGGGATTTTCCTGACCCAGGGATAGAACCCATGTCTGCTGCTTGGCAGGTGGATTCTTTACCACTGAGCCAGCAGGGAAGCAGGATGCAAAAGAGGATAAGATGGTTAGATAGCATCACTGACTCAGTAGGCATTTGAGCAAATTGCCAGAGACAGTGGAGGACGGAAGAGCTTGGTGTGCTACACTCCATGGGATAACAAAGAATTGGACACGACTTAGCAATTATAGAGATGAACAATTATAGAGATTGAAAAGGGCTCTTATGCAAGTGTGGGTCTGATGTACAAACCAACCAGTCCAGAGCCCATATCCCCAACTGTCTCCTTTATTCAACTCTCACAGACCAAGCCCAGCTACCCCTGGCCTTAAGTCACCTCAGTGTCAGGTCCTGGACAACTAGGGACTGACTGTTTCTTTAGTTCAGAGCCCTTCAAAATTATTCACATTATCCAGTCTAGACTGACTCAGGGAACCCACCCTGCATTGTCCACTCCTTCCCTATCAAGGCTCTAGGCCGTGCTCTGCCCTTTTCCCTTGTGTTCCTGGTCCATGCCCCTGTGGCCCTGCATCTCTCCCATTTGGAGGGATCATCGTTTCCATGTCTGTGTGTCCAATATCTGATTAAAACAAATGATGAACCCATTTTAACATACCAGCAGGAAATGCAACAGTCTGTACATCAGGGACACATTAGAATCACTCAAGGAGGGCTTCCCTGGTGGTCCAGTGGGTAAAGAGTCTGCCTGGCTGTGCAGGGGGCACCAGTTCGATCCCTGGCCGGGGAAGATCCCACATGCCACGGAGCGACTGGACCGGTGTGTCCAATTACGAGCCAGTGCCCTGGAGCGCATGTGCCCAGAGCCGGTGCTCTGCAATGAGAGAGGCCACTGCAATGAGAGGCCCACTCAGGCCAAAGAATAAAGATGGATGAAAATAAATAAATAAAAAACCAATACAAAGGCAAAAAAGCCCCCAAAACAAAAACCTAAATCACCCAAGGAGCCGTCTGCCCAGTGTTTGCGCACAGAACTTTGATTTAATTGGCCTGCCGTAGGGCCTCCGGTGACTCTAATGTGTAGCCAGGGCTGAGGAACACTCAGCCAGTTGTTCTCAAAGTGTGATCCAAGAAACAGCAGCATCGGTAATACCTGGGGGCTTGTTAGAAATGCAGATTTGAGGGCCTCACCCAGATCTCCTAACTCAGAGTCTCTGGCAATAAGGCCTTTATCAAGATCTCCAGATGACTCTGAAAGAGGCTAACGTTTGAAAACCATTGAGCTAGGCTACAGCAGAGCAGAGAAGCAGGCCACCTGTGGGTTGAGGGCCTGGAGCCTTTACATTTATGGCCAGGTTTAGTGCCATCTCCTGATGCTGAGCAACAGCTTCTTCTCTTCCTAGAATCTTGGTGTGGTGCAACCCATGAATCCTGGTATGTTGTATTCCTATTTTTGTCTCAAGGTATTTTTTCACTTGTCATTTGATTTCCCCTTTGAAGCATTGATTGTTCAGTCAGCAGCATGTTGTTAAGTCTCCACACATTTGTGAATTTTCCAGTTTTCTTCTAATTGATTTCTAGTTTTATACCATTGTTGTCAGAAAAGATGCTTGATATGATTTCAGTCTTCTTGACCTTATTGACTTGTTCTGTGGATTAACATATGATCTATCCTGGAGACTGTTTCATGTGTGCTTGAGAAGAATTTGCATTCTGTTGCTTTTGGGTGGAATGTTCCATACATGTCTGTTAAGTCAGTCTAGCCCATGTTTCCTTATTGATTTTATCCGGAGTCTCTCCATGGACGAATTAAAGTTCCTCCTTTTATTGTATTCTTATTCCCCCTCTGGGTGTGTTGATACTTGCTTTATATATTTAGGTGTTCAGATTAGGCACATAAATATTTATATATAAATTCTTGTTAGACTGACCCTTTTACTGTTACGTAATGGGGTTTTTTTGTCTCTTATTATAGTCTATGTCTTAAAGTTTATTTTGTATGATAAAAGTCCAGCTATCCCAGCTTTCTTTTGGCTTCCATTTGCATGGAATGTCTTTTTCCATCCCCTCACCTTCAGCCCTTCTGAAGGAGCTCTGCCCAGTGTTTGCGCACAGAACTTTGATTTAATTGGCCTGCCGGGGGCCTCCGGTGACTCTAATGTGTAGCCAGGGCTGAGGAACACTCAGCCAGTTGTTCTCAAAGTGTGATCCAAGAAACAGCAGCATCGGTAATACCTGGGGGCTTGTTAGAAATGCAGATTTGAGGGCCTCACCCAGATCTCCTAACTCAGAGTCTCTGGCAATAAGGCCTTTATCAAGATCTCCAGATGACTCTGAAAGAGGCTAACGTTTGAAAACCATTGAGCTAGGCTACAGCAGAGCAGAGAAGCAGGCCACCTGTGGGTTGAGGGCCTGGAGCCTTTACATTTATGGCCAGGTTTAGTGCCATCTCCTGATGCTGAGCAACAGCTTCTTCTCTTCCTAGAATCTTGGTGTGGTGCAACCCATGAATCCTGGTATGTTGTATTCCTATTTTTGTCTCAAGGTATTTTTTCACTTGTCATTTGATTTCCCCTTTGAAGCATTGATTGTTCAGTCAGCAGCATGTTGTTAAGTCTCCACACATTTGTGAATTTTCCAGTTTTCTTCTAATTGATTTCTAGTTTTATACCATTGTTGTCAGAAAAGATGCTTGATATGATTTCAGTCTTCTTGACCTTATTGACTTGTTCTGTGGATTAACATATGATCTATCCTGGAGACTGTTTCATGTGTGCTTGAGAAGAATTTGCATTCTGTTGCTTTTGGGTGGAATGTTCCATACATGTCTGTTAAGTCAGTCTAGCCCATGTTTCCTTATTGATTTTATCCGGAGTCTCTCCATGGACGAATTAAAGTTCCTCCTTTTATTGTATTCTTATTCCCCCTCTGGGTGTGTTGATACTTGCTTTATATATTTAGGTGTTCAGATTAGGCACATAAATATTTATATATAAATTCTTGTTAGACTGACCCTTTTACTGTTACGTAATGGGGTTTTTTTGTCTCTTATTATAGTCTATGTCTTAAAGTTTATTTTGTATGATAAAAGTCCAGCTATCCCAGCTTTCTTTTGGCTTCCATTTGCATGGAATGTCTTTTTCCATCCCCTCACCTTCAGCCCTTCTGAAGGGAGTCACTGGTAGGCAGCATGTAGATGGGGCTTATATTTTTTACCCACTTGGCTACTTCATGTCTGTTGATTTGGAAAGGTTAGTCCATTTACATTTAAACTAATTATTGATAACTATGATCCTTATTGCCATTTTGATATTAGTAATTGCTTTCTGGCTGTTTTGTAGTTCCTGTTCCTTTCTTCTGCTCTAGCTCTCTTCCTTTGTGACTTGATGTTTTTCAGCAGTGGTATGCTTAGATTCCTTTCTCTTTCTTTTTTGTGTATTTACGGTAGGTTTTTGCTCTATAGTTACCGTGAAGCTTACATAAAACAGCTTATATTTTTAGCAGTCTATTTTAAGAGGATAACAAGTTTGAGTGCATTCTAAAGCTCTACATTTTTACTCCCTCCACCTCCACGCTTTATGTTTTGGATGTCACCGTGTTCCTAGAATCTTGGGACAGAACTGGCACTGATGTAGTTGAACTTGACCTTCGTATGCATATTATCATCTCTTTCTCATATAGTTTGGATACAATTTTTAAAATCTTGAGCAAGTTATTCCTCAAATTTTACAAGATTTCTTTGGTAAAAATAAAAACTGTCGGGGCTTCCCTGGTAGCTCAGGGGTAAAGAGTTCACCTGCCAATACAGGAGACACAGGTTCAGTCCCTGATCCAGGAAGATCCCACATGCCGCGGAGCAACAAAGCTTGTGAGCCACAACTATAGAGCCTGTGCTCTAGAGCCTCGGAGCCACAACTACGGAGCCCATGTGCTGCAACTACTGAAGCCCATGTGCCCTAGAGCCCGAGTTCTACAACGAGAGAAGTCACCACAACAAGAAGCCTGCTCACCTCAACTAGAGAGTAGCCCCTACTCCCTGCAACTAGAGAAGAGCCTGTGGCAGCAGAGAAAACCCAGAATAGCCAAAAATAAATAAATAAAAATAATTGTTTAAAATAAAATAAAAACTGTCTTAGGATAACGTTTATTCCTGTGGAGAGCCATCCAGATAGCTGGCCAGGCCTTGATTTTTTGCAGACAAGCCCCAGCCTGTGCCTGCATTTTACCCATAGACACATCAGAGGAGACTCATTGGTTGGAAATCAACATAATGAAAACTAAAAGATTTTTAGGTTTTTCTCAAACACTCCAAGTTTACGAAATTTTATCCCTGGACAGGCCCTCTTGCTAGTTTTCTTCAGTGAGTCATTTTAAGCTCTAAACATTACCTCCTCTGCTTTCTGAGTTACCACAGTGACACAGGAAGTTAGGCAGTTATGTTTCAGAACTAGAAACGCATCTAGCTTCACATGCTGATGTTACCTGCTACAATTAATCATGACTGTATCCGAACAACAATAACCCCCCTAACACTTCCAGAGCTCCAAAAACCAGGTCAGCAACATACTTACACTTCTTGCTGTTTCATGCTATCCTGTGGAATAACGGAAAACATTTACATTGTGAGTTAAAGCATTTCTATTTTAAGAGGATAACAAGTTTGAGTGCATTCTAAAGCTCTACATTTTTACTCCCTCCACCTCCACGCTTTATGTTTTGGATGTCACCGTGTTCCTAGAATCTTGGGACAGAACTGGCACTGATGTAGTTGAACTTGACCTTCGTATGCATATTATCATCTCTTTCTCATATAGTTTGGATACAATTTTTAAAATCTTGAGCAAGTTATTCCTCAAATTTTACAAGATTTCTTTGGTAAAAATAAAAACTGTCGGGGCTTCCCTGGTAGCTCAGGGGTAAAGAGTTCACCTGCCAATACAGGAGACACAGGTTCAGTCCCTGATCCAGGAAGATCCCACATGCCGCGGAGCAACAAAGCTTGTGAGCCACAACTATAGAGCCTGTGCTCTAGAGCCTCGGAGCCATGTGCCACGACTACTGAAGCCCATTTGCCCTAGAGCCCGAGATCTACAACGAGAGAAGTCACCACAACAAGAAGCCTGCTCACCTCAACTAGAGAGTAGCCCCCACTCCCTGCAACTAGAGAAGAGCCTGTGGCAGCAGAGAAAACCCAGAATAGCCAAAAATAAATAAATAAAAATAATTGTTTAAAATAAAATAAAAACTGTCTTAGGATAACGTTTATTCCTGTGGAGAGCCATCCAGATAGCTGGCCAGGCCTTGATTTTTTGCAGACAAGCCCCAGCCTGTGCCTGCATTTTACCCATAGACACATCAGAGGAGACTCATTGGTTGGAAATCAACATAATGAAAACTAAAAGATTTTTAGGTTTTTCTCAAACACTCCAAGTTTACGAAATTTTATCCCTGGACAGGCCCTCTTGCTAGTTTTCTTCAGTGAGTCATTTTAAGCTCTAAACATTACCTCCTCTGCTTTCTGAGTTACCACAGTGACACAGGAAGTTAGGCAGTTATGTTTCAGAACTAGAAACGCATCTAGCTTCACATGCTGATGTTACCTGCTACAATTAATCATGACTGTATCCGAACAACAATAACCCCCCTAACACTTCCAGAGCTCCAAAAACCAGGTCAGCAACATACTTACACTTCTTGCTGTTTCATGCTATCCTGTGGAATAACGGAAAACATTTACATTGTGAAATATGCAATTACTGACTGTATTAAAATATCATCACTTCAGCAGAGAACAAAACCCTCATAAATCAGGGGCTTCCTTACACTGCGTGTGGATGAATGAATCGTAATTTTTAGCTTAGCTCTTTCTTGAGTTTTGGTTTCAACACATGAAATATCAAGAGACGTGAGATGTCTGTGTTACATGGAGGACTAGTGAAATAACTTGACTTTATAAGTTATTTAAGTATTTGCTGAGAGACCCTAATGACTTTGAAAAGGTGGAAGAATGTGTGGAAACCAAACAATGGTTGGTCTATAATAATGTTATTAATACACTGGTTATTAATAAAATTGCTAATTGGTCTTAAATAGGATTCGGTGTATTGGTTACAGCCTAAGTCCTTGACTATACAAAACCTAGAGAAGAAAACTTCCGTTCTTTTGACTATCTGGGACACGTGAGAGCTACCACAGTCTGTTTAGATAAATGGTGAGACTCGGCTGTCGGGTTGAGACCATATCTTTTTCCAGACAGACCACCAACTGTGCGTGGAATTGTCCAAAATGAGCCAAGTGCCTTCGGCTGTTGTGCACTGATACCATCATCACTGCGCCTCATGGGATGCAGGGAAATGAAGGCCTGATGGCTCCACGGCAGAGGATGCATGACAGGGCCCCTTCCTGCTCCGTCGCCCTTTTCCAGAGAGCACAACCTCACCATGGGGACAGGGGACAGGCAGCTAGTGCCAAGGCCCTTAGGAAGTAAGACAGGGAGCAGAGGGACAGGATTCAAGTTGCTCTAGACCACGGTGACCTAGCAGGTTCCTGGAGAACTGGAGCTGACCTTGTCCCCAGGCTAGCACGGTGCCTGGCCCTTGGGGAGGGAGCAGGCAGGAACTGGGTGTGGAATAAGGGCAGAGATACCAGAGGATGCAAGTCTGGGCTTTGCTCGTCAAGACAATGCTACAATTAATCATGACTGTATCCGAACAACAATAACCCCCCTAACACTTCCAGAGCTCCAAAAACCAGGTCAGCAACATACTTACACTTCTTGCTGTTTCATGCTATCCTGTGGAATAACGGAAAACATTTACATTGTGAAATATGCAATTACTGACTGTATTAAAATATCATCACTTCAGCAGAGAACAAAACCCTCATAAATCAGGGGCTTCCTTACACTGCGTGTGGATGAATGAATCGTAATTTTTAGCTTAGCTCTTTCTTGAGTTTTGGTTTCAACACATGAAATATCAAGAGACGTGAGATGTCTGTGTTACATGGAGGACTAGTGAAATAACTTGACTTTATAAGTTATTTAAGTATTTGCTGAGAGACCCTAATGACTTTGAAAAGGTGGAAGAATGTGTGGAAACCAAACAATGGTTGGTCTATAATAATGTTATTAATACACTGGTTATTAATAAAATTGCTAATTGGTCTTAAATAGGATTCGGTGTATTGGTTACAGCCTAAGTCCTTGACTATACAAAACCTAGAGAAGAAAACTTCCGTTCTTTTGACTATCTGGGACACGTGAGAGCTACCACAGTCTGTTTAGATAAATGGTGAGACTCGGCGCTGTCGGGTTGAGACCATATCTTTTTCCAGAAAGACCACCAACTGTGCGTGGAATTGTCCAAAATGAGCCAAGTGCCTTCGGCTGTTGTGCACTGATACCATCATCACTGCGCCTCATGGGATGCAGGGAAATGAAGGCCTGATGGCTCCACGGCAGAGGATGCATGACAGGGCCCCTTCCTGCTCCGTCGCCCTTTTCCAGAGAGCACAACCCTCACCATGGGGACAGGGGACAGGCAGCTAGTGCCAAGGCCCTTAGGAAGTAAGACAGGGAGCAGAGGGACAGGATTCAAGTTGCTCTAGACCACGGTGACCTAGCAGGTTCCTGGAGAACTGGAGCTGACCTTGTCCCCAGGCTAGCACGGTGCCTGGCCCTTGGGGAGGGAGCAGGCAGGAACTGGGTGTGGAATAAGGGCAGAGATACCAGAGGATGCAAGTCTGGGCTTTGCTCGTCAAGACAATGCAAGTGGGAAGTAGATCGCTAAAAACTGGAGATGCTGACGAACCCCTGACAGTGCTGTACTCCTCTCAGTTTTCTCTATCCCCTACACAATCCTTGGCAATCAAGGCTGAGCTGTCCAGCGCCCAGTGGAGGTGTGGTAGGCAGCAATGATGTACGCAGAGAGCATGGTTGCTTCCATTCATAAGAGGAAAGCCTCTTATGTAAAGTCAGGAGACAGATGTGAAGGCTG
This sequence comes from Tragulus kanchil, assembly GCA_022376925.1. Lineage (NCBI taxonomy): Eukaryota > Metazoa > Chordata > Mammalia > Artiodactyla > Tragulidae > Tragulus > Tragulus kanchil. The sequence continues at coordinate 272,720,938 of JAIOJX010000026.1, forward strand.
TGCAGTGACTACAGGCAAGTCACGTCATAAAGACACTTAAGAATTCCGTAAGAAGTTACCTTCCCAGTGACTAAAATACATACAGTTGGGAGAAGAGTTGGGAAAAAAACCACTTTTGGCCTAAAATGGACTTACCAATAACATGAAATCAGCTTTGGGATTATAAACTCTAAAATATTTTGTTAAAAATGAATAGTGTTGGCACCCTGAAATGAGCTTATTAAGAGGCTTTCTAGTTGAGCTCATTAACCAGAAACATCGTGATATATATCCATCCTTCTATTCAGGGACACATTTTTCGTCTCAGTTCAGTGAAGAACACTGCTCCCTCTGGTCTGCTGGTATAACTACCTGGCATTAAACACTAACAAAAATGTAGAGAAGGGAAATAGAAAATCTTTCTTGTCTTAATAATTTCTTTAAAACTACATACAGAAAGTTGAGAAGGAATGGACGTTATGCTCAGGGCAGAGTATCCGCAGTACTGTCAAATCTGTGGGAAGTGGAGGACAGGTTTGCCGGTCTCTCTTCCCACTACTGATGAGATGGAAATGGAAGCCTCTGCCTCATTCTATAAAAGGTCATGGTTCAAGAAATCTTCAAGTAGTCTTAGAAAGACACGTATAAAAGACTCTGATGAATTATTGAGTAAGAGCTTCCCTCAGCGACTGAGAATTGTCCATCATTTCAAGAAGTGTCACCCAAGGGTACAAGGGCGCTCACAGATGACGCAGGTGTGATTTGTATCTGCACATCCTAGGGGAATGAATCACACTTCCATCTGCGTAAAAACATGCCCAGTGCACTTGTTCACAAACTTGGTTCACAGTAACCTTGTCTGAAGACATACTCAGAGCTTTATCTGAACATCCACTTCATGTTTACTCTGATCAGACACACCTCCTGCTCCAGAGACACCTCTAAAATCAACCATATCTGTTACTTTCAGGGGGAAAATAGGGTGATGATACTCTAATAAGGCCTATTTCTTTACAACTGAATTCTCCTTCAAAAGAACTTTGTACAGGGCTTCCCTCGTGGTCCGGTGGATAGGGAGTCCGCTCTGCAGTGCAGGGGGCACCAGTTCGATCCCTGGCCCCGGAGGATCCCACATGCCGCGGGGCGGCTGGACTGGTGTGTCCAGTTGTGAGCCAGCGCTCTAGAGCGCATGCACCTGGAGCCGGTGCTTTGCAGAAGGAGGGGCCGCTGTGGTGGGAGGCCCATAAGGATCAGAGAGTGGGGATGGATGAAGATAAATGAATGGAGAACCAATAAAAGAGGCCAAAGTTGAAAAAAAAAAAAGGACTTTGTACAACATGAACATAATTCTTAACTTCAGTCTTGAATCCGTAGCAGCAGTTCCTCACCTAACCCAGGGACAGATCCACATGATCAGATTTCTCTGACAATCGTGTTTCATGAGTCAAAAGCATAGTGCCTTTTAGTGACCTCTATTTTAAAGAAAACGTCTATGTTACAGAAAACGAATCTCTGTACTTTATTCATCTATGGATCCCATGCTGCTTAAGCGCAGTCAGAGTGAAGGACTCTTTCTTGTCTTAATAATTTCTTTAAAACTACATACAGAAAGTTGAGAAGGAATGGACGTTATGCTCAGGGCAGAGTATCCGCAGTACTGTCAAATCTGTGGGAAGTGGAGGACAGGTTTGCCGGTCTCTCTTCCCACTACTGATGAGATGGAAATGGAAGCCTCTGCCTCATTCTATAAAAGGTCATGGTTCAAGAAATCTTCAAGTAGTCTTAGAAAGACACGTATAAAAGACTCTGATGAATTATTGAGTAAGAGCTTCCCTCAGCGACTGAGAATTGTCCATCATTTCAAGAAGTGTCACCCAAGGGTACAAGGGCTCACAGATGACGCAGGTGTGATTTGTATCTGCACATCCTAGGGGAATGAATCACACTTCCATCTGCGTAAAAACATGCCCAGTGCACTTGTTCACAAACTTGGTTCACAGTAACCTTGTCTGAAGACATACTCAGAGCTTTATCTGAACATCCACTTCATGTTTACTCTGATCAGACACACCTCCTGCTCCAGAGACACCTCTAAAATCAACCATATCTGTTACTTTCAGGGGGAAAATAGGGTGATGATACTCTAATAAGGCCTATTTCTTTACAACTGAATTCTCCTTCAAAAGAACTTTGTACAGGGCTTCCCTCGTGGTCCGGTGGATAGGGAGTCCGCTCTGCAGTGCAGGGGGCACCAGTTCGATCCCTGGCCCCGGAGGATCCCACATGCCGCGGGGCGGCTGGACTGGTGTGTCCAGTTGTGAGCCAGCGCTCTAGAGCGCATGCACCTGGAGCCGGTGCTTTGCAGAAGGAGGGGCCGCTGTGGTGGGAGGCCCATAAGGATCAGAGAGTGGGGATGGATGAAGATAAATGAATGGAGAACCAATAAAAGAGGCCAAAGTTGAAAAAAAAAAAAGGACTTTGTACAACATGAACATAATTCTTAACTTCAGTCTTGAATCCGTAGCAGCAGTTCCTCACCTAACCCAGGGACAGATCCACATGATCAGATTTCTCTGACAATCGTGTTTCATGAGTCAAAAGCATAGTGCCTTTTAGTGACCTCTATTTTAAAGAAAACGTCTATGTTACAGAAAACGAATCTCTGTACTTTATTCATCTATGGATCCCATGCTGCTTAGAGCAGCGACATTTTTCATGGCTGACTGTGGTTGAGAGAGTTGTGAAGGACTGCGTAACTACACTTTGCTGAGCATAAACATTAATAAAACATACGATCAACTTCCTACTCTAAGCCAAGGGTAAAAATAGGGAGAAACTCCATACTTCTGTCAGTTCCTATTATTGTTGAGAAAGTCTCGAAAGCATTAAGGACTGGAATGGCAAGAATGGAAATGTGTCTTGTATTACTTTTTTAGTTTTTAAAGCAGGATAGAACTTCAGTTCTGGAAGGGCGCTCATTTGACCAGTGAGGAAACGGAAACTGGAAGGTCATTTGCTCAAAGCCATGTGGGGGTTAGTGACAACACCAGGCCCCCTGCCTGGGTCTCCCGGCCCTGTCTAGTGCACAGAACACCGTTTCTCTGTTGTCAGGCTGCTACCTGACACTGACACTCGTCTCAGGTGGTGCTGTAGGCTCAACGGCATGTCAGCATCATGGATCTCTGACACACCGAGGGTTTAGACAGTTGCTTTTTTTGTTAGCTCTTTTTCTTTGATGGCTCTAGAAGGAACTCCTGCCTGCCCTCCCCACTTCTCCTAAAAGTTGAGAAAATAGAAATTCAATGAATTCTATTTCTCAGCACTTTTAAATAACTTTTTAAAGGAGCTCAGTGCAAAACTTTCAACAGTAAACAAAAGAGGTGACAAGGAGTACGCAGTATTAAAAAAATGGCTAAACACATTTTCCCACATACGCTCAGTCATGAGAAAAAGTAAGGTATCAATATTTTTTATTTCTAAAAGCCAAATTTAATAAATTAATAAAAGCATGCCAGAGAGAAACACAAAATTACAACTGAAAACCAATAATAATTTAACAAAATGCTCTGTGTTGTACTTTTTTATTGGTAGAGATAATTTACTAAAGTAACAAATCTGAAAACACAGTTTGCTTTCGCGGGAAAGAAAGTACTATATTAGTGAAGAACTAAGAGAAACCAGAAATAAAAGCATTTGAGAAAAGTAGGCATATGTTATAGTCTATGGCAATGCGGCAGCCAGAGGTACTGTATTCTCCATTTGTGTGCATGTTTATAGAAGCATCAGAAATCAATGACATAGGACCCAAAAGCAAAGTCACGACAGATTTACTCTGCGAAACATGCTGAATTACAACCACAGGCGACCCAGGATGAAGGGGGCGGTGCAGGCTTGGTGTCTCCTTTGTATGGGGTACCCTTGCCAAACAGGGAGCTAATCATGCAATAGCTTGAGTTTCTCTTAACATGATAAACACCCAGGATTACTAGAACTGCAAAGCGTGTGTTCACTGTTTTACAAGGACAGCTGAGCGGTGCTATGAAAACAATGGAAGTTCCTTCATTTTAATCTGGTTATATGCCCAACTTCTAACCAAGAAGTCATTCAGCCACGAGAGCCAATTAAATTACTATAAAACATTCCTTCATCTGTAAAACATTTCTTTTTTCCTTCAAACCAAAAATTTAAAATAAAATGTCTTCATTTTTGATAAGCAGCTCCACCACCAGTCTCTGATACCGTATATCATTCAGGGCAGCCATGGCGTCTAGTTCTGGAGATCTCATAAGCGTCGGGCCGAAAACAATCCCAAGGTTCTCTGCGTTCATCAGATTCTCCTTCTCGTGGAGGGTGACTCTGGAAAATATAAGGAAGGGCGGATGACGCCGTGTAGGCTGTGGGGTCTTTGTGGTGCTGAAATGCTGACACAAAAGCAGGGTCCACAGTGGGCTGTGTCCCCTGATCAACCCTTCCACAAGGTTATTCTCAGCTGGAAAGTACGGACTCTCCTTAAAGTAAATGATGTTAGTAAATAATTTAAACTTCTGGTGATCACTGGAGCGGAAGCCAGAGTTGATGTGCTGGCCTGAGTGGGCTCTGTTCTATTTGTGGATGCTCCTGCCACAGCCTAGAGCTGCAGGGAAGAGACTGGGTCGTCTTGATTACTCCATCGGCTCTCTCTCCACTTTGGCGAGATCTGGTTTCCTATAGAGCATTTTTGCAAGTTGAACAGTTAATATATTGAGTATCTAGGGAGGGAGTGGTAGTGGTATTACTGGGAAACAGTTCAGGGTTAAGTAACGTCGTCAAGGAGTGTAAGTATTTTTATGCTTTTTACCACTATAGCAAAGGCACAGGGACTAGAATTTGAGAGTTATTCCTCTGTTTTAGTGTGGAGTTCTTGACTGCATCCACATATGCAGCAAACTTGAATTTACAGGTGGAGCTATAAACATTAAAGTTTTAACTCACAGTGCTTCTAAGGAGGGAGAACATGTAAAGTCTCAAAAGCACCATGAGGTGAAATATTCACTTCTGGGTAACTTCTACCTAAAGGCATACAAAATGCTGTCTACTGGGTTTTTTGTTTGTTTGCTTCTGATTGGTCTTGTATCTGGGAACCCTAAAACCACTAAAATTTGGTCATATACTTTTGGAAACTTTGCTTCAACTGGGAGAGATGGAGGGTGACCAAGCCTGGGAAATAAAGCTACATCACCATCAATCACTTTAAGACATTACACCAGAAATAACTGAGATATCTTATTTTCCATTCCTCTCTTTACCCCTTTACTTTACTGTCTCACTTTATACAGCAGGTTTCAGTGTTGGCGACATTAATTCAATCATCTAAAATCCTAAGTCTGAAATGCCTATTTTGGAGCAAGACATAAGAAAAGTGAGCTTTCTTGCAAGATACTTCATCCTGGCTCTATTATACTAATGCTAGTAACCTTTTCCATTTCCACAAAAATTAATGCATGTCCTTAGCAGAGTACTGATATTTCTAGCATATCTGTTAACATGAACTGCAACTGCAAATCCATTTATTAAAGAATCAAGCCTGCATTCTGCATTATAGTACGGAATATTTTCAGCCTTCCTTTACAACGTGTGTGATTTCACGCGAGCAGACAAGATAGCTATGCGTTTATTCATTTTTCAGCAGCTTGCCTGTCCTCTCTTTCACCTTTGCTTTCACTTCTTAACATCTGGATGGGGTACAGTGTAAGCTCCTGAATTGGAAACTTGCCTCTTCAGATGCGCCATGAGGTACGGAGGGTCTCGCAGTGGGCAGGTGGCAGCAGTGTCAGTGCTTCGTGAAGGGCTTCTAACGGGAGTGGTAGTGGTATTACTGGGAAACAGTTCAGGGTTAAGTAACGTCGTCAAGGAGTGTAAGTATTTTTATGCTTTTTACCACTATAGCAAAGGCACAGGGACTAGAATTTGAGAGTTATTCCTCTGTTTTAGTGTGGAGTTCTTGACTGCATCCACATATGCAGCAAACTTGAATTTACAGGTGGAGCTATAAACATTAAAGTTTTAACTCACAGTGCTTCTAAGGAGGGAGAACATGTAAAGTCTCAAAAGCACCATGAGGTGAAATATTCACTTCTGGGTAACTTCTACCTAAAGGCATACAAAATGCTGTCTACTGGGTTTTTTGTTTGTTTGCTTCTGATTGGTCTTGTATCTGGGAACCCTAAAACCACTAAAATTTGGTCATATACTTTTGGAAACTTTGCTTCAACTGGGAGAGATGGAGGGTGACCAAGCCTGGGAAATAAAGCTACATCACCATCAATCACTTTAAGACATTACACCAGAAATAACTGAGATATCTTATTTTCCATTCCTCTCTTTACCCCTTTACTTTACTGTCTCACTTTATACAGCAGGTTTCAGTGTTGGCGACATTAATTCAATCATCTAAAATCCTAAGTCTGAAATGCCTATTTTGGAGCAAGACATAAGAAAAGTGAGCTTTCTTGCAAGATACTTCATCCTGGCTCTATTATACTAATGCTAGTAACCTTTTCCATTTCCACAAAAATTAATGCATGTCCTTAGCAGAGTACTGATATTTCTAGCATATCTGTTAACATGAACTGCAACTGCAAATCCATTTATTAAAGAATCAAGCCTGCATTCTGCATTATAGTACGGAATATTTTCAGCCTTCCTTTACAACGTGTGTGATTTCACGCGAGCAGACAAGATAGCTATGCGTTTATTCATTTTTCAGCAGCTTGCCTGTCCTCTCTTTCACCTTTGCTTTCACTTCTTAACATCTGGATGGGGTACAGTGTAAGCTCCTGAATTGGAAACTTGCCTCTTCAGATGCGCCATGAGGTACCGGAGGGTCTCGCAGTGGGCAGGTGGCAGCAGTGTCAGTGCTTCGTGAAGGGCTTCTAACTGCTCATCAGGATCCATGATTTCTACAACAGCAAGATGAATACCAAAGAGAGAAACCTTAACAGACAACTGGTACAAATGGCCCATTTAATTCTATTCTCGCAGTGATCTTCTGAAACTGGTAAGGCCACTGCCCACAGCTTTCAAAAATCATTTTAAGGTCTCAGACTTTTAAAGCTCAAGTCTCAGACATCCAAAAGCTTAGCGGCCATGTGGCGATACCATTTGCTTGGACTTCTGGGAGAGTACCCAGTGTTTTCACTCGAGGTTTCTGGAGTCTGATAACTATGAAAATTGGATATTGGGTGTATAGGGTATACCTATAAAAAATTCAGACACATGTAGGTAAGGATAAAAACATATTCAAATGAGGTCATCTGAGAACGCTACAGACATATGGAAGCCATGCTTCCATAAATATTTTCAAAATATTTTGAACATCTCCTTTCAGCATCTTCATTTGGATACTTTAGTTCTGTGTTGGCCAAAAAGCCACATTCCTTTTAGGTCACAGAGTACACTTAATTCATCAGTTACTTCCATATTCAGAAACAATAGACATCTTTGGAATGCGTGCTCTCAAAAAGAGAACCATAGCACATTCCTGCTTTTACCCAAAGGTCAGGAAGACTGGGTGTCTTTAAATGTTGGGTGTCAGGGTAATTGCCTTTAAATGCTGGCTAGCAGCCTTGAGATGCTGGAAGTCTGCGTCTAACCAGAATATAACATTTAACACACAAGATCAAGAATCTTATTCTCTCTAATCTATAAAACCAACTCAATGGCAATGTACTGGAGTCAGGTGAAAACTAATACAAGATCAATGTGAAAAGTTCAGACTGTGACCAGTGACTAGAGCTTTTTAATTCAAAGAAACTTTGGCTATTGTATAATTTCTGCCTAAAGTTTCACCAGAGTTCTTGGTTCATTTCTTAGCAACAAAGAATGTATTATTTGCCTTTTGGTAATAGTAAATAATGCATAGCCTTTGAACTTTGGGGTTTCAAGGTTCAGAGTGTCAATTCATAACAGCCATAACATCGCAGTGGGCATGGTGGCGGGCAGTGTCAGTGCTTCGTGAAGGGCTTCTAACTGCTCATCAGGATCCATGATTTCTACAACAGCAAGATGAATACCAAAGAGAGAAACCTTAACAGACAACTGGTACAAATGGCCCATTTAATTCTATTCTCGCAGTGATCTTCTGAAACTGGTAAGGCCACTGCCCACAGCTTTCAAAAATCATTTTAAGGTCTCAGACTTTTAAAGCTCAAGTCTCAGACATCCAAAAGCTTAGCGGCCATGTGGCGATACCATTTGCTTGGACTTCTGGGAGAGTACCCAGTGTTTTCACTCGAGGTTTCTGGAGTCTGATAACTATGAAAATTGGATATTGGGTGTATAGGGTATACCTATAAAAAATTCAGACACATGTAGGTAAGGATAAAAACATATTCAAATGAGGTCATCTGAGAACGCTACAGACATATGGAAGCCATGCTTCCATAAATATTTTCAAAATATTTTGAACATCTCCTTTCAGCATCTTCATTTGGATACTTTAGTTCTGTGTTGGCCAAAAAGCCACATTCCTTTTAGGTCACAGAGTACACTTAATTCATCAGTTACTTCCATATTCAGAAACAATAGACATCTTTGGAATGCGTGCTCTCAAAAAGAGAACCATAGCACATTCCTGCTTTTACCCAAAGGTCAGGAAGACTGGGTGTCTTTAAATGTTGGGTGTCAGGGTAATTGCCTTTAAATGCTGGCTAGCAGCCTTGAGATGCTGGAAGTCTGCGTCTAACCAGAATATAACATTTAACACACAAGATCAAGAATCTTATTCTCTCTAATCTATAAAACCAACTCAATGGCAATGTACTGGAGTCAGGTGAAAACTAATACAAGATCAATGTGAAAAGTTCAGACTGTGACCAGTGACTAGAGCTTTTTAATTCAAAGAAACTTTGGCTATTGTATAATTTCTGCCTAAAGTTTCACCAGAGTTCTTGGTTCATTTCTTAGCAACAAAGAATGTATTATTTGCCTTTTGGTAATAGTAAATAATGCATAGCCTTTGAACTTTGGGGTTTCAAGGTTCAGAGTGTCAATTCATAACAGCCATAACATCTCAGATACTGAAATTCAATCATTTAATTTTTAGAACTAAGAGAAGGATATTCCATATACTATAGAAAACTTCTACTGAGTTTTTACTTGACTATAGTTTTTGTGATTGGACTAATTAATTTGAAACTACAAAAAAAAGAGTAACTTAGTTTCTTTATAACTTCTACAGTTATTCTTTATAAGGAAAATCTTGAGACAGTATGAAATTAAGGACAGTGTTGGTGGCCTATCCAACAAGCAAAATTCCCTGCTCACAGACAGCTTACATTCTGCTGGAGGCAGCAGATGATAAATAATGAACAGCCTATCTTATAGTTTTTACTAGATTAAAGTGAGTGCTATGGAAAAAAATCACCAGGATAAGAAACACTGGGAGGGCTGAACAGGTGCAGTGTTATATGGAATGGTCAGGATAGGCCTTAATGAGAAGAAGGTCTTGAATAGAGACTTTGAGGGAGCGAGGGAGTGGACCCCATGGAGTTCTGGGTAAAGATGGTTCCACGCAGAGGGGCAGCCCTGCAAAGGGCCCAAGGGGAGAGTGTGCCTATAGTATTTGAGGAAACGTGTAGCTACAAGAGACCTGAGAAAAGAGGGGAGTAGGAAGGGGTGAGGTCAATATTTATCATATTGGGGCCATGGCTAGTCAACACAGCATTGAGATGCTGGAAGTCTGCGTCTAACCAGAATATAACATTTAACACACAAGATCAAGAATCTTATTCTCTCTAATCTATAAAACCAACTCAATGGCAATGTACTGGAGTCAGGTGAAAACTAATACAAGATCAATGTGAAAAGTTCAGACTGTGACCAGTGACTAGAGCTTTTTAATTCAAAGAAACTTTGGCTATTGTATAATTTCTGCCTAAAGTTTCACCAGAGTTCTTGGTTCATTTCTTAGCAACAAAGAATGTATTATTTGCCTTTTGGTAATAGTAAATAATGCATAGCCTTTGAACTTTGGGGTTTCAAGGTTCAGAGTGTCAATTCATAACAGCCATAACATCTCAGATACTGAAATTCAATCATTTAATTTTTAGAACTAAGAGAAGGATATTCCATATACTATAGAAAACTTCTACTGAGTTTTTACTTGACTATAGTTTTTGTGATTGGACTAATTAATTTGAAACTACAAAAAAAAGAGTAACTTAGTTTCTTTATAACTTCTACAGTTATTCTTTATAAGGAAAATCTTGAGACAGTATGAAATTAAGGACAGTGTTGGTGGCCTATCCAACAAGCAAAATTCCCTGCTCACAGACAGCTTACATTCTGCTGGAGGCAGCAGATGATAAATAATGAACAGCCTATCTTATAGTTTTTACTAGATTAAAGTGAGTGCTATGGAAAAAAATCACCAGGATAAGAAACACTGGGAGGGCTGAACAGGTGCAGTGTTATATGGAATGGTCAGGATAGGCCTTAATGAGAAGAAGGTCTTGAATAGAGACTTTGAGGGAGCGAGGGAGTGGACCCCATGGAGTTCTGGGTAAAGATGGTTCCACGCAGAGGGGCAGCCCTGCAAAGGGCCCAAGGGGAGAGTGTGCCTATAGTATTTGAGGAAACGTGTAGCTACAAGAGACCTGAGAAAAGAGGGGAGTAGGAAGGGGTGAGGTCAATATTTATCATATTGGGGCCATGGCTAGTCAACACAGCATTTACAGAGAGAAATGGGAAGGTTCTGCCAGAGGGAGCGTCATGGTCTGTCATACATTTTTCACAACACTGCTCCTCTGGCTGCCATGTAGGGTACGGGCTATGGAAGGGCAAGACCAGAAAGACCGCCCCAGTCGTAACTGCACACATCCAGGTGAGGAGTGACTGGGTGGTGGCAGTGAAGGTGGTAAGAAGTTGCTGGGTTCTGGGTATTTTTTGATGGCAGAGTCCAGACGACTTTCTGATGAGGGATGAATGAAAAAGAGAAGAATCAAGAATGGGCCAAGGTTTTGGCTTAGGCAACTGGAGGGGTAGAGCCTCAGTTAACCGAGATGGGGGAGACTGCGGGTGGATGAGGTCTGGCGGAAAGATCGACAGCTGCATTTGAGATGTCTTTCCAGTGTCCAAGTGAACATGCTGACTAGACTGATCTGGGGTTCAGGGAGAGGGTCAGAGTGGACATACAAATTTGAGAACAAAAGACAAAGTCCGATTGAATATATGGATATTAAATTGACCAAGATTCTTCTCTGGAATTAATTTCTCTTTTTTTCCTCACTTAGAAAAGTCTTACCCATGATCAGTTTTTCAGAGAACACAAACGTTTAGCCCTAAGAAAATCACAGCATAATTTAAGACTGATATAGATACAGTGGAATGTGCTCAGAGATGGAAGGTCACCATTAGTTGTTGAATATACAAAAGGCTTGCATGTGGGAGAGGGGGACATTGGGACCACTGCCTATGGGATGGAGTAACAGGCAGGCAGATTCCCAGCGCCTCCATCAGAGGACATCTGCCAGCAGATGGGCCACCTAGACAAGCTGTGATCCTGCAGTTTGTTGTTGTTTAATCACTAAGTCGTGTCCGATCATTTGCAACCCCACAGTCCGCAGCCCGCCAGGCTCCTCTGTCCATGGGATTTCCCAGGCAAGAATACTGGAGTGGGTTGCCATGTCCTTCTCCAGCAGATCTTCCCAACTCAGGAGTCAAACCCATGTCTCCTGCTTGGCAGTCGGAGTCTTTCCCACTAAGCCACCAGGGAAGCCGTTCCTGCAATTACAGGGTGTTCTTTTAAAAGAATGTGTTGGCACTGCTATATTTGAAATGGATAATCAACAAGCACCTACTGTATATAGCACATGGAACTCTCTTCAATATCATGTAGCACCCTGGATCAGAGGGTGAACTCCGGTATGGATATATGTATATGTATCACTGAGTTCTTTTGCTGTTCGCCAGAAACTATCATAACATTGTTGATCAGCTATACCCCAACATAAAATAAAAAGTTTAAAACAACAACAGCAGCAAAACCCCCAAACAACAACAAAGAATGTGCTGGAGGAAGAAGTTCAGTCACATGACCCCTTAAGAGTATCTAAAAATGCTAAGATTCTATGACTCTTAGTATAAAATTATGTTTATTCATTCAACAAATATTTTTGAGAACTTACTGTGTAACTGTTTGGGAAAACCAACAGGAAAACCAACCAACTCCCTGCCCCTGAGGCAGTTACAGTCTGGTAGGGAAGACAAGACAGGACTATAGCTTCGGCAGGAAGGAAGAAGGCTGTGCAAGTGGCCTGTCCACGTGTGAGGGGAGTCCAGGGCAGAAAGGCGGCCTGCGGCTGAGAGGCCGGCAAACGTATGGAGGATGTGAAGATGTGGACAGTGTGGAGGCAGGAAGTGAGCACTCTGAGCATGTATCAGGCCTAGTAACAAACTCTTTGAATAAAAGTATTGTCTAATTCTTCATCGAGAAATTTAAATCCAAGAAGAATACAACTTAGGCAAACAAAGGGAGGTGAATCAGAGGCAGAGCTGATGGGGAAACTCAGCAAGCTCTCTTCCTAGGCTTCTCTTCAGCACATTTTAAATTGCTGAGGACAAAGAACCCTGGGTTTTCTCTCTCCGTTTATCTGACTCACTCATGGTCACACACTGAGTGAGTCATGTAGCTTTTCGGAGGTCTTCTGGGAAGAGCTCTCGAGCTCCTTGGCCAGAGGAAGGTTTCTCCATTCAGCCCGACTGGGAGCTCAGCTGAGGCCGTGCTGTCTTCACTGTGGTGCGTGCTGGGTGACTGAGCCCGGCCTCTGTGTTGCAGGGCACCGATTTCACTGGGGACACCAAGGCTTTAAGGGACTTCACAGGCGAGTTTCCAGGGAATTATGAATGAAGGGTTATGAAGCTCTTCAAGCCTCTGGTTGGGATGCCCTGGCCTCCTCCACCCATGAATCCTTTTCTCATTTCCTGCAACCACTCCCTTCCAGCTTTCACCCGGCAGCTTCTCCAGGGAAGGCTGCAACAGCAGCACTCAAACAGCTTCTGCAGGAGGAAGTTTCATAAGAACTCTGATTGTTTTGTTGTTGTTGTAGCTATTGGCAAGGGCTGCTAATAGATGCCAGAGACATGCTAATAAATGCTGAGACCCTGAAGAACATGGTCAGGTGTGAGCCTGAATGCCAGGGCCAGCCCCTCTCGCTGTGTGACCATGTGCAGTTATACCTGTAACATCTCGTTTCTTCTGAAACAGCATCATGGACGTAAAGGGCCCAGCCCTAGTTCTGACACCAAGTATCTATTCTGTAAGTCTCAGCTTCTCTCATCTTCCTTGTCTACCCATAGAGATAAGAGAAAGGCTGTATCTATGCGTCTAAAGAGTGACACAGATGCTGCTACCAGGAAAGACATGTTATAAGCACACACTTCCACACACTCTTTGATACGAGTATCAAGCACGTACAGTGAGCGTGTACTTTCTGCATAAGCATTATGCCAGCCTTTGGCGTTACACACCAAGTGGTCTTCTATTTAAAGGAGATGGAACTTCTACCTTGATTTGAGGAAGTTTCTTACGATGTGCTTTCAAGAGCTCTCTGAGTGGGGACCTAAGGGGACTTGCTGACTTCACACAGGAGGGATTCAGACACAAACCCAAGAATAGTCACAAATGGTTTGGAAGAATAATAACGGGGAGAGGTTGTCCTCAGCAGCTCAGGTGGATGGGGGAGAGGAAATGAGGTAATTTGGGAATGTGTGGTGAAAGGCTTCAAAACCCATAAAGTCAGCTTAGATTTTTTTCTAGTAGATAAGGGGTTGTGTAGCATTCAGAAATGGGGTTTGAATCCTGGCTCTGTTCTTTGCTAACTGGATGCCCATTGGTAGCCAGACAGCCATGTTTCAATTTTACTCCCAAGCCACGTGAGGCCAGAAACATCATCCACTGGAGGTCCCCACCATGTTCTCCTGGGGATAGAAGCAAACTGAGGTCTGAGCAGCCCTTTGTGATACAGGTGTGTGTCAAGTGGTTTCCAGATCAGTGGTTATCTGACTTCTCTTTCTTGGGAGGAAACCTCTGCCCCACCAAATAAGAGCCCATAAGCTCCTTCAGACAGTTCTCATGGTCTGCCCTGAATCCACCTGAATTTCCCTGGAAGAGATAAAGCCTTGCAGCTTCTAACATGAAAATGTGTAAAAATTGGTGCGATTCTCACAGCTGTTCTCTACATGCGAGCTTAAGCTGACCCGCGAGGAACCAGGGCTCATGGAACTAACCACGAAAATTCTCAACACAAGGTCTGAACAGGAAACTGAAAATTAGAACGAAGAAAGTTTATACCTCATGAAATTTCAAAATCAGAAAGCAAATCAGGGTTACTAAGGAAGTAATGTTATTATTTAAAGATCAAGACAGCATATGGTTTTTAAGAGAGAAAAGCAAATGACAGAAATAGCCTATCTTTAAAAAAATTGTAATGCCAACACTTAAAATCTGTTAAGAATTCCCTTCTTTAAAAAAACAAGTGTGAACTACAGGTATGATTTTTGTACCATAAATAAAATTTGGCAAACGAGCCTTTGTGTTTTCTCATTTTCATCCTAACTAGAACTTAAAAAATAACTTTTTGATCTAAAACAGTCTCTTAAAGTATAATCTGTGAACATGAGCCAGTCTGCAAAACTGTTTGTTAATGGCCTGTCACAGGATAAGGACAGAACCTGAGAGTAAGAATTTATGCATTTTATAGCCATCTGACAGAGTACTCTTTATGCCTGTTGAATCTAACAGCAAATAGTGGGTACTGTTTTTTCTATTCAATTTTTCTAGTTATTTTTACTTTATAAAAGTCCAGGTCCATATCTAGGAGAACTGGTATAGGCCCTACTTTGGAAAATAAAGGTTAGCACATTACAGTGATGTTTTTGAGGGCAGAAATCATAAATAGCCTATGCAAGAGAAGAGCTAAAAATTGTTGTGAGTATATTAGATGCGGAGAGAGGCCAGGGAGAAATAGTTCATAAAATTCATTCAAGATACTCAGCAGAGAAAACAGGAGATGTGATTACCAAGAAGAGATGATTTTGTCAGCTTACAAACACATGCTTTCATACTTACTGGCAGACTCGATAAACTTCGGGTAGGCATCATATGTGATGAGTGGAATTGGTAAATCCCTGAAGTACAGCTTCAGCGCACCAGTGATAATGTTGATATCTTCATACATGTTCACAGAAATATCTGCTTTCTCACCATCTTTGAAGGATGTTAAAAGAAACAGAAGCCTCCTCAGAACTATTGAATCCACCTGAAGAAGAGATAAAGCCTTGCAGCTTCTAACATGAAAATGTGTAAAAATTGGTGCGATTCTCACAGCTGTTCTCTACATGCGAGCTTAAGCTGACCCGCGAGGAACCAGGGCTCATGGAACTAACCACGAAAATTCTCAACACAAGGTCTGAACAGGAAACTGAAAATTAGAACGAAGAAAGTTTATACCTCATGAAATTTCAAAATCAGAAAGCAAATCAGGGTTACTAAGGAAGTAATGTTATTATTTAAAGATCAAGACAGCATATGGTTTTTAAGAGAGAAAAGCAAATGACAGAAATAGCCTATCTTTAAAAAAAAATTGTAATGCCAACACTTAAAATCTGTTAAGAATTCCCTTCTTTAAAAAAACAAGTGTGAACTACAGGTATGATTTTTGTACCATAAATAAAATTTGGCAAACGAGCCTTTGTGTTTTCTCATTTTCATCCTAACTAGAACTTAAAAAATAACTTTTTGATCTAAAACAGTCTCTTAAAGTATAATCTGTGAACATGAGCCAGTCTGCAAAACTGTTTGTTAATGGCCTGTCACAGGATAAGGACAGAACCTGAGAGTAAGAATTTATGCATTTTATAGCCATCTGACAGAGTACTCTTTATGCCTGTTGAATCTAACAGCAAATAGTGGGTACTGTTTTTTCTATTCAATTTTTCTAGTTATTTTTACTTTATAAAAGTCCAGGTCCATATCTAGGAGAACTGGTATAGGCCCTACTTTGGAAAATAAAGGTTAGCACATTACAGTGATGTTTTTGAGGGCAGAAATCATAAATAGCCTATGCAAGAGAAGAGCTAAAAATTGTTGTGAGTATATTAGATGCGGAGAGAGGCCAGGGAGAAATAGTTCATAAAATTCATTCAAGATACTCAGCAGAGAAAACAGGAGATGTGATTACCAAGAAGAGATGATTTTGTCAGCTTACAAACACATGCTTTCATACTTACTGGCAGACTCGATAAACTTCGGGTAGGCATCATATGTGATGAGTGGAATTGGTAAATCCCTGAAGTACAGCTTCAGCGCACCAGTGATAATGTTGATATCTTCATACATGTTCACAGAAATATCTGCTTTCTCACCATCTTTGAAGGATGTTAAAAGAAACAGAAGTAAATATCTGAATTCCTAGCACTTTTTTTTTTTTTAAAGATTTATTTAT
The DNA here is from genome assembly GCA_022376925.1 of Tragulus kanchil. Classification (NCBI taxonomy): domain Eukaryota; kingdom Metazoa; phylum Chordata; class Mammalia; order Artiodactyla; family Tragulidae; genus Tragulus; species Tragulus kanchil. Next base: position 272,737,398 of record JAIOJX010000026.1, read on the forward strand.
TTATTTATTTTGGGCGGGGTTGGGGAGGGAGGGGAGCAGGCAGGCCACTTCTATTGGTCTTTCGTTTCTCTATGTTCATCCGTCTTTGTTCTTTGGCTCCTGTGGGTCTCCCATTGCAGTGGCATCTGTCATTTCAGAGTGCCGGTTCTGGGTGCATGCGCTCCAGAGCTCTGGCTCGGTAATTGGACACATCAGTCTAGCCGCTCCGCGGCACGTGGGATCTTCCCAGGCCAGGGCTCGAACCAGCGGCCCTTGCACTGCAAGGCGGTGTCCCCACCCACTGGACCACCAGGGGAAGCCCTTCCTAGCACTTTTAACAAATAACATTTTTGTACACATATTTTAAACATTAGCTTTAAAATGCTTTCATTTTAAATATCAAATTCACTGTGCTGATATATCCTCTTTTTTTTTTTTTTCCTGTGGAAGACAATCTGAATTTTTTGTTCTGAAGATATTTATTCTTCCGTGATTCCTGAGGGAGGGGGATAGGAGGAGATGGCTGAAGTTAACAGAAATATCTTTAAATTTCATGAGAATTCCTAGAGGCATATCATATGGGGGTAACTTTTTCTTTCTTTTTAAAATAAACATGGAGAATGTGAAAGATAATAACTGAGGTCTTCCCAGCTTACAAAAGACCCAGCACACAGGGCCACCTTTGATTCACCCCAGGCTCCCACACATAATGTTCAGGATCTTGACTGAGCCCAGGCGGTAGGGGAGTAGTGCGAAGTGAAAAAGCCAAACACAACTTTACAGTGTTGTGATAATAAGAGAAGAAATTAGAAAACAGACAAGTATTTTACAGTTGTTGGGCCTTACCATTCTCAAACAAAGTTGTCCTTCTTTCAGGGGGCCTCTTCTGCCTCCGCTGCACTTAATAGTTTGTTAAAACAACTGAATTTTCATCTACTAAAGATTTAATTAGTATCTACTCTGAGCTAGATCTTATACTAATATCTTTTATTCACTTTGGCTTATGAAAGATTTCTAAGGATTAAAAAGCAGCTTCTTCTCTAGAGAGTTATTATTAGAATGGCCATAAGCCAGAACATTGACACCACTAAATGTTGGCAAGGACGTGGAGCTACAGGAACTCCCTCTGATCACTGGTGAGAATGCAAAGTGGAACCGCCACTTCAGAAGACACGCAGGTGTTTGCAAAACTGAAGAAACACTTACCATATAATCCAGCATCAATGAAGTTGAAAATTTTGTCCACACAAACACTTGCGCACAAATGTTTATAGAGCAACTATATTCATAATTGCCAAAGACATGGAAGAAACCAAGATGTCTTTCAATAAGTGAACAAATAAACTGTGATATACCCAGACAAAGCAGTATTATTCAGTGATAAAAATAAATGAGCTCTCAAGCCAGGAAAAGACATGAGGGAACTTTAATGCACATGGCAAAGTAAGAGAAGCTAGTCTGGAAAAATTACCAACTGTATGACTTCAACTATATGACATTTTGGAAAAGGCAAAAGCTATGGAGTCAGTAAAAAGATCAGAGCTTGCCAGGGCTCAGGGGAGGAAGGGGAAGAAGAACAGGTGGAGTGTAAGGACTGTCATGGTAGTTAAAGTTCTGTAGACACTGTGATGGTCGATACGTGACGTTATGCATTTGCCAAAACCATAGAACTGTAAAACATAAACTTTAATGTAAACCAGTGACTTTAGTCAATAATAATGTATTGATATCAATGTTGGCTCATCAATTGTAACAGATGTATTATATGAATGCAAGATGTTAACAGAGGTAGGGGCAGGAAAGGTGGGGTTATATGAGAAAGCCCCCATGGCCACTGGCTGCGAACAGACATGCTCAGTTGCTGCCTTCCAGAGAAAAAGAAATGCGTCTTAACATTCAATCTGGTGTAGATTCAGGATCGTTCCTGATGCCATTACTTTCACCCCATCTTCTTCCATCTTGTCAAATATGGGGGCTGACCTAGATTTCCTTTTATTGTGCTGGCAATAATGTCTCATTTACCTTGTCTTCTGCCCTGTTGGCTATAAGAGCTCTGTGATGGGAGAGGAGTGTGACGGAACTAGAAATGTGTGCTTGCAGAGGAAAGGGGCTCTTCACAACTCCTATTCTGTTTTACTTCCTGGATTCAAGCTTACAGTTCTTTGCTACCACCTATTCCAGTGCTCAAAACAGGGAGAGCCATGGCAACCAATCTTAATTTAAATGTTAAAAGAAAATAAGCTGCTCTGAGCTTTTCTTTGGCTGGGTCCCTCCTCCCACGGGTTGGTGGGGAGGTCTGATGCCAGAAGGTCCTCAGCTCCTCTCAGATTCCTGCCTCAACACATGAGCTTGAACTTTTTTTTGTTTTGTTTTGTTTTTTTTTTTTTTGGTTTTTCAGATCCACATATTTATTAAGTCTGGCAGTTTTCTGATAGGAGAGATTTAGCATAGTATTTCAGCATAACAATGTTGGAGAGAGATGACTTTGACCATGTAATACCATTCCAAAGTCAATTAGCTGAAAATTGTTAGGCATGCATGCCAACTTAACAGGAAAATTCACAAAGCCTCTTTTTTTACTGAATAGATTGTGTCAGCTCAGAAGTAAAGGTTTCAGGAAGTAAGTTAATTAGCACATGTGGTCAAAACCCTTAATTTCCTATTTTACAAAAATTAATAAGCTTGAACTCTGATGACAAGATGCTGGGGAGGCATGCATGGCAGGTAGGGTCAGGTGGGCCACCGCCAACCTGGGAAATCTGTCTGAAAAGACTTAGCTGCCTTCCTCTCCCACCCATGTCCACTTCATGGTTTTTGGTAAATTTAATTGCTATATATATTTTTGGTGAACATGGACCAAGCCTTGGAGACTTACATATTGGTAATATAGTTAAATTTGACACTTGATTCTCATCCTGAAATTTAATAGTTTAATACTTACAGCTAATACAGAAATAATAAAAATTATACACTGAATCTTTTTATTTGGCATAATAATAATGAATGATTTAGAAACATAATGAAAAAAATAACATAAGAAACTGTACCCTTTTGGGCAGAGTATTACTGTCCTAAGCTAATGAACTTGCTGGAAAACACACCTCGGTCAAAAGCCATCTTGACATCTTCAATTAGGTCACTAAATCCTGAGACGCGGTACAGCCCTTCAGAATTAAGACCTGTAAAAATAGAGCAAGGGAGCTAATTAGTCTCTTTGGAGTGATGCCCTTTCCTCAGACCTTAACTTCTCATACTTCAGGCTGGGGAAGTAACGTGCCAGGAAGAATGATGAAATATATATGTTTAGAAACCTCTTCACACGTTTCTCCTAAAATAAAATCGTTTTACTCACAGTTCTTTATTTCTGACCTACGGTCACCTGAGTATCTGCAATTGAGCTCATCATGTTGTCTAACGAAATCAAACACCTCAGGTCTTAAGGGAAAGCATTTCATCACTCCTATTATACCATAAAATCTTTTACATAATGTAAGACTAAGACAAACTATAGTACTAGGCCCATAGCAGTTTTTCCAGTGTGGCAGAGACTAATTAGGTTGTGGTTCTGGTTTTTCGGCCTAGGATAGTTTTAAACAGAACAATTACTCCTATGCCTTTTGGACCTAAGAAAAGTATAAAAACAAATGGCTTCTACGTATCAACTTTTGTGGACTGGAAGCATCATCCATAAATATATTTTTAAGCATATTTCTTACTAGTGGTTAAGGGTACCTTGAAATCACGTTGGTTAATCACTTGTTAACTGTTTTCAGACTGTTTGTTATGTGAGTTCATTCCCCCTAAACTCGCACAAGAAAGCCTGGCTACACGTGTCGGGAGTCCCGAGAGCTCGGAGCCCTGCTGGAAGCGCCTCACCTCGAGCTTCGATCTCCCTGATGCACATGTCCACCACCATGGGCCGCTTGGTGATGTGGGCCTTCACCAGGGTCGTCAGGTCACAGCTGTACACCTTCTTGACATGTTTCAGGTCTGGCTTACAGTCATTGGGGACCATCTTGGAACACTGCTTATGAACATTCAAACCACAATCTAAAGAATCGAAAGAGTGAAAATTCATTCTTATTTTTAGAATTTTGAGAATTCTCGAGTGTTTACTTTGACATAATAATAATGAATGATTTAGAAACATAATGAAAAAAATAACATAAGAAACTGTACCCTTTTGGGCAGAGTATTACTGTCCTAAGCTAATGAACTTGCTGGAAAACACACCTCGGTCAAAAGCCATCTTGACATCTTCAATTAGGTCACTAAATCCTGAGACGCGGTACAGCCCTTCAGAATTAAGACCTGTAAAAATAGAGCAAGGGAGCTAATTAGTCTCTTTGGAGTGATGCCCTTTCCTCAGACCTTAACTTCTCATACTTCAGGCTGGGGAAGTAACGTGCCAGGAAGAATGATGAAATATATATGTTTAGAAACCTCTTCACACGTTTCTCCTAAAATAAAATCGTTTTACTCACAGTTCTTTATTTCTGACCTACGGTCACCTGAGTATCTGCAATTGAGCTCATCATGTTGTCTAACGAAATCAAACACCTCAGGTCTTAAGGGAAAGCATTTCATCACTCCTATTATACCATAAAATCTTTTACATAATGTAAGACTAAGACAAACTATAGTACTAGGCCCATAGCAGTTTTTCCAGTGTGGCAGAGACTAATTAGGTTGTGGTTCTGGTTTTTCGGCCTAGGATAGTTTTAAACAGAACAATTACTCCTATGCCTTTTGGACCTAAGAAAAGTATAAAAACAAATGGCTTCTACGTATCAACTTTTGTGGACTGGAAGCATCATCCATAAATATATTTTTAAGCATATTTCTTACTAGTGGTTAAGGGTACCTTGAAATCACGTTGGTTAATCACTTGTTAACTGTTTTCAGACTGTTTGTTATGTGAGTTCATTCCCCCTAAACTCGCACAAGAAAGCCTGGCTACACGTGTCGGGAGTCCCGAGAGCTCGGAGCCCTGCTGGAAGCGCCTCACCTCGAGCTTCGATCTCCCTGATGCACATGTCCACCACCATGGGCCGCTTGGTGATGTGGGCCTTCACCAGGGTCGTCAGGTCACAGCTGTACACCTTCTTGACATGTTTCAGGTCTGGCTTACAGTCATTGGGGACCATCTTGGAACACTGCTTATGAACATTCAAACCACAATCTAAAGAATCGAAAGAGTGAAAATTCATTCTTATTTTTAGAATTTTGAGAATTCTCGAGTGTTTACTTTGACAAGACACTCAACTTGAATTCGGTTTCAAGACTAGCTTTCAGCCTGCAGAGTCAGGGGAACATTCTTCTCATTCTATCTTTTGGAAAACTTTGACTTTAAGTTAGAAGACTAGAATTCCAACTCAGTGTTCCCATCATTTACTTGTATGATCTCAGGAGAATACCAACCCAGGTGGAACAAGGTTAATAAGTGTTTAAATGTCTACAAAAATGCCAACTAGAGTTTTATCCATTTCTTTAAAGTTTTATAAAAACTATGTTCAACGTGAGATGTAACTACCTTCTAATAAATCTGATATGAGGTGGGATTGAACCCCCCCAAATTAAGAGTATCCCAGGGTCCTCTTAAAATGATGCCACTCATATTTACATCTACTCATAGGTCTTTATATATATGCATATGATAATATAGAATACATCGAGATAGCTAAAAACAGCTATAGTTATTGTTACTGCTATAATCAACAGCTTACTAATGCTGAGCACACTATTTCAGGGGCATTACATTATGTCATTTAAGTTCTCCAAATTCTGTAAAAACAGGTGTCATTATTCTTTTATAAACCTGATGAAACCAAGCATACAGGTGTTAAATAACTTACCCATGGCATTTAGTACACTGTGGAGCCAAGATTCAACCCTACAAAACTCATAGAGTCCATGATTTTAACACCTATATCATATTGGTTCTCTTGTTCCTTTGTCATTTTAATTGTCAAAGATCTCTTTTTGATGGGCAACAGTGTAACCAAGCACTGTTTGTTATGTGAGTTCATTCCCCCTAAACTCGCACAAGAAAGCCTGGCTACACGTGTCGGGAGTCCCGAGAGCTCGGAGCCCTGCTGGAAGCGCCTCACCTCGAGCTTCGATCTCCCTGATGCACATGTCCACCACCATGGGCCGCTTGGTGATGTGGGCCTTCACCAGGGTCGTCAGGTCACAGCTGTACACCTTCTTGACATGTTTCAGGTCTGGCTTACAGTCATTGGGGACCATCTTGGAACACTGCTTATGAACATTCAAACCACAATCTAAAGAATCGAAAGAGTGAAAATTCATTCTTATTTTTAGAATTTTGAGAATTCTCGAGTGTTTACTTTGACAAGACACTCAACTTGAATTCGGTTTCAAGACTAGCTTTCAGCCTGCAGAGTCAGGGGAACATTCTTCTCATTCTATCTTTTGGAAAACTTTGACTTTAAGTTAGAAGACTAGAATTCCAACTCAGTGTTCCCATCATTTACTTGTATGATCTCAGGAGAATACCAACCCAGGTGGAACAAGGTTAATAAGTGTTTAAATGTCTACAAAAATGCCAACTAGAGTTTTATCCATTTCTTTAAAGTTTTATAAAAACTATGTTCAACGTGAGATGTAACTACCTTCTAATAAATCTGATATGAGGTGGGATTGAACCCCCCCAAATTAAGAGTATCCCAGGGTCCTCTTAAAATGATGCCACTCATATTTACATCTACTCATAGGTCTTTATATATATGCATATGATAATATAGAATACATCGAGATAGCTAAAAACAGCTATAGTTATTGTTACTGCTATAATCAACAGCTTACTAATGCTGAGCACACTATTTCAGGGGCATTACATTATGTCATTTAAGTTCTCCAAATTCTGTAAAAACAGGTGTCATTATTCTTTTATAAACCTGATGAAACCAAGCATACAGGTGTTAAATAACTTACCCATGGCATTTAGTACACTGTGGAGCCAAGATTCAACCCTACAAAACTCATAGAGTCCATGATTTTAACACCTATATCATATTGGTTCTCTTGTTCCTTTGGTTGTCATTTTAATTGGGTTGCAACTTCTAAAATGCCAGAACCCAAATATCTTCTAGTTAATATTCTGAGACATTTTATTTTCAAGAAGAACACAATGGCATTTTAAAAGAAGCAGAGAGAAAGACAAATATTTTGCTAAACTAGGCTTAGGAGACATGGACTGCCCCTGAATAATTTAACTAAATGTCATCTTCCTGATTTTTTGGCAAATGTTACCCATTTGTTTTTAAAAGCTCATGAAAATCTGACACTGACATCTTGTAAATCCAATCCAAGGGGGGTACCCAGAGTTTGTTCAGTTCAGTTGTGTCCAACTCTTTGTGACCCGATGGACTGCAGCATGCCAGGCTTCCCTGTCCTTTACAATCTCCAAGAGCTTGCTCAAACTCATGTCCATTGACTCAGTGATGCCATCCAACCATCTCGTCAGTCTTAATGGATTAGGCTCATAGCCAGGTCTTAGTGGATTAGGGGCTTCTCGGGTGGCACTACTGGTAAAGTGACTTGGGTTTCATCCCAGAGTCGGGAAGATCCCCTGGAGGAGGGCATAACCCACTCAAGTATTCTTGCCTGGAGAATTTCATGGACAGAGGACCCTGGTGGGCTACAGTCCATGGAATTTCAAAGAGTCAGACATGACTGAAGTGACTTAGTACACACGCAATGGATTTGAAAACCATACAGTGCCATGACCGCTGTCTGTGGTCCTTGGGCAAACTTCAGTTTTGCTCTCTGTTTGGGCAGAAAGGGGAGCATAACATTTACCTCACAGAATTGTTATGCGAATTAAGGAACCAATGCAGTCAAGGTGATTTGCATATTGTAAAATGTTAGACAAATACTGAGGATGATCATCCTCGTGACCTTTGGTAAAAGCTGCAGTCGAGTTATATATGGCAATCAATTAACAGACAAAAGGAAAATTAGCCAAAACTTATAAATGAAGTTTTTTAAGTAACTAAGGAGACATCGCCAACTTGACAAAAGAACTGAGTGCTTGCGTGACTCTAAGGGAGGAAGTTGTTAAGTCCTGAGCACCTCCCAAGTGAAAAGACAGGCTTGGTGTTGAGGGAAGTTGGTCTTTGTACATGTCTGTGTGTAAATGAACAGCATTGGCGACAGCATGGCCAGTGCTGATGGTGTCCAAACATCATCCTCACTAAAGAACAACTGAATAGGTAAAGGCTGCCAGGACTAGGAGATTGAGCTGTGCCAGCTTAAGAAACGACCCAACACCGCCCACACAATTAAATAACGCCCAAGTGAGGCCCCCCTTTTTTAAAAAAACAGTAAGCCAATTGATGGTAAAATCTCCTGATTTTGGCAAATGTTACCCATTTGTTTTTAAAAGCTCATGAAAATCTGACACTGACATCTTGTAAATCCAATCCAAGGGGGGTACCCAGAGTTTGTTCAGTTCAGTTGTGTCCAACTCTTTGTGACCCGATGGACTGCAGCATGCCAGGCTTCCCTGTCCTTTACAATCTCCAAGAGCTTGCTCAAACTCATGTCCATTGACTCAGTGATGCCATCCAACCATCTCGTCAGTCTTAATGGATTAGGCTCATAGCCAGGTCTTAGTGGATTAGGGGCTTCTCGGGTGGCACTACTGGTAAAGTGACTTGGGTTTCATCCCAGAGTCGGGAAGATCCACTGGAGGAGGGCATAACCCACTCAAGTATTCTTGCCTGAGAATTTCATGGACAGAGGACCCTGGTGGGCTACAGTCCATGGAATTTCAAAGAGTCAGACATGACTGAAGTGACTTAGTACACACGCAATGGATTTGAAAACCATACAGTGCCATGACCGCTGTCTGTGGTCCTTGGGCAAACTTCAGTTTTGCTCTCTGTTTGGGCAGAAAGGGGAGCATAACATTTACCTCACAGAATTGTTATGCGAATTAAGGAACCAATGCAGTCAAGGTGATTTGCATATTGTAAAATGTTAGACAAATACTGAGGATGATCATCCTCGTGACCTTTGGTAAAAGCTGCAGTCGAGTTATATATGGCAATCAATTAACAGACAAAAGGAAAATTAGCCAAAACTTATAAATGAAGTTTTTTTTTAATTAACTAAGTAGACATCGCCAACTTGACAAAAGAACTTAGTGCTTGCGTGACTCTAAGGGAGGAAGTTGTTAAGTCCTGAGCACCTCCCAAGTGAAAAGACAGGCTTGGTGTTGAGGGAAGTTGGTCTTTGTACATGTCTGTGTGTAAATGAACAGCATTGGCGACAGCATGGCCAGTGCTGATGGTGTCCAAACATCATCCTCACTAAAGAACAACTGAATAGGTAAAGGCTGCCAGGACTAGGAGATTGAGCTGTGCCAGCTTAAGAAACGACCCAACACCGGCCCACACAATTAAATAACGTCCAAGTGAGGCCACAACCCAAACCCCAAATTTCTCTTTATTCTATATTAGATATAAATAAGATTTATGATTCAGTCATAAGGCCAATTGATGGTAAAATGTCCAGTTAAAAGACGTCATTTCCCTTGAACGTTTTAAGTTGTGGACAACTTCTATAATTTAGAGTTAGATCTATTAATTGCGTGCTTTAGAGTGAGTTACTTAAAACTTTCTGTGCCTTTGTTATGTAGAACCAGAATAATAATAGTATTTATCCATTAATATTAGATCTATTATTAGGTTCTAGTATTGTCTTACTATGAGGCTATACCATGACTCTGTTATTTTTCAGAAGAAGGAAACAACATTTTGCTGGATTAGGGGCTTCCCAAGTGGCACTAGTGATAAAGAACCCGCCTACCAATGTAAGAGATTTAAGATACCTGGGTTTGATCCCTGGGCTGCCGGAAGATCCCTTGGAAAAAGGAATGGCATCCCACTCCAGTATCTATGTCTGGGAAATCCCATGGACAGAGGAGCCTGGCGGCCAACAATACAGGGGGTCCCAGAGTTGGACATGACTGAGAGACTGAGCTGAACTGTACCTTGACTCTGTTATGATGTAGAAGACGGAAAAAACATTTTGCGAGGCCTTTCCTTGGTAGTTAGTGCTCCAGGGTTCATTGAATGGCACTGTCATGATCAGCTTAAGATCAGGAGCCAAGGTGACCTCTAGGCCAATTCTGTTTGTCAGATGTGAATGCCAGGTTCTGAAAAGGACTTGGAAGCTAGGGTTACAGCTGCTCCCACATCTATACTGTTCTTAGTACATTTCATTTACATAAAAGTACCTCCAAGTAGGTATATCATTTTTCTCTGAGTACTTAACCAATTTGGTAAAGTGTCAGCATTTTTCAAATATCTTCTACCCCCTCACTCTTTTTCCTCTCCTAGGATTCCAACAAGACAAATGTTAAATCTCTTGCTATTTTCCCATAGGTCTCTGCGGCTCAGTTCACTTTTTAAAATCTGTTTCCCCTTTCATCTGAATAGGACCAATTTCTACTGATCTATTTTCTGACATATGCCAGGACTAAGAAGCAAAACCCAACACCGGCCCACACAATTAAATAACGTCCAAGTGAGGCCACAACCCAAACCCCAAATTTCTCTTTATTCTATATTAGATATAAATAAGATTTATGATTCAGTCATAAGGCCAATTGATGGTAAAATGTCCAGTTAAAAGACGTCATTTCCCTTGAACGTTTTAAGTTGTGGACAACTTCTATAATTTAGAGTTAGATCTATTAATTGCGTGCTTTAGAGTGAGTTACTTAAAACTTTCTGTGCCTTTGTTATGTAGAACCAGAATAATAATAGTATTTATCCATTAATATTAGATCTATTATTAGGTTCTAGTATTGTCTTACTATGAGGCTATACCATGACTCTGTTATTTTTCAGAAGAAGGAAACAACATTTTGCTGGATTAGGGGCTTCCCAAGTGGCACTAGTGATAAAGAACCCGCCTACCAATGTAAGAGATTTAAGATACCTGGGTTTGATCCCTGGGCTGCCGGAAGATCCCTAGAAAAAAGGAATGGCATCCCACTCCAGTATCTATGTCTGGGAAATCCCATGGACAGAGGAGCCTGGCGGCCAACAATACAGGGGGTCCCAGAGTTGGACATGACTGAGAGACTGAGCTGAACTGTACCTTGACTCTGTTATGATGTAGAAGACGGAAAAAACATTTTGCGAGGCCTTTCCTTGGTAGTTAGTGCTCCAGGGTTCATTGAATGGCACTGTCATGATCAGCTTAAGATCAGGAGCCAAGGTGACCTCTAGGCCAATTCTGTTTGTCAGATGTGAATGCCAGGTTCTGAAAAGGACTTGGAAGCTAGGGTTACAGCTGCTCCCACATCTATACTGTTCTTAGTACATTTCATTTACATAAAAGTACCTCCAAGTAGGTATATCATTTTTCTCTGAGTACTTAACCAATTTGGTAAAGTGTCAGCATTTTTCAAATATCTTCTACCCCCTCACTCTTTTTCCTCTCCTAGGATTCCAACAAGACAAATGTTAAATCTCTTGCTATTTTCCCATAGGTCTCTGCGGCTCAGTTCACTTTTTAAAATCTGTTTCCCCTTTCATCTGAATAGGACCAATTTCTACTGATCTATTTTCTGACATATCCAATCTATCAATACTAATGAACCCATCTTGTGGATTTATTTGTTAATGAGTGTCTCAGTTCTAAAATTTCTATTTAATTCTTTTCTTCTATCTTTTCTTTTTTCCTATTTTTTCATTTGTTTCAAGAGTCTTTCTAATTGCTTCTTGGAACATTTTTCATGAAAGTTGCTTTCCTAATCCGATAATTCCAACATCTGTGTCATCTCAATATTGGTGAATATTGATTATCTTTTTTCATCTGAGTTAAGATGTTCCTGGTTGCTGGTATAAAGTTTAATTTTGAACTGTACCCTGGATATATTGAGTGTTCTAAGATGGTGTGGTCCCTACCGAAATCTTTAATTTTAGTAGGTAGTTAACCTGCTTAGATTTAGAATGCATATTCTGGCACACTTACACGTGTAAGTGGCACACTTACTGGCTGTGTTTCAAATGTCAACCTAGTTTACAAAGCCTTTATAATGCTTTTGCAGTGCTAGTTTGCCCACCAAATTTGTATGTTATTCCAGTGGCAGGACTCTACCCTACATTCTTCTAGTTCTTACTGCAGGGAGGGGATGAAGTCAGGGTTCACCTATACACTGGGCTGGGGAGGATGGCTGGGTTGCATGGAACTGCAGGGTGGACACGCAAGACAGAGTTCTGATCATGGTCTCAGCTGCCTCATTACTGCAGGTTGGGGGTGAAGACAAGACTTTGCCCATAGGGTGAGGCTGAGAGGGTGCTGCTTCTAGTAGAGGGTGGTGGTGAAAGTCAGGTTCTTTCCATGGCCTCAGCCAAGGAGGGGTACCACTTTCTTTCGGCAAGATGGTGCTGGAGGACAGGGCTCCACTTGTAGACTCATAGGAGAGAAGCACAACCCTATTATTTCAGAGTGGGGGAGAAAACAGGGATCTACCCACAGGCTTCTGCTGCAGCATTTGCTGGGGGAGGGATGGGGAGCTATGTGGCTTTCTCATGGTGTCCACCTGCAGAATGTAGATATAGCTAAACATTTCTGTCTGGCTTGGCTGCCCTTTTCCCAAGGCTTTGGCTAGGAAGAGCTGGTTTCTCTAGGGATTGTTTTTTTCTGTGTCTTTTGGCATTTATGAGTTGTGGGTGTCTCTAGTGCTCAGGCTAGGATACATAAGAGTTTTTAAAAAAATCCAAAATACCACCAGGAAACTGCCTTCTGAGTTCCTTGAATCCTGAGGTTCCTCATCAGCCTGTCTTCCTTTTTTTTTTTTTTTTTTTTCAAATAGTTTATTATTATTATTTGCCTCTAAGTCATCATTTATTTTTCATCCATCTTCATTCTCTGGCATGTGTGGGCCTCCCATCACAGTGGCCTCTCTCGTTGTAGAGCACTAGCTCTGGGCGCATGTGCTCCAGAGCGCTGGCTCATAACTGGACACACCGGCCTAGCTGCTCCTTGGCATGTGGGATCTTTCCAGGCCAGGGATGGAACCGATGCCCCGTGCACTGCAAGATGGACTCTCTACCCACTGGGCCACCAGGGAAGCCCCTATCTTCCTTTTTTTTTTTAAGATTTTTTTTTTTTTTGATGTGGATCATTTTTTAAAGTCTTTTATTGGATTTGTTACAGTATTGCTTGTTTTTTTTTTTTTTGTATTTTGGTTTTTTGGCCCCGAGGCATATGGGAACATAGCTCCCTGCTCAGGGATCGAACCCATACCCTCTGCATTGGAACACAAGAAGTCGTAACCGCTGGACCACCAAGGAAGTCCCAGCCTTACTTCTTTTACCCAGCGTTCACAATCTTCTGATAGTTGACATATATATTCTGTCCAGGGTCTTTTGTTATCATCATTGTGAGGAATAAAACTAAACATTTATTCATCTTGTCTAGCACCAAAAGAACTCCTACACAGTATTTTAAAAGCATAAAAGTTGGCAGAGCTTCATTATCTGAAAATAATACTGAGGAATCTCATGCTTTAAGTGTGTGCAAGAAGGTGAATGGTGGATGGCATCCCTGATTCAATGGCCATGAATCAGGAGAGAGTGAAGGACAGGGAAGCCTGGAGGACTACAGTTCATGGGGTTGCAAAGAGTTAGACACAACTTAGCAACTGAACGACAACAGAAGTCATGGACCCAGCTGGAGAGGGCTGTTAGTATAACCTATACCACTGTCTTTATTTTACAAAGACAGTGAAACTCAGAGAGGCTAAACAACTTGTTCGTTACTCAGCCAGAAAGTGGCAGAACTGAGATTTACCTCTTGACTTCCTAATTGTCAGCCCGTCCCTCACTTTTTGTACTATCAGTACACCATGAATGGTGAGTTACTGTTTTCAGGATCGAAGATCGGAATGTGCTGTTTTCAACCTCTTGCTCAATAATGTCTGTTGTATCTATTATTTGTTGTATATACTTAAGACACTGCTATATTTTACTATTCTAGATATCAATACTTGATTTGGCAAGGACTTTGTTTTGTATTTTTTAAAATTATTTCTTTAATTGTTTATTTTTGGCTATTCTGGGTTTTCACGGTTGCCGCAGGCTCTTCTCTAGTTGCAGGGAGTCGGGGCTACTCTCTAGTTGAGGTGAGCAGGTTTCTTGTTGCAGTGACTTCTCTTGTTGTGGAACTCGGGCTCTAGGGCTCACGGGCTTCAGTAGTTGCAGCACATGGGCTCAGTAGTTGTGGCTCCGAGGCTCTAGAGCCATAGTTGTGGCTCACGGGCCTAGTTGCTCCGCAGCATGTGGGATCTTCCTGGATCAGGGATCAAACTTGTGTCTCCTGCATTGGCAGGTGAATTCTTCACCACTGAGCTACCAGGGAAGCCTTGATTTGGCAAGGACTTTTAAGAAGCAGTGATAAAACCTACCCATTATATTCTTATTTTGTCACATTCTTTCCTAAGGACAAACCCTAAACAGAAATCCAGTAGAAAGTGAAACAGTAAAATCTGAATGTATTCACAGAATATCAAAATATCTGCATAGCACTAATGGTCCAATAATGAGTTTCTTCCTTTGCAGTTATCTCCCATTTTAAACATCAGCAAATAACTAATTTATTTGTGATTCAGTGAAAACTAGAGAATGTGATAACTGAGCTCAGATCTAGGTATTTAATGAGGAGGGAAATGTTTCCTAGACTGATTTATTTCTTCCATTTGAATTAAACTATGAGACAATATATTATGCTCAATTTAAAAAATTTTAAAGGCCAATTTGGGGGCAGGATTGGTATGAAGTCCCTCAGAAAACCAAAGGATAGGGCAAAGTCATTCAAATAAAGCATCTTCATACTCTTAAGTTCACAGTGCAATATACCAGCTCAGAGCTTGCTCTGAAAATTGCTGCTTCAGAGACTAGCAGTATATCAATACTTCAGTTTGCCATTAAGACTTTATTTGGTTTTCATACTAATTTATTAAAGTCATATAACTCCTGTATAGTTCCATTTCTCCCAGGGAAGCTCTAAACTATAAATGAAATAAAAGCCCATAAAAATTATTTCATTTGTTGCATCTCTTGGTTTGATAGGTTACTTTTATGTTACAATTAAACCACATTGCCCCTTCCCAATTCTTCAAGCTAATAAGCACAGAATAAACACAGGAGAGGAGAAATGAGAAATTCAAATTATGTTTTATTCTAATTTGATGTTACTCTCAGATTATCTCAGCTTGACTTCTCTAAAGAACATGCCTGTTTTATATCTAAAAAGTACAGAAACCGGGCTTCCCTGGTGGTCCAGTGGGTAAGGACACTGCCTTGCAGTGCAAGGGGCACCGGTTGGAGCCCTGGCCTGGGAAGATCCCACGTGCTGCGGAGCGGCTGGACCGATGTGTCCAATTACCGAGCCGGAGCTCTGGAGCGCATGCACCCAGAGCCGGTGCTCTGCGACAACAGAGGCCACCGCAGTGGGAAGCCCACATGGGCCAAAGAACAAAGATGGATGAAAATGGACAAAATGAAAGACCAATAGAAGTGGCTTGCCTGCTCCCCTCCCTCCCCACCCCCCCCCCAAATAAATAAATAAGTAAATCTAGAAAAAAAAAAGTACAGAAACCTCTTTTTTGAAATAATAGCTGATATTATTTATATTCTTTTGATAGGATGAAGGAGTAATGTTAATATGTGTTTTGAAAAGAAAGAGAATTATTCATTCTTTTCTGTGAATGTTCCCGTTTTAAATAACTGCAAATGAAAGTTTTAAAATATATCTTAGTTGCCCCCCATCCCAGAAAAGTGGGATTAGCACATTTCTAACATGCCTCAGAACGCAATTTTTTTTTTTTTTTTTTAATTTTTATTTTTGGGCGGGGGTCGGGTATGGGAGGGAGGGGAGCGGGCGGGCCACTTCTATTGGTCTTTCGTTTCTCTATGTTCATCCGTCTTTGTTCTTTGGCTCCTGTGGGCCTCCCATCGTGGTGGCCTCTGTTGTTGCAGAGCACCGGCTCTGGGCGCATGCGCTCCAGAGCTCCAGCTCGGTAATTGGACACATCAGTCCAGCCGCTCTGCAGTACGTGGGATCTTCCCAGGCCAGGGCTCGAACCGGCGCCCCTTGCACTGCAAGGCGGTGTCCTTACCCACTGGACCACCAGGGGAAGCCCAGAACGCAATATTTTCATAAGAAAAATTAAGAAGAATCTTTTGTTTGGGGGGATATTTATGACAATACTGCTTTCAGTTAAAAGGAGCTACATGAAGGTCTTAAGTCTGAGCAATGTCTCATTGGGTTATAAAGACAAACATAACTTTTTAGATACAATTGAAGCAGTAATTAAAATAAAAGACATTACTTCATTGATGTACTCTCAGATTATCTCAGCTTGACTTCTCTAAAGAACATGCCTGGGCCTTCCCTGGTGGTCCAGTGGGTAAGGACACTGCCTTGCAGTGCAAGGGGCACCGGTTGGAGCCCTGGCCTGGGAAGATCCCACGTGCTGCGGAGCGGCTGGACCGATGTGTCCAATTACCGAGCCGGAGCTCTGGAGCGCATGCACCCAGAGCCGGTGCTCTGCGACAACAGAGGCCACCGCAGTGGGAAGCCCACATGGGCCAAAGAACAAAGATGGATGAAACTAGACAAATGAAAGACCAATAGAAGTGGCTTGCCTGCTCCCCTCCTCCCACCCCCAAATAAATAAATAAGTAAATCTAGAAAAAAAAAAGTACAGAAACCTCTTTTTTGAAATAATAGCTGATATTATTTATATTCTTTTGATAGGATGAAGGAGTAATGTTAATATGTGTTTTGAAAAGAAAGAGAATTATTCATTCTTTTCTGTGAATGTTCCCGTTTTAAATAACTGCAAATGAAAGTTTTAAAATATATCTTAGTTGCCCCCCATCCCAGAAAAGTGGGATTAGCACATTTCTAACATGCCTCAGAACGCAATTTTTTTTTTTTTTTTTTAATTTTTATTTTTGGGCGGGGGTCGGGTATGGGAGGGAGGGGAGCGGGCGGGCCACTTCTATTGGTCTTTCGTTTCTCTATGTTCATCCGTCTTTGTTCTTTGGCTCCTGTGGGCCTCCCATCGTGGTGGCCTCTGTTGTTGCAGAGCACCGGCTCTGGGCGCATGCGCTCCAGAGCTCCAGCTCGGTAATTGGACACATCAGTCCAGCCGCTCTGCAGTACGTGGGATCTTCCCAGGCCAGGGCTCGAACCGGCGCCCCTTGCACTGCAAGGCGGTGTCCTTACCCACTGGACCACCAGGGGAAGCCCAGAACGCAATATTTTCATAAGAAAAATTAAGAAGAATCTTTTGTTTGGGGGGATATTTATGACAATACTGCTTTCAGTTAAAAGGAGCTACATGAAGGTCTTAAGTCTGAGCAATGTCTCATTGGGTTATAAAGACAAACATAACTTTTTAGATACAATTGAAGCAGTAATTAAAATAAAAGACATTACTTCCCTTTCTCCAACCTAAGAATTAAGTGCTTGTATGTACAAAGCAATAAATACATTTTACTATTAGGAAAAAACTGCTGCCATTTCCTTTTAGGGGCTGGCAGCAATGATAATGATACACTGGAAAAATGAAGTCACTTTCCTAAATAACAAACATTAAGCTGATGTGTCTGATTTACAATTATTATCCGGCTTAACTTCTTTGAATATTCTGGGAAGGCCAAAAACAAAACAATTCAGGAATGCTGGTGGAATAATGGTCTTTTTAATAGAGAAGGATGTTTGATGATCTCACTGATTATATAATAATGATAGATTATTTTGAACTATAAGCTTCCATTTCATAAAGAAAGGAAAATGGTCTGGGAATGTTAGTCATGTGAATGACAATGATCCTTTGCCCTTTACTTCTGAAGGCTACTTACTTTGCTCGGATATTTTAGTAGGAGGAGCAGCACTTTCAAGTTGCAGTTGGGTGGTTCTGTTTTACTCTAAAGAAGGCTAGAGTGAGGGAGATGGTGGGAGATGAGATGCTTAACGTGGGCTGTGGGACCTGGTGTTCTGGGGCTTTGGAGAGCATGTCTGCAGTGACTGGCACGCCCATGCCTATGCCTGCTGCTCCTTGGTGGTCCTCCTCGGTGTGGGGTGCTCAGCAAGCCTTGGGCTTTCAGTCCTGGAGGGACAGCTTGCTTGCTACTGGCTGCCAGCCTAGGGAGTGGAACACCACCCAACACTCTGCATAATGTTTAAAAAAAAAAAAAGAAAAGAAGACGAAGAAGAGGAGGCTGGTGGGATACAAAATTGCTGCTTTTGGCAAACATTCTTTAAAAATTCCTGACAGGCTCTCTTCTGACTTGGTGGATTTTGAAAAAAGAAACCAGAAGAAAGCAAGCTGTCTTAGGGATCAAATGCAGCTAAATACATCTCTTTTCTGACAGGCAGTAAGCATGCCATTCTTCTTTGGAAGTTAAGAGCTTTACTGTTTAGTGGCTAGTGTGTTCGTTTCCTATTGCTGCTATAACAAATTACCATAAACTCGGTGGTTTATAACAACATGAGTGTATCCTCTAACAGTTATAGAGGCATGAAGTATAGAATCAGTTTCAATGGACTGAAATCAAGGTCTTAGCAAGCCTGTGTTCCCTCTGGAGGGATAATCTGTTTCTTGCCTTGCGTTTTTCAGCTTCCGAAGACTGCCTGCCTTCACTGACTCGTGTCCCTCTTCTCCCTCTTCAAAGCCAGCAGCAGAGCATCTTTGCTCTTCTCTGACCTCTGCTTGTATCTTTTCCCTGTATTATTATCCGCTTAACTTCTTTGAATATTCTGGGAAGGCCAAAAACAAAACAATTCAGGAATGCTGGTGGAATAATGGTCTTTTTAATAGAGAAGGATGTTTGATGATCTCACTGATTATATAATAATGATAGATTATTTTGAACTATAAGCTTCCATTTCATAAAGAAAGGAAAATGGTCTGGGAATGTTAGTCATGTGAATGACAATGATCCTTTGCCCTTTACTTCTGAAGGCTACTTACTTTGCTCGGATATTTTAGTAGGAGGAGCAGCACTTTCAAGTTGCAGTTGGGTGGTTCTGTTTTACTCTAAAGAAGGCTAGAGTGAGGGAGATGGTGGGAGATGAGATGCTTAACGTGGGCTGTGGGACCTGGTGTTCTGGGGCTTTGGAGAGCATGTCTGCAGTGACTGGCACGCCCATGCCTATGCCTGCTGCTCCTTGGTGGTCCTCCTCGGTGTGGGGTGCTCAGCAAGCCTTGGGCTTTCAGTCCTGGAGGGACAGCTTGCTTGCTACTGGCTGCCAGCCTAGGGAGTGGAACACCACCCAACACTCTGCATAATGTTTAAAAAAAAAAGAAAAGAAGACGAAGAAGAGGAGGCTGGTGGGATACAAAATTGCTGCTTTTGGCAAACATTTTTTAAAAAATTCCTGACAGGCTCTCTTCTGACTTGGTGGATTTTGAAAAAAGAAACCAGAAGAAAGCAAGCTGTCTTAGGGATCAAATGCAGCTAAATACATCTCTTTTCTGACAGGCAGTAAGCATGCCATTCTTCTTTGGAAGTTAAGAGCTTTACTGTTTAGTGGCTAGTGTGTTCGTTTCCTATTGCTGCTATAACAAATTACCATAAACTCGGTGGTTTATAACAACATGAGTGTATCCTCTAACAGTTATAGAGGCATGAAGTATAGAATCAGTTTCAATGGACTGAAATCAAGGTCTTAGCAAGCCTGTGTTCCCTCTGGAGGGATAATCTGTTTCTTGCCTTGCGTTTTTCAGCTTCCGAAGACTGCCTGCCTTCACTGACTCGTGTCCCTCTTCTCCCTCTTCAAAGCCAGCAGCAGAGCATCTTTGCTCTTCTCTGACCTCTGCTTGTATCTTTTCTCAGAACCGCCCTCTTTTGCCTCTCTCTTCTAGGACCCTTGTGACGGTGGTAACACTGGGCCACTCTAACACTCTATACGACTCTCTCCATATCAGATTCCTTAACTTAGTCAGAGTCGCCTTTGCCATGAAAGAAAACAGGGTCACCGTTCTGGGGATTAGGAAGTAGCCATCTTTGGGCAGTCAATGTTTACCCTACCACAGTTCTCTCTCCCTCTTTCAATGATTAATTCTTTGCAAAGTGTTGTAAATAAAGCAGATGGCTCAAAGGTCAGGATGAGCCATTTCAGATGTACGAATCCCACTGTAAATCTAAATATAATTAGCTGCATAGAATAATTCAAATTCCAACCTTCGACATTTAAAAAATGGGTTGACTTGTTCTGACATTGCTCAGTAATATAGTTCCAAATCACACAGAATATAATGTGTTTGAAGGCAAGATATAACATACAGCCAAATAGGCTTTTCTTTAAATTGTTTACTCACAACAAAAAGTAAAGGCTATTCAAATCAGTGGTTATAGGATGAAGTGAATCTATTTATTTTCCTTCACATTATTACTGCCATAAACATTCCAAAACATTTCTTTCAAATATGATTTAGGACTATAGCATGTTCCCTCAAATTATTCATATGTGTGGTGCTAGTTTTCTGCTAATAGCTAACTCAGAATGCTCATGGAGATGGCCTTCTTTCAAAAAGTACATGAGACACATCTTCACTCTAGTAAAAGGAAAGCATTTGAGTTAGTGACAGTTACCAAGTGTTTAAGAAACCACTGCAGTCTCAGCTGGTCAAGGTTATGTCATAAAGACACACCAGGCTTAGCAAGACCATCCTGCTTTGAACGGGTGATTTCTGCTTTGGAATGTGTACTCCATTTGCCTTTGAGACACCACAATGGTATGGATGATCTTAACTACACCACTGTGTCTACTATGATCCTCTCCAGTTCAAGGCTCAACCACAGCCTTCCAAATGATGGTTATTCATCCTGACTCTGGACAACCAGCAGCCAGAAACATAATGTTCTTATTTACTCTCTGGCAGAAATCTGCAAATGGGGCTGTCAGCCTTCTAGAATGATGGAGGAAGTAGACTGGCTCTGGGCTGAGGCTCTTCTTGACGGACACGTCTGCACAGTTCAAAGTCAAGTCGTGGGGAATTTTTTACTGCTCCACGTGGCAGGGAGGTCCATGGATGGATCTGGCTAGTGGTATGTGCCTGGTGCCTTATCGTGCCTGAATGGTGCTAAGGGAGGCATAACCATAGAAGAGTGACTTGGAATGCTCATATGCAATGCATACTGTACCTGGCTATTTAAATAAAATGCAACTGAAAAATAAAAGCTATCAGATCCTAGAAGTTTCTGCACAAAATGGACAACAAAAATATTCCATTAAGAATCATGCCACCGGGCTTCCCTGGTGGTCCAGTGGGTAAGGACACCGCCTGGCAGTGCAAGGGGTGCCGGTTCGATCCCTGGCCTGGGAAGATCCCACGTACTGCAGAGCGGCTGGACTGATGTGTCCAATTACCAAGCCAGAGCTCTGGAGCACATGCGCCCAGAGCCGGTGCTCTGTGACAGCAGAGGCCACTGCAATGGGAGGCTCACATGGGCCAAAGAACAAGGACGGATGAACAGAGAGAAATGAAAGACCAACAGAAGTGACCTGCCTGCCCCCCTCCCTCCCCACCCCCCTGCAAAATAAATAAATAAATAAATATTAAAAAAAAAAAAAGAATCATGCTACCAAGGAAATTTAGATTTTGACAGAGCTATAGTTGACAATCACTTCAGTTACCATTTTGAAGTACTTTCCATATACATTTTTAGAGTTAAGCTTCATGCAAAAAACATGTAAGAACATATTTTTTAGCTTTAAAATTTAAGTAGCAGAATCTTCTATGACCTTACATCACACATTTGAAACTTAAATATTATTTTTAAATTTACGCCAGAATTTAGAGCAGTTGAGAAAATGGCCAGTACTCAGTATAGTTGTTTTATACAGATGAAGTTCATGTGATTTGAGTAACAACTTATTTCATAAAGCATTTCAATACATCCTTGAATCTGTTATTTATGCAGAAACCTAAAATACTGTGGTCATATTTTATAGAAAGGGTTTGGCAAATTCAAGATTTCAAAACATTGGAAACAAAGTATCAGTGACTAAGTGGTTTTTCAGAATTTGGTAATCATCTTTGAAGATAAACTCACAGGTTTTTAAAGCTTCGATTTGAGTTTTACAAAATTTAGTAAGGACAATTCAGCTTAACAAGCTATCTTTTAAAATTCAGTTTCTAAGGCAACAATCACAGGTTCCTGTACATTGCTTTAAAAAAATCATTTTTACAAATTTAGTTACTGCAACATCAAAGGCAAAGCAAATAACTGCCTTACTTTTACCTCCTTTTGTCAGACTTTTTGAATAATACGATTTCTCTCTTTTTAATGGATCAGACTGCTTCCCATTGAACATAAGAAAGTTAAGGGCAGATAAAAACTCTGGAAAGCACATGCCCCCCCGGGGAGCCGGTGCTCGGTTCGATCCCTGGCCTGGGAAGATCCCACGTACTGCAGAGCGGCTGGACTGATGTGTCCAATTACCAAGCCAGAGCTCTGAGCACATGCGCCCAGAGCCGGTGCTCTGTGACAGCAGAGGCCACTGCAATGGGAGGCTCACATGGGCCAAAGAACAAGGACGGATGAACAGAGAGAAATGAAAGACCAACAGAAGTGACCTGCCTGCCCCCCTCCCTCCCCACCCCCCTGCAAAATAAATAAATAAATAAATATTAAAAAAAAAAAAAGAATCATGCTACCAAGGAAATTTAGATTTTGACAGAGCTATAGTTGACAATCACTTCAGTTACCATTTTGAAGTACTTTCCATATACATTTTTAGAGTTAAGCTTCATGCAAAAAACATGTAAGAACATATTTTTTAGCTTTAAAATTTAAGTAGCAGAATCTTCTATGACCTTACATCACACATTTGAAACTTAAATATTATTTTTAAATTTACGCCAGAATTTAGAGCAGTTGAGAAAATGGCCAGTACTCAGTATAGTTGTTTTATACAGATGAAGTTCATGTGATTTGAGTAACAACTTATTTCATAAAGCATTTCAATACATCCTTGAATCTGTTATTTATGCAGAAACCTAAAATACTGTGGTCATATTTTATAGAAAGGGTTTGGCAAATTCAAGATTTCAAAACATTGGAAACAAAGTATCAGTGACTAAGTGGTTTTTCAGAATTTGGTAATCATCTTTGAAGATAAACTCACAGGTTTTTAAAGCTTCGATTTGAGTTTTACAAAATTTAGTAAGGACAATTCAGCTTAACAAGCTATCTTTTAAAATTCAGTTTCTAAGGCAACAATCACAGGTTCCTGTACATTGCTTTAAAAAAATCATTTTTACAAATTTAGTTACTGCAACATCAAAGGCAAAGCAAATAACTGCCTTACTTTTACCTCCTTTTGTCAGACTTTTTGAATAATACGATTTCTCTCTTTTTAATGGATCAGACTGCTGCCCATTGAACATAAGAAAGTTAAGGGCAGATAAAATATCAATATCCAAAGTGGCTGCCTGCAAACTCAGCCTATTGCATGGTGAGAGCAAACAGAGATTCAGTCTACTTTATGTGCATAACAGCCAGTCTCCTCATAATTTACTCCTTATTGACTTCATAACTTAAAAAGAAAAGGGAAGAGCTCTTACCCGCACATTTCACTCCCTGAGCAATGAGCCCCCACATGAAGTTGGCACAGTATTCACACCAGTGTGGCCCTCTGAATGTATGGACCTGAAAAAGATAGTGACCAAGTGGCCAGAGGGAAACCCATGCATGAGATTCTTTCCCATCGAAGCATCCATACACAAGCCACAGTTAGTATGAAGGGGCACAATATGGGTACATTTACAAAAGCCTTGGTTGAGTTAACATTTCTTTCAGAGCCTGCTTTCCTCTTTGTTTTACAAATGGTGATACATCAAACCAATATCCTGAGATTTACTTTTGAAAACAATTTTTACAGCAGAATTGTCCAACTAGTCCCTTCCACCTATAAGCAGTTTCATCTCTGTGTTATAAGAATGGGCATATTCTGAGCGCTATGGCATGGAGGAGGAGGAGTAACGTAGAATATGTCTGGATCCTGTATAAGGATTTTGTCAATGATCCACCTTCTGTTCTCTGTGACCACGGTCAGGGCCACAGGTATTGAAGGTGGTATTTTTAGTGACTGGTCACAACAGAATCACCAAAAAAGGGTCAATTTATGTTCAAAGCCATTTGATACTTACTGTGTTGGCAAAGAAAATATATTTTAGAAACTATAAAAGTTACAGTTAATCAGAAAGCCTACAGTAATTATTCACTCATCTTCCCAGCTCACAAGGGTTTTCAAGGCAAAATTCTTTAGTAAGGAACAATTCAGCTTAACAAGCTATCTTTTAAAATTCAGTTTCTAAGGCAACAATCACAGGTTCCTGTACATTGCTTTAAAAAAATCATTTTTACAAATTTAGTTACTGCAACATCAAAGGCAAAGCAAATAACTGCCTTACTTTTACCTCCTTTTGTCAGACTTTTTGAATAATACGATTTCTCTCTTTTTAATGGATCAGACTGCTGCCCATTGAACATAAGAAAGTTAAGGGCAGATAAAATATCAATATCCAAAGTGGCTGCCTGCAAACTCAGCCTATTGCATGGTGAGAGCAAACAGAGATTCAGTCTACTTTATGTGCATAACAGCCAGTCTCCTCATAATTTACTCCTTATTGACTTCATAACTTAAAAAGAAAAGGGAAGAGCTCTTACCCGCACATTTCACTCCCTGAGCAATGAGCCCCCACATGAAGTTGGCACAGTATTCACACCAGTGTGGCCCTCTGAATGTATGGACCTGAAAAAGATAGTGACCAAGTGGCCAGAGGGAAACCCATGCATGAGATTCTTTCCCATCGAAGCATCCATACACAAGCCACAGTTAGTATGAAGGGGCACAATATGGGTACATTTACAAAAGCCTTGGTTGAGTTAACATTTCTTTCAGAGCCTGCTTTCCTCTTTGTTTTACAAATGGTGATACATCAAACCAATATCCTGAGATTTACTTTTGAAAACAATTTTTACAGCAGAATTGTCCAACTAGTCCCTTCCACCTATAAGCAGTTTCATCTCTGTGTTATAAGAATGGGCATATTCTGAGCGCTATGGCATGGAGGAGGAGGAGTAACGTAGAATATGTCTGGATCCTGTATAAGGATTTTGTCAATGATCCACCTTCTGTTCTCTGTGACCACGGTCAGGGCCACAGGTATTGAAGGTGGTATTTTTAGTGACTGGTCACAACAGAATCACCAAAAAAGGGTCAATTTATGTTCAAAGCCATTTGATACTTACTGTGTTGGCAAAGAAAATATATTTTAGAAACTATAAAAGTTACAGTTAATCAGAAAGCCTACAGTAATTATTCACTCATCTTCCCAGCTCACAAGGGTTTTACTGAAGTAGATTCTTTTATCCTAAGAAAGGAAGCCCCAAAGAACTCAAACACTAAGACACTCATAGACTTCATGGTTAAGCCATTCTAGCTTAAACCAGATACAAAAATACTGGTAGAATAGAAAAGCAATAAATGCAAACCCCAGACACTGAAGAATAAAAAAGTTTTTGAATATTATCAGTAACACTTGAAGACTTCTGAGCAAATACTTGCTGAAAATGTACTCAAGAAATACATTAGAAGAAAAGGAGGTGGGAACAAAGAAGTTACGGATCTGTATCAGTTACATTTACTTGAGATGATTTCTTATATATATGATTTCCTCCAGCAGAAAATAGCAATACAAGAGAGTCAAAATCACACTCTGACAATCTGATTTGCAAATAATGAAATTGCAGCTAAGACTGACTGTCACTCTTACTGCTGTTCTGTTTATGTACTGTATAGGTCTCAGCAGCTAAGTGACCTTCTGCTATTTCTGCTTTTTGTTAGTTATCTATTTTATGTATAGTAGTGTGTACATGTTAACCCCAGCCTCCTAGTTTATCCCTCCCCTGGCCCCCTTTCCCCTTTGGTAACCATTAAGTTTGTTTCCTGTGTCTGTGAGTCTCTTTCTGTTTTGGAAATAAATTCATTTGTGACTTTTTTCTTTTAGATTTCACATGTAAATGATATCATATGATATTTGTCTGGCTTCCTTCACTCAGTATGATAATCTCTAGGCTCATCCACGTTGTTGCAAGTGACATTTTTCATTCTTCTTTCTGGCTGAGTAGAATTGTATGTATGTATGAAGTTTTCTTTATCCATTCCTCTGTCAATGGCTATTTAGCTTGTTTCCACGTCTTGGGTATTGTATATATACTGCTGCAATGAATATTGGGATTTTTGTATCTTTTTCTCCAGATTTATGCCCAGGAGTGGGACTGCTGGGTCATATGGTAGCTCTATTTTTAGATCTTTAAGGAACCTCCATACTGTTCTCCATAGTGGCCGCACCTGTTTACATTCCTGCCAGGAGTGTAGAAAGGTTATCTTTTCTCTGCAGCCTCTTCAGAATTTGCTTGCAGACATTTTAAGGATGGCCATTCTGACCTGTGTGAGGTGGTATCTCACTGTAGCTTCGCTTTGCTTTCTCTGATAATTAGAAGTATTGAGCATCCTTTCATATGCCTTTTGGCCATCTGTGTGTCTTCTTACAGAAAGGTCTATGTAGGTTCTCTGGCTAGTTCTTTTTTTTTTTTTGGCGGGGGTGGGGAGGGAAGGGGGGTGGGCGGGCCACTTTCACTGGTCTTTCATTTGTCTAGTTTCATCTGTCTTTGTTCTTTGGTCCGTGTGGGCCTCCCATCGCGGTGGCATCTGTTGTCGCAGAGCACCAGCTCTGGGTGCATGCGCGCCAGAGCTCCGGCTTGCTGATTGGACACATCGGTCCAGCCGCTCCGCGGCACGTGGGATCTTCCCAGGCCAGGGATCGAACCGGCGCCCCTTGCACTGCAAGGCGGTGTCCTTATCCACTGGACCACCAGGGGAAGCCCCTCTGGCTAGTTCTTGTTGGATTGTTCATTTTCATTATTGAGCTGTATGAGATGTTTGTATATTTTGGATATTAACCCCTTATTGGTCACATCATTTGCAAATATTTTCTTCTATTCAGTAGGTTGTCTTTTCAATTTGTTCATGGTTTCCTTTGCTGTACAAAAGCTTCTAAATTTAACTAGGTATCACTTGTTTATTAGTGATTCTTAAAATCTCTCTTTCTATATAAGCTTCAAACTTAATATGCCACTGAACATAAGACTTACCCTGAATGTAACATACATATATGCCATTTAGAAAAATCATGCCAGTTATGACATACCACTTATTATAAACTTAATCCCAATTTCAGAGATGTTAAAACGAAAAAAAAAGAGATGTACAATCAACAAAATATAGCATATTAATATTCAAAATACTACCACTGGCCAAAATATCCATATAAGGCCACAGTGGATAATCCAGAGTCCATCCCAAGCAGGTATGTGCTTGAGGCTCGGGTCGCTGCCAAGTGAGCTCAAATACAAAATATTGTGTTGATTTTGGGGAAAAAAAAAAAGGCCATAATCCTGTGTCTGTCTTTTATGGAAAAGTGTCAGGAATGCAGACTCAGTTGCTTCTGGGTTGTTAGTGATGCTCAGAGCCTACAAACTGAAAGCATTTCCTGGTGTTCCTGAAGCTGAGCCCAAGATGAACATTCAGATAGTCTGTGATGTCTTTGTTTTTTCCTGTGTTCCTCTGAGTGAATAAAACTGGATAAAGTATGCAATTTTGCTTTTAATCTGAGGCAGATGAGTGAAACAGATAGTACTGACTCATATTTTAAAAGTTATATAATCATGAAATAGCTATAGAACTGTGAAGTTATTTTTAGGGGAAGTATCAGGATGATCCAGTTTCACTTAACTTGGTAAGGTTAATAAACTGGATTGGAAGTGTGGAGGAAGTCCTGGTTTTGTACCTGCTGTTAAAACCCCTGGAACACAGAAGGGCTCTTGGCAGACAGAGCTGGGTCCTGAGATGTTGTGATAGAACCAGTTCCCTGCATCGCCTTCACAAGGCAGTAGTGAATGTGGCCTTTTGAAAACTTTGGGGCATTTCTTCACATCACACACACTGAAGAAATGGCTTCACTGTCTGAGCACCGCAGTGCACTCTCATCAGAAGATTACACGCGCGTCCTAGAAAGCAATCTTTAAGAGATTGTTCTTGATACAGTTCCTTCTCGAACTGGTTTTTATAAAGGCATCTTGCCACAAGGGCTGGTTTTAATGGTGGTGGTGTTTTTAATTTTGTTTTCTTAAACTTCTTGTAAGGCAGGTTATATAGCTCTCTAGGAAATGCCTCTAGAAGTAGGCCTTGAAGCACCAGAAACTTGCTAAACATGTATTTGTATAACAGGATTTAACTGGATTCCCTTTTGAATGTTTCTCTAAAATTTATATTTCTTAAATTTTGTGGTTTTCATGACTAGGACTGGATTGTATTTATAAAAATGGATACTGTAGCCTTTTTGTCTTTTTTATTCTCCTAGACGCCAGCAAAACAAATGGGCATCATTCATTAATTATTTTCATTCATTTGTAAACTTTAAGTGATGACATATACAAAGATGAAAAAAATACTGGCTCAAAGAATTCACTCTAGGTTTGTCTCGCTAAATACAATGTGAAAAGCCTCAGGACTTTCACACACATTTCTGCTCAGGTAATGAGTGAGCAGAAGCTTCTGGGTGAGCAGGATCAGGCTTCAGTGCGGGTGTGCGTGTCTGAGGGGGTGCAGTAGGAAAGGCGGTTCCAAGGAAATCAGGGACACCCCAGGAGTGAAACAATGGGATGTTAAGAGGACTGTAAGGCAGTTCAGTGCAGGTGGGGTGGGCGTGACAGGCATGGTAGGAGCAGACGTATCCTTTGTTCCGTCAGCAGTGCAGGGGCTCTGAAGGTACCAGGTACCAGATGACATAGGCCTGGACTTGGGCAGTGCTGACTGAGCACACGGGGGCAGGATTTGGTGACGGCTGGAGTCATAGGCACAGGAGAGGAGGAGAATGGGGGCCAGATCTTAGGGTCTGGGGCCTGTTGATGGGGGTGGGGACGATGGCATTAACAGGGAGAACAGAAGCAGCCCAGGCTTGGAAGTGAGGCAGGAGGGGAAGAGTGGAAGGGATGGAGGAGAGGAGGCAGCTCAGGGAGTAAGGTTCTGGAGGACCCCCAGTGGAGACTGGACCAGGGCCGATGGGCTAGCTTTGAGTAAGAGAAAACTTCCTCTTCCCTGGGCTGGGAGGACAAGAGGTAAGAGGGAGAGGATGGCTGTGCAGAAGGGAGTGGTGGGAGCCCTGGAGACAGAGGGTGGGTGTTCATACTCAACGGTCTAGAGTTTAGGAAGAGCCTCAGTTCTACTGTTAATTTTAAAACTTAAACTTCTTGTAAGGCAGGTTATATAGCTCTCTAGGAAATGCCTCTAGAAGTAGGCCTTGAAGCACCAGAAACTTGCTAAACATGTATTTGTATAACAGGATTTAACTGGATTCCCTTTTGAATGTTTCTCTAAAATTTATATTTCTTAAATTTTGTGGTTTTCATGACTAGGACTGGATTGTATTTATAAAAATGGATACTGTAGCCTTTTTGTCTTTTTTATTCTCCTAGACGCCAGCAAAACAAATGGGCATCATTCATTAATTATTTTCATTCATTTGTAAACTTTAAGTGATGACATATACAAAGATGAAAAAAATACTGGCTCAAAGAATTCACTCTAGGTTTGTCTCGCTAAATACAATGTGAAAAGCCTCAGGACTTTCACACACATTTCTGCTCAGGTAATGAGTGAGCAGAAGCTTCTGGGTGAGCAGGATCAGGCTTCAGTGCGGGTGTGCGTGTCTGAGGGGGTGCAGTAGGAAAGGCGGTTCCAAGGAAATCAGGGACACCCCAGGAGTGAAACAATGGGATGTTAAGAGGACTGTAAGGCAGTTCAGTGCAGGTGGGGTGGGCGTGACAGGCATGGTAGGAGCAGACGTATCCTTTGTTCCGTCAGCAGTGCAGGGGCTCTGAAGGTACCAGGTACCAGATGACATAGGCCTGGACTTGGGCAGTGCTGACTGAGCACACGGGGGCAGGATTTGGTGACGGCTGGAGTCATAGGCACAGGAGAGGAGGAGAATGGGGGCCAGATCTTAGGGTCTGGGGCCTGTTGATGGGGGTGGGGACGATGGCATTAACAGGGAGAACAGAAGCAGCCCAGGCTTGGAAGTGAGGCAGGAGGGGAAGAGTGGAAGGGATGGAGGAGAGGAGGCAGCTCAGGGAGTAAGGTTCTGGAGGACCCCCAGTGGAGACTGGACCAGGGCCGATGGGCTAGCTTTGAGTAAGAGAAAACTTCCTCTTCCCTGGGCTGGGAGGACAAGAGGTAAGAGGGAGAGGATGGCTGTGCAGAAGGGGAGTGGTGGGAGCCCTGGAGACAGAGGGTACGGGTGTTCATACTCAACGGTCTAGTTATTATGGTTTAGGAAGGTCAGCCATGAATCCAATGGGAGAGTTGAGAAAAAGTGGGGAATAGGAACTAAACCTGGCCAGAAATTTGGAGAAGGGCTGCTGGACTTGAAAACACATCCTGCATGGCACTACTCCAACAGGGTCAAGTGCTGATTAAAGAGAAAGTGATGACTACTTTCTCTTAAAAAAGGTGATTGTGGGGCTTCCCTGGTGGCCAGTGGGTAAAGAGTACGCCTTTCAGTGCAAGGGGCACCGGTCTGATCCCTGGCCCAGGAAGATCCCACGTGGCTGGGCCAGTGTGTCCAGTTACGAGCCAGCACTCTGGAGCGCGTGTGCCCAGAGCTGCTGCTCTGCAACGAGAGGGGCCACTGTGGTGGGAGGCCCACACGGGCCAAAGAATAAAGATGGATGAAAAATAGATAAAAAAATAAATAAATAAAAAGAGGCCAAAATTTAAATAAAAAAAAAGGTGATTGTGTCACATTTGGGCTTTATCAAAAATATTTTATATATGGTTTTGTATGATCAGTGATGCTTATATCACATATTTTACCAACTCAGAAAAAGATACCTCTAACAAGTCAGTTGTACAAGCTGTACAACTTAGAATAGCTGTATGATCTGCAGCTGTCCCGCTCTATCTGGCACAACAAACTGGCGCTCGCTGCTCCTGCAGACGGGGCTCCAGGGCACTGACACCTGCAGATAGTTCCGCTTACTAGATATGAATTCTGACTACCCATCTCAGTATGATTTAATCAGAAATGTCATGGGCATTCAGAATACAATAATTAAAAAGGTCAGAGCTTCCCTGGTAGCTCAGTGGTAAAGAGTTCGCCTGCCAATGTGGGAGACGCGGGTTTGATCCCTGATCCAGGAATCCCACGTGCAGCGGAGCAACTGAGCCCGTGAGCCGCAACCATGGAGCCCACATGCCGCAACTACTGAAGCCCGTGTGCCCTAGAGCCCGAGTTCCACAACAAGAGAAGTCACCGTGACAAGAAGCCTGCTCACCTCAACTAGAGAGTAGCCCTGACTCCTTGCAACTAGAGAAGAGCCTGCAGCAGCAGTGAAAACCCAGAATAGCCAAAAAAAAAAAAAGGTCAAAAGTTGCATCTTGGGGTTCTTTCTGCTTAAGAGTATGCCAAGAAAGAGCTAGGGGGAGCATCTGGGAGAAAGGAGGCCTGGCTGGTTCACAGGAGCTGGGACAAGGCCTAGATTTATGAGAGAACAGCTTGTACCTGAAGATGCACTGCAGTAGACGCCCTTAGACATCAGAGCAGGTCAGCACTCAGGGAGCCCAGGTTAGTGACGTCTTCACAACACAAGGAACAGAGACTCATTAAGTGACATTTTCCATGTGTCATTTTTAATATTCTAAACTGTTCCCAGATTTTTATGTTTATCTAAGTTTGTGTTTTAGTTTTCCTGTCTCTTTTTATTCTCCAAGGTGGTCAGCTCTTTTTCTTTCTTCCTAACCTTTCTCCCTTTTCCAGCCACCAATTCTTAGTTGTGAACCAGGAAATCGGATGAGGTACCTTTGCTAGTATAGAATGCAGATCAAGGAAATGTATCACCTGTCTTCCTCTTGAAGGCGTTAAGAAACTAAACAAAAGCCACCAAACTTCTGGTCCCTTGTCTGTGTTTCTTGTCGCTGAGGGACAGTAGTCTTGTGAGAAGGAGGTGTTAGTGTCATGCTTTATTCTATGACATTCTTTAGTCTCTAGCTACTGTTAGAGGCGGAGGCTACCTCTGTTTCTGCTGTCCACTGTATGACCTTAATGATGTCCACTGGCTCATAAGGTGGAAAATAACCAATTCCTTTAAAAATGGCACTGTTTCTTCCTTTTAGTTAAACAAATCACTTGATCAACTTATAAAAAAGGGCTTCCTTTGGGGAAAGTGTTGATCAGAATGTCATGGGCATTCAGAATACAATAATTAAAAGGTCAGAGCTTCCCTGGTAGCTCAGTGGTAAAGAGTTCGCCTGCCAATGTGGGAGACGCGGGTTTGATCCCTGATCCAGGAATCCCACGTGCAGCGGAGCAACTGAGCCCGTGAGCCGCAACCATGGAGCCCACATGCCGCAACTACTGAAGCCCGTGTGCCCTAGAGCCCGAGTTCCACAACAAGAGAAGTCACCGTGACAAGAAGCCTGCTCACCTCAACTAGAGAGTAGCCCTGACTCCTTGCAACTAGAGAAGAGCCTGCAGCAGCAGTGAAAACCCAGAATAGCCAAAAAAAAAAAGGTCAAAAGTTGCATCTTGGGGTTCTTTCTGCTTAAGAGTATGCCAAGAAAGAGCTAGGGGGAGCATCTGGGAGAAAGGAGGCCTGGCTGGTTCACAGGAGCTGGGACAAGGCCTAGATTTATGAGAGAACAGCTTGTACCTGAAGATGCACTGCAGTAGACGCCCTTAGACATCAGAGCAGGTCAGCACTCAGGGAGCCCAGGTTAGTGACGTCTTCACAACACAAGGAACAGAGACTCATTAAGTGACATTTTCCATGTGTCATTTTTAATATTCTAAACTGTTCCCAGATTTTTATGTTTATCTAAGTTTGTGTTTTAGTTTTCCTGTCTCTTTTTATTCTCCAAGGTGGTCAGCTCTTTTTCTTTCTTCCTAACCTTTCTCCCTTTTCCAGCCACCAATTCTTAGTTGTGAACCAGGAAATCGGATGAGGTACCTTTGCTAGTATAGAATGCAGATCAAGGAAATGTATCACCTGTCTTCCTCTTGAAGGCGTTAAGAAACTAAACAAAAGCCACCAAACTTCTGGTCCCTTGTCTGTGTTTCTTGTCGCTGAGGGACAGTAGTCTTGTGAGAAGGAGGTGTTAGTGTCATGCTTTATTCTATGACATTCTTTAGTCTCTAGCTACTGTTAGAGGCGGAGGCTACCTCTGTTTCTGCTGTCCACTGTATGACCTTAATGATGTCCACTGGCTCATAAGGTGGAAAATAACCAATTCCTTTAAAAATGGCACTGTTTCTTCCTTTTAGTTAAACAAATCACTTGATCAACTTATAAAAAAGGGCTTCCTTTGGGGAAAGTGTTGATACCAATCAGCATCGGTGTGTAACAGTATTAGTGAGGTCAGAAATGATCCTGAGGAAAAGCAGCCTTGTAAGGTGGCCACAGGGACTCTTTTCTAGGCCACCTCCAGAACTTTTAGTGCATCTTGACAAATGAAAGGGACACAGTACATGGCATGAATTATGTATTGAACAAAGGGTAGAGTAACTTGTTTTAAAGGCTGCTTCTCTTTTGCAACTAGAAAAAAGATGACATTATTACCACGGGATCTACATGATTTCTCTAATCTGTGAATACCTCCTGTCACATCAATCACCTTAAAAAGCTGAAAGACGGGATTAATTAGTGTACCGCCAACTGAGTCTCTCACAGGGAGGGTCCTGGTCAGAAGCAGGCTAACAAGAACAGACAGGAGGGAGATGAGTGGGCTCCTGAGGGACCCATGTAGCTCAGGGCTGTGTCTCCTGGATGCCAACCTCGGTAAAACTGCAGCCGTTCTCAACTGGGCCTCCTGTCCCATGGACCCACACCCTGGCTCCCATAAGAAAACCAGCATGTCTGCTTCTCACGTTTCTGATGTTCCCATCTCTAGTTTGAATGTTAGTTAAAGACACAGTCTTCCCAGATGGCTCAGTGGTTAAAGAACCCACCTGCCAATGCAGGAGACATGGGTTTGAGGCCTGATTGGGAAGATCCCCTGGATAAGGCAATGGCAATCCACTCTAGTATTCTTGCCAGCGAAACTCCGTGGACAGGGAGCCTGG
The DNA here is from genome assembly GCA_022376925.1 of Tragulus kanchil. Taxonomy (NCBI): domain Eukaryota; kingdom Metazoa; phylum Chordata; class Mammalia; order Artiodactyla; family Tragulidae; genus Tragulus; species Tragulus kanchil. The sequence goes on from JAIOJX010000026.1 coordinate 272,771,626, forward strand.
CGGGCCACAGTCCATGGGGTTGCAGAGAGTTGGACACCACTTAGTGACTAAGCATGTGCAATAGAAATGGCAGAAAATAATTCCATGCTATGGGATGAGAAAGAAAAATTTACATCTTCCTTATTCTTCCCAAACCATAACACCACATCTAGAAATAAGCATGAATGTGAACAGCGAAGGAGCATGCTGCAAAGCCTCCTGCCAGTATAACCTCTGTTGAAGGTGATGAGAACATTAGGGGAAAGGAAATTTTGCCTGGAAAGGTGGAAACGACATTTTAGCTGACGCTTTTCATCTGGGAGGCTCTGATGAGTCAGTTCTCCAGTGTGGTATTAGGTAATGAAGGGAGAGAACAGATGATCAAATCCAAATGAAAGGCATGTAGGTAGGCAGGCAGCTGGGCACAAAAGGCTTTCTCTTTTTTTTCTTCATTTTTATCTTTTGGGCAGCCTGAATGTACTCTTTTAAGTAGCCAATTTTAGTCTTACTGAGGTAGCTTAATTTTGATCCAAAAGATTTGGGATTTAACATTTTGGTCCTAATTTGACCTCTTTGGTTAAAGTATATTTTGATTGATACTAAATAATGAGAGGAGAATGCAGAGCACGGGCTGTGATCATTAGCAACAAACACTTCCAATTGTATGAGGTCCCCTGCAGGAAAAAAAGGGTAGAGAGGGGGGTCTTAAAAATAGGAATATCTTTAGTACCATAGCAATACCTTCTTGCCTTGTTATTTAAACTGTGAGTGGTCTTAACATTCTTTAGGAAAAATCTGTAACAAACGGTAAGGTTTGGGTATGGTCAAGCCAGCAGCACTGATGTGGGGCGGGCCGTACCTCTCGTACCTGCTCTGATGGAATGGAGGTGTAACGTGGTGCCCATGGTGGGAAAGGCAGAAGGAACGCCCGGAGCACCTGCTGAAACATGGCTCCAAGCTGTGCTTGAGGCTGGTGGGTGACAGGTGTAGGGGAGGCACCTTGGGCTGAAGCATGGCCCTTGCTCCTAGATGGCTCAGTGGTTAAAGAACCCACCTGCCAATGCAGGAGACATGGGTTTGAGGCCTGATTGGGAAGATCCCTGGATAAGGCAATGGCAATCCACTCTAGTATTCTTGCCAGCGAAACTCCGTGGACAGGAGCCTGGCGGGCCACAGTCCATGGGGTTGCAGAGAGTTGGACACCACTTAGTGACTAAGCATGTGCAATAGAAATGGCAGAAAATAATTCCATGCTATGGGATGAGAAAGAAAAATTTACATCTTCCTTATTCTTCCCAAACCATAACACCACATCTAGAAATAAGCATGAATGTGAACAGCGAAGGAGCATGCTGCAAAGCCTCCTGCCAGTATAACCTCTGTTGAAGGTGATGAGAACATTAGGGGAAAGGAAATTTTGCCTGGAAAGGTGGAAACGACATTTTAGCTGACGCTTTTCATCTGGGAGGCTCTGATGAGTCAGTTCTCCAGTGTGGTATTAGGTAATGAAGGGAGAGAACAGATGATCAAATCCAAATGAAAGGCATGTAGGTAGGCAGGCAGCTGGGCACAAAAGGCTTTCTCTTTTTTTTCTTCATTTTTATCTTTTGGGCAGCCTGAATGTACTCTTTTAAGTAGCCAATTTTAGTCTTACTGAGGTAGCTTAATTTTGATCCAAAAGATTTGGGATTTAACATTTTGGTCCTAATTTGACCTCTTTGGTTAAAGTATATTTTGATTGATACTAAATAATGAGAGGAGAATGCAGAGCACGGGCTGTGATCATTAGCAACAAACACTTCCAATTGTATGAGGTCCCCTGCAGGAAAAAAAGGGTAGAGAGGGGGGTCTTAAAAATAGGAATATCTTTAGTACCATAGCAATACCTTCTTGCCTTGTTATTTAAACTGTGAGTGGTCTTAACATTCTTTAGGAAAAATCTGTAACAAACGGTAAGGTTTGGGTATGGTCAAGCCAGCAGCACTGATGTGGGGCGGGCCGTACCTCTCGTACCTGCTCTGATGGAATGGAGGTGTAACGTGGTGCCCATGGTGGGAAAGGCAGAAGGAACGCCCGGAGCACCTGCTGAAACATGGCTCCAAGCTGTGCTTGAGGCTGGTGGGTGACAGGTGTAGGGGGAGGGGCGCAGCCTCTGGCCAGCCTCAAAGGGTTCTGTGGGATGGGGGGCACTGGACAGCTGGCCCCTTTGCCCAGTGCTAATGGCTTCCATAACTGGCTGCTACACGTGACTGTGCAGGGGCTGGGGGCACTCCCTGCAGCACACAAGCAGTGAGCACCGTCGGAGGTACCACTGTGAAAAGGACGACACATGGCAGAAAACTCAGTGATGTGATGTTTCGGGAGTGAAAAGTCGGCTCAGAATTGAGGGAGATACCATAAAAGCCTGCTGGACACACCTTGGTCATATCACAAGTCAGTGGTGTCCCCATAACTGAGACATAACAGGAAAAAGCTGGCATAGCGCGGTCATGCTATGACCATAGTAGTCATATTTTAGTAATAAGACAATTACTAGGACAGTATTAATATTTTAGTTCTGCTCCCACATGTAAAACACAAAAATGGTTTTTATTAACTGGTATATAAAACAGTACCTTAAATATAAGCATGTACAGATAAAAATAGTATATTATGAATTCTACTCACATTTCATTCACCGTAATTCTATACTGGGCCTTGTTAAGTTGTGTCCAGCTCTCTGCAGCACCACGGATTGCAGCACGCCAGGTTTCCCTGTCCTTCACCATCTCCAAGTTTGCTCAAATTCATGTCCATTGAGTCAGTGATGCTATCTCACAATCTCATCCTCTGCTGCCCTTTAGGGCCTTGTTAACAAAGTTTAAATTCCTCTATAGCTTCCTCTACAACCTACCTTTTTCCATCAGCACTAGCTCAGTGTGGGAGAAATATCTCTAAAATTACAACTGAGTTAACTTGGCATAGACAGTGAACTTGCTTAGACTCATACACAGCCACGTTAGTGCTAGAACACAAGCATCATTTCTGGTGCCAACGTTCTGCTCTAAGATGCCAGAATGGCCCCTGACACAGAGCCATCAACTTGAAATCCAGGATTCAGGCAGTGGAAACACCAAACTGCTTAAGGCATTGATTTGATCACATTACAGGGTATAGTTTGTGTAATAAATGATATAACAATAAATATGACCCCATAATTAAAAAACTTTCCATTCCAAAATATGGATGTTTAAAGTATTAAAAACCTATAATCTGATGTTTAGCCATTTTTCAAGTTTCAGAAGCAAATTTCTTTTCATGCTGCATGCTGAGTCACTTCAGTAGTATCTGACTTTTTGTGACCCCATGGACTGTAGCCCACCAGGCTTCTCTGTCCATAGGGTTCTCCAGGGAGAAAAACTGGAGTGAGTTGCCATTTCCTCCTCAAGGGGATCTTCTTGAACCAGGGATCGAACCCACATCTTTCACATCTGCATTGTCCGGGGGCAGGGGTTGGGTTCTTTACCACTAGCGCCACCTGTCTCTAACTGAATCACAGTGTAAGTTTATTTATTTATTTATTTATTTATTTTTGGGCGGGGCTCGGGTTGGGGAGGGAGGGGAGCAGGCGGGCCACTTCTATTGGTCTTTCGTTTCTCTCTGTTCATCCGTCTTTGTTCTTTGGCTCCTGTGGGCCTCCCATCGTGGTGGCGTCTGTCGTTGCAGAGCGCCGGCTCTGGGTGCATGCGCTCCAGAGCTCTGGCTCGGTAATTGGACACATCAGTCCAGCCGCTCCGCGGCACGTGGGATCTTCCCAGGCCAGGGCTCGAACCGGCGCCCCTTGCACTGCAAGGCGGTGTCCTTACCCACTGGACCACCAGGGGAAGCCCAGTGTAAGTTTTAAAATGTCAAATGCCGACAACATTTCTACTTTGAAAGTTTAGTTTCATTTACTTGGATTAATGTTTGCATTCAAATCTCAGTAGTGAAAAATCAACACAGCAAATCAATATTTCAAAATGCTAATCTTCTAAGGTTATATTATGAAGGTATAACAGGAAAATAAATGAATCAACTAGGTTGCACAGGAAAAACCATTGTACAATCCACAGCTGAGTGACAGATACATTTCTGGTGGCCACCCCGTTCTAGCTCTAAGAATGCCAGAATGGCCCCTGACACAGAGCCATCAACTTGAAATCCAGGATTCAGGCAGTGGAAACACCAAACTGCTTAAGGCATTGATTTGATCACATTACAGGGTATAGTTTGTGTAATAAATGATATAACAATAAATATGACCCCATAATTAAAAAACTTTCCATTCCAAAATATGGATGTTTAAAGTATTAAAAACCTATAATCTGATGTTTAGCCATTTTTCAAGTTTCAGAAGCAAATTTCTTTTCATGCTGCATGCTGAGTCACTTCAGTAGTATCTGACTTTTTGTGACCCCATGGACTGTAGCCCACCAGGCTTCTCTGTCCATAGGGTTCTCCAGGGAGAAAAACTGGAGTGAGTTGCCATTTCCTCCTCAAGGGGATCTTCTTGAACCAGGGATCGAACCCACATCTTTCACATCTGCATTGTCCGGGGGCAGGGGTTGGGTTCTTTACCACTAGCGCCACCTGTCTCTAACTGAATCACAGTGTAAGTTTATTTATTTATTTATTTATTTATTTTTGGGCGGGGCTCGGGTTGGGGAGGGAGGGGAGCAGGCGGGCCACTTCTATTGGTCTTTCGTTTCTCTCTGTTCATCCGTCTTTGTTCTTTGGCTCCTGTGGGCCTCCCATCGTGGTGGCGTCTGTCGTTGCAGAGCGCCGGCTCTGGGTGCATGCGCTCCAGAGCTCTGGCTCGGTAATTGGACACATCAGTCCAGCCGCTCCGCGGCACGTGGGATCTTCCCAGGCCAGGGCTCGAACCGGCGCCCCTTGCACTGCAAGGCGGTGTCCTTACCCACTGGACCACCAGGGGAAGCCCAGTGTAAGTTTTAAAATGTCAAATGCCGACAACATTTCTACTTTGAAAGTTTAGTTTCATTTACTTGGATTAATGTTTGCATTCAAATCTCAGTAGTGAAAAATCAACACAGCAAATCAATATTTCAAAATGCTAATCTTCTAAGGTTATATTATGAAGGTATAACAGGAAAATAAATGAATCAACTAGGTTGCACAGGAAAAACCATTGTACAATCCACAGCTGAGTGACAGATAATCTCTATACCACATTACAGTACATAAACTGAATACTGAGAGACAGAGAAGTTCAGACTAATCCACACTATCTTATGATCTACAATTCTTCAAAGCCAAGTCTGTACTAATAGTAACATTTCCTCAAAGCCAGGGTTCAATTTCTTTTCAGCTTAGTTGCAAAAATGGTATCTAAAGAAATCTGCTGGTATAGTAAAGTATTCCTCTAATACACCTGAAAAAGGTTTGACTAAAACGTACACAGAATTATTAAACTATGTAGTTCAAGCCCCTTTTAAACCTCCAGTAAAAAAGACCTAAATTGTCTCTGTTGATCCATTGATTTAACTGGGGCTCTTTCCCTGGTTTCCTATGGTGGAACTTTGACAATCTGACTTCTCCCCCACCCCGCACCACCCCAAATAAGTATTTAATGGTGTAACTTTCACTTTAAGCATTTAGCTACATTCCACGAATTCTGATATATTTCTTATCTTATTTACATTAAAATATTTTCTAATGTTCCTATGATCACTTTTATTTAACAGTAAGCTGTTTAATTTCTAAATATGTAGGAACATTTTTAGATACGGTATTTACTTTGAATTTAATTCTGTTGTGGTAAGAGGATATGCTTTAATACAATTTCAATTCTTGTTATATTGACACTTGTTTTACAGCCCAGAATATTGTCTAGCTGGTAACCTTTCATTGTTTTACTTGAATAGTACGTGTATTCTGCTGTTGCCAAGTAGAATACAAATACCATGTTTGATACTGTGGTCCAGGTCTTCCAAATCCTTACTAAGTTTACACCTGTTCTGTTGGTCTGTTTGTCCTATCACTGTGACCAAAGTGTAGCACTCTCCATTTATAATTGTGGATCTGCCTTTACTAAGTTTATAAAATGTAAGTTTTAAAATGTCAAATGCCGACAACATTTCTACTTTGAAAGTTTAGTTTCATTTACTTGGATTAATGTTTGCATTCAAATCTCAGTAGTGAAAAATCAACACAGCAAATCAATATTTCAAAATGCTAATCTTCTAAGGTTATATTATGAAGGTATAACAGGAAAATAAATGAATCAACTAGGTTGCACAGGAAAAACCATTGTACAATCCACAGCTGAGTGACAGATAATCTCTATACCACATTACAGTACATAAACTGAATACTGAGAGACAGAGAAGTTCAGACTAATCCACACTATCTTATGATCTACAATTCTTCAAAGCCAAGTCTGTACTAATAGTAACATTTCCTCAAAGCCAGGGTTCAATTTCTTTTCAGCTTAGTTGCAAAAATGGTATCTAAAGAAATCTGCTGGTATAGTAAAGTATTCCTCTAATACACCTGAAAAAGGTTTGACTAAAACGTACACAGAATTATTAAACTATGTAGTTCAAGCCCCTTTTAAACCTCCAGTAAAAAAGACCTAAATTGTCTCTGTTGATCCATTGATTTAACTGGGGCTCTTTCCCTGGTTTCCTATGGTGGAACTTTGACAATCTGACTTCTCCCCTACCCCGCACCACCCCCAAATAAGTATTTAATGGTGTAACTTTCACTTTAAGCATTTAGCTACATTCCACGAATTCTGATATATTTCTTATCTTATTTACATTAAAATATTTTCTAATGTTCCTATGATCACTTTTATTTAACAGTAAGCTGTTTAATTTCTAAATATGTAGGAACATTTTTAGATACGGTATTTACTTTGAATTTAATTCTGTTGTGGTAAGAGGATATGCTTTAATACAATTTCAATTCTTGTTATATTGACACTTGTTTTACAGCCCAGAATATTGTCTAGCTGGTAACCTTTCATTGTTTTACTTGAATAGTACGTGTATTCTGCTGTTGCCAAGTAGAATACAAATACCATGTTTGATACTGTGGTCCAGGTCTTCCAAATCCTTACTAAGTTTACACCTGTTCTGTTGGTCTGTTTGTCCTATCACTGTGACCAAAGTGTAGCACTCTCCATTTATAATTGTGGATCTGCCCATTTCACTTTTAAGTAGCTGATCTATGTATTTTGAATCTCTGATAGCAGAGATCTTAAATTATATCCTCTTGATGAATTTACCTTTTTTATAGTCAATAATATTTCTTGTTCTAAAAGTTACTAGGCTTAAATATACCCATTCTAATTTTCATTGAATGATTGTCTATGCAATATATCTTTTCATCTCTCTGTGTCTTTAAATGGGGTTTCTTATGGAGAGAATATAGTTGGGTCTTGGTTTTTAAACCCAATCTGACAACAACCTCTGTCTTTAATGTAACTATCAATATAATTAGGTTTAAATCTGTCATCTTGCTTTTGTTTTTTATATATTCCATTTGGGTTTTTTCTCTTTTCTTGGATACTTTTGGATAAATGGCAAGCTTTTAATGAATTCATTTGTCTACACTATTAGCTTTTAACTATTCTATCCTTTAGAGTTTGTTTCAAGATTTACCATATACATCTTTAACAGTCTGCCTTCAAACAATATTATACCACCTTATATATAGAGTATCTTACAATGATCCATTTCCATTTCCCACCCTGTACTTTATGCTATTGTTATTTTATTTTACAAACTACATATTACTATTTTTGCTTCAAACAGTAAATTAATTAAAAAAACACTAAAATCATGGAAAAACACATTTTACACTTACCTACCTGTTTACTATCTGGCATTCTTTAAGCTTAGTAAGTTCTGTTTTAATTTCTAAATTTTTTGTTCCTATGATCACTTTTATTTAACAGTAAGCTGTTTATTTTTAGAGGATTTTGTACGTATTTACTTTGAATTTAATTCTGTTGTGGTAAGAGGATATGCTTTAATACAATTTCAATTCTTGTTATATTGACACTTGTTTTACAGCCCAGAATATTGTCTAGCTGGTAACCTTTCATTGTTTTACTTGAATAGTACGTGTATTCTGCTGTTGCCAAGTAGAATACAAATACCATGTTTGATACTGTGGTCCAGGTCTTCCAAATCCTTACTAAGTTTACACCTGTTCTGTTGGTCTGTTTGTCCTATCACTGTGACCAAAGTGTAGCACTCTCCATTTATAATTGTGGATCTGCCCATTTCACTTTTAAGTAGCTGATCTATGTATTTTGAATCTCTGATAGCAGAGATCTTAAATTATATCCTCTTGATGAATTTACCTTTTTTATAGTCAATAATATTTCTTGTTCTAAAAGTTACTAGGCTTAAATATACCCATTCTAATTTTCATTGAATGATTGTCTATGCAATATATCTTTTCATCTCTCTGTGTCTTTAAATGGGGTTTCTTATGGAGAGAATATAGTTGGGTCTTGGTTTTTAAACCCAATCTGACAACAACCTCTGTCTTTAATGTAACTATCAATATAATTAGGTTTAAATCTGTCATCTTGCTTTTGTTTTTTATATATTCCATTTGGGTTTTTTCTCTTTTCTTGGATACTTTTGGATAAATGGCAAGCTTTTAATGAATTCATTTGTCTACACTATTAGCTTTTAACTATTCTATCCTTTAGAGTTTGTTTCAAGATTTACCATATACATCTTTAACAGTCTGCCTTCAAACAATATTATACCACCTTATATATAGAGTATCTTACAATGATCCATTTCCATTTCCCACCCTGTACTTTATGCTATTGTTATTTTATTTTACAAACTACATATTACTATTTTTGCTTCAAACAGTAAATTAATTAAAAAAACACTAAAATCATGGAAAAACACATTTTACACTTACCTACCTGTTTACTATCTGGCATTCTTTATTGTTTTGTACAGATCTAAATTTTCATCTTGGATTTTCTTTTTGTCTGAAGAACTTACTTTAATATTCGTACAGTATAGGTATCTTAGTGATGGATTCACTCAGGTTTTTTGTTGTTGTTATTGCTGTTTAAAAAATATTTTGTTTTCATTTTTGAAAGATTTTTTGCTAGATATAGAATTCTAGGCTATAGTTTTTGTTGTACTTTGAAGATGCTATTCCATTGTCTTGCATAGTTGTTGATGAGAATTTTGCTGTCTTTATTCATTTTTATGTGCTCTCTCTACTTCCCAATAGTACCAGTGACAAAGACAAATACTCTATGCTTCTTCTGTTGACATATATTTCCTACACTTAATAATCTTAAAGATGTTGATAAAAAAGTATAATGTCTCTTCTTTTTTAAAAAATGTTCATTCTATTCTTGTGAGTATGCACATTTAAGGTCCTATAAAGTCATTAAAAACTATAAACACATTATGAAGCTGGAATGTGAAAATAAAATTCAAGAAAAATCAAACACAAGTTTAATTTCTAGATCCTAGAGACATCCTTCATATGTATTTACCATATGTGAGGGATGAACGACTTCACCTCTCCAACTGAAGCAGAGTACCACTTTAGGAAGAAAGCTTTTCTTATCCATAACCTGGTTTTCTCTTTGTGTCTCTGCTGCTCTTAGAATTTTCTCTTTGGCACTGGTTTTTAGCAGGTTGATTATGATGCGCTCTGTTGACAGCTTTGTATTTTTTCTACTTGGCACTCACAGCACTTCTTGGATCTATGGATTTTCATCAAATATACATAATTCTTGGTAATTATGGGTTCAAATAACTGTTCTATCCCATGGCCTCCTCCCACTGTGCTGACTTAAGTTAGACTGATACTGTCGCACTGGTCCCTGATGCTGTGTCCTCACCCCCTGCCCCGAGTCTCTGTCCTCCATTTTGGATATTTTTTTGGTTTTGTTTTGGGGCCACTTCTATTGGTCTTTCATCTATCTATTTTTCATCCATCTTCGTTCTTTGGCCTGTGTGGGCCTCCCATCGCAGTGGCCTCTGTCACTGCAGAGCACCAGCTCTGGGCACATGCGCTCTAGAGCTTCGGTTTGGTAGTTGGACACATCGGTCCAGCAGCTCCGCGGCATGTGGGATCTTCCCAGGCCAGGGATTGAACCGGCGCCACTTGCACTGCAAGGCGGTGTCCTACCCACTGGACTACTAGGGAAGCCCCCATTTTGGATATTTTTATTGCTAAGTCTTCTGGTTCAATAATCATGTCTTCTGTGGTACCTAATATGCCACTAATACTATCCAGTGTATTTTAAATTTCAGGCATATTTTTTATCTCTGGAGATTCCATATGAATTATTTAAAATACCTCCCCTTTCTTTCCTCAGTACAGCCTTTTGTCTACCACTAATTTAGTCATGTTACTAAAATGATACCATTCGAAGGACTTTTAAACCATTCCTCATGTAATATGACATCTTTCTACTCCTACTAGTGGGCAAAATGACTCTCACTTAGCCCAGGGTGAATTTCAACAATTGTTCAGCCTCTTGCTTGCTGGCCGTTTTCTGATAGTCTCTCCTCGGGCAGGTGTAGATAAGTACTCTCTCAAAGCCTCACGAGGACGCCTACCCAGATCTCCAAAGCTCATTCTGTGTACAGCTGTCCCCCAGGTACTCTGCCCACAAACTTTTGGCGGCTTTGTCTTGTCAAACTCCAGTCTCTGTGTCCGCAACTTGGTTAGACCAGAAGATTCCTGCTCCCCGTGCTGTGGCCAGGACACTGTCTTCAGGCAGTGAGGACAATATTAAGACTCGTTTTATTTGTGTTCCTTCTTTAGGTGTCACAGAACTGTAATACCTGCTGTTCAATGTCTGTTGTTCTGTATACTTTTTATGGTTTGCTAGTTCTGTAAGATGGGAAGGTATCTGTCTTCCATCATGACTGAAAGTGAGAGTTCAGATTATGTTCTTGATTCTAAAACTGATCTTTCATGTGAGCTTGAACCTGAGATTTCTCTGAGCTTCTGTTTCCACACATGTCAAATGGTATTAACTTAATCAGAGATTCTCAGTGTCCCTGATATAGGTGGAACTGCTTCCAGATTCTTTTACCCTCAAGCTCTACATGCACCCATCTCTCAGCCAAGTGTTACATTAACACTGTTGTATTCAGGAAGCTGTATGCTAGGATCTTGTAACTGGTGATTTCATTTGTCATCCAGTGTTGCAGTGGCCATTTCTTACTTTTCAGACATCCAGAATAAATGTCTTGGGTTGAGGACTGTTATCCAAACTCATGTGAATGGTATGGAGCCAACCCTATCCCTGGCTGCATGAGAGGCTGTGTGACCTAGATCTAAGCCAATCGGCATATTCCATTCTCCTGAACGAGAACTACTAGTTCAGAGATGGGCATATAAGATAATTAGGTGAATGCCTGCCAGGCCTAGACCCTTTGCTCAATAGTCTTTAAGCAGCTGACTAGAATCTGAGAATATACAGAGCAGGAGTCTCTGTCAATGGTCTTGTCACCAGAGGGAGCCTAAAAATGAAGACAGAACTGGGTGACAGAGTTGTGGTAGCATTTTAAGCCCCTTGGCCAAGGGATACCTTCAAGTGACACTGAACTTTTCCAACTATGTGAGCCAGTAATTTCCTGCTCTGCTCAGTGAGCATGGGTTGGGTTTTCTGACACCTGCAATGGAAAGTCTGCCATCTGTTCCGTCAACGGTAAATATCAGTTATGGATTCCAAGTGAATTTTTAAAAAGACACCCTGAAACAATGTCATACAATTGTGGAGTAATAAGCTGTAATAGCAAACCATGAAAGCAAAATCACTTGCCTCTGAGAGACAGACCTCTTTATGAATGCACTGTGAAAGATGGTGCTAGTGGTAAAGAACCTGCCTGCCAATGTAGCAGACGGATGAGATGCTGGTTCGATCCCTGGGTCAGGAAGGTCCCTTGGAGGAGGGCATGGCAGCCCATTCCAGTATTCTTACCTGAAGCATGCTATGGACTGAGGAGCCTGGCAGGCTACAGTCCATAGAGTCACGAAGAGTCAGACATGACTGAAGTGACTTGGCATGCGCATGCAAGCTTGTAGGCAGAGCCACAAGCACCCATCAGGGTGTGGGATATATAAGGGCTAGGAGTCCAAATAAACGGAGTTTTAAAAGAGAAAGAACGAGCCTGACATTTCAGGCCTGATTTGGACAAATGCATTCACAAGGCCACAGCTGTCATCTCCACTACAACAGACTGGAGGACCTCACTTGCCATGTCAAGAATCCTCTGGCTCCCATGACCTAAAAATGTATTCTTTTTAAATGTCTGGATAAGACTTAAAAAACACATGCAGTGCTACTTTTACTCCCTACACACTATATATAAAAAAAGAAAATAAGCATCGAATGTATGGAGCCAACCCTAGTTTCCCTGGGGCCCTTGCATGAGAGGCTGTGTGACCTAGATCTAAGCCAATCGGCATATTCCATTCTCCTGAACGAGAACTACTAGTTCAGAGATGGGCATATAAGATAATTAGGTGAATGCCTGCCAGGCCTAGACCCTTTGCTCAATAGTCTTTAAGCAGCTGACTAGAATCTGAGAATGTACAGAGCAGGAGTCTCTGTCAATGGTCTTGTCACCAGAGGGAGCCTAAAAATGAAGACAGAACTGGGTGACAGAGTTGTGGTAGCATTTTAAGCCCCTTGGCCAAGGGATACCTTCAAGTGACACTGAACTTTTCCAACTATGTGAGCCAGTAATTTCCTGCTCTGCTCAGTGAGCATGGGTTGGGTTTTCTGACACCTGCAATGGAAAGTCTGCCATCTGTTCCGTCAAACGGTAAATATCAGTTATGGATTCCAAGTGAATTTTTAAAAAGACACCCTGAAACAATGTCATACAATTGTGGAGTAATAAGCTGTAATAGCAAACCATGAAAGCAAAATCACTTGCCTCTGAGAGACAGACCTCTTTATGAATGCACTGTGAAAGATGGTGCTAGTGGTAAAGAACCTGCCTGCCAATGTAGCAGACGGATGAGATGCTGGTTCGATCCCTGGGTCAGGAAGGTCCCTTGGAGGAGGGCATGGCAGCCCATTCCAGTATTCTTACCTGAAGCATGCTATGGACTGAGGAGCCTGGCAGGCTACAGTCCATAGAGTCACGAAGAGTCAGACATGACTGAAGTGACTTGGCATGCGCATGCAAGCTTGTAGGCAGAGCCACAAGCACCCATCAGGGTGTGGGATATATAAGGGCTAGGAGTCCAAATAAACGGAGTTTTACAAAAGAGAAAGAACGAGCCTGACATTTCAGGCCTGATTTGGACAAATGCATTCACAAGGCCACAGCTGTCATCTCCACTACAACAGACTGGAGGACCTCACTTGCCATGTCAAGAATCCTCTGGCTCCCATGACCTAAAAATGTATTCTTTTTAAATGTCTGGATAAGACTTAAAAAACACATGCAGTGCTACTTTTACTCCCTACACACTATATATATAAAGAAAATAAGCAGTTCATGATTTCCTTCAGCAGCATAACACCACCAGGCTATTTCCACTTTTCTTTCCTGTTTTATAGCTGGAAGAATATCAGGATAATTTAAGAGTTTAGTAAACCTGAAGAAAAGTTACAGGTATGTTGTTTATTAGGAAGATAATCTGCACGTGTTCTCTTCACTTAAAAAAATTCTTTCCTAGATTTAAATCCCACTAATTTTGGTGTATATGTGTCTCATCTCTCTGCCCTTTGGGCAATGATATGTTGGGTCATAAACTGTTACATACAAATAACGAATGCTAAGAATGACAATAACTGTACTGAGATATAGGGAAGTAAGATGTTATGACGTTTCCATATTCCTCAAGCACACATTGTGACTGTCATTAAAGCCACAATAGGATTCATTGTCAAGTAAGACTTTGTCCTCCAAGGAATGTAGATATCATGGGTCACAAATAAGATGAAGTATTCAATACAAAAGTATAATGTCAATTAAACAAGGTTTTGGAAAACAGAGATATGAAATATTATACATGAATAGAATTAAGACTTAATTCCGGGCTTCCCTGGTGGTCCAGTGGGTAAGGAAACCGCCTTGCAGTGCAGGGGGCGCGGGTTCGAGCCCTGGCCTGGGAAGATCCCACGTGCCGCGGAGCGGCTGGGCCGATGTGTCCAACTACCGAACTGAAGCTCTAGAGGGGTGCACCCAGAGCCAGTGCTCTGCGACAACAGAGGCCACCACGATGGGAGGCCCACACGGGCCAAAGAACAAAGATGAATGAAAACAGATAAATGAAAGACCAATCAAGTGGCCCACCCGCCCCCTCCTCCTAACCCACCCACCCCAAATAAAATTAAAAAAACAAAAAAAAGACTTAATTTTCAGTTAAATCTGGGGATGGGGAGAATGGATATACAATACAAATGACTATAAAAAGTTTCCTTTAAAGTACAAACATGTTCTAAATTCTTGAATGTTAGATTACTGTGTGAACACAGACAAAGAGAACAGAATTCTGGAGGAGGGAACTTTTCAAAAGTGTGTCCTCCTATCACACATGCAGTGCTACTTTTTTAAATGTCTGGATAAGACTTAAAAAACACATGCAGTGCTACTTTTACTCCCTACACACTATATATATAAAGAAAATAAGCAGTTCATGATTTCCTTCAGCAGCATAACACCACCAGGCTATTTCCACTTTTCTTTCCTGTTTTATAGCTGGAAGAATATCAGGATAATTTAAGAGTTTAGTAAACCTGAAGAAAAGTTACAGGTATGTTGTTTATTAGGAAGATAATCTGCACGTGTTCTCTTCACTTAAAAAAATTCTTTCCTAGATTTAAATCCCACTAATTTTGGTGTATATGTGTCTCATCTCTCTGCCCTTTGGGCAATGATATGTTGGGTCATAAACTGTTACATACAAATAACGAATGCTAAGAATGACAATAACTGTACTGAGATATAGGGAAGTAAGATGTTATGACGTTTCCATATTCCTCAAGCACACATTGTGACTGTCATTAAAGCCACAATAGGATTCATTGTCAAGTAAGACTTTGTCCTCCAAGGAATGTAGATATCATGGGTCACAAATAAGATGAAGTATTCAATACAAAAGTATAATGTCAATTAAACAAGGTTTTGGAAAACAGAGATATGAAATATTATACATGAATAGAATTAAGACTTAATTCCGGGCTTCCCTGGTGGTCCAGTGGGTAAGGAAACCGCCTTGCAGTGCAAGGGGCGCCGGTTCGAGCCCTGGCCTGGGAAGATCCCACGTGCCGCGGAGCGGCTGGACCGATGTGTCCAACTACCGAACTGAAGCTCTAGAGCGCGTGCACCCAGAGCCAGTGCTCTGCGACAACAGAGGCCACCACGATGGGAGGCCCACACGGGCCAAAGAACAAAGATGAATGAAAACAGATAAATGAAAGACCAATCGAAGTGGCCCACCCGCCCCCTCCTCCTAACCCACCCACCCCAAATAAAATTAAAAAAACAAAAAAAAGACTTAATTTTCAGTTAAATCTGGGGATGGGGAGAATGGATATACAATACAAATGACTATAAAAAGTTTCCTTTAAAGTACAAACATGTTCTAAATTCTTGAATGTTAGATTACTGTGTGAACACAGACAAAGAGAACAGAATTCTGGAGGAGGGAACTTTTCAAAAGTGTGTGTTCCTCCTAAGGAGTTGTAGCCTTAATTTCTTATTGTATTAAGAGTTGTATGCCAGGCTGATTCTTCACTTTAGGAAAAATTTTGGAGAAACCAAATTTCCTACACATTAAGTCAGCAGGACAGGCAGGTATGATGGAAATAATCAATACCGCATTAGATGCAGTTGTCTGCTAGAGGTCTCAAATTAGGATACTGATTGAAAATAAGAACTAGTAGAGCTTCCGGTGACAGAGTGCCAGGCTCCTCTTTGAGGTGTTTAAAAGTGATTACCCTAAGATCTTAAAGGCTGGCCTCTGTTTTCTTTTTAAATTGTTTGGTTTTTAACTTCATAAAAGACATAGTACACCTAATAATGTGTGTTCTACTAACAGCCCCCTAGTGAAAATAAACTTGCAAAGCTCTCACCAAATGTTAAATTACTAATATATATATTTAATTTCATATTAGAAATAGGACACCTAATAAACTCCACTAACAGTCTCCAAGTAAGAAAGACAAACTGCCAAATCTCTCTCCAAATCTGAAAACAACAAGAGCAAAAAATAGCCAAGTGAGACTACATCCAATGATAAACTTCTGGTGCACACCTTCTGCACCACAGTGAAAAGGCAACCCACTGCTGGGTCATAACAGTTTAATTTTTTGGAGGAACCTCCATACTATTTTCCATAGGTGGCCCCCGTAACCCCAACTGTACTATTTTGTTGAAACGGCTGGACCGATGTGTCCAACTACCGAACTGAAGCTCTAGAGCGTGCACCCAGAGCCAGTGCTCTGCGACAACAGAGGCCACCACGATGGGAGGCCCACACGGGCCAAAGAACAAAGATGAATGAAAACAGATAAATGAAAGACCAATCAAGTGGCCCACCCGCCCCTCCCTCCTAACCCACCCACCCCAAATAAAATTAAAAACAAAAAAAAGACTTAATTTTCAGTTAAATCTGGGGATGGGGAGAATGGATATACAATACAAATGACTATAAAAAGTTTCCTTTAAAGTACAAACATGTTCTAAATTCTTGAATGTTAGATTACTGTGTGAACACAGACAAAGAGAACAGAATTCTGGAGGAGGGAACTTTTCAAAAGTGTGTGTTCCTCCTAAGGAGTTGTAGCCTTAATTTCTTATTGTATTAAGAGTTGTATGCCAGGCTGATTCTTCACTTTAGGAAAAATTTTGGAGAAACCAAATTTCCTACACATTAAGTCAGCAGGACAGGCAGGTATGATGGAAATAATCAATACCGCATTAGATGCAGTTGTCTGCTAGAGGTCTCAAATTAGGATACTGATTGAAAATAAGAACTAGTAGAGCTTCCGGTGACAGAGTGCCAGGCTCCTCTTTGAGGTGTTTAAAAGTGATTACCCTAAGATCTTAAAGGCTGGCCTCTGTTTTCTTTTTAAATTGTTTGGTTTTTAACTTCATAAAAGACATAGTACACCTAATAATGTGTGTTCTACTAACAGCCCCCTAGTGAAAATAAACTTGCAAAGCTCTCACCAAATGTTAAATTACTAATATATATATTTAATTTCATATTAGAAATAGGACACCTAATAAACTCCACTAACAGTCTCCAAGTAAGAAAGACAAACTGCCAAATCTCTCTCCAAATCTGAAAACAACAAGAGCAAAAAATAGCCAAGTGAGACTACATCCAATGATAAACTTCTGGTGCACACCTTCTGCACCACAGTGAAAAGGCAACCCACTGCTGGGTCATAACAGTTTAATTTTTTGGAGGAACCTCCATACTATTTTCCATAGTGGCTGTACCAACTGACATTCCCACCAATAGTGCAAGAGGGTTCCCTTTCCTCTACACCATGGACTATACTGGTTATTTTTGGTTTTTTTGACAACAGCCATTCTAACAGGTGTGAGATCATATATCTCATCGTGGTTTGATCTGCATTTCCCTGATGACTGGTGATGCTGAACATCTCTTCATACAGCTGTTGACCATCTGTATATCTTCTTTTGAGAAAAGTCTAATTTTTGAAATGAGTTTTTTGTTTGCTATTGAGTTGTATGACTTCCCTATATATTTTGGATATTAACCCCTTATTGGATGTATGATTTGCAAATGTCAGTATGTTTTCTTAATCCATAAACTGCCTTTTCACGCTGCTGACTACTACCTTTGCTGTGCAGAGGTTTTTAGTTTGATGTACTCCTACATGTCTATCTTTGCTTTTGCTACCTATGCCTTTGGTGCCATTTCTAAATAACCATCACCCAGGCCAATGTCAAAAACACCTTCCCTTATCTACTAGTTCTTTGGTTTCAGGGTTTATATTTAAGTCTTAAATCTGTTTTAAACTGGTTTCTATAAATGCTGTGAGATATAGGGGCCAGGTCCAAGAAGTGCAGAGAGTTCCCTACAGTATAAACCCAAAGAGGAACACACCAAGCCTATAAGAATCAAACTGACAAAAACTAAAGACAAAGAAAAAACATTAAAAGCAACAAGGAAAAAGCAATAAATAACTTAAGGGAATTCCCATAAGGTTATCAGCTGGTTTCTCATGAGACACTCTGGAAGCCAGAAGGGACTGGCATGATATATTTAAACGGATTTAAGAAAAGACCCTTCAACCTAGAATATTCTGCTCATCAAAGCTCTTTTTCAAATTCCAGGAAGAAATAAAAAACTTTACAGATAAGCAAAAGCTAAGAGAATTCAGCACCACCAAACTAGCTTTGAAACAAACTCTAAAGGAACTCATTAATTCTCCAGGCAGAAAAGAAAGGTTACAACTAGAAATGAAAAATTCTGGTGCACACCTTCTGCACCACAGTGAAAAGGCAACCCACTGCTGGGTCATAACAGTTTAATTTTTTGGAGGAACCTCCATACTATTTTCCATAGTGGCTGTACCAACTGACATTCCCACCAATAGTGCAAGAGGGTTCCCTTTCCTCTACACCATGGACTATACTGGTTATTTTTGGTTTTTTTGACAACAGCCATTCTAACAGGTGTGAGATCATATATCTCATCGTGGTTTGATCTGCATTTCCCTGATGACTGGTGATGCTGAACATCTCTTCATACAGCTGTTGACCATCTGTATATCTTCTTTTGAGAAAAGTCTAATTTTTGAAATGAGTTTTTTGTTTGCTATTGAGTTGTATGACTTCCCTATATATTTTGGATATTAACCCCTTATTGGATGTATGATTTGCAAATGTCAGTATGTTTTCTTAATCCATAAACTGCCTTTTCACGCTGCTGACTACTACCTTTGCTGTGCAGAGGTTTTTAGTTTGATGTACTCCTACATGTCTATCTTTGCTTTTGCTACCTATGCCTTTGGTGCCATTTCTAAATAACCATCACCCAGGCCAATGTCAAAAACACCTTCCCTTATCTACTAGTTCTTTGGTTTCAGGGTTTATATTTAAGTCTTAAATCTGTTTTAAACTGGTTTCTATAAATGCTGTGAGATATAGGGGCCAGGTCCAAGAAGTGCAGAGAGTTCCCTACAGTATAAACCCAAAGAGGAACACACCAAGCCTATAAGAATCAAACTGACAAAAACTAAAGACAAAGAAAAAACATTAAAAGCAACAAGGAAAAAGCAATAAATAACTTAAGGGAATTCCCATAAGGTTATCAGCTGGTTTCTCATGAGACACTCTGGAAGCCAGAAGGGACTGGCATGATATATTTAAACGGATTTAAGAAAAGACCCTTCAACCTAGAATATTCTGCTCATCAAAGCTCTTTTTCAAATTCCAGGAAGAAATAAAAAACTTTACAGATAAGCAAAAGCTAAGAGAATTCAGCACCACCAAACTAGCTTTGAAACAAACTCTAAAGGAACTCATTAATTCTCCAGGCAGAAAAGAAAGGTTACAACTAGAAATGAAAAATTACAAATGGAAAAGCTCATCGGTAAAGGCAAACACTGATGACATTACAGCCAGCAATTGTGAAAAGAGAGAACAAATGCAGGCCACTGTAAATGCATTTGAAAGTAAAAGACAAGTAACTTAAAACAGTCTTGTTTCTCTATAGATTGCTATATGAAAACCTCATGGAAACTGAAAAGCTGCAATAGATACATACACACAAAAGGAATCCAAACACAACATGAAAGCTAGTCATTAAGTCACAAGACAACAAAAGAGGAAATGAAAAAAAAAAACACCTACAAAAACAAATCCAAACAAGTAAGAATGGCAACAGGAACATACTGGGTTGGTCAAAAGTTCACTTGGGCTTTTCCTTAAGATTTTACAGGAGACTCAGAGTGAACCTTTTGGCTGACTCCAAATCAATAATTACCTTAAATGCAAATGGATTAAATGTTCCAACCAAAGACACAAACTGTCTAAGTGGAAACAAAAGACCCACATATATGCTCTTTATAAGAGATCCATTCCAGGTATACGGACACATATAGACTGAACGTGAGATGGAAAAAGGTATTCTGTGCAAACGGAAATCAAAATAAAGATGCAGTGGCAATACTCAGGCAAAATAGATTTTAAAACAAAGACTCTTAACAGGAGACAAGGTATGACCCTATACAATGATCAAGGGATCAGTCTGAGAAGAAGATGTAACAATTATATATATACATACACCCAAGATATGAGCACCTCAATATATAAGGCAAATGCTAACAGCCATAAAAGGAGAAATCGACAAGAACACAATAGTGGGGGACTCTAACACCCCAGTTTCATCAATGGACAGATCAGATAGAAAATCTATAAGGAAACACAGGCCTTAAATGACACATTGACCAGATGGACTTGATATTTATACAGCATTTTATCCAAAAGCAGCAAAATATCCATTAGGTATTCACAGAACTAGCCTGGCATGATATATTTAAACGGATTTAAGAAAAGACCCTTCAACCTAGAATATTCTGCTCATCAAAGCTCTTTTTCAAATTCCAGGAAGAAATAAAAAACTTTACAGATAAGCAAAAGCTAAGAGAATTCAGCACCACCAAACTAGCTTTGAAACAAACTCTAAAGGAACTCATTAATTCTCCAGGCAGAAAAGAAAGGTTACAACTAGAAATGAAAAATTACAAATGGAAAAGCTCATCGGTAAAGGCAAACACTGATGACATTACAGCCAGCAATTGTGAAAAGAGAGAACAAATGCAGGCCACTGTAAATGCATTTGAAAGTAAAAGACAAGTAACTTAAAACAGTCTTGTTTCTCTATAGATTGCTATATGAAAACCTCATGGAAACTGAAAAGCTGCAATAGATACATACACACAAAAGGAATCCAAACACAACATGAAAGCTAGTCATTAAGTCACAAGACAACAAAAGAGGAAATGAAAAAAAAAAACACCTACAAAAACAAATCCAAACAAGTAAGAATGGCAACAGGAACATACTGGGTTGGTCAAAAGTTCACTTGGGCTTTTCCTTAAGATTTTACAGGAGACTCAGAGTGAACCTTTTGGCTGACTCCAAATCAATAATTACCTTAAATGCAAATGGATTAAATGTTCCAACCAAAGACACAAACTGTCTAAGTGGAAACAAAAGACCCACATATATGCTCTTTATAAGAGATCCATTCCAGGTATACGGACACATATAGACTGAACGTGAGATGGAAAAAGGTATTCTGTGCAAACGGAAATCAAAATAAAGATGCAGTGGCAATACTCAGGCAAAATAGATTTTAAAACAAAGACTCTTAACAGGAGACAAGGTATGACCCTATACAATGATCAAGGGATCAGTCTGAGAAGAAGATGTAACAATTATATATATACATACACCCAAGATATGAGCACCTCAATATATAAGGCAAATGCTAACAGCCATAAAAGGAGAAATCGACAAGAACACAATAGTGGGGGACTCTAACACCCCAGTTTCATCAATGGACAGATCAGATAGAAAATCTATAAGGAAACACAGGCCTTAAATGACACATTGACCAGATGGACTTGATATTTATACAGCATTTTATCCAAAAGCAGCAAAATATCCATTATTCTCAAATGCACATGGAATATTTTCTTGGATTGATCACATGCTGGGCCACAAAATGAGCCTTGGTAAATTAAATCAAAATCATATCAAGCATCTCTTTCTACCATAACGAGATTGGATATTGACGAAAGGAAAAAAACTGTTAGAAAAAACAGAAATAGGTGGAGGCTAAACAATAATGCTACTAAACAACCAGTGGATCACTGGAAAAATCAAAGAGGAAATTGAAAAACAGAAACAAACAAAAGCATGGCCATCCAAAACCTATGGGACACAGCAAAAGCAGTTCTCAGAGGGAAGTTTATAGCAGGAAACTTACCTCAGGAACAAGAAAAAACAACTAGAGAAAGAAGAACAAAAAAAAATCCCCAAAGTTAGTAGAAGAAAAGAAATAATAAATAAATGGAAGTAGAAATGAATAAAACAGTAGAAATGATCAATGAAACTAAAAGCTGTTTCTTTAAAAAGACATACAAAATTGATAAACTTTTAGCCAGATTCATCAGGAAAAAGGGAAGTGTCAAATTTATAAAATTAGAAATGCTAAAAGAGGAGTTTCAATGGACAGCATAGAAATACAAAGGATCATAAGAGACTACTACGAACAACTATATGCCAATAAAATGGACAGCCTAGAAGAAATGAACAAAAGACCCACATATATGCTCTTTATAAGAGATCCATTCCAGGTATACGGACACATATAGACTGAACGTGAGATGGAAAAAGGTATTCTGTGCAAACGGAAATCAAAATAAAGATGCAGTGGCAATACTCAGGCAAAATAGATTTTAAAACAAAGACTCTTAACAGGAGACAAGGTATGACCCTATACAATGATCAAGGGATCAGTCTGAGAAGAAGATGTAACAATTATATATATACATACACCCAAGATATGAGCACCTCAATATATAAGGCAAATGCTAACAGCCATAAAAGGAGAAATCGACAAGAACACAATAGTGGGGGACTCTAACACCCCAGTTTCATCAATGGACAGATCAGATAGAAAATCTATAAGGAAACACAGGCCTTAAATGACACATTGACCAGATGGACTTGATATTTATACAGCATTTTATCCAAAAGCAGCAAAATATCCATTATTCTCAAATGCACATGGAATATTTTCTTGGATTGATCACATGCTGGGCCACAAAATGAGCCTTGGTAAATTAAATCAAAATCATATCAAGCATCTCTTTCTACCATAACGAGATTGGATATTGACGAAAGGAAAAAAAAAACTGTTAGAAAAAACAGAAATAGGTGGAGGCTAAACAATAATGCTACTAAACAACCAGTGGATCACTGGAAAAATCAAAGAGGAAATTGAAAAACAGAAACAAACAAAAGCATGGCCATCCAAAACCTATGGGACACAGCAAAAGCAGTTCTCAGAGGGAAGTTTATAGCAGGAAACTTACCTCAGGAACAAGAAAAAACAACTAGAGAAAGAAGAACAAAAAAAAATCCCCAAAGTTAGTAGAAGAAAAGAAATAATAAATAAATGGAAGTAGAAATGAATAAAACAGTAGAAATGATCAATGAAACTAAAAGCTGTTTCTTTAAAAAGACATACAAAATTGATAAACTTTTAGCCAGATTCATCAGGAAAAAGGGAAGTGTCAAATTTATAAAATTAGAAATGCTAAAAGAGGAGTTTCAATGGACAGCATAGAAATACAAAGGATCATAAGAGACTACTACGAACAACTATATGCCAATAAAATGGACAGCCTAGAAGAAATGAACAAATTTTTAGAAAGTTATAATCTCCTTTGACTGAATGAGGAAGAAACAGAAAATATGAACAGACCAATCACAAGTACTGAGATTGAAACTGTGATTTAGAAACCCCCAAGAAACAAAAGTCCAGGATGAGATGGCTTCACAGGTGAATTCTATCAAACATTTAAAGAAGAATTAACTCCTATCCTTCTGAGATATTCCAAAAAACTGCAGAGGAAGCAATTCTCCTAAACAAATTCTCTGAGGCCACCATCACCCTGATACCAAGTCCGGACAAAAACACCACACAAAAAAGAAAATTATAGGCCAATAGTACTTATAAACATAGATGCAAAATCCTCAACAGAATGCTAGAAATCCAAGTCCAAATATACATGAAAAGGATCCTACACCATGATCAGATGGGATTCACCTTAGGGAAGCAAGGATGTCTCCATATCTGCACATCAGTCAGTGTGACACACCACACCTACTGAAGAAACCACACGATCAAATCCAGAGATGCAGAAAAGGATTTTGACATTTATGACAAAAGCTCTCCAGAAAGTGGGCATAGAGGGACTATATGTCACTATAATAAAGGCTATATATGACAAACCTACAGAGAACCTCATTCTCAACTGTGTAAAGCTGAAAGCATTTTGGTCTACGATCAGTAACAAAATAAAGATTATCCACTCTCACCACTTTTATTCAGCATAGTTTTGGGAGTCCTAGCCATGGCAATCAAAGAAGATAAATAAATGGAATCCAAATTGGAAAAGAAGAAGTAAAACTATCACTGTTTGCAGATGACATTGTACCATACACAGAAAATCCTAAAGATGCCACCAGAAAAGCTCAATGAATTTGGTAAAGCTGCAAGATACAAGATAAATTGAATCAGTTGTATTTCTATACATGAACAATGAAAGATCAGAAAGAGAAATAAAAAAGAATTCCATTTACCAACACATCAAATAGAATAAAATACCTAGGAATAAATCTAACTGTACTCTGAAAACTGTTGGGAGGCAAAAGAGCTGTACTCCAAAAACTGTAAGACAGTGATGAAAGAAACTGAAGATGACACATATACAATGTCCTTAGAGGAAAATATAGGCAGAACACTCTTTAACACAAATTGCAACAGTATCTTTTTTGACCCATTTCCTAGAATGGAAATAAAAACAAAAATAGACAAACGGGAGCTAATTAAACTCAAAAGCTTTTGCATAGCAAAGAAAACCATAAACAAAGAGATAACCCACAGAACAGAAGAAAATATTTCCAAATGATGCGACTGAGGGATTAATTTCCAAAATATACAAATAGTTCATACAGCACAATATAAAAAAGTAAGCAAATTTAAACCAAAAAAATGGGCAGAAGACCTAAATAGACATGTCTCCAAAAAAGATATACAGATGGTCAACAGGCACATGAAAAGATGCTCAACATTGTTAATTATTAGAGAAATGCAAGTCAAAACTACAATGAGATGCCACCTCGTACCATTCAGAATGGCCATCATCAAAAAAACAAACAAAAAAACAAACTACAAACAGTAAATGGAGAGGCTGTATAGAAAAAGGAACTCGTGTACACTGTTGGTGGGAATGTAAATTGGTAGACATTGGAGAACAGTATGGAGGTTCTGTAAGAAACTGAAAACAGAACTATCATGTGATCCTGTAAACCCACTCCTGGGCATGTATCTAGAGAAAATCATGGTTCAAAAGGATACCTGCTACCCCAGTGTTCAATGCAGTGGGGTATACAATAGCCAAGGCATGGAAGAAACCTAGATGTCCATCAGCAGATCAAAGGATAAAGAAGATGTGGTACATACACACAATGGAATTATTACTCAGCCATTAAAAGAAGGAAATAATGCCATTTGCAGCAACATGAATGGACCCAGAGATTATCAAACTAACTGAATTAAGTCAAAAAGAGAAATAAAAAAGAATTCCATTTACCAACACATCAAATAGAATAAAATACCTAGGAATAAATCTAACTGTACTCTGAAAACTGTTGGGAGGCAAAAGAGCTGTACTCCAAAAACTGTAAGACAGTGATGAAAGAAACTGAAGATGACACATATACAATGTCCTTAGAGGAAAATATAGGCAGAACACTCTTTAACACAAATTGCAACAGTATCTTTTTTGACCCATTTCCTAGAATGGAAATAAAAACAAAAATAGACAAACGGGAGCTAATTAAACTCAAAAGCTTTTGCATAGCAAAGAAAACCATAAACAAAGAGATAACCCACAGAACAGAAGAAAATATTTCCAAATGATGCGACTGAGGGATTAATTTCCAAAATATACAAATAGTTCATACAGCACAATATAAAAAAGTAAGCAAATTTAAACCAAAAAAATGGGCAGAAGACCTAAATAGACATGTCTCCAAAAAAGATATACAGATGGTCAACAGGCACATGAAAAGATGCTCAACATTGTTAATTATTAGAGAAATGCAAGTCAAAACTACAATGAGATGCCACCTCGTACCATTCAGAATGGCCATCATCAAAAAAACAAACAAAAAAACAAACTACAAACAGTAAATGGAGAGGCTGTATAGAAAAAGGAACTCGTGTACACTGTTGGTGGGAATGTAAATTGGTAGACATTGGAGAACAGTATGGAGGTTCTGTAAGAAACTGAAAACAGAACTATCATGTGATCCTGTAAACCCACTCCTGGGCATGTATCTAGAGAAAATCATGGTTCAAAAGGATACCTGCTACCCCAGTGTTCAATGCAGTGGGGTATACAATAGCCAAGGCATGGAAGAAACCTAGATGTCCATCAGCAGATCAAAGGATAAAGAAGATGTGGTACATACACACAATGGAATTATTACTCAGCCATTAAAAGAAGGAAATAATGCCATTTGCAGCAACATGAATGGACCCAGAGATTATCAAACTAACTGAATTAAGTCAGACAGAAAAAGACAATTATCACCATTTACATGCAGAATCTAAGAAAACTGATACAAATGAACTAATTTACAAAACAAACTCAGAGAATGAACTTACTGGTGTGGAGAGACAGACTGGAAGTTTGGGATTGACATGTACACACTACCATATTTAAATATTTAAGATAACCAACAAGGACCTACTTTATAGCACAGGGAACTCTACTTAGTAGTCTGTAATAACCTAAACAAGGTAAAAGAACTTGAAAAAGAATAGATACATGTACAGGAATAACTGAATCACTTTGTTGTACACCTGAAACTAACATTGTTAAATCAACTATATTCCAATATAAAATAAAGATTAAAAAATAAAGTATAATCCTTCATGTTTTCTTTTAATTATTTAATCTGTCCAATAGCCAGGTCTCTGTTATTATTACATTATATGTAATCTTGATTTTGTCTTACAGACCTCTTTGAATTAAACATACCAAATGGAACACTGAATAATTTGAAGGGAGTCAAAGAAATACAGAGGATTTCACTGTACCCCGTGGTGCATGAAAATGCACTGCTCTTACATAACATCTAACTATGCCTGGGAGCTAAGAAAGAAGCAAGAGCTTTCTTTAGCACCACAATCATGCCCGGGGTCTCAACTGCATCATGATTTCTGCTACTGGGCAAGAAACATTCTTGGTATGGATTCAGAAAAAATATCCACTTAGGGGTGATTTGTAATAACAAGAACAGTACCTACATATGAGAGGAATTCTGTTTTTCTCACACAGAACCAGAGGTGTAGGGAGATGAAGATGTGTGCCCAAGGTCATACAAATAGCAAGCCAGTTCCTTAGGGTAAGGACTGGGTCCACTCTATCTGGAAAGTCTCCAATGTAGGATGTAGTCACTGCTGGTGGAGTGTCTGGGTCTGACTTTTAATGGCAGAGGTGGTTTTGTCTTGCTTAATTTTTAAGTTGGCTTAAGAAATTCATGCTTGTGCATTTGCACTCTCTATTGTGTTAGGATGGGGGCAGTTCTTAAGATGCGAGGTTGACCCAGGAGACAGTTAAAATTATTTTCACTCTAATTTATGTTGACAACTTTACAGGGTAATCATTTTGAAAGGATGTGGTCCATTTATTTTTAAAATGATGACCTCCCTAAGAAAGACAACTGTCTTTCTTGTGATAGATTCTTTATCATATCCTGGTAAGTAATAATGGGGGGGTGGGGAGAGACTGTGTTATATAACACAGCAAAATGGGAAGCCTTCCTGGTTTTATCTCCTTCTATTATAAAACAACAACAATAGCAAAAACCAAACACCAAGCCTAGCGTCTGGCATTAGGCCCAGTTGATTTTTTTGGATTTCACTAAAGGTAGAAGATACTCATGGCTTCACCTTCTGAAATGAGATTTGACAGCTGTTCGACTCCACAGAGCAACGTTATATAACAAGGTAGTTCAAGAGGCAAAAGAGAAAACCACACTGAAGTGAGGCTTTGGTAAGTGGGTTCAGCAGAGTATACTTTCAGCAACATAAAAAACAGTCAATGGCAAGGCCACGTGAATGATTGTCATTATGTAAATGCTCAGGATTTTTCCAACAATAAATCTCTGAACTGGACATACATATCACAGGCAGTGACCTTCTAAGTGAGCATTTGTGTGGGAGACCAGTGCTCCGGACACAGAGTTTGAGTTCTTTTAGGCATGCCCCCGGAAGTCAAGTGTGAAGCCCCCTTCTCTTTTTAAAATGCAACCCACAGAAACATTTTTAAGAAACAAAGAGTGATTTCAATGAAAAGAGTCAAAGACCTTATTAGCAACTCTAAAACAATATGTAATGCAATTCACTGTCCAACATGAGCTCTTCCAGAGCATAAATATCTTACTTTTTTTTTTTTTTATACTGTGAGCCCAAGCTCATGTTCATTTTTTACCTCCAGAAAGGGACCCAGACCTCTACCATCTAAAAGGCTCCTTATACACACCACCAAAACAACCAGCATCTTTAAAGCAGCCTGGATACCACGCTATGAGTCTCAGCTGGTCCCACAGTCAGCACTTCCTGGTTATACAAGTTTTGCTCATTAAAGTCATGTTTGGTCTAAATGAAAAAAGGGGAAGGGTGGTTTTGTCTTGCTTAATTTTTAAGTTGAAATTTTTTCCCCAGTTGGGGGTAAAAAGGTTAAAATTATTTTCACTCTAATTTATGTTGACAACTTTACAGGGTAATCATTTTGAAAGGATGTGGTCCATTTATTTTTAAAATGATGACCTCCCTAAGAAAGACAACTGTCTTTCTTGTGATAGATTCTTTATCATATCCTGGTAAGTAATAATGGGGGGGTGGGGAGAGACTGTGTTATATAACACAGCAAAATGGGAAGCCTTCCTGGTTTTATCTCCTTCTATTATAAAACAACAACAATAGCAAAAACCAAACACCAAGCCTAGCGTCTGGCATTAGGCCCAGTTGATTTTTTTTTGGATTTCACTAAAGGTAGAAGATACTCATGGCTTCACCTTCTGAAATGAGATTTGACAGCTGTTCGACTCCACAGAGCAACGTTATATAACAAGGTAGTTCAAGAGGCAAAAGAGAAAACCACACTGAAGTGAGGCTTTGGTAAGTGGGTTCAGCAGAGTATACTTTCAGCAACATAAAAAACAGTCAATGGCAAGGCCACGTGAATGATTGTCATTATGTAAATGCTCAGGATTTTTCCAACAATAAATCTCTGAACTGGACATACATATCACAGGCAGTGACCTTCTAAGTGAGCATTTGTGTGGGAGACCAGTGCTCCGGACACAGAGTTTGAGTTCTTTTAGGCATGCCCCCGGAAGTCAAGTGTGAAGCCCCCTTCTCTTTTTAAAATGCAACCCACAGAAACATTTTTAAGAAACAAAGAGTGATTTCAATGAAAAGAGTCAAAGACCTTATTAGCAACTCTAAAACAATATGTAATGCAATTCACTGTCCAACATGAGCTCTTCCAGAGCATAAATATCTTACTTTTTTTTTTTTTTAAACAGTGAGCCCAAGCTCATGTTCATTTTTTAGCTCCAGAAAGGGAAGCAGACCTCTACCTTCTAAAAGGCTCCTTATACACACCACCAAAAACAACCAGCATCTTTAAAGCAGCCTGGATACCACGCTATGAGTCTCAGCTGGTCCCACAGTCAGCACTTCCTGGTTATACAAATTTTGCTCATTAAAGTCATGTGTTAAATTAAAATTGAGAAGTTACTGGAAGACAGAATCTGAAAAATGAAAGAATGTGCTTGTTTATGCAAATTGTTGAACAGATCTGCCCTCTGCTTTTTATCAGTATTGACAGAAAGCATGTGCAATGAACTTAATTTAGCACTAAAATGGCATCCTTAATAGGTCAATCTGTTTCTGCTTAACATACCAGAGGGATATATTTTAAAATCTCAGCCATTTCTAAAAAGTTTGCATAGCTTCCTGCTTAGGAACCTAAGTGGCTATTTTTGAGACTGAATAAGCACATAACTTGATATTTGCAAAAGGATATATTTGGGGTCATTTTGCTGATAAAAGTCCTGTAAGACCAGGTGGCATATCATGTAAGAAGACCCTGAGGCCTGGTGCCTGCATGGATTGTTTAGGTTCATAAATGGAAGAGGTGGTGAAGGCTGGACACATACACTGAATGGTATCAATTTCATTTTACATTAGAGACAATGGTTGAAAAGTCAAGTCTTAAATAATGTTTAAAGAGGGAAAACAAAACACTACTTGGTTTACCTTGAAATATTAGCAATCATTATATACATAGCCATGCATTTATCCTCAAATAATCTGAAGTTCATAAAAATATTTTTCTCACTATGGAAATGGCTGAGCATATTGGAGGCTGGGTATTTGGCATTTGAGTAAAATTAATGCTCATGTTAAAAATCAGGATAAATTGCAAATTTGGAATGAAATGTCTTACTTCAGAACCTGATGCAGTTTATCTGCTGAATAAATTTTGAGTAATTTAATAAGTAAATGAAAGATCAGGGTTTTCAGCTTTATCATCTTTTGAAAACAGAATACCACCTGCCATCAAAACGAATGCCATTTGTCTACACTAACAATATTCATATCTTGGGAATTTCATCCTTAAGTTGTATCACTACCGGGAAGTTACTATAGACATGCTACCCATGCAGTGTAACTGGGTCTCCTTAGAGTCTCACATGATATGTTCTCTGAATTAGGTTGCAAAGAACTGAACCTCAAGGTCTCATATGGTGTTATAAGTGCAGGTAAGATCTACACACAGCTCAAATGCACACACACACATCATTTTGATGAAAAATGATTAAAGTATAGTTGGTAAAACACAGTAATACAATAATTAAAAACTACACACACACACACACACACACACACAAGGTGAAAGAAAATAGGAAGTGAAGAGAAGCTGCTAGTATCAGCAGCCTGACAGTCCCAGGGTAGCCATCCTCCTTCATCATGGTCAGTTCATTAGTAGAGGAGCAAAGACAGAAACTATGGGAAATGAATACCATCTGCTCAATCCAGATGCAACAGCACATGCCTCTTAGAGCCAAAGCCTTTTACCAGAAATGAAAGGAGATAAGATCTAATCCTTTCACAAAATATCCCACGAAGGTAGTTAGACGTGTTTTGCATCACAAATACAAATAACGACAAAATCATTATTAAATGAGACCCTTTAAATATCAGTGAAGACTTTTACCATTGAGTATTCACTGATCAAACAGAATACTAAACCAGCACTAGAGAAAATGGGGTTGGATTCTATCAGCTTTACTCAGCTATTCCTTAAAAAAAAGATCATGCTTAAAACATCTTCATTCCCTGAACAGCAAAAACATTTTAGTCCAGTCATCCTAGTTTTAAAAAGACATACTTTAACATTGTATATTTCAAATCATGTGCATTGCCTTGCTTAGAAAAGGTTAAAATAAGAAAAGATTAAAAATAGTCTTACCTTGAAATTGTGGACCTTTTCATATTTTGGAATTTGTTCGTTTTCTTTCAGAGTTGCTCTTCTAACAAGTGATGTCAACTGCGAATAAGCAAAGAGTTTCAGAGGTTGCCAGATTGTCACAGACGACTTTTGAGAACCCAGTTTCATTCCCAAGGCTGCTATCAATAAATCTTGCTGAGCCCTCTTGTTTTGATTTGTGCAGATTCTCCCAGTCTTTGGATGGCATTTTGGAATTCACAGGAAATAAAGACATGCCCTACCCATGCAGTGTAACTGGGTCTCCTTAGAGTCTCACATGATATGTTCTCTGAATTAGGTTGCAAAGAACTGAACCTCAAGGTCTCATATGGTGTTATAAGTGCAGGTAAGATCTACACACAGCTCAAATGCACACACACACATCATTTTGATGAAAAATGATTAAAGTATAGTTGGTAAAACACAGTAATACAATAATTAAAAACTACACACACACACACACACACACACACAAGGTGAAAGAAAATAGGAAGTGAAGAGAAGCTGCTAGTATCAGCAGCCTGACAGTCCCAGGGTAGCCATCCTCCTTCATCATGGTCAGTTCATTAGTAGAGGAGCAAAGACAGAAACTATGGGAAATGAATACCATCTGCTCAATCCAGATGCAACAGCACATGCCTCTTAGAGCCAAAGCCTTTTACCAGAAATGAAAGGAGATAAGATCTAATCCTTTCACAAAATATCCCACGAAGGTAGTTAGACGTGTTTTGCATCACAAATACAAATAACGACAAAATCATTATTAAATGAGACCCTTTAAATATCAGTGAAGACTTTTACCATTGAGTATTCACTGATCAAACAGAATACTAAACCAGCACTAGAGAAAATGGGGTTGGATTCTATCAGCTTTACTCAGCTATTCCTTAAAAAAAAGATCATGCTTAAAACATCTTCATTCCCTGAACAGCAAAAACATTTTAGTCCAGTCATCCTAGTTTTAAAAAGACATACTTTAACATTGTATATTTCAAATCATGTGCATTGCCTTGCTTAGAAAAGGTTAAAATAAGAAAAGATTAAAAATAGTCTTACCTTGAAATTGTGGACCTTTTCATATTTTGGAATTTGTTCGTTTTCTTTCAGAGTTGCTCTTCTAACAAGTGATGTCAACTGCGAATAAGCAAAGAGTTTCAGAGGTTGCCAGATTGTCACAGACGACTTTTGAGAACCCAGTTTCATTCCCAAGGCTGCTATCAATAAATCTTGCTGACGGCCCTCTTGTTTTGATTTGTGAACTGTAGCTCTATTAGTTTTCCTACCCGACCAAGACTCTTTGGATGGCATTTTGGAATTCACAGGAAATAAAGAAAACCTATATTGATCTATGTCTGTCGATGAACTCTATTCAGCTAACAAATGAACATTCTGCCAGCCAGCACAGAACCCTACCCTACAGAGAGCTGCAGAGAAACATCACGGAGAGGTGGAGGAGGATGATGAAGCACTTCTTAAAAAGAGGTCGACTAACCAGAAAAATTCTTCTTTCTTTCTTTTTTTTTTTTTTTTAAAGGGCTCTATATTTAAGCTTCTGAAAACTTAAGAGTCTGAACAGAAATAAAGAGTCGATGCCAACATATAAAACATTCAGCATTTCTCTATCCTTTTTAAAGAGCCATGCAATTTTGATAAATGACACATTTCTAAAAGCTTTCTTTTCTAATCAATGTATTAGTGTCCATTCTGAATGAAAGATGCCTACATACTGCCTGTAGTCAGTTTCTAGCAACTGACACCCTGGGAAGCCCCTGGCAGCGGGTGGGGGAGGGGAGGGATTTGACAAGGAAGGCTGGATTAGACTGGTCACCGTAAGAAAGGAGAGAACCAATGAAAATCAAGCAACAGTATTTAAGTACTGTATTCCTCAACTCATTCTGTTTCTCCCTCCTCTCCTGTAAGAGTTTCTTGCTGGCTCAAGGCAAAAAAAAAAAAAAAAATCAGTGGGAAGACAATGAGCACTGAATGAGTCATGCATCATTACAAAATGGATTTTTTTTTTTTACCTATTAAAAGCAAAGGAAAATTAACATACACAGCACTAGGTTTTAACAAGAATGTACCACTGCCAAAGTAAATTATGTAAAGCTGATCTATAATCTGACTTTGTGCATATGCAGTAAGGTTAGTTAACTAAAACCCTATTTTATTAAACATGAGCAAAAGCTGACAAGTATCTTGATGAAAAAACAAAAGGAGTTTAGGTATCATACTGTTTCCATGGACAGCAAGGAACACACCTTTGTGGCATCACCCTGGAGTGGCCAGTTCTATCTCCCTACCCCAAGGAGTTCTGTTGTGGATCTGTACTTTTTACCATTATTTTAATTCTTAGTCTTAGCATTCTTCATGCAAAGAACTTCAGACCAGGTCACAGCGTAAGCTGGTTGAGAATAATCCCTTGTGTACACAGGTCCCAGATGTAGTGTAGGACCAGGAGGTGCTCATTTGCTGATGCAGAAAAGCAGGCGCTGGGCAAGGCTCAAATCCAGCTCCACTTAAGAGCAATGCCTACATGGTACTATTTTATTAAGGGGCTATACACTTAAGTCTTCTCATATTGATTCCCTCAATACCTCCTCTATCTATCTCCTCATGCCATGGTAATTAATTTTAACTCATTCTAAGGTTGTACTGTATTTAAAGAATCAAAAACACTATATTCAAATAAATTCAGTCCATCTGCTTAGATAATTGAAAATAATTTATCTCAGATATCCTAGTCTATAAGGATATGGGCCCCATGCAGATTCTGATTTAATCAGGGCATGAAAAGGTCCTTATCATGCCAGATACTGATACCACTAAATGATTTTGTAAACATCCCCCAATATTTTAAAATTTATTTATAGATGAGTCTATAGTCCCCTTTTAAAATTTCTTCTTTTAAAAACACTTCTAACTTCATAAAAGGAAAATGCTAAAATTTACATCTATAGATATTTCATTTCCACACATTCATACCCTTACATGATTAATATGAGACAAAATTTTTTTCCAAAAAGAAATACGATGGAAAGAACTTTCTTGCCTAACCTACATTGCTCTTTAGCGTAGACCTAGTTTGTCATGTGATGACTAAAAATATAAAGGTCAGCCATCTCTTTAGTCACACACAACCTAAAGTGCAGTTGCTCTTTCAGTGGGCCCTGAAAAAAAGACTCTAAAGGCAAATTTAAAAGTAATTTTCTCCACATTATTTAACACTGAATGTTTAAGCTACTAAGGTAAAGAAAACAATCACCCATGTAACCCAAATAACTTTTTGTTCTGAGTATTTCTGATCAAGGATACTTGATTACAGATCATCCCCAGTCCTTCAGCTGTGATAACTAAAATTCAACCAAAGCATAAAAATGGGTTTTTTTTCCTGAGTATATCTGATCAAGAATACTTGATTATAGTTCATTCCTAGTCCGTCAGTTGTAATAACTAAAATTCAACCAAAGCATAAAAACATGAGAGTTCTTCAGAAAATTCATGGCTGAGTAAAAATGAACATTTTGTCATTGAGAGGCAAGGTCTACTCAGACTTTCTAGATTCATCGTTTTTCCTGAGAAATTTTTCTACCCAAGAAAGAAATACTGTAATAATTACAACTTGGGCAACTATCTAGGGCACTCAGGAGACAGAAAACAATGGTTCAGGATGAAAAACTTCTTAACTCCTCTCAGCTGGCTGGGGGTCTGGTCCTACACCTTCTATAACTTCAACTGCATTGATTTTGAGGCACTCTCAAATCAGAACTGCTAAGTCTTGAATTCAGAACCACTATCAATGTTCTGATGTTCCAGACAAACATACACTACTCTTGTATTTTTCTGGCCATATCTATCTACTTAGACATTATTAATAGGACATCTATTAATAATGACTATCATTCACTATTAGGCAGGTATGCTCTAAGCCCCCAGGCTAAGCACTTTACATATATATAGAATCCCATTGATTCCACAGAAAAGCACCCACGAGGCTTTTATTATCCTCATTTTATAGCTGGAAGAACTGAGGCCTACAGAAGTTAACTTCCCCGAATTGTTCAGCTGTTGGGTTAAGTGGTGGATAGGAGTTAAGCTTTTAAGCATTATACTATATCCACTCAAAGGAGAAAATGAGAGAAAACCGTGGAATTTGAGGATAGCTGTTTTTTCCTTTTTCCTCTATGGGTCTATTCAAGTTATTTTCCCCTTTCAATTCTGAAGAGTAGCAATAGATGGCAAGACACAGTAAACAATGAGAAACAACAAATGGTAAGAAAAAGTAACAGTCATTAAGATCTAGACCTCAAGTGCAGCCCACAATACATACAAGTAGGAAATGGAGCTCTCAGGCTCCATTTGGATAGCCCATCCTTCATGATGCCTTTCACCATGTGAAGCAATTAGATGTGACCTCACCCACCTGTGAACCTCAAGAGTCCTTCACTTGTTCATTAATTATGAGATGTATCACCTCCTACCTCCTATCACAGTTGCCTGTAGAGCTGTTTATATAGAACTGGGTCTTACAGATCTTACTATAAATCCTGAATCTAACACAGTCACTTGTACAAATAAAGATTCAATAAATAAAAATAAAAACAAATGAAGGCAACTATTTTTATCAGGGGGCAGTGTATTATAATAAAAAAAGATTTAAAATCAGAGACACTGAAGTTTGAATCTTGACCTTGGGAGATTTGTTGCTTTGCTTATTACACACTAAGGATAATAATACCTGTCTTATAGGTTACTGGAAAGCTTAAGTGGGTGATACATAAAGGAGGAAAAGACTACAGACAGTAAGGACTCAATACATGATACTAATATAGGGGTGTTGTGCCAAATACTAGCTGCAGAGTATGTACATTGTGTGGTATAAGACATAGGTTCCTGTATAAGGAGTTAGATTAATCTGTTTTGGGTTTATACATACAAACATGCCTGGAAATTCCTGCTCATCTCTTTATATTATGGTCTCTACTAAATTCCTCCAATTCTAGTTCTAATCCTATCTTTCTAAAGACATATAATTTGTGTTAGTTGAGGGAGCAGGGATGGCACAAGGTGAAAAGGAAAGATTTTCAGCATTTGTTAAGAAATCAGGAATAATGTGTGATGTTTCATATTATTGTCCTAGTTCTTGATCATGTATCCTGAGATACATTGCATAATGGACATTTTATAGGCTAAGAGATGCTCATGGGTCATTCCTGCTGGAAACACCACCAGTATTTCACTTTGTATTTTGAATGGGAATCTTTGGCCTGTCTTGGAACTGACTCTGGCCATCCTAAGATATCACTTCAGTATTCTGCCTGAATGAGAGTAAGTGACCTGGAAAAGAGAGGGGAAGGAGCGGATTCCACAACCTCTGTGTCCGCACCATCTACCACTGTCCATACCATCTACCTTTGTCTATACCATGTGTAGTACAGAGAAGAGGACTGAGAAAATGGGGGGCAGGGTGTGATGTGAAGAATAAGGAACAGAAGGGACAAATAGGTGACCTTGGAGAGGAATGCATTTGCTGTTTTCCAAGTAAAGAAATTTCTACCACTGACCCTACTATCCTGTTGTTTGTCTAGTAATAATATTGGATTTGTGCCAAGCTAGCTTCTCATTTTCACCAAGTGCAACACAGCAGGATCAAGGGCTCTGGAGCCAGAGAGAAGTGCTAATCTAACCTTTTCACCTACTGTTTGTGCTGTGTCCTTGGGTCAATATACTTGTTTATTTGTCTTTGTTTATTTTCATGTAAAATGGATTAAAAGTACTGACATTGGGCTTCCCTGGTGGTCCAGTGGGTAAGGACACCGCCTTGCAGTGCATGGGGCGCCAGTTCAATCCCTGGCCTGGGAAGATCCCACGTGCCGCCAAGCGGCTGGACCCATGTGTCCAATTACCGAGCCGGGGCTCTGGAGCGCATGCACCAAGAGCCGGTGCTCTGAGACAACAGAGGCCACTGCGATGGGAGGCCCACATGGGCCAAAGAACAAAGATGGATGACAATGGACAAATGAAAGACCAAAAGAATTGGCCCCCCTGCTCCCCTCCCTCCCCACCCCATCCCACCCTCATAAATAAATAAATAAATCTTTAAAAAAAAAAAAAGTACTGACATCATAGAACTATTAAGAATTAAATGAGAGAAACATTTTTCATTATTCCCAGCACAAAACGTGATCAATAAATAGAAGTTTCACCTCCTTTCCTTCTAAGACCTATCTTTTCAAGATCAAGGTCAGTATAACCTGTGACAGTAATCCACATTAAAGGCTGAAGGCCATGTGAGCTAAGCAATGTGAGCTTCAGGTCAAACTGTAACCAGGTGGTTTACGGACACATCAAAGGCATCACCGTTTTGCAGTTTTTAAACTTACCATGTCCTGGTAATCTGAACTCCTGGGCTCAAATTGAGTAATCCCTGTCCTCTCCTCCTTCTTGCCCCAAACCCTGTGAAAGGTCTTATCAACTCACTTATCCTAAGGTGCAGATGACTGATTACACTTTCTTTTCCATGAATCTCTGATATTAATATGGGACCGAGACTTCAGCCTAAAGAATAAATCTCCAATTACAGAATGTCAGGACACACTAACGGTAAGAATATTTTATAGGAAACTAGAAGGATAGTTACCTCCTTTGTAACATCATGATGACATCACAGACCGATGAGCTCAAAGCTCCAGTTAACTAAGCTACATCAATATTCCATCCAATAAACATCATAAAGGATTGTTCTAACTGGCATGACACAGAGACTCACAGAGGTGAAGAGTAGCTGCATTTACTTATTACTGGGTGACCTGAAACAGTGGCTCAGGTTTCATAAATCCTGCATTTTCTATAAAAAATTAAAACTAAGTTATAAACAACAAACCTCTTCCACTATCAAAATCTATAGATCCAAGCGAATTCAGCTTACTCTAGATACACAGATTATTCATATGTTTGTCCCCTGAATCATCATTTTTAACCTAGTTTCTCTCCATTAGATCCAACAGTGGAAAATATTCAAGGCCCTTAACAGTAATATATTAGCTTAGATTTATTAACTGACAACTATATGGCACTGTATTAGTAAATGCTTTACAGGTATGATGTAGCTTAGTTCTCCTTCATGGATCACAGCCTTGTTGTGGTAAAGCGGCTTGCATAACTCAATAAAGCTATGAGCTATGCAGTACAGGGCCACCCAAGATGGATAGGTCACAGTGACGAGTTTTGATAAAACGTGGTCCTCTGGAGGAGGAAATGGCGACCAGTTACTCCAGTATTATTGCCATGAGATACTCATGAACAGTACGAAAAGGTAAAGGGATATGCTGCCGAGAGATATGACTCTGAGTTAGAAGATCTCTACTATGCTGAGGAAGAGCAGAGGACAATTACTGTGAACTTCAGAAAGAGTAAAGTGACTGGGTCAAAGCAGAAATGATGCTCAGCTATGGATGTGTCTGGTGGTGAAAGTAAAGTCTGATGCAATAAAGAACAACACTGCATAGGAACCTGGAACGTTAGGTCCACGAATCAAGACAAACTGGACATGCTGGAGAGGGTGCGGAGAAAAGGGAACACTCTTGCATTGCTGGTGGGAATGTAAATTGATACAGTCTCCATGGAAGACAGTATGGAGATTTCTTAAAAAACTAAAACTAGAAGCACCATACAACCCAGCAATCCCACTCTTAGGCTTATACCCTGATAAAATTAGATCCGAAAGAAGCAATGAAACAAGCTCCAATGTTCATTGCAGCTCTCTATACAATCGCTAGAACATGAAAGCAACCTAGATGTCCATCGACGAATGAATGGATACAAAAGCTCTGGTACATATGCACAATGGAATACTACACTGCTGTAAAAAGAAATGCAGAAGAATCAGTCCTAATGAGGTGGCTGGATCTAGAACCTATTATAAAAAGTGAAGTCAGTCAAAAAGAGAAGGACAAGTACAATATACTAACACATATATATGGAATCTAGTAGGATGGTGATGATGGCACATGCAGTAAAGCGATGGAGAAACAGACATGGACAGTGGACATATGGACATTGTGGGGAAGGAACAGTGGGTGGGAGGCGTAAAGGAAGTAGCATGAAGGCCTGTACTATCATACGTGAAGAAAATAGCTCTAGTCATTGCTCCGTGAGAAAAGGAGATTCTTCAGGGGTGCTGTGTGATGGTCTGGAGGGGTGGGATGGGAGGAATATACATATGACTAATCTGGGAATATACATATCTGTAAGCAACACAACTCTGTAAAAGTTAAAAGTAAAATAAAAGTTTTTTTAAAAAAGGATAAACTGGACATGGTCAAGCAGGAGATGACAAGAGTAAACATTGACATCTTAGGAATTGGTGAATTAAAATGAACAGGAATGGGGGACTTTAATTCAGATGACCATTACCTCTACCACTGTGGGCAGTGGTATCCCTTGGAAGAAATAGCCCTCAGTCAACAGAACAGTCCCGAATGCAGTACTTGGGTGCAGTCTCACAAATGACAGAATGATCTCAGTTCGTTTCCAAGGCAAACCATTCAACATCACAGAAATTCAAGTCTATGCTTGAATAGCCACTAGTGCTGAAGAAGGTGAAGTTGACCAGTTTTATAAAGACCTACAACATTCAAACCAGTCAATCCTAAAGGAAATCAACCGAGAATATTCATTGAAAGGAATGATGTTGAAGTTCCAATACTCTGGCCACGTAATGTGAAGACACAACTCACTGGAAAATACTCTGGTGCTTGGAAAGACTGAGGGCAGCAGGAGAAGGGGGTGACAGAGGATGAGATGATTAGATGGCATCAATGACTCAATGGACATGAGTTTGAACAAACTCCAGGAGATAGTGAAGGACAGGGTAGCCTGGTGTGCTGCAGCCCATCAGGTCTCAAAAGAGTTGAACATGGCTTTGTGACTGAACACCACCACCACCTTCTAGAATGAACACCAAAAAAGATGTACTTTTCATAACAAGGGATTGGAATATAAAAGTAGGAAGTCAAGAGATACCTGGAATAACAGGCAAGTTTGGACAAGAGTTCAAAATGAAGCAAGGCAAAGGTTAATAGAGTTTTATCAAGACATCATGCTGGTTATAGCAAACCCAACAACCCAAGAGACAACTCTACACATGGGCATCACCCAGATGATTAGTATTGATATTACACTATTTATGTTCTTTGTAATGCAGAAACTTTATACAGTCAGTAAAATCAACCTGGAGCTGTGACTCAGATCATGAGCTCCATATTGCAAAATTTAGGCTCAAACTGAAGAAAGTGGAGAAAACCACTAGACCATTCAGGTATGACCTAAATCAAATCGCTTATACAGTGGAGGTGATGAAAAGATTCAAGTGATTACATATGGTTGACAGAGTACCTGAAGAACTATGGATGGAGGTTCATAACACTGTACAGCAGGCAGTAACACAAACCATCCCAAAGAAATGCAAGAAGGCAAAGTGGTTATCTGAGGAGGCTTTAAAAATAGATGAGAGGGCTTCCCCTGGTGGTCCAGTGGGTAAGGACACCACCTTGCAGTGCAAGGAGCGCCGGTTCAATCCCCGGCCTGGGAAGATCCCACAGTGCTGCGGAGCGGCTGGACTGATGTGTCCAATTACCGAGCTGGAGCTCTGGTGCACATGCGCCCAAAGCCGGTGCTCTGCGACAACAGAGGCCACCGTGATGGGAGGCCCACAAGGGCCAACGAACAAAGATGGATGAAAATAGACAAATGAAAGACCAATAGAAGTGGCCCACCCACTCCCCTCCCTCCCCAACCCGACCCCCGCCCAAAATAAATACATCTTTAAAAAAAAAATAGCTGAGGAAAGAAGAAAAGCAAAAAGCAAGGGAGAAAAGGAAAGATACCCAATTGAATGTAGAATACCAGAGAATAGAAAGGAGAGATAAGAATGCCTGCTTAGGGCTTCCCTGGTGGTCCACCTTGCACTGTAAGGGGTGCTGGTTCAATCCCTGGCACAGGAAGATCCCACATGATGCAGAACTGCTGGACCAGTGTGTCCAATTACAAGCTGGTGCTCTGGAGCACATGCGCCCAGAGCCAGTGCTCTGCTACAAGAGAGGCCACCGTGATGGGAGGCCCACAAGGGCCAACGAACAAAGATGGATGAAAATAGACAAATGAAAGACCAATAGAAGTGGCCCACCCACTCCCCTCCCTCCCCAACCCGACCCCCGCCCAAAATAAATACATCTTTAAAAAAAAAATAGCTGAGGAAAGAAGAAAAGCAAAAAGCAAGGGAGAAAAGGAAAGATACCCAATTGAATGTAGAATACCAGAGAATAGAAAGGAGAGATAAGAATGCCTGCTTAGGGCTTCCCTGGTGGTCCACCTTGCACTGTAAGGGGTGCTGGTTCAATCCCTGGCACAGGAAGATCCCACATGATGCAGAACTGCTGGACCAGTGTGTCCAATTACAAGCTGGTGCTCTGGAGCACATGCGCCCAGAGCCAGTGCTCTGCTACAAGAGAGGCCACTGCAATGAGAGGCCCACACAGGCCAAAGAATAAAGATGGATGAAAATAAATAAATGAAAGACCAATAAAAGTGGGGAAAAAAAGAATGCCTGTTTAAATGAATAATGCAATGAAACAGAGTGAAAAAACAGAAAGTGAAATACTGTACATCACTTCAAGAAAACTGGAGACAAGAAAGGAACATTTCATGCAAAGATCAGCATGATAAAGGATAGAAATTGTAAGGACTTAACAGAGGCAGAAGAGATTAATAAGAGGTGACGAAAATACATAGAAGAACTCTCCAAGGTCTTAATGACCTGGATAACCAAGAAGGTGTTGTCACACGCCTGGAGCCAGACATCCTAAAGTGTAAAATCAAGTGGGCTTTAGGAAGCACTACTACAAACAAAGCTTGTAGAGGTGATGGAATTTCAGGTGAACTGTTTAAAATCTTAAAATATGATGCTGTTAAGAGAGCTGTACTCAACGTGTCATCAAATTCAAAAACTCAGCCGTGGCCTCAAGACCGGAGAAGGTCAGTTTTCATTCCAATTTCAAAGAAAGGCAGTGCCAAAGAATGTTCAAACTACTGTACAATTGCACTCGTTTCACATGCTAGCAAGGTCATGCTCAAAATCCTTCAAGTTAGGCTTCAGCAGTACATGAACCAAGAACTTCCAGATGTACAAGCTGGGTTCAGAAAGGGCAGAGGAACCAGAGATCAGATTGCCAACATTTGTTGGATCATAGAGAGAGCAAGGGAGTTCTAGAAAAACATCTACTTCTGTTTCACTGACTATCCTAAAGCCTTTGACTGTGTGGATCACAACAAAATGTGGAGGACTCTTAAAGAGATGGGACTAGCAGACCACTTTACCCGTCTCCTGAGAAACCTGTATGCAAGTCAAGAAGCAAAACTTAGAACTGGTCATGGAACAAGTGACTGGTTCAAAACTGGGAAAGTAGGACAAAGCTGTATATGGTCACCCTGCTTATTTAGCTTATATGCAGAGTGTATTATGTGAAATGCTGGGCTGAGTGAGTCACAAGCTGGAATCCAGATTGCTGGGAGAAATATCAACAACCTCAGATATGCATATGATACCACTCTAATGGCAGAAAGCAAAGAGAAACTAAAGACCCTCTTGATAAGAGTGAAAGAGGAGAGTGAAAAAGCTGGCTTGAAGGTCAACATTAAGAAAAAATAAGATCATGGTTCCATCACTTCATGGCAAACAGAAGGGAAAAAAGTGGAAACAGGGACAGAATTTATTTTCTTGGGCTCCAAAATCACTGCAAATGGTAACTGCAGCCATGAAATTAAAAGATGCTAGCTCCTTGGAGGGAAAGCTATAACAAACCTAGACAGCATATTAAAAACCAGAGAGGGCTTCCCTGGTGGTCCAGTGGGTAAGGACACAGCCTTGCAGTGCAAGGGGCGCCGGTTCGATCCCTGGCCTCAGAAGATCCCATGTGCTGTGGAGCAGCTGGACTGATGTGTCCAATTACTGAGCCGGAGCTCTGGAGCGCGTGCACCCAGAGCCGGTGCTCTGCAACAACAGAGGCCACCGCGATGGGAGGCCCACATGGGCCAAAGAACAAAGACAGATGAAAATGGACAAATGAAAGACCAATAGAAGTGGTCTGCCTGCTCCCCTCCCTCCCCACCCGACCCCCACCAAAATAAATAAATAAATAAATCTTTAAAAAAAAAAAAAAAAAAAAACAGAGATATACCTTTGCTGACAAAGGTTTGTATAGTCAAAGCTTGATTTTTCCATTAGTCACGTACAGATGTGAGAGTTGGACCATCAAGAAGGCTGAGTGCCAAAGAATTGATGCTTTTGAACTATGATGCTGGAGAAAACTCAGTAACTTATTATGTTGCACAGGAAACTCTTAAATCCGAACTGGACCCTAAATTTTTATGCTCCTGGCCTTGATCACATTGTAATTCCTAACTCAGTCTTCACTACATAGCTGCTCTAGC
Source organism: Tragulus kanchil (assembly GCA_022376925.1). Lineage (NCBI taxonomy): Eukaryota > Metazoa > Chordata > Mammalia > Artiodactyla > Tragulidae > Tragulus > Tragulus kanchil. The sequence continues at coordinate 272,815,460 of JAIOJX010000026.1, forward strand.
ATTGATGTAATCTCTCTCTAAACAGATAACAATACAGCGCAGCAATGCATTCATTTCACAACAAATTCGTATTGTGAAGATGCACTTCACAATACAAATTTATACAATATAAATTTGTACAATAAATTTAAATTATACTATATTAACACTCACACTACCAAACTGTACACTGTAACATGTTCTCTGACTTAATATGAAACAGTTATAAATGTAAGACATTTAAAAACACAATGCAAACAAAAAAGCACAGCCTCACATTCCTTATTCTTGCAAGAAACAACAGGTATGATCAACCTCTCCAGGTGACAGTCTGAGGAAGTGTTTTGCACACCAGTCTGGGAGAGGAGGGGTGGAATGCCACACAGCTTGGTTACCAACATGGTTCTGACTGATGCCAGCCAAGTTACTGAACTGTTTTCTAACTCCCAGATGTACTAAATGAGCTCTGTGGTCTTCTCCCTATTTTAAACAGAAATTTAAAAGGAAAAAGGAAGATGCACACTAATTCAGCTCACAGGGATGTAAAAACACGAGTGTGTCGAAGTGTGGAAAGGCCAGCGGGCTATGAGTGAGTTCCTTCAAGATAGCTCCAGCTAGCGATCAGCCTCCCTAACTTCAGACTATACTACAAAGCAACAGTCATCAAGACAGTATGGTACTGGCACAAAAACAGAAATACAGACCAATGGAACAAGATCGAGACCCCAGAGATAAACCCACGCACATATGGGTACCTTATTTTTGACAAAAGAGGTGAACATATAAAATGGGACAGCCTCTTCAACAAATGGTGCTGGGAACATTGGACAGCTACATATAAAAAAATGAAGTTGGAACATTCCCTGACACCATGCACAAAGATCAACTCAAAATGGATTAAAGACCTAAATGTAAGACCAGAAACCATCAAACTCTTAGAGAAGAATATAGGCAAAACCCTCAAGGCCATAAATCAAAGCAAGATCTTCTCTGACCCACCTACTAGAATAGCAGAACTGAAAAGAAAAATGAACCAAAATTCAAAGCTTTTGTACAGCAAAAGAAAAAACTCCCAAAAGAGAAAACTTCAAAGCTTTAATCTGCCTCTAAACAAGTCTTCACTACATAGCTGCTCTAGCATTGATGTAATCTCTCTAAACAGATAACAATACAGCGCAGCAATGCATTCATTTCACAACAAATTCGTATTGTGAAGATGCACTTCACAATACAAATTTATACAATATAAATTTGTACAATAAATTTAAATTATACTATATTAACACTCACACTACCAAACTGTACACTGTAACATGTTCTCTGACTTAATATGAAACAGTTATAAATGTAAGACATTTAAAAACACAATGCAAACAAAAAAGCACAGCCTCACATTCCTTATTCTTGCAAGAAACAACAGGTATGATCAACCTCTCCAGGTGACAGTCTGAGGAAGTGTTTTGCACACCAGTCTGGGAGAGGAGGGGTGGAATGCCACACAGCTTGGTTACCAACATGGTTCTGACTGATGCCAGCCAAGTTACTGAACTGTTTTCTAACTCCCAGATGTACTAAATGAGCTCTGTGGTCTTCTCCCTATTTTAAACAGAAATTTAAAAGGAAAAAGGAAGATGCACACTAATTCAGCTCACAGGGATGTAAAAACACGAGTGTGTCGAAGTGTGGAAAGGCCAGCGGGCTATGAGTGAGTTCCTTCAAGATAGCTCCAGCTAGCGATCAGCCTCCCTAACTTCAGACTATACTACAAAGCAACAGTCATCAAGACAGTATGGTACTGGCACAAAAACAGAAATACAGACCAATGGAACAAGATCGAGACCCCAGAGATAAACCCACGCACATATGGGTACCTTATTTTTGACAAAAGAGGTGAACATATAAAATGGGACAGCCTCTTCAACAAATGGTGCTGGGAACATTGGACAGCTACATATAAAAAAATGAAGTTGGAACATTCCCTGACACCATGCACAAAGATCAACTCAAAATGGATTAAAGACCTAAATGTAAGACCAGAAACCATCAAACTCTTAGAGAAGAATATAGGCAAAACCCTCAAGGCCATAAATCAAAGCAAGATCTTCTCTGACCCACCTACTAGAATAGCAGAACTGAAAAGAAAAATGAACATGTGGGACCTCATGAAACTTCAAAGCTTTTGTACAGCAAAAGAAACTACAAAAAAGCTGAACAGACAACCCACAGAATGAGAGAAAATCATAGCAAATGGAACAACAGACAAAGAATTAATCTCCAAAATCTACAAGCAACTCAGACAACTCAACATCGGAAAAATGAACAACCCAATCAAAAAATGGGGAAAAGGGCTTCCTCTGGTGGTCCAGTGGATAAGGATACCACCTTGCAGTGCAAGGGGCGCCGGTTCGATCCCTGGCCTGGGAAGATCCCACGTGCCACGGAGCGGCTGGACTGATGTGTCCAATTACCGAGCCGAAGCTCTGGGGCGCATGCGCCCAGAGCCTGCGCTCTGCCGACGACAGAGGCCACCGCGATGGGAGGCCCACCGGAGCCGAAGAACAAATACAAATGAAAATAGAGAAATGAAAGACCAATAGAAGTGGCCCGCCTATCTCCCTCCCTCCCCACCCCACCCCCCATAAAAGATAAATTAAAAAAAATAATAAAATGAGAAAAAAAGAAAAATGGGGAAAAGACCTAAAGAGATATCTCTCCAAAGAGGACATACAGATGGCCAAAAAACATATGAAATGATGCTCAACCTCGCTTATAATTAGAGAAATGCAAATCAAAACTACAATGAGGGCTTCCCTTGTGGCTCAGTGGATAAAAACCTATCTGCTAATGCAGGAGACACAGGTTCGATCCCTGATCAGGGAAGATCCCACATACCACAGAGCAGCTAAACCCACACATCAACAAAGATCCAGCACGGCCAAAAATAATTAAATAAAAGTTTTTAAAAAACAACAACAACAACAACAAAACTACAATGAGATATCACTTCACACTAGTCAGAATGGACATCATATAAAAATCTACAGGCAATGAATGCTGGAGAGGGCATGGAGAAAAGGGAACACTTTCATTGCTGGTTGGAATGTAAATTGATATAGCTGCTGTGGAAGACAGTATGGAGATTCCTTAAAAAACTAAAACTAGAAGCACCATACGACCCAGCAATCCCACTCTTAGGCTTATACCCTGATGAAATCAAATCTGAAAGAAGCACCTGTACCCCAATGTTCATTGCAGCTCTCTATACAATAGCTAGAACATGAAAGCAATCTAGATGCCCATCAACATATGAATGGATACAAAAGCTCTGGTACATATATACAATGGAGTACTTCTCAGCTGTAAAAAGAAATGCAGCAGAATCAGCCCTAATGAGGTGGCTGGATCTAGAACCTATTATAAAAAATGAAGCAAATCAAAAAGATAAAGACAAGTACAATATATTAATACATATATATGGAATCTAGTAAGATGGTAATGGCAACACATGCAGTGAAGTGATGGAAAAACAGACACAGAGAACAGACTTACGGACACTGTGGAGAATGAACAGTGGGTGGGAGGCACAGAGGAAGTAACATGGAAACTTACACTATTATGTGTGAAAAAGATAGCTATTGTCACTGCTCTGTGGCAATAGGGGATCCTGCAGGGGCCCTGTGGAGACAGCCTGGAGGGGTGGGGTGGAGGGACTGGGACGGCGGAGCGGGGAGGAAGGAGGGACCAGGGTATACATGGAAAAATGTAAACAAACCCGTAAAAGAGGACATACAGATGGCCAAAAAACATATGAAATGATGCTCAACCTCGCTTATAATTAGAGAAATGCAAATCAAAACTACAATGAGGGCTTCCCTTGTGGCTCAGTGGATAAAAACCTATCTGCTAATGCAGGAGACACAGGTTCGATCCCTGATCAGGGAAGATCCCACATACCACAGAGCAGCTAAACCCACACATCAACAAAGATCCAGCACGGCCAAAAATAATTAAATAAAAGTTTTTAAAAAACAACAACAACAACAACAAAACTACAATGAGATATCACTTCACACTAGTCAGAATGGACATCATATAAAAATCTACAGGCAATGAATGCTGGAGAGGGCATGGAGAAAAGGGAACACTTTCATTGCTGGTTGGAATGTAAATTGATATAGCTGCTGTGGAAGACAGTATGGAGATTCCTTAAAAAACTAAAACTAGAAGCACCATACGACCCAGCAATCCCACTCTTAGGCTTATACCCTGATGAAATCAAATCTGAAAGAAGCACCTGTACCCCAATGTTCATTGCAGCTCTCTATACAATAGCTAGAACATGAAAGCAATCTAGATGCCCATCAACATATGAATGGATACAAAAGCTCTGGTACATATATACAATGGAGTACTTCTCAGCAGAAAAAAGAAATGCAGCAGAATCAGCCCTAATGAGGTGGCTGGATCTAGAACCTATTATAAAAAATGAAGCAAATCAAAAAGATAAAGACAAGTACAATATATTAATACATATATATGGAATCTAGTAAGATGGTAATGGCAACACATGCAGTGAAGTGATGGAAAAACAGACACAGAGAACAGACTTACGGACACTGTGGAGAATGAACAGTGGGTGGGAGGCACAGAGGAAGTAACATGGAAACTTACACTATTATGTGTGAAAAAGATAGCTATTGTCACTGCTCTGTGGCAATAGGGGATCCTGCAGGGGCCCTGTGGAGACAGCCTGGAGGGGTGGGGTGGAGGGGACTGGGACGGCGGGAGCGGGGGGAGGAAGGAGGGACCAGGGATATACATATGACTAATCTGGGATTATACATATCTGTAAACAACAAAACTCTGTAAAAGTAAAAAGTAAAATAAAAATAATTAAAAAAAAAAAAGATAGCTCTGGCTAATGTACTACAGGTTTTCCTGTGGTACTCAGTTCTGCAGGCTCAGAAACTTGATTTGTCAGCAAGGAGATAACATCTATTTCCTAAGAGGAGACTGCCATAATGCCAAGCTCATGAAACTGACAGAGAAAAGCAAGATGATGGCTGCCTAGTATACTAAGATATGAGATAGAATGATCAGAAAGGGGGTGGCCAACATGTTCTTCTTTTGGAGTACCTACACAGGAAACAAAAAATAATTGGGAAGCAGATGAGAATGGAATCAGACACAAGAAGTCGGTTGGCTGAACTGAATATTTAATGCATAGAGTTAAGACATCCTTTGAATCTTCTACAATTAGGATGGCCCAGCCACGGGCCTCAAATGCTCAGTGTCCACTTATTGAGAGGCACCTTCATTTTATGTCCACTTAGATGGGCATAAGCAGCTTCTAGCTCTTTAAGCCTCTTTTTTCCAGGTGTCTCTTCACGGTGATTTTGCATATTTCTGCTCAAATACCTTAGGTGGTGATCTTAAAATTAGTTGTGGGACACAGTCTTGTTTTATTTTCATTTACAAGTTCTTAATGGATACTAGACTGTAGCCCTGGTGTGTTGGTAACTATTTTATACAGAAGGTGTTTTGGAAAGATAAAATAAATAAGGCTTAGTAGATTCTAATAGTCTGGCAAATAAAAAGATAAAGACAAGTACAATATATTAATACATATATATGGAATCTAGTAAGATGGTAATGGCAACACATGCAGTGAAGTGATGGAAAAACAGACACAGAGAACAGACTTACGGACACTGTGGAGAATGAACAGTGGGTGGGAGGCACAGAGGAAGTAACATGGAAACTTACACTATTATGTGTGAAAAAGATAGCTATTGTCACTGCTCTGTGGCAATAGGGGATCCTGCAGGGGCCCTGTGGAGACAGCCTGGAGGGGTGGGGTGGAGGGACTGGGACGGCGGGAGCGGGGGGAGGAAGGAGGGACCAGGGATATACATATGACTAATCTGGGATTATACATATCTGTAAACAACAAAACTCTGTAAAAGTAAAAAGTAAAATAAAAATAATTAAAAAAAAAAAAGATAGCTCTGGCTAATGTACTACAGGTTTTCCTGTGGTACTCAGTTCTGCAGGCTCAGAAACTTGATTTGTCAGCAAGGAGATAACATCTATTTCCTAAGAGGAGACTGCCATAATGCCAAGCTCATGAAACTGACAGAGAAAAGCAAGATGATGGCTGCCTAGTATACTAAGATATGAGATAGAATGATCAGAAAGGGGGTGGCCAACATGTTCTTCTTTTGGAGTACCTACACAGGAAACAAAAAATAATTGGGAAGCAGATGAGAATGGAATCAGACACAAGAAGTCGGTTGGCTGAACTGAATATTTAATGCATAGAGTTAAGACATCCTTTGAATCTTCTACAATTAGGATGGCCCAGCCACGGGCCTCAAATGCTCAGTGTCCACTTATTGAGAGGCACCTTCATTTTATGTCCACTTAGATGGGCATAAGCAGCTTCTAGCTCTTTAAGCCTCTTTTTTCCAGGTGTCTCTTCACGGTGATTTTGCATATTTCTGCTCAAATACCTTAGGTGGTGATCTTAAAATTAGTTGTGGGACACAGTCTTGTTTTATTTTCATTTACAAGTTCTTAATGGATACTAGACTGTAGCCCTGGTGTGTTGGTAACTATTTTATACAGAAGGTGTTTTGGAAAGATAAAATAAATGGCAGAGATTTCCCTGTCTGGAATCATTTAACAATATATTCATATAACTATATATCAAATTACATAATAAGAGTAGAATATTCTAGTCTAACAGTCTCCAGTATTCAGCCACTGGCAGTGATGGTTGTATGGTGATGATCATAACAACATTCTTTCTTGGCTCTTTCAAGTGAAAAACTGAAATCAGCCTCCATAGGAACTTCTTCCCAATTTCCCTCCCTATATGAACCTGAGGGCTGATTAGGGAAACATGTTATTCACATTTTGGTTTTTGTTTTACCCATATTTTCTATACCTATCACTGGCACAACTTAAACACTTTCATTGTTCTGTAACAATAGAGAAGATGAAATCAGAGAAACTGACACTTTATCAACAATTAGAAACTTTAAATCCAGTGCAAAATTCTGGGGTTTTCACTTTTTCAGAAAGGTTTTGGCTGCAATATACATATGGAAAATAATGACTAAAAAGCAGACTCAGATTGACATCACAAATATTTCCAGATTTTAAACTGCCATAACAGGTTATTTCATTTTATTGCAGTTCAGTGAACATTTCACAATCACCAATTTAACAGAAGCAGGCCAGTGAGTCAGAATAAAAGCTAGGCACTATATTATCAGTTTTCTTATTCTCTACTGATTTCAACTGACTAGGATAAGATGAAGTCTATGTGATTTGGTTACTTAAAAAAAAACGTGCTACTGAATTTCTTACAATTTGAGTTATAAAGTATATTTTCTATATGTATGGTTTGATTAGAATACTAACTATATGTATAGTTTGATTAAAATAAATTATAATTTATATAATTTAATATTCATTTCAAGCCTTAGTAAAGGTAAATGTGTGTTCAAGTTAGAAAGTATATTTGTGAAGTTCAAACATACTTTTGAAAATCTATTTTTAGTATTGGAAAATGGCAACAGTGGTTTGAAGGTAACAGATTTTCATAATTTCCCTGAGAAGTATGAGAATTATTCGTAGATGTGTTAATTGTTCACCTCACTGCCAGTTATGAATTTGTCTTTTCTTTGTAATGACACTACCACATGGCAGGTTTTACATTAAGCTAATGATGCTGAAAGGGTAAAAAAGGCTTACATCTGGGCATTTTCCTAAAATAAATGTTTTATATCATGCCCTTAGAGTTTCTTCTTACAAAATTCCTGTTAATTCAAAGGATCCTAATGAAATTAAGAGAAAACAATCTCTAACTTGGATGTTCTTTTTCACATGAGAGATCCTTTCATATATATATATATATATAATCTAATTATATAATTAGATTCTTCTATATGTTGATAACTTATGTCTATTTGAACCTTGCTATCTAATGAGTGATTTGAAGTATCTAGACAAGGTCCATAAATAATCAGCACATTAGAAAAGAAGACACAGGAAGTCAGGCTCCAATCTACTTCCTGTGAGATGAAGAAGGAAAGATTAATGGATCATTTAATGTCTATCTGTCAGTGACATTTTAATGTACTATGAGGGATCTACCTTGCTGTTTTCCTCCTCCATAAAGACAGATAATTTACAGAGTAACTGAAGGTCTCAGGTTGATAAGATTAAATGTTATTTACGGCTCTCTGGCCAGCTTCAGTTAATGCTTTACTACCTTTTGCACCAAAACGTCCCCAGTGGCAACCAACAGTGAACAGGAGTGTGCTGGCAGCCACTGCTGGCTCTCCAAGCTCCCCAAATGGTCCCACATCAAAGTGCTTTTGATCGACTACTGAGTAAACTCTATGCTCTGGGAAGATGTGTCACAGTGATACTTTAGGTCTAGTGTGTCCCTGCCTAGTAGCAGGAAATCATCACCTCGTTTCAAGAAAGCAGATGGGGGTGATCGAGGGCGCCTTACCAAATCCCTTTCGGCAGCAGGCCTGATTCTGTCACCATGATGCCCAGCAAGATGTAATCTGTGAGGGTCACATAATCCTGCCCTAGCATCGCTTTACAGCAGCTTCAATACTGTATTCTTCTGCCTGTTGGTTAAAAACAGAAACCAGGCCCCACTCTTACACTGCCTCCTCAGGAGCACTATCGACAGAGTCTTAGATTCTACAAAGTGAATTTGGCAGGTTTTCCCATGTAATTTGTCTTTTCTTTGTAATGACACTACCACATGGCAGGTTTTACATTAAGCTAATGATGCTGAAAGGGTAAAAAGGCTTACATCTGGGCATTTTCCTAAAATAAATGTTTTATATCATGCCCTTAGAGTTTCTTCTTACAAAATTCCTGTTAATTCAAAGGATCCTAATGAAATTAAGAAAACAATCTCTAACTTGGATGTTCTTTTTCACATGAGAGATCCTTTCATATATATATATATATATAATCTAATTATATAATTAGATTCTTCTATATGTTGATAACTTATGTCTATTTGAACCTTGCTATCTAATGAGTGATTTGAAGTATCTAGACAAGGTCCATAAATAATCAGCACATTAGAAAAGAAGACACAGGAAGTCAGGCTCCAATCTACTTCCTGTGAGATGAAGAAGGAAAGATTAATGGATCATTTAATGTCTATCTGTCAGTGACATTTTAATGTACTATGAGGGATCTACCTTGCTGTTTTCCTCCTCCATAAAGACAGATAATTTACAGAGTAACTGAAGGTCTCAGGTTGATAAGATTAAATGTTATTTACGGCTCTCTGGCCAGCTTCAGTTAATGCTTTACTACCTTTTGCACCAAAACGTCCCCAGTGGCAACCAACAGTGAACAGGAGTGTGCTGGCAGCCACTGCTGGCTCTCCAAGCTCCCCAAATGGTCCCACATCAAAGTGCTTTTGATCGACTACTGAGTAAACTCTATGCTCTGGGAAGATGTGTCACAGTGATACTTTAGGTCTAGTGTGTCCCTGCCTAGTAGCAGGAAATCATCACCTCGTTTCAAGAAAGCAGATGGGGGTGATCGAGGGCGCCTTACCAAATCCCTTTCGGCAGCAGGCCTGATTCTGTCACCATGATGCCCAGCAAGATGTAATCTGTGAGGGTCACATAATCCTGCCCTAGCATCGCTTTACAGCAGCTTCAATACTGTATTCTTCTGCCTGTTGGTTAAAAACAGAAACCAGGCCCCACTCTTACACTGCCTCCAAATCAGGAGCACTTATCCAGACAGAGTCTTAGATTCTACAAAGTGCTTTTTCACGTATATTATTTTACTGTATCCTCACGTTCCTAGTTTGCAGAATTACAGTGCAAAGGTTTGAAAGTATTTGATCAAGGGCAGAAATTAGTAAACAAAAAAGCAATGGTGGGGACCCAGGCTTCCCAGTTCACACCTATCCTCTCTCCATTCCACCGGCTTTCCTGAGACCTGGAGGTAAGGTCGCTGAACATGTGAGGAGACTGACTCTTCCTTTAGTAAGGGCCAGGGCTACAAAGACCCAGAACCATCAGCAAGTAGAAATATTCACAGCTGAAAATGACCTTCCCCAGTTCAGTGCTAACCTGACAAATGGTTTACAACACTCAGAGAAGTAAGGTCAGCCTTGGTGATTAATTTCTGGCATTTTAAAAGTCTTTTTCATTATTTTGAGGTGATGGGTAAAGTGATATGATGCTTTTCCTAAGATACATGCAATTCCTTCATCAAATGTCTCCCAGAGCTCCAACGGAAGTTATGAGCAGCATGCCTGGTTTTGTTTTTGTGTTGGCTTTTCAGTTTTTTTTTTTTTTTTTAATAAAAACAAAGCAACAAAACTACCCTCCAAACCAATGAATTGAGAGAGGGGTCTCTTGAGCAACTAATTAAGCTGTCTTTAGAAACAAGTAATTAAACTTTTCATTAAAATTCACCAGACAAACATAATTTACAAGGTGAAAAGCCATTTCAATCTCATGGGTAAATAATCGACTAAGGCTTATAACAGAGATTCCAGAATGGCCAATGCTGTAATTATATAACTTAGATGTATTTCATCTTTAGAAGAATTTGGGGTTCTGGACATGTGGCCTGAAAAAGTGTAAACACTGCATATAGCCCACAAATTCATTAAAATAAAGTACAGAAACAGTCAACCCATTTGTGTACAATACAGACACTCAAATCATTTTCATTCCACCTGCTCTCATGGTCCTTCAGAGACCCTAACAGATACCCTCCACATTCTCCATCCCAGCTCTTTCTTGTTCTCCTTCCACTATGATTGTGTCTTCTTAAGTCTTCTAATGTCCAAATCACAGGGAATTTGCTGAACATCTCATATGTTTGGTTTTTTTAATCAGAAAAAATGCACACAGAAAGCTGCTGCTCTATTTACAACAATCAAGACATGGAAGCACCTAAATGTCTATCAACAGATGAATAGATAAAGAGGATATGGGTGTGTGTGGGGGGGTGTGGGTGTATACATACACACAGAGACATACACATACTATGGAATGTTACTCAGCTATAAAAAATGAAATAATACCATTTGCTGCAACATGGATGGAATTAGAGATCATAATATTAAGTGAAGTGAGAAAGAGAAAAATGCCATAATATATTACTTATATGTGGACTCTAAAATATGATGCAAAGGAACTTATCTGTGAAAGACACAGACGCAGAAAACAAACTTATGGTTACCAAAGGGGAAAGTTGGGGGGGCGATATAAACTAGGAGGTTGGGATGAACATACACAGTACTGCATATAAAATAGATAACCAACAAGAACCTATTGTATAGCACCAAGAACTATACTCAATATTTTATAACATAGACTCTGAAAAAATATATGCATTAATATATATATATATATATATATATATATATATAAATCTAAACATTGTGCTGTACACCTGAAACTAACACATCATTGTAAATCAACTATATGTCAATAAAAAATAAATTTTAAAAATACAGAGCTTCTGTTATAAACTCTCTTCCTCAATCTGCCTAATCACCCTTTACATAAAGATTTAAAATGAAAAAATTTAAAGTTCAGTGTTATTTTATAGTTAAGAAAGTTGTAGTTTTCCTCTGTGAAAATCTCAGCTTCACCTACTAGTTACTGAATCTTAGAAGTCTCAGTTTCTTCATCTGTAAAACCGTAATGGAGATAGAAGTGACCTCATAAGATGAGACAATGCATGGAATATGTGTAAAGCCTGTATCTTCAGCACTCAGCATGCAGAGAGCTCCCAAAGCTCTGAAAGACAGATGGTGCGAGTGATGCTGACAATCAGTCTTATCACCTAACATGATGCTTGGAACAAAGTACGTGCAAACACCTTGAAGGAACTAGCACACAGTCATGGCACATTTGCAAACCTTGCTGAATTCTTCAGACGCAAAGACAAATGACTGAATGGCCCCAGCTTCCTGCTCTCATGACGTGGCCAGAATAGATTTCATACAAAGAAAATGCCACTTTAAAAATGTCTCATAGCTTGGTTTTAAAAATAGTAACTGCTGGTTAGAGGTACAAGTAAGCAGAGCATCTTAAATGCTGTTTCCTCATTTGGCAGCCAAAATGCATGCAAATATGAACTGAAAACATGTTACCGAGAAAATGCCATAATATATTACTTATATGTGGACTCTAAAATATGATGCAAAGGAACTTATCTGTGAAAGACACAGACGCAGAAAACAAACTTATGGTTACCAAAGGGGAAAGTTGGGGGGGCGATATAAACTAGGAGGTTGGGATGAACATACACAGTACTGCATATAAAATAGATAACCAACAAGAACCTATTGTATAGCACCAAGAACTATACTCAATATTTTATAACATAGACTCTGAAAAAATATATGCATTAATATATATATATATATATATATATATATATATAAATCTAAACATTGTGCTGTACACCTGAAACTAACACATCATTGTAAATCAACTATATGTCAATAAAAAATAAATTTTAAAAATACAGAGCTTCTGTTATAAACTCTCTTCCTCAATCTGCCTAATCACCCTTTACATAAAGATTTAAAATGAAAAAATTTAAAGTTCAGTGTTATTTTATAGTTAAGAAAGTTGTAGTTTTCCTCTGTGAAAATCTCAGCTTCACCTACTAGTTACTGAATCTTAGAAGTCTCAGTTTCTTCATCTGTAAAACCGTAATGGAGATAGAAGTGACCTCATAAGATGAGACAATGCATGGAATATGTGTAAAGCCTGTATCTTCAGCACTCAGCATGCAGAGAGCTCCCAAAGCTCTGAAAGACAGATGGTGCGAGTGATGCTGACAATCAGTCTTATCACCTAACATGATGCTTGGAACAAAGTACGTGCAAACACCTTGAAGGAACTAGCACACAGTCATGGCACATTTGCAAACCTTGCTGAATTCTTCAGACGCAAAGACAAATGACTGAATGGCCCCAGCTTCCTGCTCTCATGACGTGGCCAGAATAGATTTCATACAAAGAAAATGCCACTTTAAAAATGTCTCATAGCTTGGTTTTAAAAATAGTAACTGCTGGTTAGAGGTACAAGTAAGCAGAGCATCTTAAATGCTGTTTCCTCATTTGGCAGCCAAAATGCATGCAAATATGAACTGAAAACATGTTACCGAGAAAATGTGTGACAACACAGGTATCTTAGCAACACAGCTGACTAAAGGATGAGACTGGATTGAATGCATTTGTTGTGTTAAGAGAACAGGTGTCACCTGAAATACAAAGGATGTGTGAGATTCATGGACTGCTATTTCATTTCTAAAGACTGATGAATCACGGTTCAAACGAATATGCAGGACCCAAACAACTATTATTGGAGGAATAGTGCAAAGTGCCACAAAAATGTATGGACAAATAAAATGCCTTTGTAGTGATGAGTTCCAAGAAAATGTTAGAAGGAAAAGGGAATTTGACAATATCTACCTTTAGGAAGCCTAAAGTTTATGCTTCTTTCCATGAACTCAAACCCATAACTTGCTGGAAAATTCCAAGATGAAACTATTTTCAAATGCATGAATTGGTAAGGAAGACGTTAAAATAAGAAGCATGGTGTTTAAAAAATAACTTGCCTAAAATATCTCCTCCTGCAGAATCAGCTGGAGAGTTTTTTTTTAAGTGGATGCTTTACATTTTTCAGTGTTAGAAATATTAAGCCATGTCATCATTTGAATAGCATTTTCTCTATTGTTTTCATTTTCAAAATAACCTGTTTTTGATATATTAAGTACAGAACTGAATGCCTTATTTTATACCAGTGGTACTACTTTTAGTGAACAACAGCACATTAACTAACTTAGTTACTGTGGGGTCATTTATTTATACTCTATCTCCTCTGTTATTTTTACTCTGGATTATGTCTAGAGTTTTACACCCCTACGTTTGAAAAACTCTCCCAAAGAGAAGAGTCACCATCATATCAAATGATGTAAAAGACATCTCAGACCTTTGTGAAGATGGTTTTCCTTAGGAGAAATATTGTTTCAGTTGCAGGCTGAGCTGGTGACTTTCTCCATGGAATACTTTTTTTTTTTTTTAAAAGAAACTTGGAAGAACAACTAACATAAACTTTGATTACTGAGACTTGGAATTTCCTCAGAAATGAACAAAATGAGCCTGCCACCTCAAGTTGGTGGGCAAAAATCTTAAATGCTGTTTCCTCATTTGGCAGCCAAAATGCATGCAAATATGAACTGAAAACATGTTACCGAGAAAATGTGTGACAACACAGGTATCTTAGCAACACAGCTGACTAAAGGATGAGACTGGATTGAATGCATTTGTTGTGTTAAGAGAACAGGTGTCACCTGAAATACAAAGGATGTGTGAGATTCATGGACTGCTATTTCATTTCTAAAGACTGATGAATCACGGTTCAAACGAATATGCAGGACCCAAACAACTATTATTGGAGGAATAGTGCAAAGTGCCACAAAAATGTATGGACAAATAAAATGCCTTTGTAGTGATGAGTTCCAAGAAAATGTTAGAAGGAAAAGGGAATTTGACAATATCTACCTTTAGGAAGCCTAAAGTTTATGCTTCTTTCCATGAACTCAAACCCATAACTTGCTGGAAAATTCCAAGATGAAACTATTTTCAAATGCATGAATTGGTAAGGAAGACGTTAAAATAAGAAGCATGGTGTTTAAAAAATAACTTGCCTAAAATATCTCCTCCTGCAGAATCAGCTGGAGAGTTTTTTTTAAGTGGATGCTTTACATTTTTCAGTGTTAGAAATATTAAGCCATGTCATCATTTGAATAGCATTTTCTCTATTGTTTTCATTTTCAAAATAACCTGTTTTTGATATATTAAGTACAGAACTGAATGCCTTATTTTATACCAGTGGTACTACTTTTAGTGAACAACAGCACATTAACTAACTTAGTTACTGTGGGGTCATTTATTTATACTCTATCTCCTCTGTTATTTTTACTCTGGATTATGTCTAGAGTTTTACACCCCTACGTTTGAAAAACTCTCCCAAAGAGAAGAGTCACCATCATATCAAATGATGTAAAAGACATCTCAGACCTTTGTGAAGATGGTTTTCCTTAGGAGAAATATTGTTTCAGTTGCAGGCTGAGCTGGTGACTTTCTCCATGGAATACTTTTTTTTTTTTTTAAAAGAAACTTGGAAGAACAACTAACATAAACTTTGATTACTGAGACTTGGAATTTCCTCAGAAATGAACAAAATGAGCCTGCCACCTCAAGGGCAATAACCGACAGTCAGTGATAAAATCCAAATATTCAAGGAAAAATAAGAACTTTGTAAATTTCGCATCTGCTACGCCGAATGTGACAGCTCTCCACTTATTTATATGAGATTTCTGATTAAATCAATTATATTAATGAATGTGAGTTTTTGATACCACATTCAGAAATGTTTAAATGTTTGAAAGACCTAAATAACTCACTGAATGACCCATGCATGATGTTACAGAATCATGGATAGTTGAAAGATCCATTCAGAGATCAAGACAGACCAATGGATTTAGTGTAACAGAGTAAGAAGTATTTATGACATTTCAGATTTTACATTGCAAGTGATAGTTAAGAAAACTACCACTTATCCAGTTTTGATATATCAAACAAAAACATCCATTATCTGAAAAGGTTCTTAAGATACTCTTCTTTACCAAATGTGTATTTGTATGAGGTAAGATTTTCTTCGTAATACTTCAGCCAAAATAACATATCACCACAGACTAAGTGCAGCAGCATTTACAAGAATCCAGTTTTCTTAATACTAAGATATACATGAAAGAGATTTATAGAAATGTAAAAATGCCACTCTACTAACTATATTTGTTTTTCATAAAATATAGTTATCTTAATAATAATGCTATTACGTTAACATGTAATGGGTTTATTGCTGTTTTTAAAATGAAGAGGTATTTTTAAAAGTCTGTTTTAATTTCCAAGACTACAGCATCATAGATCTAACCCACATAAATAAAAGCTCTTTGAGATATTCAACAATTTTTAAAGTGTAAAGGGATCCTAAGTTCAAAAAGTTTGAGAATCACTGACCTAACCATTAACTGTAACTTCTGCTACACAACAGGATTTCATACATACCACACAACAGATAGACAATTATATTAACAGATGCCTGGGTCCCATGTAGAGTCTACTAAATCAAAATTTCTGCAGGCATCTCTACTATACATAAAGCTTCATTGGTGAGAGCATAGATTTGATTTAGCATAGTACTTTAATAATAATAATAAAAAAACCTATTTATGACTGCATATTTTAGAACTTTCCCCAAAGTTTAAAAGTTATTTTAAAAACAACGGCTTGGTGGGGTGGGATGGGGGTGATGTACATGTGACTAATCTGGGATCATACATATCTGTAAACAACAAGCCTCTGTAAAAATAAAAAGGAAAATAAAAATTAAAAGAAAATTTTTTCTTCACTTATTTTCCAAAAGTACTAATATTAGTAATAATATTTTTGATTAAGTCTTTATTCACTTATTTGAATAAACTCACTTCTGAGAGATATCATGAAAAATGATCAACTCAAACTGAGCTTAAAAGCTGAGTGGGTGTTTATTTTTCTTTTTTGCCTCTAAATTATAATAAACTCTCTACAGTAAGTTTTACATATAATCTCTGGAGTACTGATTTTAAAGACACTTCAACTGCCTTCAAAATCTTGTTTATTTTGGAGGTGACTGTCAACTCAAAGGTCTTTTGTCAGTTTCAAAGAGCTAAGTAAGCTCCAACTTTGGCAATGAAATGCTAATAAGCACTTTGAAGACTGAAATGATGAAAACCTTTAGATGTCAACCTGAATTTAAATCAACTGCAGAAAATGTGAAAGTGTGCAGACATCATAAATATAATACATGTGATATGCTTTATTATTTGATAAATCTTATTATATCTCATTAACAGATAAATGTTAATCATTTAATATGGTTCAATTAAAGAAATTTATGCAGATCTAATTCTATTAAGTATACTGCAATTTAAAATACACATGCTGCACTGACAGCTTTGCATACTTATGTATAATTTATAACATCACATAAGTATAAATCCTTTCTTATTTATTTGTGTTGCTGTTGTTCCTATGAAAGAAACAAGCACTGACACTTTGAGATATTCAACAATTTTAAAGTGTAAAGGGATCCTAAGTTCAAAAGTTTGAGAATCACTGACCTAACCATTAACTGTAACTTCTGCTACACAACAGGATTTCATACATACCACACAACAGATAGACAATTATATTAACAGATGCCTGGGTCCCATGTAGAGTCTACTAAATCAAAATTTCTGCAGGCATCTCTACTATACATAAAGCTTCATTGGTGAGAGCATAGATTTGATTTAGCATAGTACTTTAATAATAATAATAAAAAAACCTATTTATGACTGCATATTTTAGAACTTTCCCCAAAGTTTAAAAGTTATTTTAAAAACAACGGCTTGGTGGGGTGGGATGGGGGTGATGTACATGTGACTAATCTGGGATCATACATATCTGTAAACAACAAGCCTCTGTAAAAATAAAAAGGAAAATAAAAATTAAAAGAAAATTTTTTCTTCACTTATTTTCCAAAAGTACTAATATTAGTAATAATATTTTTGATTAAGTCTTTATTCACTTATTTGAATAAACTCACTTCTGAGAGATATCATGAAAAATGATCAACTCAAACTGAGCTTAAAAGCTGAGTGGGTGTTTATTTTTCTTTTTTGCCTCTAAATTATAATAAACTCTCTACAGTAAGTTTTACATATAATCTCTGGAGTACTGATTTTAAAGACACTTCAACTGCCTTCAAAATCTTGTTTATTTTGGAGGTGACTGTCAACTCAAAGGTCTTTTGTCAGTTTCAAAGAGCTAAGTAAGCTCCAACTTTGGCAATGAAATGCTAATAAGCACTTTGAAGACTGAAATGATGAAAACCTTTAGATGTCAACCTGAATTTAAATCAACTGCAGAAAATGTGAAAGTGTGCAGACATCATAAATATAATACATGTGATATGCTTTATTATTTGATAAATCTTATTATATCTCATTAACAGATAAATGTTAATCATTTAATATGGTTCAATTAAAGAAATTTATGCAGATCTAATTCTATTAAGTATACTGCAATTTAAAATACACATGCTGCACTGACAGCTTTGCATACTTATGTATAATTTATAACATCACATAAGTATAAATCCTTTCTTATTTATTTGTGTTGCTGTTGTTCCTATGAAAGAAACAAGACTACTTGAATTTGTACGCTTCCGTGGTACTTAAAGCAGGTTAGCATTTGACACAATCAACTATTATTGAACTAAGCTACACTCTAGAGAAGGATTTTCTTTTACATTTAAAATTTGAACATTAAGATCTCTTATTCCGTAAATCAGAATCTTCTTTCAATATTTGAGAAGTTGTAGTTCTACAGTGACATGTCTCAATGGGCAAAGGGCCCATCTGAACTATACTTCAACTTCCTTTGGACAGGTTCCAGAATGTTTTAACTTCTCTCGAGTGACCCAATTATTCAAAAGACAGTGATCTACTTAGCCTAAATGCTAACACAGTCCAATATTCAGTCTCCACAATGACATCAAAGGACATCCGGCAGAAGGGTCTGGTGGTCCTCCGTGATTTCATATTTCAAAAATAAAGGATGCACTATTAAAACACATCTACACAATCCCTTGATAACTCACCATAAACCTATCATCCCCAAAGATACTTACGTAATTATAATACCTACTCTCAAAAGGATTGCTATACAGATTAAAGGAGATAATCTGGTAAAGTACTTAGCCGACTTTCTCACATAAAGAGGCTCAATAAATGTTAGTTACTACTATTCCTAGTTTTACAACTTTTAGAGATCTACACTGATGAGGGAGAAGAGACCTTCAATTTCCAGAGGCCAAAAAAAAAATTATATCACCAGTTCAAAGACTTAGAATTCTTGCTAGCAATAGAATCAAGCCTATACTTAAAGCAGCATGTTGAAATTTACAAGCTTTTGCACAGCAAAGGAAGCCATAAACAAAATGAAAAGAGACTAACTGCAGAGTAAGATAAAAAATTTGTAAACAATGAGAATGATAAGGGACTAAATTCCAAAATGTACACTTTATGCAGCTCAATACAAAAAAAAAGCATACAATTCAATTTAAAAATGGGTAGATATTTCTACCATTTCTAAACAGATAGTTCTTCAAAGGAGATAGAAAGATAGCAAAAAAGCGCCTGAGAAGATGCTCAACACGGCTAATTGTTAAGAGAAATGAAAAGTAAAACTACAACAAGTATCACCTCACACCAGTCAGAATGGCCATCATCAAGAAAAAAGTACAAATGATAAACGCTGGAGAGGGTGTGGAGCAAAGGGAATATTCTTAAACTGTTGGCGGGAATGTAAATTGGCTTAGCCAATGCAGAACAATATGGAGGTTCCTTAAAAAAATAAAAATAGAACTATCGTATGTTCCAACATTCCCACTCCTGGGTATATATCCAGAGAAAATCATACTTGGAAAAGACACACATATTCCAATGCTCATTACAACATTATATACAATAGCCAAAACATGGAGGTAACCTAACGTCCATTAACAGATGAATGGATAAAGAAATGTCATACATATACCAATGGAATATTACTTAGCCATAAAAAGGATGAAATAATGCCATTTGCAGCTAAATGGATGGACCTAGAGATTATCATACTAAGTGAAGCCAGACAGAAGATGACAAATATCATATGCTATCACATATGTGGAATCTAAAAAAATGATACAAATGAACTGATTTATAAAATGAAAACAGACTCACAGGCTTAGGAAGCAAACTTATGGTTACCAAAGAGGCAAGGAAGAGAATAAATTAGGAGGTTGGAATTAATATATGCATACTACTATACAGAAAATAATCAATAAGGACCTACCATATACCACAAGGAACTCTACTGCATATCATTTTTTTTATACGTGCCCCCAAAATACAATTTTGCCAAAAGAGACTAATTTCCAGAGGCCAAAAAATTATATCACCAGTTCAAAGACTTAGAATTCTTGCTAGCAATAGAATCAAGCCTATACTTAAAGCAGCATGTTGAAATTTACAAGCTTTTGCACAGCAAAGGAAGCCATAAACAAAATGAAAAGAGACTAACTGCAGAGTAAGATAAAAAATTTGTAAACAATGAGAATGATAAGGGACTAAATTCCAAAATGTACACTTTATGCAGCTCAATACAAAAAAAAAGCATACAATTCAATTTAAAAATGGGTAGATATTTCTACCATTTCTAAACAGATAGTTCTTCAAAGGAGATAGAAAGATAGCAAAAAAGCGCCTGAGAAGATGCTCAACACGGCTAATTGTTAAGAGAAATGAAAAGTAAAACTACAACAAGTATCACCTCACACCAGTCAGAATGGCCATCATCAAGAAAAAAGTACAAATGATAAACGCTGGAGAGGGTGTGGAGCAAAGGGAATATTCTTAAACTGTTGGCGGGAATGTAAATTGGCTTAGCCAATGCAGAACAATATGGAGGTTCCTTAAAAAAATAAAAATAGAACTATCGTATGTTCCAACATTCCCACTCCTGGGTATATATCCAGAGAAAATCATACTTGGAAAAGACACACATATTCCAATGCTCATTACAACATTATATACAATAGCCAAAACATGGAGGTAACCTAACGTCCATTAACAGATGAATGGATAAAGAAATGTCATACATATACCAATGGAATATTACTTAGCCATAAAAAGGATGAAATAATGCCATTTGCAGCTAAATGGATGGACCTAGAGATTATCATACTAAGTGAAGCCAGACAGAAGATGACAAATATCATATGCTATCACATATGTGGAATCTAAAAAAATGATACAAATGAACTGATTTATAAAATGAAAACAGACTCACAGGCTTAGGAAGCAAACTTATGGTTACCAAAGAGGCAAGGAAGAGAATAAATTAGGAGGTTGGAATTAATATATGCATACTACTATACAGAAAATAATCAATAAGGACCTACCATATACCACAAGGAACTCTACTGAATATTCTGTAATTAACTACATGGAAAAAGAATCTAAACAGAATAGACATACCTGTGTGTGTGTGCTCAGTCCCTTCAGTTGAGTATGACTCTTTGAGAGCCCACGGACTATATATATATAGTTCATCAGGCTCCCCTGTCCATGGGATTTTCTTGGCAAGAAATCTGAAGTGGGCTGCCATTTCCTGCTCCAGTGGATCTTTCCAAGCCAGGGATCGAACCTGTGTCTCCTGCAACGCAGGCTGATTCTTTACTGCTAAGCCATTGGGGAAGCCCGATATGTGTATATGTATAACTATATCACTTTGCTGTGCACCCAAGACTAACACAACATTGTAAACCAACTTTACACCAATATAAAATATAAATTTAAGAAAACATGCACATTTTAGTCTGGTCTACCTCTTAAAGAAGAAGTTTCTAGAAGTTTAGAATCTCAAGTCTGAGAAACCTCTTGAGGGTTAACAAAGAAAATTTATTAGTGACACCTAGAAGGACTCGAATGTCATCTATGAAGCCAAGTCCTTCAGAGTTGACTCACAGACGAAGAGGAGTCCTTTGCAACTGAGGCTCAGAGAGGCTGATGACATGCGTAAAGGGATATCATCAAAGGCCAAAGATGAAGATCCTGATCTCCTGCTCCAAGGAGAAGCTCAATTAAAAAAATCATTTTGGGTGTATATGTGAGAGAAGCTGGATAAATGGGAGAAAATATGACAATCAAATCTCTTTTTGAAATGCTTCTACTTGAGGAGTAAAGGTGAATCTTTGTGGGAAAGAGAATTTCAAAAAATCAGAAATTAAGAGAGAACGAGAGTAGCATAAAAAGATCATCTGAACTAGCTGCCATGGACTGCCTCACAGTTATGACCAAACATTCACCTACAGGGTACAGAGTTTCTTTTATGAGTTGACAATCAAATGTTAAAGATCCACTACACTTTGCACATTCTGTCCTAGAGTGAAAAAATCAATATAGCTTCCAAGTTTAGAATATTCTTGTATGACACCCAAGGTGAAAGTTAAAACCCCTTGCTTACAGCCCAATATTGCTATGAATTTAAAAAATATAAAATCATAAAGAGAAAAATGAACATAATACAATATTGTTTATCTGCAGAATCTAGAAAAATGGTACAGATGAACTTATCTGAAAGGCAAAACAGAGGCACAGATGTAGAGAACAAACTTATGGTTACCAAGTAGGGATGGTAGGGCAGGATGAACTGGGAGACTGGGATTGACCATATACACACTACTACATGTAGAACAGAGAGCTAGGCAGAGTCTGCTACAGAGCACAGGGAACTACTCAGTGCTCTGTGGTGACCCAGATGGGAAGAAAGTCTTAAAAAAGAGTGGATATATGTATAACTGATTCACTTCACTGTACAGAAGAAACTAACACAATATTATAAAGCAATTATTCCATAAAATTAATCAAAATAATCAATTAAAAATAGGTAGCTAAAAATTAAAATAAAAATTAAAAATAACCTTTCTAATAACTGTGGATGCCTTTCAAACAAAAACATCAGTCATAATCATTAATTAAAACGAAAATTTATTAGTGACACCTAGAAGGACTCGAATGTCATCTATGAAGCCAAGTCCTTCAGAGTTGACTCACAGACGAAGAGGAGTCCTTTGCAACTGAGGCTCAGAGAGGCTGATGACATGCGTAAAGGGATATCATCAAAGGCCAAAGATGAAGATCCTGATCTCCTGCTCCAAGGAGAAGCTCAATTAAAAAAATCATTTTGGGTGTATATGTGAGAGAAGCTGGATAAATGGGAGAAAATATGACAATCAAATCTCTTTTTGAAATGCTTCTACTTGAGGAGTAAAGGTGAATCTTTGTGGGAAAGAGAATTTCAAAAAATCAGAAATTAAGAGAGAACGAGAGTAGCATAAAAAGATCATCTGAACTAGCTGCCATGGACTGCCTCACAGTTATGACCAAACATTCACCTACAGGGTACAGAGTTTCTTTTATGAGTTGACAATCAAATGTTAAAGATCCACTACACTTTGCACATTCTGTCCTAGAGTGAAAAAATCAATATAGCTTCCAAGTTTAGAATATTCTTGTATGACACCCAAGGTGAAAGTTAAAACCCCTTGCTTACAGCCCAATATTGCTATGAATTTAAAAAATATAAAATCATAAAGAGAAAAATGAACATAATACAATATTGTTTATCTGCAGAATCTAGAAAAATGGTACAGATGAACTTATCTGAAAGGCAAAACAGAGGCACAGATGTAGAGAACAAACTTATGGTTACCAAGTAGGGATGGTAGGGCAGGATGAACTGGGAGACTGGGATTGACCATATACACACTACTACATGTAGAACAGAGAGCTAGGCAGAGTCTGCTACAGAGCACAGGGAACTACTCAGTGCTCTGTGGTGACCCAGATGGGAAGAAAGTCTTAAAAAAGAGTGGATATATGTATAACTGATTCACTTCACTGTACAGAAGAAACTAACACAATATTATAAAGCAATTATTCCATAAAAATTAATCAAAAATAATCAATTAAAAATAGGTAGCTAAAAATTAAAATAAAAATTAAAAAATAACCTTTCTAATAACTGTGGATGCTACTTTCAAACAAAAACATCAGTCATAATCATTAATTAGGCAAAGGCATTTGAAGGGAGGTTTATCTAAAAGGAAACAAAGGAAATTCACTATTCACATTGAAATAAGTGGTAATTAGAATGTAGTGTCCACAAAACAAAAAAAAATTTCTGGTTTAAATAATAGTTTCAGAAAAGTCCCTCTTGTGTACACTGCAGATGGAACTTAATGGAAATCCTTTCCTCTCAAAAAGTTTTGTTAATTTAGAACTGGATAACTATAAATGAAATACATGTTTGGTCCTCTCTCTCTCTAGAACAGACACACACACTCTCACATATACACACACTCTAGAAGGATAAATAGCAGAATATTATTGGTTATGTTATCTGTCAATAGTGAGATATAGTGAGATTTTTATGTACTTTTGTTTTTCAATTTTCTCATTCACTCACATTTCAATAGGTTTTTCTGAGGGAGATAGGAGAAAAGTTATAACCATTTCCCCAGGAATTTTATATGACCCAGAGTCTTCCTATGGAAACTTGTTACACAAGAGAATGTCATTCTTCACCTGGGACTGGGCAGAGAACTCTGGTTTATAGAACCTGAGTGGGTTACAACCTGCACACTTTCAAGGATTGCAGAGAGAAAAATCTAAGTGCTTTAGCAGTTTTAATAAAGCTAAACAAAACAAAACAAAACACTTCAGTGGTGTTTCATAGGGAGTTCTGGAATCATATCACTGCCACAAAGAATGCCTTTTTTCCTTGGAGTAGACTGAGAAGAGGAAGCAGAAATGGTAGGGTTTTTTTTTTTTTTTTATGCTGCTTGCACTGGTACCACGCAGTACAGTTCAAAATCAGAGAGCAGGGGAGAGCCTTTCCCATCAGCTTGACCATGACTAACACCAGCCATGGGACCTAGTGCAGTTCAGAGAGGAATGGCAAGCGAGACCAGCTGGAGCCTGAAGGACGCTGGGCCAGTACTTCCAGGCTCAGGTGAGATCACTGAGCAGATCCTTCCTCCCTGTACCCAAGAACCCTCTCTGTGTATCCAAAATTATTAAAATCCTTATTATGAATTAAAAAGTAAGAGTTCATAGTGATTTAGTATTTAACTTCCAGAAGTTATAGTATTTTGCAATCACTACTACATACCAACAATTCGTTTGTTGCTCATATTTCCCTAAAAATACTTGACCTGAAACATTTTACATCTAATAGAAAGAAGATAGATATTTAAAAATAAGATGATGTGTTCATAATAAATAAAAAGACGGAAATCAGAAGTGCTATAAATGTAGAAAAGTAAAACATTTAAATGGGACATTACCTGTCATAATCAACCATTAAACAAATTTCTTGTCCTGATGGAAATCTAATCAGTAGTAGCCTTAGGTAAGAGATGGGGATGGGGGTGGGATTTCCTACAAAGGGGCACTTGGGAATTTTCTGGAGCAATGAAATGTTCTATACTTAAGTGTATGAGGTGGATACCCAGGTACATAAATATCTGCAAACTGTACATGTAACTGTACATTTTACCGTATGTGAATTATACTCAATGAAGTTCACTTACAAAGAATTCTTGGGAAACAAGCCTATAAATAGGTATGGACTCATTTGTAGAGTTCTCCCCATTATACAGAAAAACAGAACTTTCTCAAGGGCTAAGGCATTAATTGTTTCCTTACTATGAACTTCCACAGAAGCCCAAAGTCATTCTAAAGTTACGAAGCAAACTATCAATATATCTACAACTAGGGATCCCTTGCTATTGAGTGGGCAAAAAGAAGGGATGTGTAAATCTGTTAAGAAGGTGCTAAATAATCTGCAACTTATAGATAAGTTTCTGCTTTTGGAGGAATTTTACAGCAAAGGTAACCTTTCATTACACATTGCTGGTTAATAAGTATAAGAACTTAGACACCAACAAGGAAAATGTTCAAGTTGGATGAAATATAAAATTTAATCATGTAAAACAGGGCATTAGCAAACCTATGTATGCCATGAGTGGATTTTCACTAGATGGTTTTAGAAGCTAAAGAAATAGAGAATAACAAGACTGACTCATTAAAGTTACTGAACAAACCACAGTGAAAAATAATGTAGTGGCATTAAACTTAAAAATAGGCATACGAACAAAGGTACAGTAGTAGCTATGAATTAAAAAGTAAGAGTTCATAGTGATTTAGTATTTAACTTCCAGAAGTTATAGTATTTTGCAATCACTACTACATACCAACAATTCGTTTGTTGCTCATATTTCCCTAAAAATACTTGACCTGAAACATTTTACATCTAATAGAAAGAAGATAGATATTTAAAAATAAGATGATGTGTTCATAATAAATAAAAAGACGGAAATCAGAAGTGCTATAAATGTAGAAAAGTAAAACATTTAAATGGGACATTACCTGTCATAATCAACCATTAAACAAATTTCTTGTCCTGATGGAAATCTAATCAGTAGTAGCCTTAGGTAAGAGATGGGGATGGGGGTGGGATTTCCTACAAAGGGGCACTTGGGAATTTTCTGGAGCAATGAAATGTTCTATACTTAAGTGTATGAGGTGGATACCCAGGTACATAAATATCTGCAAACTGTACATGTAACTGTACATTTTACCGTATGTGAATTATACTCAATGAAGTTCACTTACAAAGAATTCTTGGGAAACAAGCCTATAAATAGGTATGGACTCATTTGTAGAGTTCTCCCCATTATACAGAAAAACAGAACTTTCTCAAGGGCTAAGGCATTAATTGTTTCCTTACTATGAACTTCCACAGAAGCCCAAAGTCATTCTAAAGTTACGAAGCAAACTATCAATATATCTACAACTAGGGATCCCTTGCTATTGAGTGGGCAAAAAGAAGGGATGTGTAAATCTGTTAAGAAGGTGCTAAATAATCTGCAACTTATAGATAAGTTTCTGCTTTTGGAGGGGAATTTTACAGCAAAGGTAACCTTTCATTACACATTGCTGGTTAATAAGTATAAGAACTTAGACACCAACAAGGAAAATGTTCAAGTTGGATGAAATATAAAATTTAATCATGTAAAACAGGGCATTAGCAAACCTATGTATGCCATGAGTGGATTTTCACTAGATGGTTTTAGAAGCTAAAGAAATAGAGAATAACAAGACTGACTCATTAAAGTTACTGAACAAACCACAGTGAAAAATAATGTAGTGGCATTAAACTTAAAAATAGGCATACGAACAAAGGTACGAGTAGTAGCCGTCAGAGATGTCTTTAATTCCCAGTTGAAATAATATAATAATTGCAATATAAAACTCAGGTTTGAGCTTTTTTGATCAGATATGGTAACTTGAAGGAAACCAAAGAAGAGTTAAGGAGTTACAAAGCCATCTAAAAGTATTAAGTTTTTGTAACTTACAAAAAGGCCCAAGCCATGGCTATGACTGATCAGTCTCCAAGAGCTCTATATGTTAGGGGGGGGAAGGAATGACTCCAAATAGAAGGGGGAAATATGGAGCAAAAAGCAGAAGATGAAAGTTACAGATCCAAATCACTGAGCATAGGATTGGATGTAAGGATTTACTGAAACTGGAGAGCTGATTCTTCTAGAACGGGCCCACAAAATTAGTTTCCAAGCAACGTGGGCAAGGGCCCGATTATCATTCAACAGCCTCTACTTGCCTGGGACCCCCAAATGCTGTGATCGCCCTGAAGCCAGCAGTCTGTTTTGTTTTATGAAGCTAATGGGCAGGAATCTTACCACCAGTGATTTTTCACTCATCAAAATGCTACAGGCTCTGAAATAGCAATGGTGAAAGAATTTCTAATAGCTTCCTTTTCCAATCGTCAAATCAGTAAATTAAGAGTTATTTTATGTATTTAATTGGCCCCCGTATAGAAATCTTCCAAAACTGCAGCTGGCTTGGAAAATTACAATTTGATCTTCCGT
Organism: Tragulus kanchil; assembly: GCA_022376925.1. Taxonomy (NCBI): domain Eukaryota; kingdom Metazoa; phylum Chordata; class Mammalia; order Artiodactyla; family Tragulidae; genus Tragulus; species Tragulus kanchil. The sequence continues at coordinate 272,843,119 of JAIOJX010000026.1, forward strand.
TGGCCTGGTTCTTTGGAGCTGAGGAACTGATGTTTATCTTCCATCTTCCTCTTTCCATCTGGTTTTCCCTAATGGCTTTCAATTACTAATCCTTTCTGTGGGTGATAACGATGGAAGGACAGATGAGATTCACACAAACATTTCCTGGGTCCCATGTGAGTTTTCATCAATCATTTCAAGTCTGAGATTTTCTGGTGGGTCCTAGGTTGTCCTGACACATGACCGACAATGTGAATTCAGGAGACGCCCTTGGCCACGTTGGTTTCTTTCAGCATACCGCTAAAGATGTCGTCCATCCACCAAAATTTTGGTTTCTTTCAGCAAATAAAAATAATTTTTAGTGGAAAAAATTAAAGTTACTGAACAAACCACAGTGAAAAATAATGTAGTGGCATTAAACTTAAAAATAGGCATACGAACAAAGGTACAGTAGTAGCCGTCAGAGATGTCTTTAATTCCCAGTTGAAATAATATAATAATTGCAATATAAAACTCAGGTTTGAGCTTTTTTGATCAGATATGGTAACTTGAAGGAAACCAAAGAAGAGTTAAGGAGTTACAAAGCCATCTAAAAGTATTAAGTTTTTGTAACTTACAAAAAGGCCCAAGCCATGGCTATGACTGATCAGTCTCCAAGAGCTCTATATGTTAGGGGGGGGAAGGAATGACTCCAAATAGAAGGGGGAAATATGGAGCAAAAAGCAGAAGATGAAAGTTACAGATCCAAATCACTGAGCATAGGATTGGATGTAAGGATTTACTGAAACTGGAGAGCTGATTCTTCTAGAACGGGCCCACAAAATTAGTTTCCAAGCAACGTGGGAAGGCCAGATTATCATTCAACAGCCTCTACTTGCCTGGGACCCCCAAATGCTGTGATCGCCCTGAAGCCAGCAGTCTGTTTTGTTTTATGAAGCTAATGGGCAGGAATCTTACCACCAGTGATTTTTCACTCATCAAAATGCTACAGGCTCTGAAATAGCAATGGTGAAAGAATTTCTAATAGCTTCCTTTTCCAATCGTCAAATCAGTAAATTAAGAGTTATTTTATGTATTTAATTGGCCCCTGTATAGAAATCTTCCAAAACTGCAGCTGGCTTGGAAAATTACAATTTGATCTTCCGTTGGCCTGGTTCTTTGGAGCTGAGGAACTGATGTTTATCTTCCATCTTCCTCTTTCCATCTGGTTTTCCCTAATGGCTTTCAATTACTAATCCTTTCTGTGGGTGATAACGATGGAAGGACAGATGAGATTCACACAAACATTTCCTGGGTCCCATGTGAGTTTTCATCAATCATTTCAAGTCTGAGATTTTCTGGTGGGTCCTAGGTTGTCCTGACACATGACCGACAATGTGAATTCAGGGAGACGCCCTTGGCCACGTTGGTTTCTTTCAGCATACCGCTAAAGATGTGCGTCCATCCACCACTTTTCACAAACAATTTCAAATCACAAGGACAATTCTGGAACTCAGATGGTGTATCTGAAGAACGAGAAATGGCCCTCTCTGCCTAACAGAGACAATCTAAAGATTCTGAGAGCAGGGGACACCCTACTTTTCCATCAACTTGACCATGACTAACACCTGCCATGGTACGTAGCCCAAGTCAGAGAGGAATGCCAAAGGGGGACAGCTGGTGAGTAGAGGAGGTGTCTAAGTGCTTCTGGCTCAGGTTCAAGCCTCCAGCAGGGCATGGAAAATCTTCCTCCTGCATGTAAGGACCCTCTCTCATTGTTTATTAAACAATAAACAAGTTTAATAAACCCAAGTTTATTAAAGTCCTTACTACAGATTAGAAAGTGAAGAGTCCATAGTACCAGAATTTAACTTCCACAAGTTACAGTATTTTGCAATCACTATTATATACCAAAAAATTCCTTTGTTGCTCATATTTCCCTAAGAACACATGACCTGAGGAATTTTAAAACTAAAATCACACTCTTGCTAACAGATTCCACTTTTTGATGAAGCAAGTAGGAGCCTTTTGACATTATCTTGTGGACTCAGCAAAAGAAGTACTGAAAAGACAGATCTCTGAAGAGAAACCTAAACATGCTGTTTCTAGTGAAGGCGGGGGGAACAGTACTGAGACCCATGAGTCGGCATCTGGATGGTGACTGCTCTGAGCCTAGAGCGCAACAGTGTGTCACGTACAAGGAAGGTCACTTAACAAAATCTCACTAACACTCATAAACACCAGTGCAGTGGAATCCCTAGACCCTATTTTAAAGATTGCAGCAAATTGAGATCCAGAGAGTTAAGGGCTTGCTAAGAACACACAGGCTAATACACACACACAGATACACAGACACACAGACACACACACACACACATATATACTGAACATGTAGGCTTTTTTAAAAACTGTACTTGATTTCTTAAAAAGAGGATTTAGAAGAGGATAAACCCATTATAAGAATTTCTGTATAGAAGAAGTTGTAGTCTTCTCATAAATTACTCAATTGATTTCCATTTTTTAACTTTCTATACAAATTTTTAATATAAATGAGTGACCCTGTTCCCCATGTGCGTAACCATCCACCACTTTTCACAAACAATTTCAAATCACAAGGACAATTCTGGAACTCAGATGGTGTATCTGAAGAACGAGAAATGGCCCTCTCTGCCTAACAGAGACAATCTAAAGATTCTGAGAGCAGGGGACACCCTACTTTTCCATCAACTTGACCATGACTAACACCTGCCATGGTACGTAGCCCAAGTCAGAGAGGAATGCCAAAGGGGGACAGCTGGTGAGTAGAGGAGGTGTCTAAGTGCTTCTGGCTCAGGTTCAAGCCTCCAGCAGGGCATGGAAAATCTTCCTCCCTGCATGTAAGGACCCTCTCTCATTGTTTATTAAACAATAAACAAGTTTAATAAACCCAAGTTTATTAAAGTCCTTACTACAGATTAGAAAGTGAAGAGTCCATAGTACCAGAATTTAACTTCCACAAGTTACAGTATTTTGCAATCACTATTATATACCAAAAAATTCCTTTGTTGCTCATATTTCCCTAAGAACACATGACCTGAGGAATTTTAAAACTAAAATCACACTCTTGCTAACAGATTCCACTTTTTGATGAAGCAAGTAGGAGCCTTTTGACATTATCTTGTGGACTCAGCAAAAGAAGTACTGAAAAGACAGATCTCTGAAGAGAAACCTAAACATGCTGTTTCTAGTGAAGGCGGGGGGAACAGTACTGAGACCCATGAGTCGGCATCTGGATGGTGACTGCTCTGAGCCTAGAGCGCAACAGTGTGTCACGTACAAGGAAGGTCACTTAACAAAATCTCACTAACACTCATAAACACCAGTGCAGTGGAATCCCTAGACCCTATTTTAAAGATTGCAGCAAATTGAGATCCAGAGAGTTAAGGGCTTGCTAAGAACACACAGGCTAATACACACACACAGATACACAGACACACAGACACACACACACACACATATATACTGAACATGTAGGCTTTTTTAAAAACTGTACTTGATTTCTTAAAAAGAGGATTTAGAAGAGGATAAACCCATTATAAGAATTTCTGTATAGAAGAAGTTGTAGTCTTCTCATAAATTACTCAATTGATTTCCATTTTTTAACTTTCTATACAAATTTTTAATATAAATGAGTGACCCTGGGACCACCTGGAAGTTCTCTAAGGGTCTGTTCACCCTGAACAACTGGTCCTAACCTTCAAACCACAGGGGAGACTTGACGAGGGGCAAGAGGGATGGACATGGATGAAGGCAGAGTAAAGAACGACAAGAGGAGTGCAGCTTGGGCAGGAACAAGGAAGGAGGGAAAAGGCCCCCAAAGACTGGAGAGGCACAAAAATCTAGTAAGCAAAGGGTTTTCTTCAGACTTCTTCATGCTACCCACTCCTCTGGTGGTGTTACTTTTGTGATAATTAAATTTAACTGTGGGTTTCTTACTGCTTTCTACATTGATATAACACAGAAACAGAAAATGTGTTGTATGTATTTATAAGCAAAGTAATAACACTGAGAAGAGTGGCTTTGTGGGGGACTAAGACAATCAGCAGACCAGACAGCCTATGCTCCTTCTGCTTTCCCAGAAGATGAAGACTCCTTATCATTTTATGAAGCTAACCAAAGAATTCCAGGAGCTATGGCAGTTTTGGCAGGGCTTTTATTTCAACATTAAGTGTCACAAGGCTTTGCAGTCCAGTGATCCCCAAAGAAGTCTTTGAAAAGTGAAATTTAAATCTACAGGAAATTCCTTAATAAATTAATATAAAAACATAAAAACTTCCAGGGAAAGAAAACATACATATACATACAGACACACATTGGTTCTTTAGCTTGGTAAACTTCCGTAAGACCGACAAGCTCATTTTGTCCCCTGGGCATCTCAGGCCATCCTTACATATGAGACCAGTTTTGAGCTTAGAGGACTAAATCTGAAAGGAAAGTGGTTCTGGCTAGAGTGAAGAGTTCTGACTCACAGTATAGTTTTTGAAATGCAAATTATCTATTTTATTTGACAGGCTGTATTATTAACAGTTATACAAGATGTTTTCAAAAGCATGGTTCTGGAGGATTTAAAGCTGCATTACAAATAAGTGTAGATTATAAAACCATCACATTCCGCTATAGGTCCAGTATCTGTTGGAGCAAGTACACTATATTCACTACTTGGAAGAACAACTATTCATACACAGTTCCAAGGTAAATTTTTAAAAAGTAACAAATAAAAGTTGGGCTCTTGGTCAATCTAGACTACCAAAGGTAAAGCCCTTTTAGAAAAGAAGGAAGTCTGGCTTTTCAACTTGCTACAGTTTCACGATTAAAAAATATTTTCAGAAAGACTGAGAGACATTTATAGTTTCTAATTGATATTAAAGCCGAGGAAGCAACTTAGTTAAGGAGAAAAACGACATAGATATCACTTGGAAAAAATTTTCTCCCTCACAATAGGCAACCAGATTTCCTAAGGACAACAGGAATCTTCAGGGTTTACTCTCCATAGCAAAAAATGCTATGGCCCTAAAATCATCCTGCCAGGGCTTCCTTGGTGGTTCAGTGGTTAAGAATCCGTCTTGCAATGCATGGGACACTGGTTTGACTTCTGGACCAAGAAGAGCCCACATGCACAAAGCAACCAGGCCTGTGTGCCACAACTACTGAGCCCATGCGCTGCAACACCTGAAGCCCGCATGCCTAGAGGCTGCGCTCTCCAATAAGAGAAGCCACCACAATGGTAAGTCTGAACGGTGTCACAAAAAGCAGTCTCCACTTGCCTCAACTTAGAGAAAGCCTGTGTGCAGCAACAAAGACCCATCATGGCCAAAATAATAATGAAAGTAATAATCATAGTAATAAATCTTGAAAAAAAACCACACCATCCTGTCAACCTTCCACAAAGGCTCAGACACTCAACTTATACCTTAAGGACTGAAAAAAATACACAGAGAATTCTCACCCTTCAATTTCAGAACTAGGAAAGACCGTAAGAGTTCATCTAGTTCTAAACTTTCCAAAGTGGGTTTCATGAAACATTATTTTCCCCAAATGTTCTGAATAGAGGTGGAGTGATTCCGATAAGTCTGGGAGAACTCTTAAGAGTCACAGTGACATTCAGCACTAGGAAAGATGTGCAGTCTATAGAAAAGAAAATTAAGCCTTTGTTTTTTTAAACTTAATTTTTATCAGACCTATTTGAGCACAGAACCCTTTTTGCTGTATTTATTAAAATCCTGTAAACCAATGCTTTGTAGACAAAACCTTGTCTTATATATTGAAGAAACTGAAGCCCAGACAGGTTAGGGGTTTATCCCAAGGTCACAGAGTTAGTAGAAAAGCTAAAAGCCCCGACCTCACCTTTCTAGCCCCCCCTCTTAAAGGGCTCTTGGTCAAAGACAATTAAAAAATTTTCCAACTTGCTACAGTTTCACGATTAAAAAATATTTTCAGAAAGACTGAGAGACATTTATAGTTTCTAATTGATATTAAAGCCGAGGAAGCAACTTAGTTAAGGAGAAAAACGACATAGATATCACTTGGAAAAAATTTTCTCCCTCACAATAGGCAACCAGATTTCCTAAGGACAACAGGAATCTTCAGGGTTTACTCTCCATAGCAAAAAATGCTATGGCCCTAAAATCATCCTGCCAGGGCTTCCTTGGTGGTTCAGTGGTTAAGAATCCGTCTTGCAATGCATGGGACACTGGTTTGACTTCTGGACCAAGAAGAGCCCACATGCACAAAGCAACCAGGCCTGTGTGCCACAACTACTGAGCCCATGCGCTGCAACACCTGAAGCCCGCATGCCTAGAGGCTGCGCTCTCCAATAAGAGAAGCCACCACAATGGTAAGTCTGAACGGTGTCACAAAAAGCAGTCTCCACTTGCCTCAACTTAGAGAAAGCCTGTGTGCAGCAACAAAGACCCATCATGGCCAAAATAATAATGAAAGTAATAATCATAGTAATAAATCTTGAAAAAAAACCACACCATCCTGTCAACCTTCCACAAAGGCTCAGACACTCAACTTATACCTTAAGGACTGAAAAAAATACACAGAGAATTCTCACCCTTCAATTTCAGAACTAGGAAAGACCGTAAGAGTTCATCTAGTTCTAAACTTTCCAAAGTGGGTTTCATGAAACATTATTTTCCCCAAATGTTCTGAATAGAGGTGGAGTGATTCCGATAAGTCTGGGAGAACTCTTAAGAGTCACAGTGACATTCAGCACTAGGAAAGATGTGCAGTCTATAGAAAAGAAAATTAAGCCTTTGTTTTTTTAAACTTAATTTTTATCAGACCTATTTGAGCACAGAACCCTTTTTGCTGTATTTATTAAAATCCTGTAAACCAATGCTTTGTAGACAAAACCTTGTCTTATATATTGAAGAAACTGAAGCCCAGACAGGTTAGGGGTTTATCCCAAGGTCACAGAGTTAGTAGAAAAGCTAAAAGCAGACCTCACCTTTCTAGACTCCCTTCAGTGCTCTTTCTTGTGCTATGCTCTTCTCTCACACAAAACCTGCACGTCTTGAAGAATCACAGACTACATACACCAGACCATGCACGTCATCTAGTCCACAGTCCTCCTATTTAAAGGTGGAAAATACAGTCTCAGAGACGTGAAAAGGCTTGCCCAAAATGACACATAAAATCAATGTCTATAGTAGAACCTAGCTCTTAATTCCTAGCTCTTAATATCCTTTCCGCAACAGCATACTACTAGCTGCTGCAAAGCCAACGTTTCTTTCCCGCCTCTGAGGAAAAGGCATGATGGATAAGGGGGGATTTAGTTATTCAGGACCCAGAAAAATATTTATCAAACCACACTTGTGTCAGCAGGTGCTTCGAACCGATTAAACATGATTGTCTTTACTTACAAATGTCATCCACTGTGACAGGGAATCAATGTTTCAAGCTGTTGAACAGGTCATCATCCCTGTCCTGTTGGATGACACCTGTAAATAAAATAAATCTAGTTTTGAGTGCGTAGACTTTAAGCCAACTAGACTGAAGATGCATGCACTTTAAAGCAAGAATAGTTTTTAAGAGGTGATTCTTAATCAAGGCTTACAGAAGAGAAACCGTTTCCAGGGCCAACTATTTCACTCTATGTCACGGGCCTTCCTCAGAAAAAATCCAGGTAATGATACAAGTAACACTGCCAGAATACATACAGCACCATGGCTCTTAGAGCTAAAAGTTTCTTTCAGGCACTAGCTACCTCAGTCTCTTGCCTCTGTGAATATTATTTTCACTGTGTAGGACAGACAACCAAGAACCTGTGAGGTTAAAAGAGTAGCTCAGTATTAAATAGCTAAGTATCTTTAGCTTGAGTCCCTTAATGTAGAAAAACGTATATAGAACACATTAGCAAACGTTATCATTATACTGATTCAATCTGAAAGACTTAGAGGTATACATTAAAAAAAACATTTCACAGATGTTAACTCAGAATATTCTGGACACATTTAAATAACATATCAGTGTTAGATATTTAAGCACAAGCATTACTAAAAAATACCATGAAACCCAAAATAAGAAAAGCTAAAAGCAGACCTCACCTTTCTAGACTCCCTTCAGTGCTCTTTCTTGTGCTATGCTCTTCTCTCACACAAAACCTGCACGTCTTGAAGAATCACAGACTACATACACCAGACCATGCACGTCATCTAGTCCACAGTCCTCCTATTTAAAGGTGGAAAATACAGTCTCAGAGACGTGAAAAGGCTTGCCCAAAATGACACATAAAATCAATGTCTATAGTAGAACCTAGCTCTTAATTCCTAGCTCTTAATATCCTTTCCGCAACAGCATACTACTAGCTGCTGCAAAGCCAACGTTTCTTTCCCGCCTCTGAGGAAAAGGCATGATGGATAAGGGGGGATTTAGTTATTCAGGACCCAGAAAAATATTTATCAAACCACACTTGTGTCAGCAGGTGCTTCGAACCGATTAAACATGATTGTCTTTACTTACAAATGTCATCCACTGTGACAGGGAATCAATGTTTCAAGCTGTTGAACAGGTCATCATCCCTGTCCTGTTGGATGACACCTGTAAATAAAATAAATCTAGTTTTGAGTGCGTAGACTTTAAGCCAACTAGACTGAAGATGCATGCACTTTAAAGCAAGAATAGTTTTTAAGAGGTGATTCTTAATCAAGGCTTACAGAAGAGAAACCGTTTCCAGGGCCAACTATTTCACTCTATGTCACGGGCCTTCCTCAGAAAAAATCCAGGTAATGATACAAGTAACACTGCCAGAATACATACAGCACCATGGCTCTTAGAGCTAAAAGTTTCTTTCAGGCACTAGCTACCTCAGTCTCTTGCCTCTGTGAATATTATTTTCACTGTGTAGGACAGACAACCAAGAACCTGTGAGGTTAAAAGAGTAGCTCAGTATTAAATAGCTAAGTATCTTTAGCTTGAGTCCCTTAATGTAGAAAAACGTATATAGAACACATTAGCAAACGTTATCATTATACTGATTCAATCTGAAAGACTTAGAGGTATACATTAAAAAAAACATTTCACAGATGTTAACTCAGAATATTCTGGACACATTTAAATAACATATCAGTGTTAGATATTTAAGCACAAGCATTACTAAAAAATACCATGAATGACAACCAAAAATAAGAAAATGGAAACTAGAGGGAAAAGAGCAATATTAGATACAGCATGCATTTAGGATTCTAGATTCTGATTACTTCCCAAAAATTTGTAGTTCCTAGCAAATTTACGTATGTGAAAAACCATTTGCTACAGTCTATAATTCAAAATGCTGGTTTCTCTGTAGCCACAAAATGCCACTCTAAGTAAGATTTGCCAGAAACTAAAATATGGGCTGTCCAATGCATATTCAAAATTTCCATTCTTACCTAGCTACTCCAAGATAATGGAAAGTATTCAATACTTTAGGATGCTGCCTTGAGACAATATGCCTGTAACATTACCGTCAAACTTCACTGAGTGCTTATTCTGTGCCACGACCTTGTCAGTCCTTGCAACTTGAATATTATTTCAATTTTACAAATAACTATAAAGCACAGAGAATTTCAGTAACTTGCTGAAATTTACACAACTGGCAAAATGATAGAATTTATGCACAAATCTATTTGGTGACAGAATCAAGCTCAAATCACTATGTAATACTACATTTCTTAAATATGGCAACTTAAGACAGCACAAGAATATTGCAATATGGCAACTCGAAAATATAAGAATTCATTAACACAATCACAATTAGAAAACATACAATTCTCCCACCTAAATCCCACAATATTAAGTGTGAGGAAATTCTCATTCTTTTCTTGGGGATTAAAGGAAGGATAGGGACAATTTTCAAAATAAAATTATCATACAGCACCATGGCTCTTAGAGCTAAAAGTTTCTTTCAGGCACTAGCTACCTCAGTCTCTTGCCTCTGTGAATATTATTTTCACTGTGTAGGACAGACAACCAAGAACCTGTGAGGTTAAAAGAGTAGCTCAGTATTAAATAGCTAAGTATCTTTAGCTTGAGTCCCTTAATGTAGAAAAACGTATATAGAACACATTAGCAAACGTTATCATTATACTGATTCAATCTGAAAGACTTAGAGGTATACATTAAAAAAAACATTTCACAGATGTTAACTCAGAATATTCTGGACACATTTAAATAACATATCAGTGTTAGATATTTAAGCACAAGCATTACTAAAAAATACCATGAATGACAACCAAAAATAAGAAAATGGAAACTAGAGGGAAAAGAGCAATATTAGATACAGCATGCATTTAGGATTCTAGATTCTGATTACTTCCCAAAAATTTGTAGTTCCTAGCAAATTTACGTATGTGAAAAACCATTTGCTACAGTCTATAATTCAAAATGCTGGTTTCTCTGTAGCCACAAAATGCCACTCTAAGTAAGATTTGCCAGAAACTAAAATATGGGCTGTCCAATGCATATTCAAAATTTCCATTCTTACCTAGCTACTCCAAGATAATGGAAAGTATTCAATACTTTAGGATGCTGCCTTGAGACAATATGCCTGTAACATTACCGTCAAACTTCACTGAGTGCTTATTCTGTGCCACGACCTTGTCAGTCCTTGCAACTTGAATATTATTTCAATTTTACAAATAACTATAAAGCACAGAGAATTTCAGTAACTTGCTGAAATTTACACAACTGGCAAAATGATAGAATTTATGCACAAATCTATTTGGTGACAGAATCAAGCTCAAATCACTATGTAATACTACATTTCTTAAATATGGCAACTTAAGACAGCACAAGAATATTGCAATATGGCAACTCGAAAATATAAGAATTCATTAACACAATCACAATTAGAAAACATACAATTCTCCCACCTAAATCCCACACAATATTAAGTGTGAGGAAATTCTCATTCTTTTTCTTGGGGGATTAAAGGAAGGATAGGGACAATTTTCAAAATAAAATTATCTTAATGCCAAGGAACGAAAACTTCTGATATAAGCTTAAATATATTACATTTAAAACAAGACAAATGAAAACCTTGTCTTTCATAGTGATAGAAAAGTATATCTTCCTGTTTTAGTTACTTAAGTCCATAAAGAGATAAATTCTTGTTACTCCAGATTGATTCTCAAAGTAGTAAAGCAGTTATTGAAAGACTGAATTTAATCATATGTATTTAAAGATACATATCATCTATCAATTTTCCAAAGAACAGAACAATTTACAAAGTAAATTATCTTTAAGGGAAACAAACTGACAATGTAATTAACCCCTTTAATTTGTTATGTAATATAGCTAGCAGAAGTTATGCTTCTGATCAAAACCTTTGAACTTTTTCACTATAAAATTTGTCAGTCATTTTACCAAGAAATTTTTAAAACTGTGAAACTAATAAAATAGGAAATAATGAGGACTACAAATACATATCTGACATATTTTAACTGAGCAAGAATTATATATATATGCAAAACTCAGCATTACAGAAGCTAGACATTAAGGAAACTGCATATGCTTTCCAAAGAGACTGAAAAGGTCAATCTCTTCTGGCAATAATGGTTTTCTTACAAGGACCCCAAACAGAAGAAGATAAAGTCTGGTTTCACGGTAGCTTACCCTTTTCTCTGATACCCCATCCTGGCCTGTAGAATCTTTCTCATCATGTGTCTCTTTCAGGACTGGCATATGTTTTTGGTATGCTGGCTCTCTGTTTAAGGTTGTGTATCCTATGTGCTCATAAATTGGGTTTATCGTCATCTTGGCAATGTATTCTGCTGCCTTGGTTTCAATATAGAGAGTAATCAATCCATCAGTCACCAGATCGTGGATGGACTCAAAGCGCTTCTCCCCAACAAAGTGCTTTCCATCGTAGTAGAGCCTGAAGTTTCTGGTTTGACTTCCAAATCCGCCTCAATGAAATGGGAAAGATGTTTTAAGAAAAGTAAGCAAGTGAATTCTTTCTGAAAAAAAATTAAACTATGGCTTTGTGTGTGTCCTCTGTTTGTTTAAATAAACTGTGGCTAATCTCTATGAATCTGGAAGACCTAAATCCCACACAATATTAAGTGTGAGGAAATTCTCATTCTTTTTCTTGGGGGATTAAAGGAAGGATAGGGACAATTTTCAAAATAAAATTATCTTAATGCCAAGGAACGAAAACTTCTGATATAAGCTTAAATATATTACATTTAAAACAAGACAAATGAAAACCTTGTCTTTCATAGTGATAGAAAAGTATATCTTCCTGTTTTAGTTACTTAAGTCCATAAAGAGATAAATTCTTGTTACTCCAGATTGATTCTCAAAGTAGTAAAGCAGTTATTGAAAGACTGAATTTAATCATATGTATTTAAAGATACATATCATCTATCAATTTTCCAAAGAACAGAACAATTTACAAAGTAAATTATCTTTAAGGGAAACAAACTGACAATGTAATTAACCCCTTTAATTTGTTATGTAATATAGCTAGCAGAAGTTATGCTTCTGATCAAAACCTTTGAACTTTTTCACTATAAAATTTGTCAGTCATTTTACCAAGAAATTTTTAAAACTGTGAAACTAATAAAATAGGAAATAATGAGGACTACAAATACATATCTGACATATTTTAACTGAGCAAGAATTATATATATATGCAAAACTCAGCATTACAGAAGCTAGACATTAAGGAAACTGCATATGCTTTCCAAAGAGACTGAAAAGGTCAATCTCTTCTGGCAATAATGGTTTTCTTACAAGGACCCCAAACAGAAGAAGATAAAGTCTGGTTTCACGGTAGCTTACCCTTTTCTCTGATACCCCATCCTGGCCTGTAGAATCTTTCTCATCATGTGTCTCTTTCAGGACTGGCATATGTTTTTGGTATGCTGGCTCTCTGTTTAAGGTTGTGTATCCTATGTGCTCATAAATTGGGTTTATCGTCATCTTGGCAATGTATTCTGCTGCCTTGGTTTCAATATAGAGAGTAATCAATCCATCAGTCACCAGATCGTGGATGGACTCAAAGCGCTTCTCCCCAACAAAGTGCTTTCCATCGTAGTAGAGCCTGAAGTTTCTGGTTTGACTTCCAAATCTGCCTCAATGAAATGGGAAAGATGTTTTTAAGAAAAGTAAGCAAGTGAATTCTTTCTGAAAAAAAAAAAATTAAACTATGGCTTTGTGTGTGTCCTCTGTTTGTTTAAATAAACTGTGGCTAATCTCTATGAATCGTCTGGAATATGGAAAGTTAAACTTCTGAACACAAAGAATGAATCTGCAACAACTAGGGATAACTGGCCCAAAGAAGGCCTATCCTAGAAGAAAAACTTTATTTTTATTTATCTTTTAAGTCACTTCATTATGTCTGTAGTCAAAACCAGGTACCCCAATAGAACACAGTCAATAATCAACTGGTCATGACATTTCTGTATTAGCATATGCTTTCCCAGTTGATCAACAGAAGCACTCAATGTACTTCAGACCCCAGCATTCTTGTCTTTTAATGGAAAGTACCACTAAGGGCTCACCTGGGTGTGATGATAGCAATCACTTAAAATAGAGCTGATTCCAGAACCTGAGCCATACAGCAGGGCAGGATGGCATAGAAACACACTTTGGCTATTTCTAGTCACGGGTCAAGGACATGCTCTTCCCTTTTACATAGTCATTCTTCTGTCTACTTGTTGAATCTGCGTAAAAGATGCTTGCAATATATACAGGGCATGTAAGTCAAACTATTGGACTTGAGAAATTATGTTCTCACTTCTGAGTCATGTTTTAGTGGCATTTTTTAAAAAACTGAATAATGGTTTATGACAATTTCAGCATTTTGCTTCCTGTGGCAAACCTCAGAAATGGATCCAAATTGGCACGCCTAGCATCAGTGTCCTTCCAAGATGACAAAAGCAAGAACATTCACTGACTTTAGTAAAGCTGATGCCAAGAGGCACCAAGGGCCATTTCGGTCTCTGGAAGATAGCCCTGAGTGAGCCTAATTTAAAACCAAACAAATCAGAAAGGATATATTTAATTTTATCATTAAAATACACAGAACAGAGATGAGCTAAAACTAAATTAATAGCTATTTATGTAAAATCCATCAGTCACCAGATCGTGGATGGACTCAAAGCGCTTCTCCCCAACAAAGTGCTTTCCATCGTAGTAGAGCCTGAAGTTTCTGGTTTGACTTCCAAATCTGCCTCAATGAAATGGGAAAGATGTTTTAAGAAAAGTAAGCAAGTGAATTCTTTCTGAAAAAAAAAAAATTAAACTATGGCTTTGTGTGTGTCCTCTGTTTGTTTAAATAAACTGTGGCTAATCTCTATGAATCGTCTGGAATATGGAAAGTTAAACTTCTGAACACAAAGAATGAATCTGCAACAACTAGGGATAACTGGCCCAAAGAAGGCCTATCCTAGAAGAAAAACTTTTTTTTTATTTATCTTTTAAGTCACTTCATTATGTCTGTAGTCAAAACCAGGTACCCCAATAGAACACAGTCAATAATCAACTGGTCATGACATTTCTGTATTAGCATATGCTTTCCCAGTTGATCAACAGAAGCACTCAATGTACTTCAGACCCCAGCATTCTTGTCTTTTAATGGAAAGTACCACTAAGGGCTCACCTGGGTGTGATGATAGCAATCACTTAAAATAGAGCTGATTCCAGAACCTGAGCCATACAGCAGGGCAGGATGGCATAGAAACACACTTTGGCTATTTCTAGTCACGGGTCAAGGACATGCTCTTCCCTTTTACATAGTCATTCTTCTGTCTACTTGTTGAATCTGCGTAAAAGATGCTTGCAATATATACAGGGCATGTAAGTCAAACTATTGGACTTGAGAAATTATGTTCTCACTTCTGAGTCATGTTTTAGTGGCATTTTTTAAAAAACTGAATAATGGTTTATGACAATTTCAGCATTTTGCTTCCTGTGGCAAACCTCAGAAATGGATCCAAATTGGCACGCCTAGCATCAGTGTCCTTCCAAGATGACAAAAGCAAGAACATTCACTGACTTTAGTAAAAGCTGATGCCAAGAGGCACCAAGGGCCATTTCGGTCTCTGGAAGATAGCCCTGAGTGAGCCTAATTTAAAACCAAACAAATCAGAAAGGATATATTTAATTTTATCATTAAAAATACACAGAACAGAGATGAGCTAAAAACTAAATTAATAGCTATTTATGTAAAATGTTTAAACAGAACTGCAAACTTATGCAACAATACTATTCTGGTATAGGTTACATTTCAGAAGGATAGAAGTTAGACTCTTCTTTAGATTTCACTTTAAATGTACCATAGAAAAGGCAACAAATTTTTTTTAGCATGGCCTGAGGCAATTCGATTCTGTCATTCAACTTAGACTTTAATAGTTATTTAATCTAGAACCCAATATTCTATCCATGCTGCTACCGCTTCTTAAATAAAATTGATCTAGCTCTTGGTTCTTTAAAAGCAATTACATTTTGATTTATACTCAAATGAACGATCCATATAATTTTACTTTCCCATTCTCACTTTGCTCTAATGTTAAAGACATATTTCTCCCAAGTAAATTTTCATTATAATGTATGCTTAAAATTTTGGAAGGTACAATTTCCAAACCAAAGTTAAACATAAGCTTTTTCAGTTTAACACACTGTTTTTATTATTTCTTCTTCACTAATATTCATTACCTCTTATTGAGAAATAAACATAGAAAGCCACTTCATAATTTCTATAAGGTTCACACAGCAATAAACACAGAATTGTTTAACATTAAGCTCCTTTATATTTCAATTGTCAAAGCATTTCAATAAGGATTAGACCATTTTACTCCTCCAGGGGCTTAGGATTTTACACATAAGCAGTTTCACAAAGGGCATGGCACTCAAGACTATCTAAGCAGGGCTGGCAGGCGTTTCTCACTCAGCTAGTTTGTGAAATCTGAGAAGAATGGGAGCAGAGGGCAGAAGGGAAGACGGCTGAACTGGCCTCAATGGGCTGGGCTGGTTAACTGAAAGAGTGGAAATCTAAGGTTAGGCGTCTAGGCACTTTACAATGGAGTTGTTTCAAAGCCACTCAAGGAGGGGGTTCTATGTTACTGGGAAAAAACGTCTAAATAAGTTTCCCCTCAACTCAGTGACTTTAAGAGCCCTGTGCATGCATGATTCCCACTTTCCAATACAAAGACAAGATGAACTGCTGACTTTTAAAAAGGTTATCTTTAGATGGATTTCTAACAAATGATTATAATAGTATGCATAATCTTATTCCTATACAGAAGCATTACATTTCTAAACAGTGATATATGAAACCAAGTAAATCCAATATCCCTTCACTATGAAAACCAAGAAAGTCACTGTTTAACAAAATCTGACATATACATTTAAATCCACATAAAAACTCAAGAGTTATTGTTTACGTCCCAGTACCAAAGACCTTTGCAGTCCTGAAATAGGGTTTGGACAAGAGAAGGCAAGTCCTGGGTCCTATGTTTTTAACAGAAATATTTAGACTCTGGGATCAGACTATCCTGGATCTGCCACGTAGCGAGGTGATTTGGGGAAAATCATTCTTTAGATTCTGTATCTAGATACTAGAACAACATTACTCTATATAGGAGTAAACATTGCATGGCTTTGAGGGTTACATAATAATATTTACGATAAAGCTAAGTATAGTTAACCCTTGAATAACACAGATTTGAACTGCCTGGGTCTACTCAGAGACCCAAGTTTTTCAACCATAAATCCTACAGCACTACACTATCTGTGGATGTTTGAATCCACAGATCTGGAACCACTGATACAGAGTGCTAACTATAAGTGACCTGGATTTTCACTGTGCAGAGGGTAGGTACCCCTAAACACTGCACTGTTCAAGGATCAACTGTAGATTGTAAGTTCAACTGCGGTCCCCTGTCTCCTGTTAGCTTGGACTTCTGCACAGAATGACAGAATGACTATCAAACAATAGAGTAAAACAAGATGTGTGTCTAAAGTTGCTCAGTCACGTCCAACTCTTTGCAAGTCCATGGACTGTAGCCCACCAGGCTCCTCTGTCCATGGGATTGCCTAGGCAGGAATACTGGAGTGGGCTGCCCTTTCCTTCTCCAGAGGCTCTTCCTGACCCAAGGAGCAAACCTGTGTCTCTTATGTCTCCTGTATTGGCAGGCAGGTTCTCAACCACTGCATCATCTGGGAAGCCCCAAACAAAAGATATTCAATAAATATGCACGGAAATAACCCTGGTTATGTAAGAACCTCTCTGCATTGTTTGTTTACAGCCAAACAAAGACAAGATGAACTGCTGACTTTTAAAAAGGTTATCTTTAGATGGATTTCTAACAAATGATTATAATAGTATGCATAATCTTATTCCTATACAGAAGCATTACATTTCTAAACAGTGATATATGAAACCAAGTAAATCCAATATCCCTTCACTATGAAAACCAAGAAAGTCACTGTTTAACAAAATCTGACATATACATTTAAATCCACATAAAAACTCAAGAGTTATTGTTTACGTCCCAGTACCAAAGACCTTTGCAGTCCTGAAATAGGGTTTGGACAAGAGAAGGCAAGTCCTGGGTCCTATGTTTTTAACAGAAATATTTAGACTCTGGGATCAGACTATCCTGGATCTGCCACGTGCGAGGTGATTTGGGGAAAATCATTCTTTAGATTCTGTATCTAGATACTAGAACAACATTACTCTATATAGGAGTAAACATTGCATGGCTTTGAGGGTTACATAATAATATTTACGATAAAGCTAAGTATAGTTAACCCTTGAATAACACAGATTTGAACTGCCTGGGTCTACTCAGAGACCCAAGTTTTTCAACCATAAATCCTACAGCACTACACTATCTGTGGATGTTTGAATCCACAGATCTGGAACCACTGATACAGAGTGCTAACTATAAGTGACCTGCGGATTTTCACTGTGCAGAGGGTAGGTACCCCTAAACACTGCACTGTTCAAGGATCAACTGTAGATTGTAAGTTCAACTGCGGTCCCCTGTCTCCTGTTAGCTTGGACTTCTGCACAGAATGACAGAATGACTATCAAACAATAGAGTAAAACAAGATGTGTGTCTAAAGTTGCTCAGTCACGTCCAACTCTTTGCAAGTCCATGGACTGTAGCCCACCAGGCTCCTCTGTCCATGGGATTGCCTAGGCAGGAATACTGGAGTGGGCTGCCCTTTCCTTCTCCAGAGGCTCTTCCTGACCCAAGGAGCAAACCTGTGTCTCTTATGTCTCCTGTATTGGCAGGCAGGTTCTCAACCACTGCATCATCTGGGAAGCCCCAAACAAAAGATATTCAATAAATATGCACGGAAATAACCCTGGTTATGTAAGAACCTCTCTGCATTGTTTGATTTTACAGCCAATGAAAGGCAAAGAGGAGTTCTTTGTGAGGTTTTTTTTTTCTTTTTAAACTCAGGATGCCCCAGGTTTATACTGTGCCATTAACTGAGTAGTATTAAACAGAGTGCAAAGAGGGGAGGAGAGAAGCTATAAGAGTCCTTCCACAGGCCTTTGGGAGTTAGGTTTCTGGTTTCAAAGGAGAGAGGTCAGTAAATATACCTGTATTGAAAGCAGGTTGATCCATGGGGTCACAAAGAGTCAGACACAACAGAGACTAATCCACACACAGTGAACTCTCAAAAGCAGAATAATGGTCTGTAAAAACTGTTAAACAATTTTTCCTTCATTTTTATAGGAAAATATTCTTTTCATCATTCTTTTACTTATCCTCTGCTTCTGCCCTTGCTTTTACGTAGCTGTTAATTTTTTTTAAATCAATTTTATTTAATTTGGGACATTTACTTCTTTTTTTAAAATTATTTTTTTTTTCTTTTTTTTTTTTTTTTTTTGTGCCTCTAAGTCATTGTTTTTATTTTCCATCCATCTTTATTCTTTGGCATATGTGGGCCTCCCATCACAGTGGCCTCTCTGGTTGTAGAGCTCTGGCTTGTAATTGGACACACCGACCCAGCTATTCCTCAGCACGAGGGATCTTCCTGGGCCAGAGACTGAGCCGATACCCCCTGCACTGCAAGGCGGACTCTTCACCCACTGGACCACCAGGGAAGCCCCTAGCTGTTCATTTTTTTGATGAATATGTTTGAAACTGTATAGGCCCAACCCCCACCTGGAAAGAGTTCAACAAGATGAAAATTTGTTTTCTCCAAGGCGGTACTGCAGCCAACAGAAAAGAAAGATCGGATGACTTCTTAGAAAGAATGTCTTTTTCTCCAGTGATTCCAGCTTTTGGTTTCATGTTTTGAAAATTTGTTTAATGTATTCATTTATATTCAGATGAATTTCAAAATACATAATTCTAACAACTACCTTTAAAAAGTGAACAGAATCCTTAACACCGTCCTTTCTGTTTTTTAGCAAGTAAACTACACTCGTAAAAAACTTAGTCTAGAAGCACAAAGTGATGAAAATATGTGCAAAGAATGACCTTTGGGGTCTGTATTTTTTTCTAAAACTGAGAATTAGTTGTGATTTGAGGCCAAAGTATTAGGAAGTATCTCTTCAAAGGAAAGCACTAAGCAAACAGATGTTTTCTGTTAACAAACAGAAAACAAAACATATACAACACATTTGTCTAAGTTAACAATAAATGTTAGAACTATTTCCAGAAATCAACATATGAAAACAATTGTATTTATCATAAATACGTATTTGTATATTTTTATGAGAGTCAAAGAAGCCAGTAGTGAAATACAAATATCTTATAAATTCTTCTAATCATAAATGCACTCTTGGAAGAAGGGTTAAGACAGAGACAAGAATATGATGAAGCATTCACTTGAATACTAAAAAATGAATTTAGATTAACTAAGAAAGACTAAAGGAGAGAGAACGTCACTATTCACAATTTCAAAAAGTATTTTCTTCATCTAAAACTTTTGTTAAGATACTACTTTTTTCTGTCTCGTGGTACAATTCCGGATGGAAAAATGGGACAAAATATTAAAATATGTGAACTCACGATGATATTCCCTCAGCAAAATAAATCATCTTCAGGGAAGAAGCAAATCAGCATAACCAACTAAACCTTCAAAGGTGGCACCAGGCAGCTCTGGAAGGTGGAACTGATATGGAAGTAACTGCTGCAGAAAGTCTGTTTAAGAAACAGATATCCCCTCACACTCCCCAGTCCTGTCCCCAAAGCAATCCCTTCCCCACCTGGTGGAAGATGAGCTCTGTTCTCTGGATCAAGGAGATTCTGAACTGAGGAACACGAGGCACAGAGGGCAGAGATACCATCCTGGAAACTAAGTTTTAAATACTGAAGACTGAGACTTCATCTCTCTTCACTACCTGGTTCTCAGAAAGCTTTTATCTTTCCTTATAAGAAGAATGGAAGATTCTTGAGCTGGGAAATCATATCAGTTCAACTGAAAAGACATAAATCATCCTGTAATCAGGAGGCTTCTCTCAAGCTGTCAGAACTACTAGTCAACTTTCTAGTTTTTATTTCTAGTTTTTTAATTTCCCATATAATTTCTCCTTTGACCCAAGAGTGTGTTATTTAATTTCTATATGCCTGTGGATTTTCCAAGTTTCCTACTACTCTTGACTTCCAATTTCATTTCTAAATTCTAAATTCACTGTGATTCATTGTGACTTCTAAATTCATTGTGATTGGAAAAGACATTTAGCATGATTCAGTCTTCTTAAATTGTTAAGACTTGTTTGGTGACCAACATGTGATATAATGAATGTTCTCTGTGTCCCTGAGAAGAATGTGTATTCTGCTGCTGTTGGGTGAGTGTCCTGTACATGTCTGTTAGATGAGATCGGGCGCATTCAGGGTGGTATGGCCATGGACTATACAGGTCTGTTAGATCCAATGGTCCAATGGATGTACAGTGTTGATCAAGTCCTTCTTATTGATCTGTCTAGTTCTATTCATTTAGTGCCAAATAGACTTAAATTATGAGCAGTCAACCAAGGATCACCTGACATCTGAGGAAAATCTCTCTAATGAAGGACAAAGGCAAACAAATGAAATTAAAACAAGCTGAAGGAAACAAATCAAAAAATGACAACATTTTTTAAGTTATCAATATACTCAAAGAAAGAAAATAGGATATTTCATATTTCTATTCTTAAATAGGATTCAGCAAGAAACATTAGGATGCTATAGAAAGGAAACAATATGGAATATGTAGAAAAAGGAAATATAAATGAAAAGTTTAAAGAAAGAAAAAGCTGAGAAAATATTTAAGAGCAAAAAGACAAAGAGATGAAAAACAGAAAAAAAAATTAACAGAGAGAATCAATACAGAAGTCCAACACCCAGATAAGTAGAGCTTTGAAAAGAGAACAGAGAAAATACAAGGGGAAGAAATCTAAAAGGTAATTAAGAAAATTTATCACAATTGAAGAACTTTACATAATGAACAAAACTAGACCCATATCAAAAGAATAACATGAAAAGATGCTCAAAGAGTAGTCCAATGAATACAAATTAAATCTTCAGAATGGTAAGATTTTATAGGTCTGACAATACCAAGCATTGGCAAAGGTATAGAGCTGCTAATAAAACCAACACCAGGGCTTCCCTGGTGGTCCACTGGGTAAAGAGTCTCCATTGCAGTGCAAGGGGCACTGGTTCGTTCCCTGCTCCTGGAAGATCCCACGTGCCTTGGAGCAGCAGGACTGGTGTGTCCAATTACAGGCCAGCACTCTGGAGTGCATGCGCCCAGAGCCAGTGCACTCACTGCAATGAGAGAGGCCACTGCGATGGGAAGTCCACACATGCCAAAAAAAAAAAAAAAAAAACTTAAAAAAAATCAGGAAAACCATCACCAGGCATACTTTTAAACAAAATGTTTTAAAATGATCTAGTCAACTTGATAACATGTATACCTGTGACAACAATCTTATTCCTAGCAAACATTCCATATAAATGAGTAATTAAGTGCACTACGAAAGAAACACACATGCACACACACACATAAGACAGGAGCAACGCCTGAAATGCCTAAACCTAAAAACCACATAAATTCCCAATTTCAAAAAAACAAAATCCTTTGGTATGTTTTCTAGGTTAGCTGGAAGGGCATTTTCAGATGAAATTAACATTTAAATCAGTGAACTTTGAGTAATGCAGGTGACTCTCCATAATTGGGTGGGTCTTATTCCATCAGTTGAAGACCTAAACAGAACAAAACGACTGGCTGTCCTCAGGCAATTCCTCTCTCCAGAAGACTGCCAATGGACTTTGCATCATCTGCTCTCCTGGGTCTCAGGCCTGCTGGCCCACAATACAGCCTAAGATATGCCAACTTCCACAGTCACGTGAGCTGATTCCTTGTAATAAGTCTCTATTCATATTCATATCTGTTTCTCTAGAGGACCTTGATTAATACAATAAAATACTATACGACAAGGAGAACAGATACACGCAACAATATGGATAAATTTTAAAAATATGTTGGGAAAAGTAACAAGTCACAAAACAGCACACATACTGTGGTCCAAAGGGAAGGCAAAATTAAACTGCATTATATCAGAACGTATATATGGATGGTAATACTATAAAAAAAGCATGAAAAAGATAATTATAAAGTGAGTCTAGTGGTTAACTGCAGTGAGGAAGATAGAGATAATAATGAGGGAAACATAAGAAGCTTCTGGACTATCATTAAAATTCAGTGCTTGATGTGATAGGGATTATGTAAGTTTACGTATATTCAAATGTCTATTTTAATATTGTACACATAGGTTTTACATACTTTTCTATATATTTTAACTTATAACAAATGTGCATAAAGAAGGAATTCTATGGGGGTCCAGAGGTTAGGACTCTGGATTCCACTACAGGAGGGAAAAAGCTCAATCCCCGGTCAGTAAATTAAGATCCCGCATGCCACATGGTATGGCAAAATACATATATATATATGGCAAAATATATATATTGTTTAAAGAATAAAAGCAAAAAAATATAGCATTCAAATGGCACTCAAAGTCCTTAACCTGAAAGAGAAAGCAATAAGAAACAGATTCCTTATAAGTGCTTTACATGGAATCTAAGAATATAAATTTAAAATTTAGTAAGAGAATGTAATGTTGAGTTTTTAAAATACTGACATGAAAAAGGAGATTATACAGCTGAGAGAAATCAAGTATCAAAATACTACTACTATAAATCTAATAAATAACCAGAAACAGTAGGGAATAGGATCAACAAGACTAAAGACAAATTGGTGATATGGAGGTAAGGCTTGAATAAACATACTGAAAATAGAGAAGAAAATGAACGAGCAAATCAGTTATAAGGTAGGTAACAAACACAGAGGGCTTCCCAGGTCACTCAGTGGTGAAGAATCTGCCTACCAACGCAGGAGATGCAGGTTTGATCCCTGGGTCAGGAAGGTCCCAAGGAAATAGCAACCCACTCCAGTATTCCTGCCTGGAGTTTGGCGGGCTATAATCCATGGGGTCACAAAAGAGTTGGACACGACTAAGCAACTAGACAACATTTCGAAGACTAACTTTCAATATTTCGTAGAAGACTAAGAAAATACAACATTAACAAATGCACCTGAGGTTCAGATGGCAACAAATAGGAAATTACTCAGAAATATAATTTGGGAAATATTCCAGGAAGAAAAGAACTAAATCTCAAGAATGTACAGTATTTGACGGATAAGTTTATTAAAGAACTATCAACATTAAAATATGTCCTAGTTTAAGATACTAACTTTGAAGAACAAAGACAGTAAAAATTGACAGATTCTGGACTATCATTAAAATTCAGTGATTGATGTGATAGGGATTATGTAAGTTTACGTATATTCAAATGTCTATTTTAATATTGTACACATAGGTTTTACATACTTTTCTATATATTTTAACTTATAACAAATGTGCATAAAGAAGGAATTCTATGGGGTCCAGAGGTTAGGACTCTGGATTCCACTACAGGAGGAAAAGCTCAATCCCCGGTCAGTAAATTAAGATCCCGCATGCCACATGGTATGGCAAAATACATATATATATATGGCAAAATATATATATTGTTTAAAGAATAAAAGCAAAAAAATATAGCATTCAAATGGCACTCAAAGTCCTTAACCTGAAAGAGAAAGCAATAAGAAACAGATTCCTTATAAGTGCTTTACATGGAATCTAAGAATATAAATTTAAAATTTAGTAAGAGAATGTAATGTTGAGTTTTTAAAATACTGACATGAAAAAGGAGATTATACAGCTGAGAGAAATCAAGTATCAAAATACTACTACTATAAATCTAATAAATAACCAGAAACAGTAGGGAATAGGATCAACAAGACTAAAGACAAATTGGTGATATGGAGGTAAGGCTTGAATAAACATACTGAAAATAGAGAAGAAAATGAACGAGCAAATCAGTTATAAGGTAGGTAACAAACACAGAGGGCTTCCCAGGTCACTCAGTGGTGAAGAATCTGCCTACCAACGCAGGAGATGCAGGTTTGATCCCTGGGTCAGGAAGGTCCCAAGGAAATAGCAACCCACTCCAGTATTCCTGCCTGGAGTTTGGCGGGCTATAATCCATGGGGTCACAAAAGAGTTGGACACGACTAAGCAACTAGACAACATTTCGAAGACTAACTTTCAATATTTCGTAGAAGACTAAGAAAATACAACATTAACAAATGCACCTGAGGTTCAGATGGCAACAAATAGGAAATTACTCAGAAATATAATTTGGGAAATATTCCAGGAAGAAAAGAACTAAATCTCAAGAATGTACAGTATTTGACGGATAAGTTTATTAAAGAACTATCAACATTAAAATATGTCCTAGTTTAAGATACTAACTTTGAAGAACAAAGAATCTTTCAGATCACCAGACAGGAAACAGTTCACATGGCAGGTGGGGGGCAAGATTCTCTTCAGATTTTTCTACAGTAACAACAAATGTCAAAAGAAAGTGACCAAAAAAAAAAAAAAGTGATGTGATAAACACGCAGTGTTGAGGGTAAGAAAAAATATAGTCAGGATACTCTATCTCAACAAACCAATCTTGATATAAAGGTATACCTTCATTTTGGAAAGGAAAAAAAGTCTTTAGAAGTCAATGAATGGGGGTTCCTTGGTGGCTCAGTGGTAAAGAATTCATATGTCAGTGAAGGAGTTTGATCCCTGATCTAGGAAGACCCACATGCTGCAGAGCAACTAAGTCTATGTGTCACAACTACTAAGCCTGTTCTCTAGAGCCACAACTACTGACGCCCACATGCCTTACAGCCTGTGCTCTGCAACATGAGAAGTTGTGCACTGAGAAGTCAGCACACTACAACCAGAGAATAGACCCTGCTCTCCACAACTAGAAAAAAGCCCACACAGCAATGAAGGCCCAGCACAGAAAAATAGAATTTAAAAATATGCATATACCTTTTTAAAAAGATTTCAACAAATGATAATGTTAACTTGGGGTGTTTTTATTTTTGTGTGTTTGTTTTTATAAATACTATACTTAGTAGCAGCAATTTATCCCTGTAAAACATTGATATTTTTGAAACTTCCCTAGTAATCCAGTGGCTAAGACTCTGAGTTCTGGGTTTGATACTTGGTCAGGGAACTAGATCCCACATGCTGCAGGTAAGACCTTCCACAGCCAAATAAATAAATAAATATTTAAAATAAACTGAATACTGATACCTTTAAGAAAAGTCTAGAATTTCACTTACATTAATAAATGACCATTCATCACAAAGGAACAACATGTATTAGAATTCCACTTCCATGAAATCCATGAACGTTTCTTAATTATGAACTGCTGAATGAGTTCCTTTATGTCTTTAGGATACCAGCCTTCAGAACTGTTGTAACAAACACAAATCCAAGCAAAGATTAGCTAAGCAGGGCCAGTCTTGATGGCCTATTCCACCATATTAACTGGTCTTCAGCAGGCCGCCAAAGTTCCTTAAGTGCAAGGAGAAGCTTATCCCCTGGTAAAATCTCTTTAAATATACAATTTTAGTGAT
The DNA here is from genome assembly GCA_022376925.1 of Tragulus kanchil. Taxonomy (NCBI): domain Eukaryota; kingdom Metazoa; phylum Chordata; class Mammalia; order Artiodactyla; family Tragulidae; genus Tragulus; species Tragulus kanchil. Next base: position 272,869,078 of record JAIOJX010000026.1, read on the forward strand.
AGTATCTTGCATCTTTGTTTAAATTTGTAAAATCTTTCTTTTTACTCATCTCTTTTTCCTGTACTTATTCTTCCCAATCCCCAACTTCCTCATTCTACCATAATCTCTTATTAACTAATGATCATTGTACAGAATGTCAGGAGTAAGTCAATGGATGTCACAGTCAAACACATGCACAAGTAACACTGCTTTCCTTTATAACAGAGTCAGTGAAGCTGTGTTTTATACTGATTAGTGACTGAGTAAGAATGGGAAAGATAACTTATTTAAGCAAATGTATGTCAGTATAATTACTCCAGAAAGGAAGTATGTGTATTCTACAAGTGTGCACCATCACAAAAACACATGTCATATTTCAACCAACTATTCAACTTGATAGCTAACTAAATTATAATGAAACATTTAAAACTGAGATCATGTTAAAATAAACGCATATGACCCAATCAAACATATATGGAAGAAGAACAAATGACTTAATTTTCTGGAACTATAATGCCTGTCAGAGCTCTTAGTGATGTGCTTTACTGAGCCTTACCTATGCCAACTTGTGCTTCTGCCAATCACAAAACGAAAATGCATGCTGAATAAGTAAAGTGTAACAACTCCTGCTTCTCCCACTTCACAAAAATCTTAAGACTGAAAGATGAGAGACTCTGGAGATAGAAGAGACCTTTGTGATTGTCTAATCCTTTGTTCATGTTTGTTGGCAGGTCTACAGGTCCCACCCACATCTTCAGAATCTTATTAATAAGATACTGAGGGGATTCTTCATTTTTTATTCCATACAAATTCTATTTATTATTATTATTTTTTACAGGGTTTTGTTGCTTACCACCACACATTGACCCAAATCTGCCATAGGTCTATATTTGTCTCACCCTCTTCCAAATCTCCCCCCATTCTCCTATCCCTCCAGGTTCCACAGAGCCCCTGTTTGAGATCCCCTAGTCCCACACCATATTCCCCTCCCTCACCCCAATGTCTGTTAAGACTGTTCTCCATGTCCGCCTCTCCATTGCTGCTCTGCATATTCATTTATCAGCAACATTTGTCTAGATTCCACACACATGTGTCAGTATACAATAGGCTCAAAATTCATCCAGCCTGAGGTGATTCTTAGGTGGATTAAAGTTAAGAGAAACAGCAGTCTACTCCAACTCCCTCACATTACAGATGAAACAGCTAAGAGATACAAACTCCTAAAACGATAAAACAGGCAGGCTAATACACATGAACCAAAAACAAATTTTTAAAAAACCCAACCCAGGGCTTCCCTGGTGGTCCAGTAGGTAAAGACCGCCTTGCAGTGCAATGCCCACCAGTTTGATCCCTGGCCTGGGAAGATCCCACGTGCCTCGGAGCGGCTGGACCGATGCGTCCAATTACCGAGCCGGAGCTCTGGAGCGCGTGCACCCAGAGCCTGTGCTCTGAGACAACAGAGGCCACTGCGATGGGAGGCCCACACGGGCCAAAGAACAAAGATGGATGAAAATAGATAAATGAAAGACCAATAGAAGTGGCCCGCCCACCCCCTTCCCTCCATAACCTGCCCTTCCCCCCCCAAAAAACCTTAAAAAGAAAAAAACAAACCCAATCCATTGTTTAGAGTAAAACAGCTCTTTTTCTTCTCTAGCATGGACTGACTCTAGCAAGGACGGTCTCCCCCTGGATTGCTTCCAAGTACAGGTTTTTTCCCCTGATTGCAACTTAACCTGCTTCTCCCACTTCACAAAAATCTTAAGACTGAAAGATGAGAGACTCTGGAGATAGAAGAGACCTTTGTGATTGTCTAATCCTTTGTTCATGTTTGTTGGCAGGTCTACAGGTCCCACCCACATCTTCAGAATCTTATTAATAAGATACTGAGGGGATTCTTCATTTTTTATTCCATACAAATTCTATTTATTATTATTATTTTTTACAGGGTTTTGTTGCTTACCACCACACATTGACCCAAATCTGCCATAGGTCTATATTTGTCTCACCCTCTTCCAAATCTCCCCCCATTCTCCTATCCCTCCAGGTTCCACAGAGCCCCTGTTTGAGATCCCCTAGTCCCACACCATATTCCCCTCCCTCACCCCAATGTCTGTTAAGACTGTTCTCCATGTCCGCCTCTCCATTGCTGCTCTGCATATTCATTTATCAGCAACATTTGTCTAGATTCCACACACATGTGTCAGTATACAATAGGCTCAAAATTCATCCAGCCTGAGGTGATTCTTAGGTGGATTAAAGTTAAGAGAAACAGCAGTCTACTCCAACTCCCTCACATTACAGATGAAACAGCTAAGAGATACAAACTCCTAAAACGATAAAACAGGCAGGCTAATACACATGAACCAAAAACAAATTTTTAAAAAACCCAACCCAGGGCTTCCCTGGTGGTCCAGTAGGTAAAGACCGCCTTGCAGTGCAATGCCCACCAGTTTGATCCCTGGCCTGGGAAGATCCCACGTGCCTCGGAGCGGCTGGACCGATGCGTCCAATTACCGAGCCGGAGCTCTGGAGCGCGTGCACCCAGAGCCTGTGCTCTGAGACAACAGAGGCCACTGCGATGGGAGGCCCACACGGGCCAAAGAACAAAGATGGATGAAAATAGATAAATGAAAGACCAATAGAAGTGACCTGCCCACCCCTCTCCCTCCATAACCTGCCCTTCCCCCCCCAAAAAACCTTAAAAAGAAAAAAACAAACCCAATCCATTGTTTAGAGTAAAACAGCTCTTTTTCTTCTCTAGCATGGACTGACTCTAGCAAGGACGGTCTCCCCCTGGATTGCTTCCAAGTACAGCCTGATTTCACATATACCATTCTCCCCAAGCATCTATAAGCGCAGTTGAGTCAACAGGGTTCCCAGCAAACTTGTCAACTTTCTCATCCCTTCTACCCCTTCAGAAAATCATTCCTACTCCAACACCCTTTAGAACCACCACCTACCCACTCAACCCTGTCAAAACTCTCATATTTAACTGAGATTCCTTACTCTCCGTCCATATTTAAACTTTATTTATTGATTGATCTCCTTGAATATATGCATACTCCACCCATTCTTCCTACACCAGCTAGACTTTATCCCAAGACAGATCCTATCACATCACTCTGTCTTGAAAACTGCTGACAGTTCACTGCTGTTGAACAGAATCAGTAAAGGCTGTATTTATATTTTCCCTTAAGTTGGCCAGCTAAATGTAACCATAAAAAGTATACTAAGGGCTTCCCCTGGTGGTCCAATGGATAAGGACACCACCTTGCAGTGCAAGGGGCGCCGGTTTGATCCCTGGCCTGGGAAGATCCCACGTGCCACGGAGTGGCTGTACTGATGTGTCCAATCAATGAGCCGGAGCTCTGGAGCGCATGCGCCCAGAGCCGGCGCTCTGCGACAAAAGAGGCCACCGCGATGGGAAGCCCACAGGAGCCAAAGAACAAAGACGGATGAAAATAGAGAAATGAAAGACCAATAGAAGTGGCCCGCCTGCTCCCCTCCCTCCCCAACCCCCGCCCAAAAATAAAATAAATAAATCTTTAAAAAAAAAAAAAAGTATACTAAAAAGTACATGTGAGGGCTTCCCTGGTTAGCTCAGTGGTGAAGAGTTCGCTTGCCAATGCGGGAGACATGGGTTCATTCCCTGATCTGGGAAGATCCCACATGCTGTGGAGCAACCAAGCTCATGAGCCACAACTATCGAGCCTGTGTTCTAGAGCCTCGCAGCCGCAACTATTGAGCCCATGTACGGCAACTACTGAAGCCCGTGTGCCCTGGAGCCTGAGTCGCACAAGAGAAGTCACTGTAGCAAGAAGTCTGCTCACCTCAACTAGAGGGTAGCCCCACTCTCTGCAACTAGAGAAGAGCCTGCAGTAATGGTGAAAAGCCAGAATAGTCAAAAATAAATAAATAAATAAGTCTTAAAAAAAAAAAGGCACTCATTTATATATATATATATATATATATATATATATATATATAAAGTACAAGTGAGTACCACAGAATTGTCAAAATACAAGCAGACTTCTAGAGTTCTGCGTGGTTTAACACATCTGTTCTCAGTGTGACGATGTGGATAACAGGTACTGCTTTCCATATCAACACTGGAAGTAAACAAACAAACAATACACCAGAAGTAAATAAAACTACAACCTTTTTAATGTAGTGAACCAATTACATATCTTCTGCTACCCTCAGTTTTCATTTTACTATTAACTCAGAGAAACACTATTAAGTATTGTGTCCAGTCAATAAGTAAATGTATATGTTTATTTATAGAAAAGTATCATGCACACATTATAAGCATATCAAAACCAGGGAATGTCTGGGAACAATGCATCTGTATAACAACAATAGATTTGGTTTATTCAAGAGCTGGTGACCAGTCTCACTAGAAGTTTATTAAAATTTTGTTTCCATGAGTCTGTTACTTCAGGATAAAGTCACACTATAATAGAAGTTTACAGAAACATGGAGTTTTATATGTGTGTGAATACTTGCAGGATTTTATGTCTGTATATAAGTGTGGGGGCATTACAAACACAAACTCATGTGTTCATATGTTTTCCAGCTTCCTAAAATTTAATTTCTTTGAACAAAAAAATGTCTTTGTAGCCATTTCTGTATAAACTACACAATTCCAAATGTCATATGCAGACTACAATTTAATATTTTTCTTGAAGGCCCAAGTTTATTATCACAAATATACTACTAAAATTTTAGTGTCTAGATACAGAAATATCCTAGAGGTTACTGTAGTCTATTGAGTTGCCTTATCCTGATCTACACAGCCCCTTGTTACTGAACTCATAGTTCCTGAATTTAATTTTCTGTGTTAAAAATCTTCTAGGACTTCCCTGATGGTTGAGCGGCTAAGACTGAGTGCTCCCAATGCAGAAAACTTAGATTCAATCTCTGGGCAGGCAACTAGATCCTACATGCCACAACTAGGAACTGGAACAGCCAAATAAAATAAATAAATAAACAAATATTAAAATTTAAAAAAAAAAATCTTTGCAGGTCATCATCTGTACTCACCTTTTTTTTTTAATTAATTTATTTATTTTGGGAGGATGGGTTGGGGAGGGAGGGGGCGGGTAGGCAACTTCTATTGGTCTTTCACTTATCTATTTTCACCCATCTTTGGTCTTTGGTCTTCTTGGGCCTCCCGTCACAGTGGCCTCTGCTATTGCAGAGCACCGGCTCTGGGCGCATGTGCTCCAGAGTTCCGGCTCGGTAATAGGACACATCGGTTCAGTCGCTCCACGGCACGTGGGATCTTTCCAGGCCAGGGCTCGAACCAGCGCCCCTTGCACTGCAAGGCGGTGTCCTTACCCACTGGACCACCAGGGGAAACCCTATATTCACCTTTAACTGACTACTCTTTATCTGAAGTAAGCTTAGAAAAAAGCAGAAGGGTATGTTAATGCTTTATATAAAGCTGGATTAAACAGACTGCAGTGGGGATTTCTGAGCATTCCCTTGCTATAAACACATGAACTCTGCAGCAGCTATTCAGTCACTCAAAGGCACTTCCCAGCACGCTGGCCATACTTTGGAGACCTGAGGTTGCCAACTGTCTGACCACAAGAGAAGTAGGATGCTACTGTAGATGAGCAGAGACTGGCCTAAATTTGCTTATAGATTTAAGTTTATTACCTAGTTGTCATTAACAATCAGCAAATTACTATATTAAATGCATCATAGAATGTCTCATTTTAAAAATCAATTTATTAATGTATAACTTACAGATATCCAATTAAATATTTTTCTTGAAGGCCCAAGTTTATTATCACAAATATACTACTAAAATTTTAGTGTCTAGATACAGAAATATCCTAGAGGTTACTGTAGTCTATTGAGTTGCCTTATCCTGATCTACACAGCCCCTTGTTACTGAACTCATAGTTCCTGAATTTAATTTTCTGTGTTAAAAATCTTCTAGGACTTCCCTGATGGTTGAGCGGCTAAGACTGAGTGCTCCCAATGCAGAAAACTTAGATTCAATCTCTGGGCAGGCAACTAGATCCTACATGCCACAACTAGGAACTGGAACAGCCAAATAAAATAAATAAATAAACAAATATTAACACTTAAAAAAAAATCTTTGCAGGTCATCATCTGTACTCACCTTTTTTAAATTAATTTATTTATTTTGGGAGGATGGGTTGGGGAGGGAGGGGGCGGGTAGGCAACTTCTATTGGTCTTTCACTTATCTATTTTCACCCATCTTTGGTCTTTGGTCTTCTTGGGCCTCCCGTCACAGTGGCCTCTGCTATTGCAGAGCACCGGCTCTGGGCGCATGTGCTCCAGAGTTCCGGCTCGGTAATAGGACACATCGGTTCAGTCGCTCCACGGCACGTGGGATCTTTCCAGGCCAGGGCTCGAACCAGCGCCCCTTGCACTGCAAGGCGGTGTCCTTACCCACTGGACCACCAGGGAAGCCCTATATTCACCTTTTAACTGACTACTCTTTATCTGAAGTAAGCTTAGAAAAAAGCAGAAGGGTATGTTAATGCTTTATATAAAGCTGGATTAAACAGACTGCAGTGGGGATTTCTGAGCATTCCCTTGCTATAAACACATGAACTCTGCAGCAGCTATTCAGTCACTCAAAGGCACTTCCCAGCACGCTGGCCATACTTTGGAGACCTGAGGTTGCCAACTGTCTGACCACAAGAGAAGTAGGATGCTACTGTAGATGAGCAGAGACTGGCCTAAATTTGCTTATAGATTTAAGTTTATTACCTAGTTGTCATTAACAATCAGCAAATTACTATATTAAATGCATCATAGAATGTCTCATTTTAAAAATCAATTTATTAATGTATAACTTACAGATATCCAATTAAAGTGGACAATTTGAGAAGTTTTCTTTTTTCCCCCAATCATGCCTCATTAATTTTATATTTATTTTCATCCATTTTTATTCTTTGGCATGTGTGGGCCTCCCACTGCAGTGGCTTCTTGTTGTAGAGCACTGGCTCTGGGTGCATGCGCTCCAGAGTGCTGGCTCATAACTGGACACACTGGTCCAGCCGCTCCGTGGCACATGGGATCTTCCCAGGCCAGGGATAGAACCGGTGCCCCCTGCACTGCAAGGTGGACTCTTTACCCACTGAACCACCAGGGAAGCCCAATTCAAGGAGTTTTGACAGATGCTATTACCACAGTCAATATGCGGAAACAATCAATACCTGCCAAAGTAGCCTCATGTTCTTTGCAGCCTATTCCTCTATCCTTTGTCCTATTCATCCACTTACCTGCTTTCAGTCACTACAGATTTCCACTATTTTATATAAATGGGATTATATAGCATGTTCTTTTGAGTTTGGATGTCTAGGTCTCTACCATAAAGATTTACTTGAAACCGACAGATACTGTTCTCATCAGATTTTAAATACAACTAGACCAGGATTTTAGGCTACTGAAAAGCAGTAACAAATTTGTAATTGCTACTTTGTTTCTTAAATGCCCTCTTATCTGTAATGATATTAGGCATTAGATATAATCAGCCTCTTAGCTGGAAAAAAAGAATCATCAATAAGCCCATGATTGCCACTTGTTGACTTTTAGTGGCTAGTAAGAGCTTAAAATGTAATACATATGTGCGTGTTCATTTTAATAATACAGTTCAATATTTTTGAGTGTTATGTGTGCTATGTATGTGTGCGTGCTCAGTTGTGTCTGACTCTTAGCAGCGTCAAGGACCGTATAGCAAGCCAGACTGCTCTGTCCATTGGATTTTCCAGGCAAAAATACTGGAGTGGGTTACTATTTCCTACTCCAGGGGATCTTCCTGACTTAAGAGATTGAACCTGCTTCTCTTGCACTGGCAGGCAGATTCTTTACCACTGAGGCCCCTGGGAAGCCCCACAACTATGTACTACCCCAAGTAATCCTTCCAATACATATGAGATATCACTATTATGTCTCATTTTATAGATAAGGAAACTGAACTTTAAGGAAATAATTTTCCCAATGTCATACAGAAAATGCTGGAACCAGAATTTGAATCCAGGACTGTCTGACTGCAAAAGCACATGCTGAACCACTAACCATATATACTGATTTAAAATCATAGGTCCAAAAGCATCACTACATGCCCAATGAGTTAACGTATTTCTAAGAGCAATACAGCAAAGAAAACGTGTCTGTCAGCTTAAGAGATCCTTAAGACAAAAGCAATAAATAGATCGAAAAATGGATTTCTTCAGTTCCTTATTTGTGTAAATAAATATTTGGATTCTAAGCCTGAAAATTATCCAATGCAATTTTATTTTATTGAATAAATTAAATAAAAATTTGAGGAAGCCAAGATGAATAAGACTTACTTCCTGTCCTGGAGGACCTCAGTTCACTTGTAAAGACAGACAGACACATAAATAAATTATGACTGCAGGTAGTACCTTGTTCCTAGGTATACTCAAGAAATACACAAAGATCGTTTCAGAAAATAAAGTTAAAAACCATGTGATCGACAGTATCAGGTTTCAATCAATTCAGTAGAGACTGAAATATAATCTTGCACATGAGGTATTATTCATAAAAAGAAAAACACTTCAGTGATAAATAGATTTCTGAGTGAGCCTAAAAACCTGGCAGGAAACATCTATCAGAACCCTTAGGAAAACTTCTGAAAGACCTAGCAGGAGGAGTCAATCTGTGGTTGGAGACTGACCACAACTGACAGCGGAAGCGGAGCCAAAAGCTCACACAACTGTCTGAAATGAGCAGATGGGGAGCAGACGGAGGGAGAACACTCACTCAGAATGATGGCAAAAGCCACAGGGCAGCTCTTCTAATCCGGGGATAACAGGAGACATTCAGAGGAGGTCTGTTCTAGGCTCAGGGAAACAGGACAATGCAAAAAGAGTAGGTAGCGAGGATGACAAATCAGAAGAAACATCCAACATAGTTAACGAGATAAGCATCAAAGGTATGTAAGAATAAGACGGAAGAACAGGAAGTTCCAGCCCTCATTCCCCCAAAGAGACACAGAATTAACAATTCACAGACCAGTATTCTTTTATGAGAACTCTAAAAGCTGTTAAAAAAATTGCAGGAGCCCCAAATGAGTGCAAAGCCAAGAAGGTGCGCTGAAACAGGTAAGAAGAGAATTTGAATCCAGGACTGTCTGACTGCAAAAGCACATGCTGAACCACTAACCATATATACTGATTTAAAATCATAGGTCCAAAAGCATCACTACATGCCCAATGAGTTAACGTATTTCTAAGAGCAATACAGCAAAGAAAACGTGTCTGTCAGCTTAAGAGATCCTTAAGACAAAAGCAATAAATAGATCGAAAAATGGATTTCTTCAGTTCCTTATTTGTGTAAATAAATATTTGGATTCTAAGCCTGAAAATTATCCAATGCAATTTTATTTTATTGAATAAATTAAATAAAAATTTGAGGAAGCCAAGATGAATAAGACTTACTTCCTGTCCTGGAGGACCTCAGTTCACTTGTAAAGACAGACAGACACATAAATAAATTATGACTGCAGGTAGTACCTTGTTCCTAGGTATACTCAAGAAATACACAAAGATCGTTTCAGAAAATAAAGTTAAAAACCATGTGATCGACAGTATCAGGTTTCAATCAATTCAGTAGAGACTGAAATATAATCTTGCACATGAGGTATTATTCATAAAAAGAAAAACACTTCAGTGATAAATAGATTTCTGAGTGAGCCTAAAAACCTGGCAGGAAACATCTATCAGAACCCTTAGGAAAACTTCTGAAAGACCTAGCAGGAGGAGTCAATCTGTGGTTGGAGACTGACCACAACTGACAGCGGAAGCGGAGCCAAAAGCTCACACAACTGTCTGAAATGAGCAGATGGGGAGCAGACGGAGGGAGAACACTCACTCAGAATGATGGCAAAAGCCACAGGGCAGCTCTTCTAATCCGGGGATAACAGGAGACATTCAGAGGAGGTCTGTTCTAGGCTCAGGGAAACAGGACAATGCAAAAAGAGTAGGTAGCGAGGATGACAAATCAGAAGAAACATCCAACATAGTTAACGAGATAAGCATCAAAGGTATGTAAGAATAAGACGGAAGAACAGGAAGTTCCAGCCCTCATTCCCCCAAAGAGACACAGAATTAACAATTCACAGACCAGTATTCTTTTATGAGAACTCTAAAAGCTGTTAAAAAAATTGCAGGAGCCCCAAATGAGTGCAAAGCCAAGAAGAGGTGCGCTGAAACAGGTAAGAAGAGATACTGCATTTTATCCATGATTGCCCCTTCCCTAAGTCAACACAGCTCAGCGTGGCTTGTGGTTTTTCTCTAGGGTAATGGTGGAGGAGGGGCAGAGGAGTGTGAGAGTGGAATACGTGTCTAACTTTCTGGCTTTTCAGAGGGGTGCCCAACGGACGGTCTACTATCTTGCCTGACCGAGAGTGCTAACAGGACTGGTATAGTCAGAAGGCCTGGGGCAGGGTGGTGATGTTGAAGTCAAGGGAGAGAGAGGGTAGCCTGCGACAAAATCAAGAGGGCCGCTGGTGTCCCAGATAGACAAGAGGAGGTGCCCCACTTGCTGCTTCAGCCTCAGGAAGGAGAGAGAAGAGTGGGCAAGCTCTAGTGCTCCTGCTCTTCAGACTGCTACCCAGAGGACTGGTATATGCCTTGCCTAATTTGGGCAATATACAGGGAGCTGGCACACTTCAGATGCCTAGGGCCTACTGAAAACAGAGCAGGTAAACTACTCCTGTAACACCAGAGAATCTGCAGTATCAAGACTGACAGCAGACAGCACAAGAGATTACGAATTCCTGAAAAAGAAACTGACAAACCTCTTTAACAACAAATGCAAACCCAGAGAAGTCACATCTACCCTCAAAAGATGTCAGAGATCCTCACAACTTGCACCTGGGTAGACTGGCGAAGGGCTCCCTTTGTAATAAAGTCTAGGAGAAGTGATTGTTTTATAAATGCATAAAACGCAGAAAGAAAATCACAAATTACATGAAGAATCACAGAAACATGGCTCAATTACCAACAATAAATCTCTAGACACCAACCCCAAATAAATCAATAAAAATTTTAAAAAAACAAACAAACAGCCACACTACCCACAGCAGATTTAATCCAACCCCTAGCAAATTACCCATGACATTTTTCATAGAACTAGAATAAATAACCTCAAAATTTATATGAAATCATAAAAGACTCAGAATTAACAAAACCATCCAGAGGAAAAAGAACAAAGCTAGAGGAATAAGCCTCCCAGACTTCATACAATATTACAAAGCTACAGTAATCAAAACAGCATGGTATTGGCACAAAAACAGACCCATGAATCAATGAAAACAGACCTATCCCATGAATCAATGGGATAGACACACCAGAAATAAACCCACATACATACAGTTACTCTTCGACAAAGGAGGCAATAACATATAATGGAGGAAAGTCAGTCTCTTCAGCAAGTGATGGTGGGAAAGCTGGACAACTACATGTGAATCAGTGAAGTTAGAACACACACGCGGGCTTCCCTGGTGGTCCAGTGGGTAAGGACACCGCCTTGCAGTGCAAGGGGCGCCGGTTCGATCCCTGGCCTGGGAAGGTCCCACATGCCGCGGAGCGGCTGGACCGATGTGTCCAATTACCGAGCCGGAGCTCTGGAGTGCATGCGCCCAGAGCCGGTACTCTGCGACAACAGAGGCCACCACGATGGGAGGCCCACACAGGCCAAGGAACAAAGATGGATGAAAATAGATAAATGAAAAACCAATAGAAGTGGCCTGCCTACTCCCTTCCCTACCCACCCCACCCCCCATCAATAATAAATAAATAAATAAATAAATCTTTAAAAAAAAAAAAAGAACACACACTCAAAGCATATGCAAAAATTAACTCAAAATGGATAAAAGACATAAACTTAAGACACAATACTGTAAATCTCCTAGAGGAGAACATAGGCAAAAAAATAAAAACAAAAAAAACCCAAAAAACAAATGGGACCTAGTCAAACTTACAAGCTTTTGCACAGCAGTAGAAACCATAAAAAAAAAAAAGACAATTTACAAACTGGGAGGAAATATTTCCAAATGATGCAACCAACAATGATTAATTTCTAAAATGTACAAATAACTCATAACTCAATAACAGCAAAGAAACCAAACCACCTAATCAGAAAATGAGCAGGGCTTTCTTGATGGTGCAGTGGTTAAGAATTCACAAAGCAATGAAAGGGACACTGGATCTATCCATGATCCAGGAAGATCCCACATGCTGTGGAACATCTAAGCCTGCATGGCAAAACTACTGAGGACGCACATGAGAGCCCACAAGCCACAACTACTGAAGCTCATTCACCTACAGCCTGTGCTCTGCAATAAGAGAAGCTACAGTAGTGAGAAGTCCACACCCTGCAACAAAGAGTAGCCCCCACTCACAGCATGCAGCAACAAAAACCACCAAAGGTCCCCCAAAATAAATAAAAAATAAATAAATAAATCTTTTAAAAAATGGAAAGAAGACCTGTACAGACATTTCTCCAAAGATGACATACATATGGTCAGCAAGCACACGAAAGGATGCTCAACACTACTAATTATTAGAGAAATGCAAATCAAAGCTGCAATGAGCTATCACCTCACACGGGTCAGAAAGGCCGTCATGAAAAGGTCTACAAACAAATGCTGCACAGGGAGTGGAAGAAAGGGAACCCTCCTACACTGTTGGTGGAAATTTAAGTTACTACAGTCACTATGGAGAACAGTATGAAGGTTCCTTTAAAAACTGAAAACAAGGCTTCCCTGGTGGTCCAGTGGGCAGAGAGTCTGCAGAGCGGCTGGGCCAGTGTGTCCAGTTAGGAGCCAGTGCTCTGGAGCACATGCGCCCAGAGCCGGGGCTCTGCAACAAGAGAGGCCACTGCGATGGGAGGTCCACACAGGCCAAAGAATAAAGATGGATGAAAATAAGTGGATACCAAAAAAAAAAAAAATCAGTGAAAGAGGCCAAAAAAAAAATTGAAAAAGACCCAAAAAACTAAGTACAATTAAGCCAAGGTTTCTAGAAAGTGCTTGGTAACATCTGGCTGGGGCAGGTAGGGCACTGGAATTAGGTAGTAGGCACATGAATATATATAACGTGTATCCATTTCCAACATCAATGTACTTAATTTTGCTTATCAGTAAATCTTCAAAAGTCATATTTTTGGACAAATGCCCAGACTTAACTAGTTAAATTTTAATATATATCACCAGCCATATATATAATATGCACCTATCATATAATGGTATAAATTGTATCTTATTTATACTATAAATGTCATCAGTATTCATATCATATATCCATGATCCAGGAAGATCCCACATGCTGTGGAACATCTAAGCCTGCATGGCAAAACTACTGAGGACGCACATGAGAGCCCACAAGCCACAACTACTGAAGCTCATTCACCTACAGCCTGTGCTCTGCAATAAGAGAAGCTACAGTAGTGAGAAGTCCACACCCTGCAACAAAGAGTAGCCCCCACTCACAGCATGCAGCAACAAAAACCACCAAAGGTCCCCCAAAATAAATAAAAAATAAATAAATAAATCTTTTAAAAAATGGAAAGAAGACCTGTACAGACATTTCTCCAAAGATGACATACATATGGTCAGCAAGCACACGAAAGGATGCTCAACACTACTAATTATTAGAGAAATGCAAATCAAAGCTGCAATGAGCTATCACCTCACACGGGTCAGAAAGGCCGTCATGAAAAGGTCTACAAACAAATGCTGCACAGGGAGTGGAAGAAAGGGAACCCTCCTACACTGTTGGTGGAAATTTAAGTTACTACAGTCACTATGGAGAACAGTATGAAGGTTCCTTTAAAAACTGAAAACAAGGCTTCCCTGGTGGTCCAGTGGGCAGAGAGTCTGCAGAGCGGCTGGGCCAGTGTGTCCAGTTAGGAGCCAGTGCTCTGGAGCACATGCGCCCAGAGCCGGGGCTCTGCAACAAGAGAGGCCACTGCGATGGGAGGTCCACACAGGCCAAAGAATAAAGATGGATGAAAATAAGTGGATACCAAAAAAAAAAAAAATCAGTGAAAGAGGCCAAAAAAAAAATTGAAAAAGACCCAAAAAACTAAGTACAATTAAGCCAAGGTTTCTAGAAAGTGCTTGGTAACATCTGGCTGGGGCAGGTAGGGCACTGGAATTAGGTAGTAGGCACATGAATATATATAACGTGTATCCATTTCCAACATCAATGTACTTAATTTTGCTTATCAGTAAATCTTCAAAAGTCATATTTTTGGACAAATGCCCAGACTTAACTAGTTAAATTTTAATATATATCACCAGCCATATATATAATATGCACCTATCATATAATGGTATAAATTGTATCTTATTTATACTATAAATGTCATCAGTATTCATATCATATATCTGCTTTAGTGAAACAGTTTATACATATAAAAAACAGGGAAGAGGGATAGAAGCAAAGAGAAGAGTTGCTTTCCCCATTTTCTATTGATATATTCTGGTGAATTCTAAATTGGTGTATTCTCAATCTGTTCTGGCAAAATCTGACTAGAAAGTTACCTAATTATTTGGGCCCTCATGATTTTTCTTATTCAAAAGAGATATTCCACTTTGCGAAATCCACTGAAATCTAGGAAAGATGAGTTTTGCCCAAATAAGTAAAATCTGATTCATTCTGAATACATACCGCCTTTTAATTATTTTATACATTATAATCTGAGAGAAAATGCATTGATTCTTTTATATTTTGACAGGGAAGTAGTCTATCTTTGCAGCATCAGTGAAAAAAGATCAATATTTGCCTTAGGATCATGACAAAATGATCTTCAAAGAAATCTGTGTATGTATGTATATGCTGTGTGTGTGTGTGTGTGTGTGTGTGTGTGCATGGATGAGAGATACAGATACACAAAAATGTATTTTAAGACATTTCTAAGATATATTGGTTCTATTGTCAAGATTATTCAAAAAATTAAAACACTCCTAAGTTCAGCTGTAGAAGAAAAAGTATTCCCCCTCTTCCTAGTTCACAACAGTTCATCAACCTATCTATTGGTGAGCTGAGCTACTGATACAAATATATGTATGTACTTCTAGTTTTGAAACAAAGAAACACATAGTGATTAAAAAGCACAAAAATATTTACAATGGAACTGGAAAGCAAGATAGCGCTGACAATCCTAGAGAGACAAGGCTTCTCTGAACAGACCACAGTCTGATCTCTTCTGGGACTAGTGACAAGAAGAGATTACATGGTGAAAAAGGAAAGGAAAGGAAAGAAGAACCAGCTCTTAGTGTTTCCCAAAATGAGTGGCCTGCCTTTTAAGTATGACAAAGTCTGACAGTAACCTCTCATTTTCTTTTGCGTCAGAGACTGTTGACAGCCTCTCCATATCCATTCCCCTCTTCTTCCTCCACAACCTGCCCCCAACGCCCCCTGCTTTTCTGGTGAGTATGTGATTGTCTAAGCTGAAGACTCCATTTCTCAGTTTGCTCTGCTTTGCTGTTAGGAGATGGGAACTAAGTCAAATTGACAGGATCTCCACCCATTCTGTCTCTTACTAGCTGGAATGTGGACCAGTCTGGCGTTCCAGCAGTCACATGAGATATACCTGGAAGCCACACACAGGAAAACAGTATGTGGGGAGCAGTGTGGGTCTGCCACCTTGCAAAGTGCCACCCAGTCTTGAAATACTTCGAGTTCTCAAATGTGGGCGAAAAGTAAACACCTGCTTTGTATTAGGAACTTATACTTAGCTAGTTTTAATCAAACATAATCCCCATTCTTATTTTTTAACCACCGAGATAGTCTATTTTTATTTATGTTACTTGGGGATTTTCCTTTATTGGGTCATGTCTTTGTGACAGGTGTAATATAAAAAAATTTAAACTATTACTATGAATGCCTTTCTGTCACCATTTGCACTTCATCTAAGAATTCTATGACAGTAACAGAGAGAGTTAAAAATGTATTTTAAGACATTTCTAAGATATATTGGTTCTATTGTCAAGATTATTCAAAAAATTAAAACACTCCTAAGTTCAGCTGTAGAAGAAAAAGTATTCCCCCTCTTCCTAGTTCACAACAGTTCATCAACCTATCTATTGGTGAGCTGAGCTACTGATACAAATATATGTATGTACTTCTAGTTTTGAAACAAAGAAACACATAGTGATTAAAAAGCACAAAAATATTTACAATGGAACTGGAAAGCAAGATAGCGCTGACAATCCTAGAGAGACAAGGCTTCTCTGAACAGACCACAGTCTGATCTCTTCTGGGACTAGTGACAAGAAGAGATTACATGGTGAAAAAGGAAAGGAAAGGAAAGAAGAACCAGCTCTTAGTGTTTCCCAAAATGAGTGGCCTGCCTTTTAAGTATGACAAAGTCTGACAGTAACCTCTCATTTTCTTTTGCGTCAGAGACTGTTGACAGCCTCTCCATATCCATTCCCCTCTTCTTCCTCCACAACCTGCCCCCAACGCCCCCTGCTTTTCTGGTGAGTATGTGATTGTCTAAGCTGAAGACTCCATTTCTCAGTTTGCTCTGCTTTGCTGTTAGGAGATGGGAACTAAGTCAAATTGACAGGATCTCCACCCATTCTGTCTCTTACTAGCTGGAATGTGGACCAGTCTGGCGTTCCAGCAGTCACATGAGATATACCTGGAAGCCACACACAGGAAAACAGTATGTGGGGAGCAGTGTGGGTCTGCCACCTTGCAAAGTGCCACCCAGTCTTGAAATACTTCGAGTTCTCAAATGTGGGCGAAAAGTAAACACCTGCTTTGTATTAGGAACTTATACTTAGCTAGTTTTAATCAAACATAATCCCCATTCTTATTTTTTAACCACCGAGATAGTCTATTTTTATTTATGTTACTTGGGGATTTTCCTTTATTGGGTCATGTCTTTGTGACAGGTGTAATATAAAAAAATTTAAACTATTACTATGAATGCCTTTCTGTCACCATTTGCACTTCATCTAAGAATTCTATGACAGTAACAGAGAGAGTTAAAAAATGTGCAAACAGAAAGACTCTAATCTATTTCCCATTACTTGGATATTATCACCCCAGAGATGCTTTTGTTTGTCTGTTACAAAGACAGAGTGAAGATCAAGAGTAGAATTGGATGGCCATTGGATTTGCTTGGAGAGTTCCTAGAAAAATTCAGAGCTTTAAACTTCTTAGTTTACCAGTGGGACAGACTCCGTTGCCTCTAAGACTCCCACACTGCATTGCCATTTCCTTTTAAATGTGTGTTTAAAACAGGAGATTCTTTTTCACTTTAAAAAAATAGCAGAAAAAGTTCTGAAAATTGGAAATGTAAGGACTTGCAGCAGAGAACAGAACGAATACAGATTAGAAAGAACGATCATGGTATGTTGGTTGCTCTGTCATGTCTGACTCTGCAATTTCACGGATCATAGCTCACCAGGCTCCTCTGTTCATGGAATTCTCTGGTCAAGAATCTGGAGGGGGTAGCCATTCCCTATTCCAGGGGATCTTCCCAACCCAGGTATTGAATCCAGGTCTCCTGCATTATAGGCAGATTCTTTACCATCTGGCCCACTAAGGAAGCCTCATCATGGTATAGCTATGTTTAAAAATCACTGATAAAAATAATAGGAATTATATTTGAACAACAAAAGCAAAATAAGCTGTAAAGACATTCTGTAGATATCTTCTCTTCCCTGTGGCTATGACCCAGTATATACATCAACCCTAGAATGCATAAGGATGTCAAAATTTGAGATAGGAACACACAGGAAAACAGTATGTGGGGAGCAGTGTGGGTCTGCCACCTTGCAAAGTGCCACCCAGTCTTGAAATACTTGAGTTCTCAAATGTGGCGAAAAGTAAACACCTGCTTTGTATTAGGAACTTATACTTAGCTAGTTTTAATCAAACATAATCCCCATTCTTATTTTTTAACCACCGAGATAGTCTATTTTTATTTATGTTACTTGGGGATTTTCCTTTATTGGGTCATGTCTTTGTGACAGGTGTAATATAAAAAAATTTAAACTATTACTATGAATGCCTTTCTGTCACCATTTGCACTTCATCTAAGAATTCTATGACAGTAACAGAGAGAGTTAAAAAATGTGCAAACAGAAAGACTCTAATCTATTTCCCATTACTTGGATATTATCACCCCAGAGATGCTTTTGTTTGTCTGTTACAAAGACAGAGTGAAGATCAAGAGTAGAATTGGATGGCCATTGGATTTGCTTGGAGAGTTCCTAGAAAAATTCAGAGCTTTAAACTTCTTAGTTTACCAGTGGGACAGACTCCGTTGCCTCTAAGACTCCCACACTGCATTGCCATTTCCTTTTAAATGTGTGTTTAAAACAGGAGATTCTTTTTCACTTTAAAAAAATAGCAGAAAAAGTTCTGAAAATTGGAAATGTAAGGACTTGCAGCAGAGAACAGAACGAATACAGATTAGAAAGAACGATCATGGTATGTTGGTTGCTCTGTCATGTCTGACTCTGCAATTTCACGGATCATAGCTCACCAGGCTCCTCTGTTCATGGAATTCTCTGGTCAAGAATCTGGAGGGGGTAGCCATTCCCTATTCCAGGGGATCTTCCCAACCCAGGTATTGAATCCAGGTCTCCTGCATTATAGGCAGATTCTTTACCATCTGGCCCACTAAGGAAGCCTCATCATGGTATAGCTATGTTTAAAAATCACTGATAAAAATAATAGGAATTATATTTGAACAACAAAAGCAAAATAAGCTGTAAAGACATTCTGTAGATATCTTCTCTTCCCTGTGGCTATGACCCAGTATATACATCAACCCTAGAATGCATAAGGATGTCAAAAATTTGCCCACTGCATGTAGCAGGAACAGAAATAGTGCCCTACATCAGAAGTTGGCACACCACAGCTCATGGGCCGAATCCAGGCAACTATCTGGTTTCGTAAGGCCAACAAGCTAAAAACAGATTCTGTGTTTTTCAATGGTTGTATTTTAAATAGCTATAGAACACAATATTCTCAATTGGCCTGCAAAGTCTTTAATATTTACTACTGGATCTTTTACAGAAAAGTTTGCCAACACTTGATTCTCATGACTAACCACGTCTCTTAAGCTAAGCCTTAAAGAAAGAAAAAAATAAACACAATTTCAATTTTGAGAAGGTTGGCAAAATCCATAGCATAGTTAACAGCAGTATGATGTTAAGAATAACCCCTAACAGAACCCGCCACACTGCTGGTGGGAATGTAAATTGGTACAGCCACCATGGAGAACAGTATGGAGGTTCCTTAAAAAACTAAAAACAGAGCTACCATACAACCCTGCAATCTCTGGGCATTTATGCAGAGAAAACTGTGGCCCGAGAAGATACACGGACCCCAGTGTTCACTGCAGCACTGTTCCCAACAGCCAAGACATGGAAGAAACCCAGATGTCCAATGACAGAAGAATGGATAAGGAACATGGGGTGCATGTTCACAGTGGATATTACTCAGCCACAACTCCTAACAAGTGGGAAAGAAAGGACTACTGAGACTTTGAACCACTGGTTTGCAATGAGCAAATAAATCTGCTTGGAATTGTATCTATAGTATGAAGTATTAATAAGTACTATTTGTAGCCCAAAAGTTAGGGAAGTACTTACAAAAAGTTGAACAAATTATTATCTTTTATGTGTGCGTGTGTTTGTCTTGTTTTACTGTAAGATTTGCAGAGTCTTTAAAGAAAAAAAAAATCTCCAGAAAAGGATGTAGTATGCACTGATTCCAAAATTCATTTTGCCTTACTTCTGTGACACCAAATATTGGAAGAAAGTATCCTAAATAATATAGTTGAGGAAATTTCTCTCTCATATGACATCAAAATGAGTTAGTGGGGATTAAAAAGTTAAGTGTAGGGCTTCCCCTGGTGGTCCAGTGGATAAGGACACCGCCTTGCAGTGCAAGGGGTGCCGGTTCGATTCCTGACCTGGGAAGATCCCACGTGCTGCAGAGCGGCTGGACTGATGTGTCCAATCACCGAGCCAGAGCTCTGGAGCGCATGCGCCCAGAGCCGGCGCTCTGCAACAACAGACGCCACCGCGATGGGAGGCCCACAGGAGCCAAAGAACAAAGACGGATGAAAATGGAGAAATGAAAGACCAATGGAAGTGGCCCGCCCGCTCCCCTCCTTCCCCAACCCGACCCCCGCCCAAAATAAATAAATAAAATCTTTAAAAAAAAAAAAAAAAAAAAGTTAAGCGTAGGGCTTCCCTAGTGGTCCAGTTGTTAGAGAGTACGCCTTGCAGTGCAAGGGGCACTGGTTCAATCCTTGGCCCAGGAAGATGCCACATGCCACATACCACAGAGCAGCTGGACCAGTGCGTCCAATCACGAGCCAGCGCTTTGCAGCGTGTGCACCCAGAGCCGGTGCTCTGCACCGAGAGAGGCCACTGCAATGGGAGGCCCACAGAGGCCAAAAGAGTGAAAATGGATGAAAATAAGTGAATAAAAAACCAATAAAAAGAGGCCAGGGCTTCCCCTGGTGGTCCAGTGGGTAAGGACACCGCCTTGCAGTGCAAGGGGCGCCGGTTCGATCCCTGGCCTGGGAAGATCCCACGTGCCGCGGAGCGGCTGGACCGATGTGTCCAATTACCGAGCCAGACGCGCCCAGAGCCGGCGCTCTGCAACGACAGATGCCACCGCGATGGGAGGCCCACAGGAGCCAAAGAACAAAGACGGATGAACACAGAGAAACGAAAGACCAATAGAAGTGGCCCACCTGCTCCCCTCCCTCCCCAACCCGACCCCCACCCAAAGTAAATATAAATAAATAAATCTTTTAAAAAAAAAAAAAAAAAGAGGCCAAAATTTTAAAAAAAGTTCAGTGTATAAAATATACCATAAACTTAGAAGAGAACCAATTTAACTATCAAATTTCTTATGGAGGTAGTACTTCCCAGGCTAAAGAACGGAATATATCAGTAAGAAATGTAACCACACAAAATTATTTTGACGTCAAAACCAACAAAAAGAGAAGGTATACCCACTAAATATGATAAGTGGTTGCATACATAATATGTAAGGAACTTATAGGGCAATGAACATGAACAAGTCACTGAGAAAAATCTAACAAGTTAACTTTTGCGTGTGTTCACTATTGTCCTCCTTTTGTTTTTCCTAAAGAGAAATTCAAACCTGGTTCAAATCACAATCCAGCTTAACTCTTGGCCATGGTTCCCTTAAGAGCAAAATCCTCACCATGGCCCCCAGAAGGCAGACACTGCAGCCTCACCCCTTCATCCTCCTGCTCACTTTCTGCCGAGCTGCCTCCTCCCCGAGAGTAGCAGGAGGAGGCTTCAGCACAGGAGCCTGGGCCGCTCTCTCCCTCACACTCTCACTCTCAAACACTCCTCAGTTCCCAAATCAGACTTCACTTTTTCAGAGTAGCCTCCCTGACTGTGACTCCTTGGACTCAGATCAGAGTCTCCTTTGTACAAGGATAGCATCTGAGCTTTCCCTCCACAGCAGTCGCCTCAGTTTCTGACTCTATTTGTGGGACAGTTTCATTCAAGTCTAACTCTGTCCTATCTGACAGATTCCTTAAGGCCAGGGATTTTTCTTGACTCTCCCGTTCATCCTTGTATCCTCAACACCCAGAGAGTGTCATTATAATTTTTTTAAGAAACAAAACAACAGAATTAAAAAAATTAAAAACCAAAACATTATTTATTTGTGGGGCAATGAGCCTATAGGTAACATTTTTCTTTTCGTACTTTTATGTATTTTCCATATGTTCTATAGTGCACATGGTAATAAAAAACAAAAGCTTACAATGGACCTAAGTTTAAGATAAATAAGTATAACGAGTGACAATCAGAGTTTTAAAAAATTGGGAGGTAAAATAAGACCTTATGAAGAACTAATTCAAGTAACAAAATCCTCACGTTTGTAGACAGGAAAGATGTTTACAATACACAGTTAAATGAAAATGTATATGAAACCATTTCTATTCAACCCAGGAAAGTACTAGAATTTCATAATTACAATTTTAACAGTGATTATCTGTGACTATGGGATTAGAGGTTATTTTTTGCCCTTTTTCTGTTATTCTCCTTTTTCCCCAAATACTGTTTTTTGTATCACACACACACACACACACACATATGTATTAAAGACTAATTTCTTTAAATATCTATGCACTTTTAAGGTTTAAAATACAGTTCAGTTTGCAACCCATTTTTAATAATACATCTATTTTTTTCAACTAAAGGTGCCTTATATTAAACTATCCATTCCCTACTGTACCATATCAATTACTTTCTATAGTTTGTCTTATTAAGGCATATTTGACCATCGGGTCCTTCCTAAGAATTATTACACCAATATTTTTTAAAGCTTAGGGCACTGACAACATGGTACTACATTTTAAAGTAAATTATGCTATCTTCTTTATCAATTTTGATTTTTTGACACTGCAGAACTACTAACGTCTATTGTCATGTGTTTTTTCCCATACTCTTATACACAGAAAATTTCCCCAAAAAGTGACTCATAAGCTTAACTAGAGAAGCATAAAACATTTTTGAAAAATTATTCTGCAGAACACTATTTTCCACTTATTCCAAATAGCACAACAAGGAGGTCTGCGGGAAATGAAATGAAACCATGGTAACCAGCTAAACCTATCATGAGCCATCAGATCAAGAGAACACATAGTACATTACACGTCAACACCTACTAGCAGCATAATCCTTCTCTGGTTCCTTTTGATACTTCCTAAATATGAAAAAAGCTTTCAACCAATTTTCATATTTTAAAAATGTGAAAACCCTGTACCCAAATCTACTATAATTCTATGACTTTACCTAGCAATTCTTTGCCTGGGTCTACTTTAAAAGTCAACCTAGGGCTTCCCTGGTGGTCCAGTGGGTAAGGACACCGCCTTGCAGTGCAAGGGGCGCTGGTTCTATCCCTGGCCTGGGAAGATCCCACGTGCTGTGGAGCGGCTGGACCAACCGAGCCAGAGCTCTGGAGCACATGCGCCCAGAGTTGGTGCTCTGTGACAACAGAGGCCACCGCGATGGGAGGCCCACATGGGCCAAAGAACAAAGATGGATGAAAATGGACAAATGAAAGACCAGTAGAAGTGGCCTGCCTGCTCCCCTCCCTCCCCACCCCAACCCCCACCAAAATAAATAAATAAATAAATAAATCTTTAAAAAAAAAAGTCAACCTAAAGATATTTTTCCCCAATAATTAGCAAATTATATATTTTTTTACTTCAATACATTTTATCTTTTTATAATACAGTAGCAATAGTTTCTTCATACTAAATCTCAGAGTTGTAAAGATTAAGTCTCTCAGGAATTCTCTCCCTAATAGAATCTTTGTTGTTTAGTACTCTGTTGTGTCTTGACTCTTTGCGACTGCATGGATTGTAGTTCACCAGGCTCCTCTGTTCATGGGATTTCCCAAGCTAGATTACTAGAGTTGCCATTTCTCTCTTCAGGGGATATTCCCAACCTAGGGATGGAACCCAGTCTCTACTGAGCCACCAGGGAAGTTAATAGAATTTTAGCAGCATTCTAAACTGAAAACCACAATTAAATTACAAATGCGTTTACATAATAGGTGAATTATGAAAGGAGACCATTTTATCACCCTGTTGCCCATTCTATTACCAATCATCAGCCCCTATCATAGGAATTAAAGCTGAACTCAGAATCTAGCTCAACATGTTCTTAAACTACCAACCATCAGCCAAGACTAAATACACAAGGCATTGATAACTTTTTAAAGGCATCGGCTGTTACTTACATAATTATACAGCCAAGCAGACGACAAGGCAAACACCTGGAAGGACTGGAGAGGATCTCTGCAGCTATGATTAGCCTCTATCTAATAACTATTACTTATAATAAAACACAATGTATATACATGCCATAAAAAATTGCATATATACTTTATACTTGACCAACTTCTGGGAGGATAGACAAATAACTGTGAATGGCATTACCTCTGGAGTAGAACTAGCAGTATATGGAGGGAAAGTAATGTACTTTATCATTATCAGTGCAAGGCGCTGGTTCTATCCTGGCCTGGGAAGATCCCACGTGCTGTGGAGCGGCTGGACCAACGAGCCGGAGCTCTGGAGCGCATGCGCCCAGAGTTGGTGCTCTGTGACAACAGAGGCCACCGCGATGGGAGGCCCACATGGGCCAAAGAACAAAGATGGATGAAAATGGACAAATGAAAGACCAGTAGAAGTGGCCTGCCTGCTCCCCTCCCTCCCCCCCCCAACCCCCACCAAAATAAATAAATAAATAAATAAATCTTTAAAAAAAAAAGTCAACCTAAAGATATTTTTCCCCAATAATTAGCAAATTATATATTTTTTTACTTCAATACATTTTATCTTTTTATAATACAGTAGCAATAGTTTCTTCATACTAAATCTCAGAGTTGTAAAGATTAAGTCTCTCAGGAATTCTCTCCCTAATAGAATCTTTGTTGTTTAGTACTCTGTTGTGTCTTGACTCTTTGCGACTGCATGGATTGTAGTTCACCAGGCTCCTCTGTTCATGGGATTTCCCAAGCTAGATTACTAGAGTTGCCATTTCTCTCTTCAGGGGATATTCCCAACCTAGGGATGGAACCCAGTCTCTACTGAGCCACCAGGGAAGTTAATAGAATTTTAGCAGCATTCTAAACTGAAAACCACAATTAAATTACAAATGCGTTTACATAATAGGTGAATTATGAAAGGAGACCATTTTATCACCCTGTTGCCCATTCTATTACCAATCATCAGCCCCTATCATAGGAATTAAAGCTGAACTCAGAATCTAGCTCAACATGTTCTTAAACTACCAACCATCAGCCAAGACTAAATACACAAGGCATTGATAACTTTTTAAAGGCATCGGCTGTTACTTACATAATTATACAGCCAAGCAGACGACAAGGCAAACACCTGGAAGGACTGGAGAGGATCTCTGCAGCTATGATTAGCCTCTATCTAATAACTATTACTTATAATAAAACACAATGTATATACATGCCATAAAAAATTGCATATATACTTTATACTTGACCAACTTCTGGGAGGATAGACAAATAACTGTGAATGGCATTACCTCTGGAGTAGAACTAGCAGTATATGGAGGGAAAGTAATGTACTTTATCATTATACACAATTCTCTAATTTGAAAAACATTTTTTTGTCTCAGTCATGTGTTGTTTTTATAATCATAATAGAGATGTTATAAATGCCATGAATGCAAGGATACTATTATTTTTATAAACGATCTTTGTTGCTTTTCTCTGAACAGGTATCCAAACTCACTACAAAATTATTTTTATAAGTGTGTATAATCACCAAATGATTTTACAATGGAAGTTTACCTTACATAATTAAACTTGATATACATGTAATTTGGCTTTTCTCTTTTTTAGAGGAGAAGGGTAGAAAGTTAACTCTTGAGAATGACTTGGAATAAATTTCATCCTTAAAGTCTAAGCAAACGTTTATCCATTTTATAAAAACAGTACTGTGCTGATAAACACTGACTTAAAAGCTAAGGCTTACTCCTGTGCCACATCCTTTTTCAACTTACACAGTGTTACATGTTTTATTATTATTTTGGATGTTGTTTTTAATAAGTTATATTTTCTGTTAAGTTTTTCTTAGCTTTTTGTTCTTGAGCTAGTTAAGCCTCTGTTTTCTTATCTAGTTAAGCTTCTGTTTTCTTATCTGTAGAATGCAGAAAATACAGCATCTAACCATGGGCTAACTTTATAAATAAACTGAGTTTTCCAGCTTATATATCAGGAACTGAGATTAGAGGTTACAAGATATCAAATCTTTTGGTTCTTCAGGGGCCGGGAAGGTCTGAGGCAGCTCAAGTCCAGTCAGTCCCCTGCATTTACTCTCAGTGTGCCACAAAACAGCACAATTTTCATTGGGTTGCCACAACATGAAAAAGTACTAGAAAATACTCCATGGTAATTCACGAAAGGTGTTTACCATTCTCCCTGATACACTCAATATTCAGTAAACATTAACTATTATCGTATGTATAAAACCAGTAGACCCATGAATAAAAACATCTGGGTATGCAAATCATTCACAGGAGAGGAGGCACATTAAAAACATATCACAGAGCTTTTCTAGTTACCAAGAAACCGTTTTTAAATTAAAAGAATCTGGTATGTTTCCCATTGCCTCCTAAAATAGATATATACAGGTCAGACTCTGGTTTCTCTTTTAGAGTAGACAGCTAGAGAGTCAGCATTCTCCCTCTTGTATCAAAGTTACTATTCATTAGCTAGAAAATGTACTTGAAATGCACTTCCACCCTGAAACAGCTACTCAGTGGGATCTGCCCTGTGCTGTACCTTAAAAATGCAAAAATCAAAAATATCTTGAAACCCCCTTTTTTGATTTCTCTACCTTCTGCTTTAAACCCATTGCTATGGATATATCCTTTCGAGAGGAAACTGAAGTTTGAATAGGTAGAACATCAGTGAATAAAAAACACGGTGTGAATAAAATCTGAAAAATTAAGTACCATTCAGAAGTAAAGTACAAATTAAAACCACGAGCCACCACTTCATACTTACTGGGATGTCACACCCACGGTTAAAATCAAAGATAATAACAGGTATTGGTGAGGAGTGGGGAAATTAGAACCCTCACACATTGCTGGTAGGGTTATAAAATGACAAAACCACTCTGGAAAAAAGATTGGCAGTTTATATGATCCAGCAATTTCACTCCTAGGTATATACCCGAGAGAAATATAAACATATGTTCACACAAAGCCTTTTTTTACAGCGTTATTCACAGCAGCATTATTCATAATCACCAAGAAACAGAAACAAACTCAAATGTGCATCAACTGATGAATGGATAAGCAAAATATGATATATATCCGAACACTGAAATGGTATTCAAATATCATTTATTGATAAAAAAATAATGTAGTGATACATGCAAGAGCAAGGATGAACCTTGGAAATATGCTGAGAAGTCAGTCAGTCACAAAAGAACACATATACACAATTCCACTTTTACGAAACATCCAGGATGTAGAAATCTACAGAGACAGAAAAAGTAGGCTAATGGTTCCCTGGGGCTGGGAGGGCTGGGGAGATACGGGAAATGACTGCAAATGGGCATGGAGTTTCTCTTTAGGGTGATTAATGCTCTAGGATTGATTATGTTACATAACTTTGTGAATGCACTAAAAACCTACTGTACACTTTAAATGGGTGAATTGGTAGGTTATTTATAACTAAAAGAAGGATAAAAGGTTAAAAAAAAAAGACTAAGATACAATGCATGCAAAAGCCAAGCTTGGGAATAACAGTTAAAAAATAAGAAAAAGGCTGAATTTTTGTAATACATAGAAACAGTGCTTGATTGCCATAAGTACATGTTTCATAACAATCTTAGGAGAGGAGGTAAATCTTTTTTGGTCCAGGGAAAAAAATCAGAAAATAGGAAGAAGAAAATTGGTGAGGCAATTAGCACTTAAAAGTTTTTTCCTCAATCAATTCAACATTGTAATAAGAAGTCTTTTAAGTTCATTTATCAAGACAGGGTGTGAAAAAAAATGGGGAGGCTGTCTAACATACTAAACAGAAGAACCCTGACACATTTTTTCCTTCTTTTTTCTCTTTATTCCCAACATTTAATTCTCATTTATTAACTGAAAATGAGAAATAGTTCAAAGGTTCAAAAAGTCAACCTATCCATTTTAAGTCTTTTTTTCCTGTTGATGAACCACATTGAAAAGCATTAATCAGAAGATTATATTCTATTATGCTACCATCAGCCTGATACAAAAACCAGACAAGGATACCACAAAAAGAGATAATTACAGACCAATATCACTGATGAACCTCTACAGGCAAAAATCCTCAACAAAATACTAGCAAACCAATTCCAGCAATAGAGTAAAAAGATCATACACCATGATCAAGTGGAATTTATCCTAAGGATGGAAGGAATCTTCAGTATCCACAAATCAACCAATGTGATACACCGTATCAACAAATTGAAGGATAAAAACCATATGCTCATCTCAATGGATGAGAAAGTGCTTTTGATAAAATTCAAAATTCATTTGTGATCTTAAAAAAAAAACCTCTTTATAAAGTGGGCACAGAGGGAACATACCTCAACAGGTCATATAGGTCAACCCCACTCAAAAGCCCATATATGGGCTTCCCTTGTTGTCCAGTGGGTTGAGAGTCCGCTGTGCAGTGCAAGGGGCACCAGTTCAATCCCTGGCCCGGGAGAATCCCAAGTGCCCAGTGGAGTGGCTAAGCCAGTGTGTTCAATTACGAGCCAGCGCTCTGAAGCGCATGCGCCCAGAGCCAGTGCTCTGCAACAAGAGAGGCCACTGCAATGGGAGGCCCACACAGGCCAGAGAATAAAGATGGATGAAAATAAATGAAAAACCAATAGGAAGAGTTCAAGAAAAAAAAAAAGGTCATATATGACAAACCAACAGCTAACATCATTCTCAATGGTGAAAGCTGAAAGCATTTCCTCTCAGATTAGGAACAAGATAAAGAGGCCCACTCTTGCCATTTTTATTCAACATAGTTTTGGAAGTACCAGCCACAAAAATCAGAGAAGAAAAAGAAGTAAGAGGAATCCAAACTGGAAAAGAAGAAATAAAACTGACTGCTCACTGATGACAAGATGCTATACATAGAAAATCCTAAAGAAAAAAAAAAAAGAAAATCCTAAAGATGCTACCAGAAAACTACTAGAGCTCATCAATGAATTTGCTGGACACAAAATTAATATATGGAAATCTTGCATCTATATACTAATGATGAAATATCAGAAAGAGAAACTAAGGAAACAATCTCACTTACCACTGAATCAAAAAGAATAAAATACCTAGGAATAAACCTGCCTAAGGAAGCAGAAGTCCTGTATCCTGAAAGCTGTAAGATGCAATGACAGAAACTAAAGACAACACAGACAGAAAAGTACACTGTGTTCTTGGACTGGAAGAATCAACATTGTTAAAATGAGCATACTACCCAAGGCAATCTGTAGATTCAATGCAATTTCTATCAAACTACCAATGGTATTTTTCAAATAACTAGACCAAAAAATTTTTTAATTTGTACAGAAACACAAAAGATTCCAAATACCCAAAACAATCATGAGAAAGAAGAATAGAGCTGAGCAATCATGCTCCCTGACTTCAGACTATACAACAAAGCTATAATAATCCAAACAGTATGGTACTGGCACAAAAACAGACATATAGATAATGGAAAAGGATAGATTTGAAGCAAGTCAGATAAAGATTAATATTATATGCTATCACATACGTGGAATCTAAAAAAAGACACAAATGAAATTACTTACAAAACACAAACAGACTCACCAACATAGAAAACAAACTTACAGTTACCAAAGGAGATAGCAAGTGCCATGGGTAGGATATAAATTAGGAGTTTGAGATGAACATATACATACTCCTATATATAAAACAGATAACAAAGACCTACAGCATAGAACAGAGAACTGTACTCAATATCTTACAATGGAATGCTATATATATATATATATATATATATATATATAAAATACACATTTATATCTATGACTATATATTATATATACAAAACTAACTTTACTGTACACCTGAAACCAATACAACATTTCAAATTAACTATACTTCAACTTAAAAACTGGTTTTAAAAATTCCTCAAAAAAAAGTTACTTGGTGAACATGGAGTCCAGAGCAAGAATGGATTGAATCAAATGTTTAATAGATCATGTCTCAAAATCTGTTTCTCAGAGATATTCCACATAAAGAAGTTCTCATGATCAAATGAGTTTGGGAAATGCAGTATAGTTCTATTAACAATGCTCAAAGGTTCTGACAAGTTCTGCATCAAACAAACCCAACTGATTATGTTTGGTGGCATGGAGAGTCAGGCAGTTCCTTTGTGAGCATCTCCATACCAGAGATAGCACTGCCAATGTTGGCCAAGACTCCCCTCTCCCATAGATTCTGGACTTTAGAACACACCTCTGTGACTGTCCTTTCTATTTCCCCCAAAGCCGACCAATTCTTCTGATCAATGATTTAAATAAGGTGATACATTTCACTTAAAGTCAAATCTTCCAAAGATTTAGGAGATAATATCTTCCACTTTGACCCAAGGCTGTAGTGAGTGTCATTGATTTTTCTCAAAATGAAAATGATTTTTGTCTGATTGTAAAACTGATATACACAAGGCATTGTTAAAAATATCAGGCAATGCAGAAAAGTACAGAGAAATACTCACAAAAATCACCTTTAAGTCTCAGAAATAACACTGTGAACTCTGGCAATCATTCTTTTATTTATTTTTTTGGCCACTTCCATTGGTCTTTCATTTATTTCCATCTTTGTTCTTTTGGTCTGTGTGGACCTCCCATCACAGTGGCCTCTGTTGTCGCAGAGCACCGACTCTGGGCGCATGCGCTCCAGAGCTCCAGCTTGGTAGTTGGACACATCGGTCCAGCCGCTCCGCGGCACATGGGATCTTCCCAGGCCAGGGATTGAACAGGCGCCCCTTGCACTGCAAGGCAGTGTCCTTACCCACTGGACCACAAGGGAAGCCCAATCATTCTTTTATTTTTAATTTTTTTAATCATTCTTTTAGACAGCTGTCTACTTATATATACATCCTAAACAGACACACACACACACACACAATAGATAATATGATACTATACATACTATCTTATATATTGAATTTCATTTTTTAAGTTAATATAGTGTATGCTTCGGATGTTACCAAATAAATTTTCTTAAAGAAAATATAATAAATATGTCCAAACATTATGCTTCCTTAGTTTTCTAATTCTCATTTGTTTCCTAGTATCTAAAATTTTTCCAAACAATTCTTCTCTTGATGGTCAGGACATGTCTCATGATCAAATGAGTTTGGGAAATGCAGTATAGTTCTATTAACAATGCTCAAAGGTTCTGACAAGTTCTGCATCAAACAAACCCAACTGATTATGTTTGGTGGCATGGAGAGTCAGGCAGTTCCTTTGTGAGCATCTCCATACCAGAGATAGCACTGCCAATGTTGGCCAAGACTCCCCTCTCCCATAGATTCTGGACTTTAGAACACACCTCTGTGACTGTCCTTTCTATTTCCCCCAAAGCCGACCAATTCTTCTGATCAATGATTTAAATAAGGTGATACATTTCACTTAAAGTCAAATCTTCCAAAGATTTAGGAGATAATATCTTCCACTTTGACCCAAGGCTGTAGTGAGTGTCATTGATTTTTCTCAAAATGAAAATGATTTTTTTGTCTGATTGTAAAACTGATATACACAAGGCATTGTTAAAAATATCAGGCAATGCAGAAAAGTACAGAGAAATACTCACAAAAATCACCTTTAAGTCTCAGAAATAACACTGTGAACTCTGGCAATCATTCTTTTATTTATTTTTTTGGCCACTTCCATTGGTCTTTCATTTATTTCCATCTTTGTTCTTTTGGTCTGTGTGGACCTCCCATCACAGTGGCCTCTGTTGTCGCAGAGCACCGACTCTGGGCGCATGCGCTCCAGAGCTCCAGCTTGGTAGTTGGACACATCGGTCCACCCGCCCCGCGGCACATGGGATCTTCCCAGGCCAGGGATTGAACAGGCGCCCCTTGCACTGCAAGGCAGTGTCCTTACCCACTGGACCACAAGGGAAGCCCAATCATTCTTTTATTTTTAATTTTTTTAATCATTCTTTTAGACAGCTGTCTACTTATATATACATCCTAAACAGACACACACACACACACACAATAGATAATATGATACTATACATACTATCTTATATATTGAATTTCATTTTTTAAGTTAATATAGTGTATGCTTCGGATGTTACCAAATAAATTTTCTTAAAGAAAATATAATAAATATGTCCAAACATTATGCTTCCTTAGTTTTCTAATTCTCATTTGTTTCCTAGTATCTAAAATTTTTCCAAACAATTCTTCTCTTGATGGTCAGCATAAAATCAACAGCAAGTGCCAAGCCCTGGGGGTATAAAACATTCTCTGGAATATTTCCAAAATCTGTTTGGGAATATCTAGAGCCAGGATTTGGGAATCAGTGAGACTCTTGCATGTGTTTCATCTTGCTTACCTCTGAATTCAGAGAAACCAAAATGAATCTGCCTCAAGAGAAATGTCTCTAGAGTTGCTAAATTTGGAACGTTTCTCCTCAAAAGGAACCTTGTAAAGCGTATAAAGTAACAAGAAACTCTTTTAAAGATTAGTTTTCCATTCCCCAAGGAAAACCATTTACTGAGTTAATTATCAAGTAATTCTGGTAAAACTTAATTTCTACCACCCTATCCACTTATTTGCTCATATTGCTCCCATAATGATCATTTAACATTACAAATATTTAACCACTACTCTCTTCTATTAAAAGTCTTCATGGCTCCCATTTCCTACAGATAAAATTTAAATTCTTAAGCATGAAATGCCAGCCTTTCCTGGCAATCCTACTGCTAAAACTTCCTGCACCCCCAAGTCCCAGCAGCCTGCCACATACCAAATGTTCCACGCTGTTCTATAATTTCCTTCCTTGGCTTTTTCTTCCTCCTAAAATGCCTTTTTTTATTATTATTATTAATCACATCATATCTTTCTTCCTGGCAAATTTATAGTTCATCTTTAAGATACAGTTTAAATGTCTTCCTTTTTGACCTGTTTGGATAATATCCGGTAAAATTCAAAAGCTCAAGAGCTCCTAAATCATAAGTAACGTTATTTCTTACTGATGCTTGCAATTAGCACAGGTTCTCTTTTATAACATTACATGATTTAGCTATGGTTTCT
Organism: Tragulus kanchil; assembly: GCA_022376925.1. NCBI lineage: Eukaryota > Metazoa > Chordata > Mammalia > Artiodactyla > Tragulidae > Tragulus > Tragulus kanchil. The sequence goes on from JAIOJX010000026.1 coordinate 272,901,913, forward strand.
ATCCTGTGAAGAAAATTCCTATTTTCATAGTTACAAAGTAGTTAGGAATGATGTGCTCTTGCTTTTGATGATGCAGTTATCTGGGACACTATGCTAATGATTCAATTTAACAATGAAAGCAAATGCCTAATTTCCATGAAAGACCTTGATACATATCAGTGACATCCTATGGTTAAATATTTTAGGCATATATTAGTCAAAAGTACACAGATATCACTGTCCTAAAATTCACATAATCAGGTTTTTTATGTTATCTTTAAAATACTAAATTATTTAAAGTCAGTTTTGAAAATATTATAGGAAATAAAATTATCAAAATAGAATTTACATAACTTTGGTGCCTTACTTTGTCTAAAACTTTCTTTAGAACTCATACTAGATATTCTTTCTATTTACCAAAGCTAAAACAGATAAACTACTGGAATAAGAAGCTGATGAAGACTAAAAGATGTGAAGGATTCTAGACTGATCCTCACCACCTAATAATGAAACAACTTTAATGAATACCTACTATGGTACACTGTGTAACTGATATTCATTTCTACTTTCTTCTTTCTTTTACAAAAAAAAAAGCCAGATTTTTATCTGGTAAGAACCAGATTCTTATTAGGAACAATGATGATAATGAGAAAATAGATACCAAATATTTAAAAGGCCATTTCACATGATCAACTACACCAGCTCTCCACTGGTATTTTCACTTTCTTATTTCATATTTCCAAGAATTCATAGTACAATGTTTATGTAATTCTAACTGTTCTGATAAATTATAGTTCAAGAATATATAGGAAAAGATGGAGAAAATGCAGGAAAAGATCTTATCAGAGGATTAAAATCTTAAAGACAAACGAAAATTGTGGAACTAAGTAATACAGTACATGAAATTAGGAACTAAATGAATGGATTTATAGCTGATCAAAAAAGAACAGGAAAAAGGACTAGTGGACTGGAAGACAGATCAACAGAAAATACCCAGATTGAAGTTCAGAGAGATGAAAGTCAGGAAGCTAGAAGTTCAGAGGAAAAAACATTTAGAAAAGTCAGAAAATAGCTTATGATGAATAAACCTACAGTTATGGTGTCATGACATTTAATATTTTTATATTTCTTATAAGCATTCTTTTGTATATATTTAACATTTAGCAAAAAGGAAATATAAAACAAGCAGAGTCTATCTTTTTCACTGTTACACCATATAGACAATACTGAACTCAACTAGTTTCCCTTCTAGTGAGAAAAACTACAGAATGACTAACAGATGTTTTTGTAAACTTTTAAAATCATATACAGAAAAATGTCTTCAACAAAACCTGTTAAATTATTTTAGGTTACTAGCAACTGATATGTGTCATGATACCTCATTAAACTATTACTAATAAAAATGCTACCAAAATCAACACACACAAAACCCAAAGTCATAGGAATTACTTTCTTTAGAACTCATACTAGATATTCTTTCTATTTACCAAAGCTAAAACAGATAAACTACTGGAATAAGAAGCTGATGAAGACTAAAAGATGTGAAGGATTCTAGACTGATCCTCACCACCTAATAATGAAACAACTTTAATGAATACCTACTATGGTACACTGTGTAACTGATATTCATTTCTACTTTCTTCTTTCTTTTACAAAAAAAAAAGCCAGATTTTTATCTGGTAAGAACCAGATTCTTATTAGGAACAATGATGATAATGAGAAAATAGATACCAAATATTTAAAAGGCCATTTCACATGATCAACTACACCAGCTCTCCACTGGTATTTTCACTTTCTTATTTCATATTTCCAAGAATTCATAGTACAATGTTTATGTAATTCTAACTGTTCTGATAAATTATAGTTCAAGAATATATAGGAAAAGATGGAGAAAATGCAGGAAAAGATCTTATCAGAGGATTAAAATCTTAAAGACAAACGAAAATTGTGGAACTAAGTAATACAGTACATGAAATTAGGAACTAAATGAATGGATTTATAGCTGATCAAAAAAGAACAGGAAAAAGGACTAGTGGACTGGAAGACAGATCAACAGAAAATACCCAGATTGAAGTTCAGAGAGATGAAAGTCAGGAAGCTAGAAGTTCAGAGGAAAAAACATTTAGAAAAGTCAGAAAATAGCTTATGATGAATAAACCTACAGTTATGGTGTCATGACATTTAATATTTTTATATTTCTTATAAGCATTCTTTTGTATATATTTAACATTTAGCAAAAAGGAAATATAAAACAAGCAGAGTCTATCTTTTTCACTGTTACACCATATAGACAATACTGAACTCAACTAGTTTCCCTTCTAGTGAGAAAAACTACAGAATGACTAACAGATGTTTTTGTAAACTTTTAAAATCATATACAGAAAAATGTCTTCAACAAAACCTGTTAAATTATTTTAGGTTACTAGCAACTGATATGTGTCATGATACCTCATTAAACTATTACTAATAAAAATGCTACCAAAATCAACACACACAAAACCCAAAGTCATAGGAATTACTTCATGCTTCATAAAGTATAATCTAGTGCCTGGGAGACCATCTTGTCTTTTTTTTTTTTTTTTTCCTTTGAGGGCACAGAGAACATCTTATCTTTAACTGTAGTCTCCAGGCATGTAGATGTATGTCCAGCATTCCACTGTATAAAAGGTTTTTTGACTGAGCAACAATCATTTTTCCTGAACCAACGGGTTCACATGAGCAAAGACAGAAAAGCAGGACAAAGCCTGGCCAGAAATTCAGGCTGAGATGGAGGGTAGGAGAAGATGACGCGAAGAGGAAAGTGACAAGCCACTTCCATGCCAGGCAGTGAGAACCTCCTTCCTGACTGCAGAATGCGGACGCTGGGAAAACACATAGGCAACATATACTCCACGAACTAATACCTCACAGCACACGTAAAGACCATCAGTAAAGGCAGGCTCCCGCACATATGGGGGAGAGGCCAGTGATGGAGGGAGGTGTGGCCTTTGAAACCATGTGTCCCACTCAACATTACAACTTTACTAATTACTCTGTCAGATTTTAAAATTCATCAGAGGGGAGAAAGCTAGATACAGGGAAGTTTCTCATGGAACTAACCCAGGAGGTGGCTTGACTGAAAAGGAGGGGAAAATGTGATAAACACTAAAGAAATAAAAAACTTTTGGCTTTGGCTATGTGAGATGAGCAAGAAGAAAACATTTTTCTAATCATTAGATGTTACAGGTACCAGAACTTTGGGCTTTCCAGAGTCTATGAAAAGGTATAAAATATTTAAAAAGATATGGACCCAAAACATAAAAGGAAGTTAACTCCAAAAGCAATTTAAATTCAGAAAATAAACAGCAAAAAAAAAAAAATATATATATATATATATATATTTGACATGGGACATAGTGCTTGATAACAATGTAAGATGGAAACCTCTAAATGAGCAAGGCCAGGGCTACAAACATCTTAGAACTACGAGAAAAGAAAGTACTGCCTTGGTTTTGGTCTTATGAGCTGGCCAAATGACAGTGTTACCACCTATTAAAGGGAATACAGCTGTTAGAGCACATTTGGTAGGAAAATTGATGAATTCAGTTTTGGACTACTGAGGTTGAGGTGCCTATGAAACAACTCGAGTTCAATGACTTAGTCCTAATTTTAGGGCCCTTGCTTAATACAGAAAATACATAATGAACAATGACAACAACATAATGAACACTGATGGCTATAAATTCAAACTGCCTCTGTACTTCAGTGGATCATGAATTCTGTGAAGACCCAAACAAACTGATGTTAGCTGGGAGAATCATTAGTTGAAATGGGGAGCATCAGATAAAATTAACAGATAAATCAATGTAACTTGTATTTCATATTCTGTTTAATACTTCCCTGCCATACATCTAGTTCAGAACTAAGAAAATTGTATTTCAGCATGTACATTACTCACAGTGCATATTCACAAAATGTCTACCTCTACTACAACCCCTTTTGCTCACTTTCTTTCTTTGGAGGCGGGGGGCACTTCTATTGGTCTTTCATTTATCTATTTCCGTCCATTTTTGTTCTTTGGCCTGTGTGGGCCTCCCATCACAGTGGCCTCTCTCATCACAGAGCATCAGCTCTGAGCACACGCGCGCCAGAGCTCTGGCTCGGTAGTTGGACACATCAGCCCAGTCGCTCCGCAGCATGTGGGATCTTCCCAGACCAGGGATCGAACCTGAGCCCCTTGCACTGCAAGGCAGTGTCCTTACCCACTGGACCACCAGGGAAGCCCGCTCACTTTCTTTTCCGTGTAAAAACTTTATGATGATTTTCCATAACAAAAAGAAAGCTGCATATTACCCCAGACCTATAATCAATTTTATGTTCATCTACTCCTAAATCCAGTTTTAGGATTTCCTAACTAAAGTCAAGAGTACCAGGAGAGAGAGTGAGAGGGCAGGAATGAGGGAGAGCTGGGAAGACCAGGGTACTACTTGTCCCCAGAGTGAATTCTTCACCCCAAGGCGTTGGCTGGTGTCCTTCAGTAAAATCAGCATGATAAATACGTTATGAGAGGCAATGTAATATAGTGGAAAGTATCTTAACTTTGCAGTGAAGCAAAACTTTGCAGTTTCAAGGTAGGTGATGACTAAATGCAGTGTTACCACCTATTAAAGGAATTTTGGATTTTAAAAACTTTGAGGTTGAGGTGCCTATGAAACAACTCGAGTTCAATGACTTAGTCCTAATTTTAGGGCCCTTGCTTAATACAGAAAATACATAATGAACAATGACAACAACATAATGAACACTGATGGCTATAAATTCAAACTGCCTCTGTACTTCAGTGGATCATGAATTCTGTGAAGACCCAAACAAACTGATGTTAGCTGGGAGAATCATTAGTTGAAATGGGGAGCATCAGATAAAATTAACAGATAAATCAATGTAACTTGTATTTCATATTCTGTTTAATACTTCCCTGCCATACATCTAGTTCAGAACTAAGAAAATTGTATTTCAGCATGTACATTACTCACAGTGCATATTCACAAAATGTCTACCTCTACTACAACCCCTTTTGCTCACTTTCTTTCTTTGGAGGCGGGGGGCACTTCTATTGGTCTTTCATTTATCTATTTCCGTCCATTTTTGTTCTTTGGCCTGTGTGGGCCTCCCATCACAGTGGCCTCTCTCATCACAGAGCATCAGCTCTGAGCACACGCGCGCCAGAGCTCTGGCTCGGTAGTTGGACACATCAGCCCAGTCGCTCCGCAGCATGTGGGATCTTCCCAGACCAGGGATCGAACCTGAGCCCCTTGCACTGCAAGGCAGTGTCCTTACCCACTGGACCACCAGGGAAGCCCGCTCACTTTCTTTTCCGTGTAAAAACTTTATGATGATTTTCCATAACAAAAAGAAAGCTGCATATTACCCCAGACCTATAATCAATTTTATGTTCATCTACTCCTAAATCCAGTTTTAGGATTTCCTAACTAAAGTCAAGAGTACCAGGAGAGAGAGTGAGAGGGCAGGAATGAGGGAGAGCTGGGAAGACCAGGGTACTACTTGTCCCCAGAGTGAATTCTTCACCCCAAGGCGTTGGCTGGTGTCCTTCAGTAAAATCAGCATGATAAATACGTTATGAGAGGCAATGTAATATAGTGGAAAGTATCTTAACTTTGCAGTGAAGCAAAACTGATTTCAAGTTCCAGTTTTCTAACTTGGTAGGGGATCTCAGAAGGTGGGGAGATGGCAACAAAAGCCAGCACCTCCTCCTTCATTTGGTTCACAAGTCTGTTTATTAAGACTCAGCTACCCCAGGCACTCAGATGATCATCTATTTGTATGTGTGATGTAAATCCTAGAACTATAAAACATTAAGAGTAGAGAGATGAAGAAGTTGGCTTCAAGAATATCTATGATTTGCCCCAAGTCAGTTTTCTAGTACATGTAGTGGCAAAATAAATAGGTATTTGAATCCCCAACCCAGATTTTCCCCCCTATATATCACAATTTAAACCTGTAAAATGATATAATTACTAACTGTAGAGGGATTTACACTTTATAATTTTCCATAAAAATAAAATTTCCATAAACTCTTATTAACAAGGTCTATTCTCCAAGTATGCCATTGATTCCAAATTAAACATGAAGAAATAAGGAAGTATGTCATTCTTCAGCCAGAAAGACTAATAATAAATCTGTGGATGGGAGAAGGAACCATTTCTGCTAACTCACTGAGCATAAGTGACTGCAGAAATAGACACGGTCATATCAGCATCCTAAGCTACAATATCATCTTTCTATTCTTTCTCTGTGTTCACCGAAAGAAATTCTATTTCTTGGACTTCTTTCTTATGAAGTTTGTACTTTGCAGACAATGCATAAGTGAACAGAACACATGAACAAATGAAAGAATGAACAATGACAATGGATAATTATTCTAAGCCTTTGGAGAGGCAGCAATGGTGGGGGAGTGGGGGGAGGGGAGGCGCGGGGAGAGACAGAGAGAGAGCAAGAGCGAGAGCAAAGACTCAGAAGTCAAACGGCTTGGGTTCAAATCCCAGCTACATGAATTATTAAATGTATGACCCTGGTCAAGTTCCTCAACCTTTAGGTCTTCTGTTTACTTATCTGTCAAGTGGAGACAATAACTGTACACACTTCCTAGACCTGTTGTGAAGTTTAAATGAGGTTAGAGGCCTAGCAAACCCACTGGATAAGCATGCTACTGTATTACTGTTCTGTTATTAATGCAGGGCTAATGGAAATATTTGCTTCTGGCCATTGTGTTGTAAGCTAAGAAAAGCCAAAATGCTAGGCAAAGTTCAGCAGATAGGAAAGAACCAGGAGTTCCCAAGGAACGCTGCCTGAACCAAAAGCCAACCTAAGAGAAATGACATTGGCTTTAATTTTACAAGTCTGTTTATTAAGACTCAGCTACCCCAGGCACTCAGATGATCATCTATTTGTATGTGTGATGTAAATCCTAGAACTATAAAACATTAAGAGTAGAGAGATGAAGAAGTTGGCTTCAAGAATATCTATGATTTGCCCCAAGTCAGTTTTCTAGTACATGTAGTGGCAAAATAAATAGGTATTTGAATCCCCAACCCAGATTTTCCCCTATATATCACAATTTAAACCTGTAAAATGATATAATTACTAACTGTAGAGGGATTTACACTTTATAATTTTCCATAAAAATAAAATTTCCATAAACTCTTATTAACAAGGTCTATTCTCCAAGTATGCCATTGATTCCAAATTAAACATGAAGAAATAAGGAAGTATGTCATTCTTCAGCCAGAAAGACTAATAATAAATCTGTGGATGGGAGAAGGAACCATTTCTGCTAACTCACTGAGCATAAGTGACTGCAGAAATAGACACGGTCATATCAGCATCCTAAGCTACAATATCATCTTTCTATTCTTTCTCTGTGTTCACCGAAAGAAATTCTATTTCTTGGACTTCTTTCTTATGAAGTTTGTACTTTGCAGACAATGCATAAGTGAACAGAACACATGAACAAATGAAAGAATGAACAATGACAATGGATAATTATTCTAAGCCTTTGGAGAGGCAGCAATGGTGGGGGAGTGGGGGGAGGGGAGGCGCGGGGAGAGACAGAGAGAGAGCAAGAGCGAGAGCAAAGACTCAGAAGTCAAACGGCTTGGGTTCAAATCCCAGCTACATGAATTATTAAATGTATGACCCTGGTCAAGTTCCTCAACCTTTAGGTCTTCTGTTTACTTATCTGTCAAGTGGAGACAATAACTGTACACACTTCCTAGACCTGTTGTGAAGTTTAAATGAGGTTAGAGGCCTAGCAAACCCACTGGATAAGCATGCTACTGTATTACTGTTCTGTTATTAATGCAGGGCTAATGGAAATATTTGCTTCTGGCCATTGTGTTGTAAGCTAAGAAAAGCCAAAATGCTAGGCAAAGTTCAGCAGATAGGAAAGAACCAGGAGTTCCCAAGGAACGCTGCCTGAACCAAAAGCCAACCTAAGAGAAATGACATTGGCTTTAATTTTACAAGTTACAAAGATCTTTTCTCTTTAGTTCCTTTCCATATTCAAGAAATAGATGGGCATTGACACAGCAGGAAAGATGGGCGGGAATGGGTAAGATGAAATATAAGAAAGCAGCTACAATAAAAATGCTTTAAAAGTTTTTCAGTTCTTAATTACTGAGTGCTACCATTCATGAGGAATTCTTTTAATAGTCTCAAAGCTATTAAAATGGTAATTAGGTCCCAAGCAAACAAGACCCAATTCAATTACATGCTGGATGCTTTCAAAATTTAAAGACCTCTATTAAGAGGGTTTTAAATGAGGCACAGTTATAATTACAGGTTCACGACCAACCTTAAAGCCAAAGTGTAGGTTCCTGGCTGACGCTGGCTCTCCCGAATGAGGTAGCTCCCCTCAGCTACACTCAAGAGCTGGTCTGCAGCTTCTCGGGAGATCATGCCGTGAAACCTAAGAAACAAAATCAGTTCAGAAACTGCACACTTTCCACCTTCTTTGATAAAACAAAACCTCCCACCTTCCCCTGTTGTTTTCTAGACAGAGGACTGCCATCGACTCGCAGGGGAGCCATTGGGCTTAACAGTGCTTGTGTTTCCCTGGGCCTGGCCACAGGCCTGCTTCTCCGTAGCCACAAGAACAGCACCAAAGTAGCTCTCCAATCCATTTAACAATCACGGAATCAAAACTGACATCCATGTCTGGGAAGATCAACCACCTCTCTCAAGAGGACAATTCCCTTCTTAAGCAGCTGCCTGACCATATGGACATGCTAAAAAAAAATACACAGAAATGTGTCCACTTGCTTTCTTCACACCAGTGGCACTGCTCCAAAATTTTGGCTCAGAGTCTATGCGGGCAATTTTCCAGGACCCTGGGTTGCCCTTAATTGACATGATTGCCCAATAATGTGTATAATCTGCATCAGTGCATACTCAAGCCAAGAGCCAACAACTCTAACACTTGCCTTCACTCCCTGCTAAAACCCTATTTTAGATTAACAGGAAAAAAAAGAGGAATAAGAATAAATGTAAATAACACACGCCTTATACAAACATTCACCAATAACATTCTGATATAAAACACTGGAAAATTTTAAAACATCAGGAGCAATGAATGATTAATATTCAAAATACAAAACCACCTTGTATTCGTATGGTGGTGTACAGTTTACAAAGAACCCACACATATACTGTTCTTTTATTAACTCAAAGAAAACTGAATTGAGCAAAGGCTCAAATGAGACTGTGCTTTTAAAGGTACCCAAAAGACCCTGACAGTCTTTTGAATTTGGAATGATAGATTTAAAAGGCCCTGAAATAACACATTAATAATTTAATAATTTTATGAGGGTTCAAGTGGCAACTTTTTGGAACTTTTCTCATGGAAAAGATTTGACCTTTCTCAATTTAAGCCTTAAAGCAGTACATGCTAGCTACGCTCAAATCATGACAATTAGAACAACGAAGTTTAACTATGACTCCTGGAATTTCTTATCTCCATAAATTCCTCAATTATTCAGAATCAGGTCCACTCTGATTCTGTTGGAGCAAGAAGATGGTAGCCTATCCCTGGTAATAACACATGTATTAGATTAGCATACTGATATATGATTTTAAGTTTACATGACATCAATTAATCGAGAAAACTTAGTATCTCCTTGCTTTTAAAAACCCAATTAATTTAGAAGAAAATCTTATTCAAGGAACAAATTTTGGGACAAAACTTGATGGTAGTATTTAGAGACTCTTAAAACTATTCATAACATTTGACCCAAAACTTCCCTCCCAGAAAAACTTTTACGCACTAAGATATTTTTTATGGTGTCACCCTTTAATACTATAGTTTAAAATCAGCCTACATCCAAAAAGCAGAGAAATGACTAAATTATGGTACAACCATAAAAAACACCAATGGGGCCCCACTACTCATAAGTGCCTATGTTTTACTCATAAGAATCTTGAAGGTGTAAACAATTTTAGATAACTTAAAAATACATGTTATATATGTTACTATTTATCTGACATGATCTTTAGCCATGAAAAAGAAAAAATTTTATTTGAGGAATGATGGGATTATAGGTGATTTTTGTTCTCTTCCCTAAAGGGCTATATTGCATTTTTATAAAATAATCAGAAAAATGAAGGGCTTTAAAAATTATCACATTTTTCATAAAATAGAAAAATGCTCATGATTAATATTAAATAGAAAAATCAGGCTACAAAAATTATACAGAATACCTCAGTTTGTAAAAACCATTAAGAAAATAGATCTTCAGCAGATAATCCTTTAAACTGTTAACATCAGTTATTTCTAGATAGCACAAATTTACTTACAGAAAATTGGAACATAGAAGAATAAATAAAGGTAGAATAAACCATCCATACCCTACTACATGCATTTACATGTGTACATGTATCTGTATGCTTAATATACATATATACATACAAATGTATACATTCTCTCATATACCTCTAGTATTATTTATGGCTCACATCTTTACATCAGCATTATGCACACATTTTACCATGCTATTTTCTTTTTTACACCTATCTTTATTTTTTTCTGTTTTCTCCAACTACAAATTATATTTATAATCAGAAAAATAACTTGACTCATTCCAACCTGAATGCCTCCCTCCTCTTGCTTTTAGTTTTTACTAAAACATTCCATTTACCTGTCTCTCTTACATATTCTCATCTATAAAATGTTTTCTGATGATCCATACTTACTCTCTTCCATAATACTTTGGTCTATTTTCTACCTATTGGGAAAGAAAAAAGAAGATATTTATGAAAATGGAAGTATTCAGAATATAACAACATTTTGAATATGTGACAAACTAAAGCATATATTAAGAGAAAGAATTAGAATGAGATTAGAAAAATCAGAGATGGGAGTCCCAGTTCTATCATCAGACTGACTGTGACATTTGGACTGGTCACTTCATCTCCAGGACCTTTTTCTTATCTACAAAACACTGTGTGGAAAAGAGTCAGACTAAATTATCTTTCATTTCTAGGGTTTTATGAATTGGAAAAAAATATTTGCATCACTTTATTCAAAAAGCAAAATAAAACATCCAAAACCTTAATGCCACGATTATGTCAGAACACAGAACAGACTGTGCCTTTCTCTCCCAACCGCCTCCTTCCTGTTACACCATGTTCTCCATTCTTTTCACACCTCCATATAATCTTGCCCCTTTGTTCGCCCATCAGCTCTTTCCTTCCCACAGTCTACCTCTCCAAAAGCTTTTCATGGCCTATGTGCTCACTGTACCTTAAAAAAAGGCCCCATAGAATAGATTCTTAGGAATTTTCCTAGGATAGACAGACTATTTGCCCTGCTCATACAAGAAACATTTATCTAGTGGCAAATAAGTGACAGGTATGGTATTACCTATAATAGCACAAAAATAGTCTCTTGAGACATTCTGATGAAAGAGACAGACAATAAAGAGGTTTAAAGAAACAAAATGAACAAGAAAACAGAAAGCGGTAGTAAGTGTTGTAATGAAAAGAAGAATGAGTAACAGAAAAGGAAGGACTAATGAGGTATTTAGGTTGGGTGATGAGGAACGACTTCTCTGGGCTTCCGTGGTAGCTCAGCTGGTACAGAATCCACCTGCAATGTGGAATACCTGGGTTCAATCCCTGAGTTGAGAAGATCCCCTGGAGAAGGGACAGGAAAGACTTCTCTGAGACAACATTTAAATGGTGTCTTGACAAGAACGGAATAAGCCTTCCTCAGGGGTACCTGGTGACACACTATGGACTTCATTTACCTGTCTCTCTTACATATTCTCATCTATAAAATGTTTTCTGATGATCCATACTTACTCTCTTCCATAATACTTTGGTCTATTTTCTACCTATTGGGAAAGAAAAAAGAAGATATTTATGAAAATGGAAGTATTCAGAATATAACAACATTTTGAATATGTGACAAACTAAAGCATATATTAAGAGAAAGAATTAGAATGAGATTAGAAAAATCAGAGATGGGAGTCCCAGTTCTATCATCAGACTGACTGTGACATTTGGACTGGTCACTTCATCTCCAGGACCTTTTTCTTATCTACAAAACACTGTGTGGAAAAGAGTCAGACTAAATTATCTTTCATTTCTAGGGTTTTATGAATTGGAAAAAAATATTTGCATCACTTTATTCAAAAAGCAAAATAAAACATCCAAAACCTTAATGCCACGATTATGTCAGAACACAGAACAGACTGTGCCTTTCTCTCCCAACCGCCTCCTTCCTGTTACACCATGTTCTCCATTCTTTTCACACCTCCATATAATCTTGCCCCTTTGTTCGCCCATCAGCTCTTTCCTTCCCACAGTCTACCTCTCCAAAAGCTTTTCATGGCCTATGTGCTCACTGTACCTTAAAAAAAGGCCCCATAGAATAGATTCTTAGGAATTTTCCTAGGATAGACAGACTATTTGCCCTGCTCATACAAGAAACATTTATCTAGTGGCAAATAAGTGACAGGTATGGTATTACCTATAATAGCACAAAAATAGTCTCTTGAGACATTCTGATGAAAGAGACAGACAATAAAGAGGTTTAAAGAAACAAAATGAACAAGAAAACAGAAAGCGGTAGTAAGTGTTGTAATGAAAAGAAGAATGAGTAACAGAAAAGGAAGGACTAATGAGGTATTTAGGTTGGGTGATGAGGAACGACTTCTCTGGGCTTCCGTGGTAGCTCAGCTGGTACAGAATCCACCTGCAATGTGGAATACCTGGGTTCAATCCCTGAGTTGAGAAGATCCCCTGGAGAAGGGACAGGAAAGACTTCTCTGAGACAACATTTAAATGGTGTCTTGACAAGAACGGAATAAGCCTTCCTCAGGGGTACCTGGTGACACACTATGGACTTCATTTACTGAGTTTGTGCTAGGTGTTAGAATTACATTTGGAGATCATTTAATGCTCACAAGGAGGTGAATTATTCTACTTTATCCTCATAAGATAGTATTATCATTCTCACTGCTGACGAACACTGAGAATCTGCAAAGTTAGAGAACTGGTTCAAGGTTACCTGGTAAAACCCAAGGTAAAACTGGGATTCTTACTCTGGAATAGAAACAAGGGCCCAAACCCTTTGTCTATTCGACACAGACTCATCTAAATAAGTTAAATATGGCAGTTCCCAAATCACTCATCTATCCTTTTAGTGACTGTCTCCCTTCACCTCTACAGAGTCTGACTACCAAGTCCAGGTCATCAAGGTCTGGTACTCTTTTCAGCAAGCTTCAGTTATTTATTCATCTTTGAGAAATAAATTTTGCATTTCATTGAAATATATGATTTATAGCACACATTTCTGGCTTATCTAGCCCCAATCATTGTCTCTGAGCTATTTTGGAATTATCTAAAATGTATAACTGATGGTAGCTGATACACATACACATATACTTTTCCTATGTGGTAGTGATTTAATTGCCTTCTTCCCAAGTCCTTCTCAGGGGAAAAACAGGCTTTGTCTTTAACTGCAATTCATCTCATCATTTCTTGAATCTCTATACATATAAGCTATTTTGACTTTTCCTTTGAACTGATTATTAACATTTGCCTGGTTTCTTCATATCATATGAGAAAATACATTTCAAACACATGTTCATCTTCATTTCTGTAGGAGAGGCATGATTTTACCCTTTACTGAAAATTATATTTTAAGAATCCTTTACCCTTTAGTAATCTTCTGTTGTCTGCTGAGGTTGCAGTCAAGTTATTTATATACTCAAAGTAAATTTGGTCTTGTTGCATAATTTCTCTGCTCATAAAGCTCAGTGTCCTAAAAATATGCCAGTTGGTCCCTCCAGCTACAGAGGATGGCTATTCTATTTTTAGGTTCAGAGCACCTATTTTTGCTTGAAAGCAGACCTTTGCTTTTGAGAGAAAAATTTAATGTTTAGGTCTTAGATAAGTAATTTAAAGTTCTACAGTATTATATGATGAAGTACTATCCAGAAGAACAATTCTTTTTTGGGGGGGGGGATACTTTATTTATTAAAATGTGAATTTTTTAAAACTTAATTTTTTAAAAAATTTTTACATGTTTATTCAAGCTGAAAATGCACAAACACCTGGTACTGACTGTAGAGGAACACTCACACACGTATACATGAAGACATGTGTATGAACATTCACTGAAGCACTGGTCACAGCCATTTTAAAAATGGAAATAAATATCTACCAATAGAGGAATAACTAAACTTCTTTACGATATAAATGATATTCACAGTTTGAAGGAATAACATAGCTCTACAGGAACTAAGATGAAGAGGTCACCAAGACAACCTGCTGAGTCCAAACATAGGCTATAACAGTAATACAGCATGACAACATTAAGGAAAAGCACTTGTGCATGCAATAATATATATTTACAGCAGAGAGAGAGAGAGAGATCTGAGAAAATATAAACCAAATTCATATGGTACCTCTGGGGAGCTGGGAGATAACTAAACTGAGGGGCCCAGTGGGAAAGGCAAAAAAGGGACTTCAGCGCTGCCTACAAAATAATCTTTTAACAAAGGATATCAACATAAAAAAAACCAAACAAATCAATATTAACTTTTGTACATCCTAATAGTGGAGTGCCAGACACACTGGGATGGGTCCCCCAACATTTTGAGAAGAGGAGATCATGGCCTTGCCCTGCCCTCAAATCATGAGGTCTTTGCAGGTAGTTACAGGTGAAACACTTTATCGGGCCTATGTGGCTGAGGTAAAAAGAGAGGAAAGTTCTTAAATACATTCTACTCATTAATGAAAATCTGGGATAAGTTTAAGTAGGCAGTGCTGAACGCTGAAACACTGATGGTCCCAAGTGGTATGGCAGTCTAGCAACGTTCAAACTGAGCAGGTCTCTGTTTTCCACAAACTTGTCTTATTTGCTGCTACGCCCTCTCAGGTACAACAATCTCACCATGTCCCCTATTTCTTGCACGGAGAAAAAGGTGTTAGTCTCCTAGGCCTTTCCTGAGTTTCAAAGAGCACCCTCTCAGGCAGTTTTAAACTAGGGAAGTGAGGGAATGCAGAAACAAAGGAAAAGCAGTCAAGAAACAATAGTTCAGCAAGAAAATAGAGCCCAAGTGCCCACTTAAGGGATCGACACAACACCTGGTACTGACTGTAGAGGAACACTCACACACGTATACATGAAGACATGTGTATGAACATTCACTGAAGCACTGGTCACAGCCATTTTAAAAATGGAAATAAATATCTACCAATAGAGGAATAACTAAACTTCTTTACGATATAAATGATATTCACAGTTTGAAGGAATAACATAGCTCTACAGGAACTAAGATGAAGAGGTCACCAAGACAACCTGCTGAGTCCAAACATAGGCTATAACAGTAATACAGCATGACAACATTAAGGAAAAGCACTTGTGCATGCAATAATATATATTTACAGCAGAGAGAGAGAGAGAGATCTGAGAAAATATAAACCAAATTCATATGGTACCTCTGGGGAGCTGGGAGATAACTAAACTGAGGGGCCCAGTGGGAAAGGCAAAAAAGGGACTTCAGCGCTGCCTACAAAATAATCTTTTAACAAAGGATATCAACATACAAACAACCAAACAAATCAATATTAACTTTTGTACATCCTAATAGTGGAGTGCCAGACACACTGGGATGGGTCCCCCAACATTTTGAGAAGAGGAGATCATGGCCTTGCCCTGCCCTCAAATCATGAGGTCTTTGCAGGTAGTTACAGGTGAAACACTTTATCGGGCCTATGTGGCTGAGGTAAAAAGAGAGGAAAGTTCTTAAATACATTCTACTCATTAATGAAAATCTGGGATAAGTTTAAGTAGGCAGTGCTGAACGCTGAAACACTGATGGTCCCAAGTGGTATGGCAGTCTAGCAACGTTCAAACTGAGCAGGTCTCTGTTTTCCACAAACTTGTCTTATTTGCTGCTACGCCCTCTCAGGTACAACAATCTCACCATGTCCCCTATTTCTTGCACGGAGAAAAAGGTGTTAGTCTCCTAGGCCTTTCCTGAGTTTCAAAGAGCACCCTCTCAGGCAGTTTTAAACTAGGGAAGTGAGGGAATGCAGAAACAAAGGAAAAGCAGTCAAGAAACAATAGTTCAGCAAGAAAATAGAGCCCAAGTGCCCACTTAAGGGATCGACACAACACCTGACACCTATTTCTGAGCTGTTCTGCAGGAGCTAAGACCCAGACTTTGTGCTGACCACAAGCTTGGAGACCCTAGACTAGTTGGGACCAGAGGGTGATTAATTAAGTTTCTTCAAACACCACTCACCTTCAACCAACCAATGAGAAGAAAGTCAGGTACTCTGCACTCCTCAGCCCAATGTTGCCTTTAAAAACCCTTCCCTGAAAGTCATCAGAGAGTGCAGTTCTTTTCATCACCAGCTGCCCGTTCTCTGCTTAGCCAGGCAATAAGTGTTGTACTTTCCTTCACCAAACCCAGTGTCAGTAAATTGACTTTGCTAAACTGTAGCTGCAGAGGCAAGTTTGGTTCACTAACAGGGTTACAACCCAAGAGAAATACTGATTACTTATTTGACAGTCCTGCATTAGTCCACAATATGCTTCCATTGACTGCCTAAGTAATCACCTTTATAACACAATTAATCTTGGCCTTATGTTGATGAATAATTATTTCCCTTTACCCAAAAGAATCTTGAATTAAAAGAAATTAGGTAAACTCTGTTGATTAACACTGTATGGATAATAATAAGCAGTACAATCAAACCAAAAGTCACATACCAACTACATCTTTTCTGCATTTCTATAATGGAAGTGTCAAATAAAACTTAAATTCTTTTTTATCTTATCTAGGTATAAAGGAGATCAGAACATGCCACCCTAAAACATGCCACTAAAGCCTAAGGATTATTCTGAGCAGAAGACAAGAAAGAGCAAACACAGAAGACATCTGCCCTCCCCACTTCTGCCTGAAACTAGGGCCAAGATTTAAATTCCCTTTGTAAAGGCATCCTCTTCTCCCAAAACAATAGCAGAGAACAGAGCTTCAGAGACAACACTGATTACCCAAGATGACTTGAATCTGCATAATATTCTTACTAAATATCCCTATTAACTGTACAGTTCCTAATAACCTTCCCACAGCTTACCACCTCCCTTGGAAGCCCAGACTCCTGTTTCCTTTGACTCTTGAGCACACTTTAACATTCCTTGTTAAAAGGACATAATTTAAACCCCTGCGTGTAACTGTCTCTTTGGGGTTTTCACTTTACCTGCTGAGAGTCCCTCCTCACCCTTTTGCATATGAAATCAATCTTTTCTGTTAATCTCTTTTGTTAAGTTTAATTTGTAGGGCTAGACACTGAACTTAAGAGGATAGAGAACTTTTCCTCCCTACAAGGGCATATAGATGTTTAGCGGGTATCTAAGGCATCTGCACTCCTCAAAATGAGAAGAAAGTCAGGTACTCTGCACTCCTCAGCCCAATGTTGCCTTTAAAAACCCTTCCCTGAAAGTCATCAGAGAGTGCAGTTCTTTTCATCACCAGCTGCCCGTTCTCTGCTTAGCCAGGCAATAAGTGTTGTACTTTCCTTCACCAAACCCAGTGTCAGTAAATTGACTTTGCTAAACTGTAGCTGCAGAGGCAAGTTTGGTTCACTAACAGGGTTACAACCCAAGAGAAATACTGATTACTTATTTGACAGTCCTGCATTAGTCCACAATATGCTTCCATTGACTGCCTAAGTAATCACCTTTATAACACAATTAATCTTGGCCTTATGTTGATGAATAATTATTTCCCTTTACCCAAAAGAATCTTGAATTAAAAGAAATTAGGTAAACTCTGTTGATTAACACTGTATGGATAATAATAAGCAGTACAATCAAACCAAAAGTCACATACCAACTACATCTTTTCTGCATTTCTATAATGGAAGTGTCAAATAAAACTTAAATTCTTTTTTATCTTATCTAGGTATAAAGGAGATCAGAACATGCCACCCTAAAACATGCCACTAAAGCCTAAGGATTATTCTGAGCAGAAGACAAGAAAGAGCAAACACAGAAGACATCTGCCCTCCCCACTTCTGCCTGAAACTAGGGCCAAGATTTAAATTCCCTTTGTAAAGGCATCCTCTTCTCCCAAAACAATAGCAGAGAACAGAGCTTCAGAGACAACACTGATTACCCAAGATGACTTGAATCTGCATAATATTCTTACTAAATATCCCTATTAACTGTACAGTTCCTAATAACCTTCCCACAGCTTACCACCTCCCTTGGAAGCCCAGACTCCTGTTTCCTTTGACTCTTGAGCACACTTTAACATTCCTTGTTAAAAGGACATAATTTAAACCCCTGCGTGTAACTGTCTCTTTGGGGTTTTCACTTTACCTGCTGAGAGTCCCTCCTCACCCTTTTGCATATGAAATCAATCTTTTCTGTTAATCTCTCTTTTGTTAAGTTTAATTTGTAGGGCTAGACACTGAACTTAAGAGGATAGAGAACTTTTTCCTCCCCTACAAGGGCATATAGATGTTTAGCGGGTATCTAAGGCATCATTAGTTAAGCAGTGATTTGGAATAGCCTTTACAAAGTCATAGACAGTATAGCATTATCCTGATAATCAAATTAAAGATTAGTCAGTAATATAACACCTTACAATCAATTTGAAATGGATTCAATTGAAAGACAAATAATGATTTTGAACAATCCTAAAACTATTTACTTACAAATGGATCAAACTGGGAATTTAAATGTTATATGCAATAATAAAATATGGTTGTGTGTATATAAACACTTCTATGCTTATTTGTAAGTTTTTAAAATTATGATAATAGTCAAAGATCTTCTTTCAGACAAAAGCTGGTTGAAGTCTATGTGAATAAGTAAGACATGATTTTTAAATTAGTACTTGTGCTGAATTATATGCTTGCTTTCTCTAATTTTCTATATTTAGTAGGTAACACTTTTTATGATAGCATATCATGGATAGAAAAAACGAGAAATGAGAAAAACAAAAAACTCCTAACTAAAAATAAAAGGAGCTGGTGCTCATGAAAGGTTTTACAGCTTGGTATGCATATATGTTGTATGTCCTGCCACCAGAGAACGAGAATTTTAAGTTAATCTACCATTATTGAATATAACACAGTGCACAGTATAAGAAGTTGATAACTAGCAAATGTCATTCTACAATATTTTAAATGTCAATGGAATCCATCAGATTAGCATTTATGGTAGAACTTTTTAAGTAATGATCTATTTTCTTCAGACATAAATCATTTTAATCAAATTCATCAAACCATACCCTTCCAAATTAAACTCTTAACTCTTATATTTTATTTTCCACAAAAACAAAAAGAAAATTTTCATATAGGAATATTTTGCTTTCCAAAAGAAAACTGAAAACAGCAGGAATAAATAAGAGTATAATAACTGTTAATCCCCTTCTCTTCTTCCTCAAGGTTCAGGTTTCAGATCATTGCTTTAACCAATGAAACCCTATTCATGGCCAAAGCTCAAAAGCGTAGTTCTAAAAAATTTTTTTTTTCTAATTTAAATTCAATTTTAAGGAATATATAATTCTAAGGCAATACCACTAGAACAATGCACTAAAACAGAAGATTTCCAAAATGTTCAATAATGCTGCTCTTTCCTAACAACAGTACTGATCTACTCAGAGGTCACATGAAATCATCACCTGCTTCTTATTTATATTGTGAACAATGGTACACAGAGGCAGGCCCCATCTTCTAAACCTAAGCAATTAATTTTTTGAAATGGATTCAATTGAAAGACAAATAATGATTTTGAACAATCCTAAAACTATTGACTTACAAATGGATCAAACTGGGAATTTAAATGTTATATGCAATAATAAAATATGGTTGTGTGTATATAAACACTTCTATGCTTATTTGTAAGTTTTTAAAATTATGATAATAGTCAAAGATCTTCTTTCAGACAAAAGCTGGTTGAAGTCTATGTGAATAAGTAAGACATGATTTTTAAATTAGTACTTGTGCTGAATTATATGCTTGCTTTCTCTAATTTTCTATATTTAGTAGGTAACACTTTTATGATAGCATATCATGGATAGAAAAAACGAGAAATGAGAAAAACAAAAAACTCCTAACTAAAAATAAAAGGAGCTGGTGCTCATGAAAGGTTTTACAGCTTGGTATGCATATATGTTGTATGTCCTGCCACCAGAGAACGAGAATTTTAAGTTAATCTACCATTATTGAATATAACACAGTGCACAGTATAAGAAGTTGATAACTAGCAAATGTCATTCTACAATATTTTAAATGTCAATGGAATCCATCAGATTAGCATTTATGGTAGAACTTTTTAAGTAATGATCTATTTTCTTCAGACATAAATCATTTTAATCAAATTCATCAAACCATACCCTTCCAAATTAAACTCTTAACTCTTATATTTTATTTTCCACAAAAACAAAAAGAAAATTTTCATATAGGAATATTTTGCTTTCCAAAAGAAAACTGAAAACAGCAGGAATAAATAAGAGTATAATAACTGTTAATCCCCTTCTCTTCTTCCTCAAGGTTCAGGTTTCAGATCATTGCTTTAACCAATGAAACCCTATTCATGGCCAAAGCTCAAAAGCGTAGTTCTAAAAAATTTTTTTTTTCTAATTTAAATTCAATTTTAAGGAATATATAATTCTAAGGCAATACCACTAGAACAATGCACTAAAACAGAAGATTTCCAAAATGTTCAATAATGCTGCTCTTTCCTAACAACAGTACTGATCTACTCAGAGGTCACATGAAATCATCACCTGCTTCTTATTTATATTGTGAACAATGGTACACAGAGGCAGGCACTTTAAACCTAGTCTGGAATTCTACAGGATGCTTCCTAAAAGGGTATAAATACATGAAATTTTAAAGAATATGACCTCGGCCAAATATTACTAATTTTTCAGGCAACAACCTAGAGGATATATAGAGAGCTTACATACAAACATAAAAATACTTTCAGTTGTCAAGATTTTATTTTGCATTGTTTTTAAAAATGGTTCAGTTATTTAGAGGCATGAGAGAGGGAAAGGGGAGAAAAAATACATTTGGTGTTTGCTTCCTACAATGGCAAGATTCTAAATTAAAGACATGTAAGTCAGTAAATATTCAAATCTAACTTCGGATCTATTTTTATTTCTTATATTAAAGAGGAGGAGAGGGAATGGGAGAGGGTTAAAGGGGGAAAAGAGGAAAGGGAGGAGGGAGAAGAGAAAGAAGATAAGAAAGCGGAATAAGAGCTAATTTAAAACAGCTCAAAGACAATGAAAGACCAGAATCAGATCATCTGTACGGATGTGCAGCAGGTAGACAATAGTCTTCCATTGAAGCACAGATTTTTCACTATATTTTCCAAATTATTGCTTCTTCTCACTGCATTTTACACCACATAAAATGTCAACACGGATAATATTGCTGTTGTTTAGTTGCTAAGCTGTATCCAGCTCTTTTGCCACATCTTGAACAATAGCCTGCCAGGCTCCTCTGTCCATGGAATTTCCCACGCAAGATGTTGGAGTGGGTTGCTATTTACTTCTCCAGGGGATCTTCCCGACTCAGGGATTGAACCTGTGTCTCCTGCATTGGAAGGTGGATTCTCTACCATTGAGCCACTAGAGAAGTCCATAATGTGGATAATCGACTTCAACAAACAAACAAAAAATCAAAGTCTCAAGAAGAAGCAGTGCCAGCACGGTGAAGGAGTGGGGACTTGCTGAAGAACTACATATCAACAAATCACTTGCAGGGAAAAGGTGACCAAAAAATGAGATCAGAAGTATCACGGAGCTACAAAGATAAACTTCTGGGTCCTACCTTCCTCCTCGATTCTGTAATACTCTTGGTGGTATTGTAACTGAGCAAGGGCTTGTATGCCTACAGTGTGGAAAGCTAAACTCTGACAGTGGGTGTTGACAGTAACGTCAGAGTTTATGTCAGGGCTCTGAGCAAGGGAGTGAGAGAAAAGCCTCAGATCTTCTTCCACTTGGTCTTTGAGTTAAGGTGTTTTTTCGATAGGGGAGGGAAAAAATGACTGGGATGAATTATGGTCTTGCGACATTTCTAAATCACAGTTTCAAGAGTCAAGATGTCTCTGGTTTATGATTTTCTGGTCTGGTGGTCCATGGCCCAAGGGTCTGCCAGCTTATCCTGCTTTGGAGAAACAACCTGAGTTTGTAAATGAATGATGATATTTATAACAGCAATTTTAGGACATTAATGATGCTATCAACAACAATAATTTTAGTCATCTGACTATGGTTCATCAATGTTCAATTAGCACAGGGCATATGGGGGACCCGACTGCAGTATTTAGATCAAAGTTTGAACTACCAAGAATACAGATTGCTTTGCATTGCATCTTGGACTTTATCCAAGAAAATATTAACCTTTAGCATGCCAACTAGGGTAGCTATCTATTTACTGTTGGATTTTAACAAATCCAACACAGAATATTTATATTTTTAAAGCTCTGCAATTATTACATACTAACTTGTTGAAAGCCAGTTATTCAGCTTCTTGATTTTATTTTTTTATTAGCAGGCTATATTAGAAAGGTGAACAGATAAATTTTAAAAAAGAAACTTCTTTTCCAGTTGTTTTCCCATCTTAATATTCAAGTAACTGCTAGTAGTATGGCTAAAGAAGTGGAAACTATCCATCTGTTTCTGTAACAATTCAATAGTAAAGGGATTTAATTTTTTTTGAATTACAACTGTGATCCCTTTAAAAATGTCCTTCTATATCAAGGCATCATCAATTTTTTACTCCAAAGCATAAAGAAGACATTAAAAAACATTCCAGGGCTTCCGTGGTAGCTCACAGGTAAAGAGTTTACCTGCCAAGGCAGAAGACACAGGTTCGATCCCTGATCTGGGAAGATCCCACTTGCTGCGGAGCAACAAAGCCCGTGAGCCACAACTATGGAGCCTGTGCTCTAGAGCCTCAGAGTCCCAACTATTGAGCCCATGTGCCGTGTGCCTTAGAGCCCAAGTTCTCCAACAAGAGAAGTCACTGCAACAAGAAGCCTGCTCATCTCAACTAGAGAGTAGCCCCTACTTCCTGCAACTAGAGAAGAGCCTGCAGCAGCAGTGAAAACCCAGAATAGCCAAAAATAAATAAAAATTAAAAAACAAAAAAACATCCCAACAGTAAAATAAGGTGAAAGTAGGCTTCTGAGTGGACAGGCTTATTTTTAAATAGTTGGTATAATAACTCAAAATTACTACTCAACATTCATAAAGAACACTTTCCAGATATAGCACATATTGTAAGTATTAAATAAAGGATCATCACAACCCCCAAGAGATACATAAGCATGATAATCTTTATTTTTACAGAGTCACAAGTTGAGCTATAGGCTGTGTCAGCTCAGAGACAATGAGAAATGAAGCTATGATTTCAATTAAAGTGCTTTACCCCGCTCCTGTACCAAACTTCAATACTCTCATCTAGCAGAGCATGTTCTCTGAAAGAGAATAAATGTTAAGTAAGTGCTTTGTGCCTCCCATTTGTTCATTTAACAAGTCTTTTCTAAGCACCTACTTAAGTGTCAAGCAATGTTCAAGGCACCTGGGAAATACTGACAAACAAAACAGAACAAGATCTCTACGCTCATGGAGCTTATATTCGAGGAAGGGAAGAGAGAAATAAACAATAAACATGACAGATAATGAAAATTACGCAGTATGTAACAGAATGAAAAGGGTTACAAAAACAAAGAATAGGTAAGGAATTGTTAATGTTGGGGGTGATAAGTACAATTTTAATATAGTGGTCAGGATGGATCTTACTGAGAAGAGAAGACTTGAAAGGTATTCAGAGAGGAATGGGCGAGATGTATGGAAAGAGTAACACGGAAACTTATGTTACCTTTTGTAAAATAGACAACCAATGGGGATCTGCTGTAAGACTAAGGGAACTTACACAGGGGCTATGTAACCTAGAGCGGCTGGACAGTGAGGGAGATGGGAGGAAAGTTCAAGTGGGAGGGGACATGTGTATACCTAGGGCTAATTCAGGTTTATGTGTGGCAGTAACAACACAACTCTGTAAAAGTTAAATAATAATAATAATAAAAGAAATCCCTTTCTTTGCTCATCTATAAGAAGTAACTCCTCACCCTCTGAAGTTTTGCATGAGATTGCAGCAATTCAGGCACATCTTCAGGCTTCACTTCTAATCCTAGTCCTCTTGCTGAATTCACCGTATCTTCAGTTACTCCCTCCACCTAAGTCATGAACCTCTCAAAGTCATCCACGTGGACTGGAATCAACATCTTCCAAACTCCTGTTAATGCTGATATTTTGACCTCTTCCTGTGAACTAGAAATTTTCTTCCTGGTATCTAGAAAGGTGAATCCATTCTATAAGGTTTTCAATTGACTTTGCTCAGATCCATCAGAGGAATCACGATCTATAGCAGCTCTGGCCTTATAAGATATATTTCTTCAACGATAAAGACCTAGAAGTCAAAACTATGTCTTGATACATGAGGCAGAATGGATGTTGCAGTAGCAGGCATAAAAAAATTAATCTTATATGTCTCTATTACAGCCCTTGGATGATCAGGTACATTGCCACTGAGCAGTAATATTTTGAAAGGGTTATTTTTTCCTGAGCAGTAGGTCTCAACAGTGGGCTTGAAATATTCAGTAAACTATGTCATAAACAGATGTGCTGTCATCCAGATTTTTTTTGTTCCATTATAGAGCACATGCAGAGTAAATTTAGCATAACTCTCATAAGGGCCCTAGGATTTTCAGAATGGTAAATGAGCACTGGCTTCAACTTAAAAGTTCCCATTTATCAAATAGGACCCCTAACAATAAGATCCCTAATTCTATCTTTTGATGCTCTGAAGACAGGCATTGAATTTTCCTCTCCAGCCATGAAAATCCAAGATGACTATTCTTGCCATGTAAAGATATGAATTCCAATTTCATTCACACTGAAAATATGTGGTTTGGTATAACCACTTTGTTAATTATCTTAGCAAGGTCTCTGGTTTCTTGCTCTAGCTTCTGGATCAGCACTTGCTGCTTTACCTTGCCATTTGATGTTATGGAGGTGGCTTCTTTCCTTAAACCTCATGAACCAACCTCTGCTAGGTTCAAACTTCTTCTGCAGCTTCCTCACCTCTCTCAGCCTTCGCAGAATTGAGAAGAGCTAGGACTCTGCACTGGATCAGGCTTTGACCTAAGGGAATGTTGTGCTTGATTTGGTCTTCCATCCAGACCACTGAAACTTTCTCCAAATTAGCAATAAACTACTTTGCTTTCTTACCATTTGTGTGTTCACTAGAATAGCACTATTAAAG
Organism: Tragulus kanchil; assembly: GCA_022376925.1. Classification (NCBI taxonomy): domain Eukaryota; kingdom Metazoa; phylum Chordata; class Mammalia; order Artiodactyla; family Tragulidae; genus Tragulus; species Tragulus kanchil. The sequence continues at coordinate 272,927,257 of JAIOJX010000026.1, forward strand.
CTCCTTTAGGAACTCTTCCTTTGCATTCACAACCTGGCTAACTATTTGACACAAGAGGCCTAGCTTTTGGCGTATCTCAGCTACCAACCAGCCTTCCCTACTAAGCTTAAGGATGCCTAGCTTTTGATTTAAAATGAGAGATGTGGAATTCTTCCTTTCACGTAAATACTTATGAGGCTGTTTATTGCAGGGATTATTAACTGGCCTAATATCACTACTGTTGTGTCTCAGGGAATAAGGAGGCCTGAGAAGAGGGGGAGAGAGAGAGGAATGGCCAGACAGTGGAAGAATGAGAATACACAAATTTATCAGGACTGGCATCTTATGTGGATGTGGTCCATGGTGCCCCAAAACAACTAAAATGTTGGATGTGGTAACCAATGGTGTCTCTATTACAGCCCTTGGATGATCAGGTACATTGCCACTGAGCAGTAATATTTTGAAAGGGTTATTTTTTCCTGAGCAGTAGGTCTCAACAGTGGGCTTGAAATATTCAGTAAACTATGTCATAAACAGATGTGCTGTCATCCAGATTTTTTTTGTTCCATTATAGAGCACATGCAGAGTAAATTTAGCATAACTCTCATAAGGGCCCTAGGATTTTCAGAATGGTAAATGAGCACTGGCTTCAACTTAAAAGTTCCCATTTATCAAATAGGACCCCTAACAATAAGATCCCTAATTCTATCTTTTGATGCTCTGAAGACAGGCATTGAATTTTCCTCTCCAGCCATGAAAATCCAAGATGACTATTCTTGCCATGTAAAGATATGAATTCCAATTTCATTCACACTGAAAATATGTGGTTTGGTATAACCACTTTGTTAATTATCTTAGCAAGGTCTCTGGTTTCTTGCTCTAGCTTCTGGATCAGCACTTGCTGCTTTACCTTGCCATTTGATGTTATGGAGGTGGCTTCTTTCCTTAAACCTCATGAACCAACCTCTGCTAGGTTCAAACTTCTTCTGCAGCTTCCTCACCTCTCTCAGCCTTCGCAGAATTGAGAAGAGCTAGGACTCTGCACTGGATCAGGCTTTGACCTAAGGGAATGTTGTGCTTGATTTGGTCTTCCATCCAGACCACTGAAACTTTCTCCAAATTAGCAATAAACTACTTTGCTTTCTTACCATTTGTGTGTTCACTAGAATAGCACTATTAAAGCTCCTTTAGGAACTCTTCCTTTGCATTCACAACCTGGCTAACTATTTGACACAAGAGGCCTAGCTTTTGGCGTATCTCAGCTACCAACCAGCCTTCCCTACTAAGCTTAAGGATGCCTAGCTTTTGATTTAAAATGAGAGATGTGGAATTCTTCCTTTCACGTAAATACTTATGAGGCTGTTTATTGCAGGGATTATTAACTGGCCTAATATCACTACTGTTGTGTCTCAGGGAATAAGGAGGCCTGAGAAGAGGGGGAGAGAGAGAGGAATGGCCAGACAGTGGAAGAATGAGAATACACAAATTTATCAGGACTGGCATCTTATGTGGATGTGGTCCATGGTGCCCCAAAACAACTAAAATAGTAACATTGAGGATCACTGATTGTGAGAAAAACCATTAACAATGAAAAGTCTGAAATATTTTGGGAATTCCTATAACATGACACAGAGACACAAAGGGAGCAAATGCTGATGTCCCAACAGACTTGTTTGATGCAGGGTTAACCACAAACCTTCAATTTGTTAACGTGATATCTGCAAAGCACAATAAAACTAACTATGCCTGTATATAAATCCTAGATAAGAATTCAGATCAAGAAGACAACTGTACTACATCCGTATGTCTTTCATTTTGTAGCTCTACTATCTCTCTGTCAAGAGCTCCTTGTTTTTATCTTAATCTAAGAAGAAAGATTTAGGTGTAAAGTTTTCATGGAACTGGCATTAAAGTTCACTTCTATTCCACAAGAGAAAATTGTCACATGGACGTAGCTAAAAAAAACCCAAAACAAAAATCTGGCAAAATTTAGTGTAACCATATTTCCAAAGAAAGAAAGAACGGATTGGGGTGGCAATTTAGCAGTTTCCATAGCACATACCTGAATGGTAGCTATGGAGATATTAAGAAGTGGTACAATTCTAGACATATGCTGGATATACTCTGAAAATAGCCCCAATAGGACTTTCTGACAGATTAATTGGGGGCTGATGAGAGAGAAAAAAATACAAAGAAATCGAGGATGATGCATGGTTATGATTGGTTCAACTGGACATAAGGAACTGCCATTAATTGAGATGTGGAAGGCTCTGGTAAAACAGGTTTGGGGAGGAATGTAAAGGTTAGTTCTGCTTTGGAGGTGTTATATTTGGGATATCCGCCAGACAACTGAAGGAGGCAATAGAGGATACAACTGGGTAAAACAGTCTGGAATTTGGGGAGAGGAAACTAGACTGGAAATATAATCAATACCATGGGATTATTCTACTCACCTACAAACTTATATTTCATGTTTTAATGTCCAATGCTGATGTCTGCCTGATAGTTACTTGTGTAAATCATGATCATTCTTTCTACATTTTTAGCCACTACTCCACTGAAAAAAACAGTCTTCTCTCCCTTTCTTTTCCTCTTTTTATTGGGGAAGGTTTTTTAAGTAACATTATGGACTTACAAATTCTTTCATTCAATGTGCTGCAATTCATTACTATCATTATTCTTTCTGATGTCAAATTGTCCCAAATTTTGCTTGTTGGAACTCTTCAAGTAGGCTCCTCTGTGTTTTTGACATATCTTTACCCATTTTTAAGCCCTCCTTGCTTTTTCTGACATAAGATGTTCCCGGACCTCCTCCTACCTTATATTCTAGAATCAGGAATTTCTCTAAGGAGCACTGATTCCTTTTAGTAGGAAATAGTATTTAGAAACTAAAATTTGGACACTGGATTTATTCATTCTTACTAAGGCATCATTGTTTCTAAGACCTTTACATGAACTAAGATGGAAAATACATTTAAAAAAATCTATGAGGGGCATTCCGTGGTGGTCCTGTGGGTAGAGAGTCCACCTTGCAGTGTAAGGGGCACTGGTTTGATCCCTGGCCTGGGAAGATCCCACTTGCAGCAGAGTGACTGGACCGGTGTGTTCAATTACAAGCCAGTGCTTTGGAGCGCATGCACCCAGAAGCCAGTGCTCTGCAGGAAGGGAGGCCACTGCAATGGGAGGCCCACACAGGTCAGAGAATAAAGACGGATGAAAAAAATAAATAATAAAAAAAAAATTTGCTATAACAAAAAAATCTATGAGGTCATACTGATACCTCCAATTCAAATTCAATACCGCAGAGTATTCTTAATTTCCCTGCATTTCATATTTGTACATCCTAAAACTTTAATTCCTCAAAATCCAATATAATCACTCATTTGCTCTATCCTATATTATAACAAAATCACTGCAGAATTTTTAAACAAGTAGCAATAACAACAAACCAACTAATCATAGTTAGATCTCTTTGAGGTTATTGGTCTTAGAATATTTCCTTCTACATCTTTTTTTTTTTTTAAAGACTCAGAATTCCAATTTTATTTTTACATTCTTTATGAATAAAAGTAACATTATGGACAGTCTTCTCCCTTTCTTTTCCTCTTTTTATTGGGGAAGGTTTTTTAAGTAACATTATGGACTTACAAATTCTTTCATTCAATGTGCTGCAATTCATTACTATCATTATTCTTTCTGATGTCAAATTGTCCCAAATTTTGCTTGTTGGAACTCTTCAAGTAGGCTCCTCTGTGTTTTTGACATATCTTTACCCATTTTTAAGCCCTCCTTGCTTTTTCTGACATAAGATGTTCCCGGACCTCCTCCTACCTTATATTCTAGAATCAGGAATTTCTCTAAGGAGCACTGATTCCTTTTAGTAGGAAATAGTATTTAGAAACTAAAATTTGGACACTGGATTTATTCATTCTTACTAAGGCATCATTGTTTCTAAGACCTTTACATGAACTAAGATGGAAAATACATTTAAAAAAATCTATGAGGGGCATTCCGTGGTGGTCCTGTGGGTAGAGAGTCCACCTTGCAGTGTAAGGGGCACTGGTTTGATCCCTGGCCTGGGAAGATCCCACTTGCAGCAGAGTGACTGGACCGGTGTGTTCAATTACAAGCCAGTGCTTTGGAGCGCATGCACCCAGAAGCCAGTGCTCTGCAGGAAGGGAGGCCACTGCAATGGGAGGCCCACACAGGTCAGAGAATAAAGACGGATGAAAAAAATAAATAATAAAAAAAAAATTTGCTATAACAAAAAAATCTATGAGGTCATACTGATACCTCCAATTCAAATTCAATACCGCAGAGTATTCTTAATTTCCCTGCATTTCATATTTGTACATCCTAAAACTTTAATTCCTCAAAATCCAATATAATCACTCATTTGCTCTATCCTATATTATAACAAAATCACTGCAGAATTTTTAAACAAGTAGCAATAACAACAAACCAACTAATCATAGTTAGATCTCTTTGAGGTTATTGGTCTTAGAATATTTCCTTCTACATCTTTTTTTTTTTTTAAAGACTCAGAATTCCAATTTTATTTTTACATTCTTTATGAATAAAAAGTAACCGATAACCCTTTTCCTCTTCACTTCCTGCTTTGACCTAACTTCAATGATCATGTAATTCAAAAACTACTGGAAAACTTTACATATATTACTGCAAAGAATAGATAACTGCTTCCTATATATTTTTGCTTCATCTGTTCTGTCAACTCTTGGGACATCTTAAGCCATCTACATTTATTTTCTTAAATAAAAATGAATAGTTTTATATGTCATGCAGATGAAACATTTTTAATATCTAACTTCCTTAACCTAAGGTAAAACTGTCAGGCCACCACTGGGAACTTTTTAAAGGTCATGGTAATTATGCAGGTATGGATCATATTCAGTATTTAATGTATGACCAACGTAACTAATAAGAAGTCAAAAACAAAGTTAGAGTTACGAACCAATATGTCTTTGAAAAGTTTCTGATATTTACTTACTTCTTAACAAACAGCTAAGTGGGAAGAGCCACTAGTATAAACCTATTTTTAGTCTCTATCATAAAACTGCCTAAGGATTCTCAGAACACAGAAAAACTAAACTTCAATGCAGTTGTAATAGCTTAACAATTTATGTCTTCATAGGATCTTTTAATGGAATGTTTTGAAATTAATCATAGTTCACTGCAAAGATAAATCAGAAAAACTTTCAGATAGCATGTTATAATGACCTGGACAAAACTGATTATCAACTAGTCATAATTAGCATGTGCAACAGACTGAGAAATTAAATCCTCTACTGTATAAATATTTCTTCAGACATAAGGAAGTTTTAAATGTTCTTATCTCATTCATCTCCCACATATTCAACGTTATTTAAAACAAGAAAACAGTTCTCTCCAGGTTTTTGTGTTTGTCAGTGCAAAGTAAAATAAAATCTCAGTAGAAATGGTTTACTACAATGTTATCTTAGAAAGGCTTATTCCTCAAAATGTACTAAAAATGTCTAGATCATGAGAATGGTCAACCTCAATGGCTTCCTCTGCATCCAACTTTGCTTCTCCATGTCCTTCCTGTGATTCATCAAGAGAGGCCAGGGCCTCATTAGTGTCGCTTGCAAAAGTCTCTCGTGATGTATCATCATCTTCTTGGAAGTGGAGGCTTTTAATGGCTTGTTTCATCTTTTTCCCTAACACCTGCGTTCTTCTCTTTCTAGCAGCTTTTTTATTTTCATATTCCTTTTGATTTTCAATGTAGAAAATCTCCTTAATTTGCTCCTCACTGATGCTGGGAGTGTTTTTCAGGAGATTCAGAAAAACTCCACCTGGTGTTCGTCTTCGACTACCATTCATTATGAAGAGGCCACCATTCTGTTCAACCTCAGCAGTTTCCATCAGAAGCTCAATTGCCTTTTTGTTCCCAATTATTCTCACTACTCGGGATATCAAATCCTTCTTGGGTTCCTGCAACCTGAAAGAAATTTCATCAGCCACTTTCTCCGGAGAATCGTCCTCTGTGATCTCGTATCGGCCTTTATAGTTCATTTCCAGTCTGTCGCCTAGTCTGTCTCTGGCAGGCCGTTTCCTTTTGAGATGACCTTGCCCGTTTTCCTCCTCCTTTGATTCCATTTTTTTGCCACCATGCATATATTCCTCTAGCTCTTTGTCTAATTCTTTTGCATGGTCTTGAGCTTCCCTTTTAAGTTTCTTGGCGAGCAAGTAATTGTAGGTCTCGGATTGTCGGCTTCTGTCAATAGTGCCCTCCATTCCCAAGATACCGAGTTCAGTGGCCACCGCGTCCTGGTTCTGCTCCTGCAGCACAGCGCCCCATATGTTGTTGACCTTCTTCCTCCCGGCTACAGGTGGTTTCTGGCTGCTCTGGCCAAACTGAAAAGGCTCTGGTTTGGGAGGAGAGTTAAAACATTTCTGTCGCTTCCGTTTCCAGACAGAACTGTCGTCATCGGAATCTGAAAAACTCTCTTCACTTGAATCCACACTTTTAACAGTCCGATAATGTGATACCGGGGCACACACGGCTGCACTACTCTGGAAGGGCCTCGCTGTACAGTCTCCCCCTGGTACTTTCGGCACGTGCAACGGCCTGTCGCTGGGTGCCACCGTCATGTCGGAATCCGAGTCGGAGAGCTGCCCATCTTCCATGTCGCCGGCCTCCTGCGCCATCTTCCGCGGCGCGGCCCCTTCTACATCTTGATAGCCAAAATCATACGTTTAAAAGCTACTTAAATTTATTTGGTTGATCGTGTCATGAATTTGTTTCTATTTGCATTCACTTTTAAGGTTTTTCAAATCATTTTTATTTAACTTCATTATTTGAATATGTGTAGCTCTTGCGTAGTTCAGAAGTCAAAACTACACAAATGCACCCCCTCAGGGAGTCTCACTTCCATCCTTATCCCTCTGCACTGCTCCACTCACTCCTCGTGGAAACTTCTTCACTAGTATCTGGGTCAACCTTCCTGTGCTTCTCTTTTGCAAAAATTAGCTTTATTTTTCTCTTACATTCCCTTCTTTGTTACTAAATAGGGACCATAATCACTACATTTTATATATTGAAATAAAATATCAGCTCATAGAAATCTTCCTTATTCTTTTTAGTATTTTAATTTATTCAATCAGTTGCCTAGGAGCATTTAGATTTTTTCCCAATATTCTGACATCACAAATAATCTTACAGTGGAAAACTTTGAGCATATGCTACCCCATATTTATACAGGCAATTTTTCAGAGTAAATCTCTAGAATTTTGATTGCTACATCAAAGGATAAATGCAGATGTTAGGTATTCCAGAACTCTCATGTAAAGTTGTAGCATTTTACATTCCCATCAGCAATATAGGAGTGTCTATTTCCTCACAGATTGACCTGCTAAGGAGTGTATTGTAAGCTTTTGAACTTTTGTCAATCTGAAAAGTGAAAATTTTCACTGTGTATTTTAATTTGCATTTCTCTTATTAGTGAAGCTGAACACCTTTTCATATACTGTCTTGTCATATACTCTCATATGTCATGTCTCTTTTTTTTGCTTTTTAAAATCATGACTTTAATCTTTTTTTAAAGGAAAAATTACTAGAATAGTGATATAATGTTGCCTTCAAACTTTGTTTGAAAAAGAATAAGACACTAAACAAATGGAAGAATGTATAAATTCACTGAAAAGAATACAAACATGACTTAAAACTATACTGTCTTATTCTGTGTTCCTAACAGTCCATTAAAAAGTGGTAGTTAATTCAAGTGAGAAGAATGTTAAGAAAAATGCATTCAAATCACAATTTTATGATGATAAGTAGAGTCAACAGTTAATTCCCCAAATAACCACATCACTGAGGAAGGTCAAACGTTTCTATTTGCATTCACTTTTAAGGTTTTTCAAATCATTTTATTTAACTTCATTATTTGAATATGTGTAGCTCTTGCGTAGTTCAGAAGTCAAAACTACACAAATGCACCCCCTCAGGGAGTCTCACTTCCATCCTTATCCCTCTGCACTGCTCCACTCACTCCTCGTGGAAACTTCTTCACTAGTATCTGGGTCAACCTTCCTGTGCTTCTCTTTTGCAAAAATTAGCTTTATTTTTCTCTTACATTCCCTTCTTTGTTACTAAATAGGGACCATAATCACTACATTTTATATATTGAAATAAAATATCAGCTCATAGAAATCTTCCTTATTCTTTTTAGTATTTTAATTTATTCAATCAGTTGCCTAGGAGCATTTAGATTTTTTCCCAATATTCTGACATCACAAATAATCTTACAGTGGAAAACTTTGAGCATATGCTACCCCATATTTATACAGGCAATTTTTCAGAGTAAATCTCTAGAATTTTGATTGCTACATCAAAGGATAAATGCAGATGTTAGGTATTCCAGAACTCTCATGTAAAGTTGTAGCATTTTACATTCCCATCAGCAATATAGGAGTGTCTATTTCCTCACAGATTGACCTGCTAAGGAGTGTATTGTAAGCTTTTGAACTTTTGTCAATCTGAAAAGTGAAAATTTTCACTGTGTATTTTAATTTGCATTTCTCTTATTAGTGAAGCTGAACACCTTTTCATATACTGTCTTGTCATATACTCTCATATGTCATGTCTCTTTTTTTTGCTTTTTAAAATCATGACTTTAATCTTTTTTTAAAGGAAAAATTACTAGAATAGTGATATAATGTTGCCTTCAAACTTTGTTTGAAAAAGAATAAGACACTAAACAAATGGAAGAATGTATAAATTCACTGAAAAGAATACAAACATGACTTAAAACTATACTGTCTTATTCTGTGTTCCTAACAGTCCATTAAAAAGTGGTAGTTAATTCAAGTGAGAAGAATGTTAAGAAAAATGCATTCAAATCACAATTTTATGATGATAAGTAGAGTCAACAGTTAATTCCCCAAATAACCACATCACTGAGGAAGGTCAAACTTTGGGAAACAAATGACTAAGAGACATTTCGTAATGGATTCATTACACCCACCTCATTAGTACAGGTAATTCTCCGAGGATGAGGGGCTTCTTGCTGCAGTTGATATACTGGGAAGTTAGAAAATAAAAGATGTCAGTTTCCTTTATGCAGAACATCTGAATATATTAGAAGTAAAATCTGCTTGCTTTTGGTACTTTTATGGAACAAAAATGAGGTGGTTCTATTTGTTATTAAACTCTGTTGTGAAAAAAAGTAAAGAAATTAGGCCAAACTAAATTTAGTGAAAGTCCAGGAGCAAACACACAAAAAAATCATAATCCACAGAACTGTTATAACAATTCAGTATTGGATATTGGGCTCTGCTCTCCATAATCTGGTCATTTATTTTCCCCAGTTTTTATGGATATATTACATAAAGCATGCCTCTGTTATAAACAAATAATAGTTGTATATTTTAAAAGCACATTATTGGAATACTACTCAGCTGTTAAAAGAAATGCAGAAGACTCAGTCCTAATGAAGTGGCTGGCTCTAGAACCTATCATAAAAAGTGAAGTAAGTCAAAAAGAGAAAGACAAATACAGTATATTAACACACATATATGGAATCTAGTAGGACAGTCTTGATATCACACACAGGGAACTCATGGAAAAACAGACAGAGCATAGACATAGGGACATCGTGGCAAAGAAACAGGGATGGGGAAGCATGGAGGAAGTAACAAGGAAACCTATAGTGTTATGTGTGGAAAAGATATCTAGTGTCATAGTGCTGAGGGAATAGGAGTGCTTACAATGGCTTGGGGCGAGGGTCTGGAGGGGTGGGATAGGGGGAACTGGGTGAGTGGGGACCATGGATATGCATATGACTGATCTGGGAACATACATGTCTGTGAACAACAAAACTCTGTAAAACCTTTAAAATAAAGAATAAAAAAAAAAAAATGAAAGAACAAACAATTAAAAAAAAATAAGTAAAGGACAGGGTGGAATTAGAATATCATCACTTAGTAATCTCTAATGACTTAACCAGATGAGGGCATTAATCACCAAAGCCTGATAACATGATAAAGGAGAGACAATGAGGTATGAAGCACGTCCTGTAGTTTGACCAAAAGAACCTAACCTGAATCTAATCCAGTCTCTGGGTCCAGCTGCAGGTTTTCAGGAAATACAGGGACAGAGGAACATATTAAACTGTCCCATAAACGTGCAATCAGCAAAGCACAGGCTGTGAGAATCAAATTTACAGGTCAAGTGGAAGCAAAGGGGCAAAAAAAGAAACCCAGAGGTTGAAAAAGATTTGAAAGATAAATCAAAAATGTTTTTAATGTGAGACTATAGCTGCGATATAGTAAGAAATGTATATTCTGTCTCTACCCACACCCACACCCATCCCCCCAATTCTTAGCACAAAACTTCTAAAATCCTAGAAGTCTCTAAGTGTCTTTGGCATGCTAATGAAATGACTCTGTCTCTTTTAAAATTTTAATTGAAATGTAGTTGGTTTACAATGTTGTGTTGGTTTCTGGTGAACAGCAAAGTGATTCGGTTTTATATGTTCTTTTTTAGATTCTTTTCTATTCTCGGTTATTAAAATATATTGAATATCAAAAAATAAATTAATAAAAGCACATTATTAAGTGTCAAGTTTGAAACTAAAATAAGGATTTATAGGCTAGATGCAACACATACCCGGTTTTTCTCTCCTGTTTATATTGTGAACATCTATCTTCAAAGATAATCTTTCCCAGAAAATAAAGTTTCTGAATCAAAGTTATCACCACTTATTTGACTGAGGTAAACACAGCAAAAGAGAGACTTTAGACACTTAAACAGATAGTCAGAGGATAATTTTTAGGATATCTGAAAATGGACTGGTGAAAACTGTATCAATATCACGTCCTTCTAAGGGCTTCCCAGGTGGCTCAGTGGTAAAGAATCCGCCTACCAATGGAGGAGCCACAGGAGACAGGAGTTTGATCCCTGGGTCAGGAAGATCTCCTGGAGGAGGAAATGGCAACCCACTCCAGTATTCCTGCCTGGGACATCCCATGGAGACAGGAACCTGGGGGGTTAGAGTCCACGATTCACAATGAGTCAGACATGACTGAGCAACTGAGGGCACACACACACACGTCTTTCTAAGCCTCACTTCAGGCTTTTTGACTTGACACAAAGAAACAATGAATAGAATCTGAGGTTATCAGAGAAAGTATGTTTATGTTGGTCTAAGTTTATCACTTGGAGAAAATCTGTTTTCTATTTCTACACATATAATCACACATAACTGAATTTAATGGTGTATTTAAATACATAGACATTTGGTCAATGAATGCATCATCTGGGACAGCATCTGGGATTGTCATATAATATACGGCCCACATTTCAACTGAATATAGACTCTGCCTCTAATGATATTCACATATAGTACAGGGACATATATAAATATACACACAGTTAGACTATGTGTATGTATGTGTGTGTGTGATATACAGCAAATATACTGAGAACAGACACACATCACTGTTCTGTACTGCTAAAAAACTAATTTTAATTCTGAACACTGGCAGCATTGATTAAAGTTTTTCAATGTTGTGTTGGTTTCTGGTGAACAGCAAAGTGATTCGGTTTTATATGTTCTTTTTTAGATTCTTTTCTATTCTCGGTTATTAAAATATATTGAATATCAAAAAATAAATTAATAAAAGCACATTATTAAGTGTCAAGTTTGAAACTAAAATAAGGATTTATAGGCTAGATGCAACACATACCCGGTTTTTCTCTCCTGTTTATATTGTGAACATCTATCTTCAAAGATAATCTTTCCCAGAAAATAAAGTTTCTGAATCAAAGTTATCACCACTTATTTGACTGAGGTAAACACAGCAAAAGAGAGACTTTAGACACTTAAACAGATAGTCAGAGGATAATTTTTAGGATATCTGAAAATGGACTGGTGAAAACTGTATCAATATCACGTCCTTCTAAGGGCTTCCCAGGTGGCTCAGTGGTAAAGAATCCGCCTACCAATGGAGGAGCCACAGGAGACAGGAGTTTGATCCCTGGGTCAGGAAGATCTCCCGGAGGAGGGAATGGCAACCCACTCCAGTATTCCTGCCTGGGACATCCCATGGAGACAGGAACCTGGGGGGTTAGAGTCCACGATTCACAATGAGTCAGACATGACTGAGCAACTGAGGGCACACACACACACGTCTTTCTAAGCCTCACTTCAGGCTTTTTGACTTGACACAAAGAAACAATGAATAGAATCTGAGGTTATCAGAGAAAGTATGTTTATGTTGGTCTAAGTTTATCACTTGGAGAAAATCTGTTTTCTATTTCTACACATATAATCACACATAACTGAATTTAATGGTGTATTTAAATACATAGACATTTGGTCAATGAATGCATCATCTGGGACAGCATCTGGGATTGTCATATAATATACGGCCCACATTTCAACTGAATATAGACTCTGCCTCTAATGATATTCACATATAGTACAGGGACATATATAAATATACACACAGTTAGACTATGTGTATGTATGTGTGTGTGTGTGTATATACAGCAAATATACTGAGAACAGACACACATCACTGTTCTGTACTGCTACGTAAAGGCAACAGAGTACTGCAGTTGCAAATCTGAATTCCTGAACACTGAGGCTCCACTGCTAACGCTGCATATTGAGCCTCAGTTTTCATCACTTGAAAATAGGGATAATAATAGTTTCTACTTCAAAGATTACTGAAAGAATTAAATGCAACATGTGAAAGACTTAAAATAGTCCCTGGCACATGATAAACAAAAAAGATTAGCTATTATTAAATGCAGGTGACTGATACTAACACACAAAATTCTTTACAATAATATTTGATTATTGGGACGCATCTTCAGTTCATCACCAAAACATAAGCACACGGTAATGCTATAATTTAGAAGGTGCTAAAAAGACAGAGCTTTACTGATTAAGAATCAAAATATAAACAAAATATTGCTTCATTTAATGTCTGACATCTACTGATAGAAATGTGTTCCTTTGCTTTATCCTCCTTGTTGCAAAAATCCCTAAGAAATAATATACTAGAATAGTTTTAGATAACCAAATTTTATGGTGAAAGTTGGTTTTTCAAAAATACTCCTATGAATATATTTTTATGAATTAATTAAAGTGATAATATGAAGGAAATAATTCTGACACAGGGAAGGGAAGAGAGAAAGCACAGAAACTAAATCTGCCTGGCTCGGATAGTGAGAGCACATGTATATCATTCAGAGATATTTAAATATATCCTCTCAAGAGAACCAAAACATGATTTGCAAAAAGGTCCATTCTTCAAGTCCATTTCTCCCTATTGGTAATTGTAAGATGTGAATATGTAGTTCACATTTCTGTCTTGGGCAGTAATTCTCAGTCTTTAGTATCACAAAACATTAATTTTGAATTTAATGGTGTATTTAAATACATAGACATTTGGTCAATGAATGCATCATCTGGGACAGCATCTGGGATTGTCATATAATATACGGCCCACATTTCAACTGAATATAGACTCTGCCTCTAATGATATTCACATATAGTACAGGGACATATATAAATATACACACAGTTAGACTATGTGTATGTATGTGTGTGTGTGTGTATATACAGCAAATATACTGAGAACAGACACACATCACTGTTCTGTACTGCTACGTAAAGGCAACAGAGTACTGCAGTTGCAAATCTGAATTCCTGAACACTGAGGCTCCACTGCTAACGCTGCATATTGAGCCTCAGTTTTCATCACTTGAAAATAGGGATAATAATAGTTTCTACTTCAAAGATTACTGAAAGAATTAAATGCAACATGTGAAAGACTTAAAATAGTCCCTGGCACATGATAAACAAAAAAGATTAGCTATTATTAAATGCAGGTGACTGATACTAACACACAAAATTCTTTACAATAATATTTGATTATTGGGACGCATCTTCAGTTCATCACCAAAACATAAGCACACGGTAATGCTATAATTTAGAAGGTGCTAAAAAGACAGAGCTTTACTGATTAAGAATCAAAATATAAACAAAATATTGCTTCATTTAATGTCTGACATCTACTGATAGAAATGTGTTCCTTTGCTTTATCCTCCTTGTTGCAAAAATCCCTAAGAAATAATATACTAGAATAGTTTTAGATAACCAAATTTTATGGTGAAAGTTGGTTTTTCAAAAATACTCCTATGAATATATTTTTATGAATTAATTAAAGTGATAATATGAAGGAAATAATTCTGACACAGGGAAGGGAAGAGAGAAAGCACAGAAACTAAATCTGCCTGGCTCGGATAGTGAGAGCACATGTATATCATTCAGAGATATTTAAATATATCCTCTCAAGAGAACCAAAACATGATTTGCAAAAAGGTCCATTCTTCAAGTCCATTTCTCCCTATTGGTAATTGTAAGATGTGAATATGTAGTTCACATTTCTGTCTTGGGCAGTAATTCTCAAAAGATCAGTTGCTTTCCTCTGTAAATAACATGCTTTGGAAAGTTGGGTCACCTATGGGTCAATTATGGGAACGAGTAGTGGCCAAGAAGGACATTAAAAGTTACTAGAGAATGTAGAATGTTAATTTTGATACAAACTACAAAAATACTATAGTATTTGATTATCATCAGTAATGCGTTTACCTATTCAATAAGCAAATATTAAGGTAAGTTAGTATGAGAAAAGAGTGATATCACATGAGAATTTTACTCTTTGTTTTAATCAGAGTTTCAAAGGGTATAGTTCTGTTTCATTGAGAAGAGTAACTTCTAGACAAATGCCTCTCCTATTGGCTACCAATGGTTAGTCTAAGACTCATTTTTAATAAATGGAAAGCCTTTGGATATTGGATATTTTTTAGGGGGGGGGGGCGGTTGGGGAAGGAGAGGGGTTGGCGGGCCACTTCTATTGGTTTTTCATTTATCTGTTTTCATCCATCTTTGTTCCTTGGCCTGTGTGGGCCTCCCATTGTGGCGGCCTCTGTTGTCCCAGAGCACTAGCTCTGGGTGCATGCGCTTCAGAGCTCCGGCTGGGTAATTGGACACATCGGTCCAGCCGCTGCGTGTCAAGTGGGATCTTCCCAGGCCAGGGATCGAACCGGCGCCCCTTGTACTGCAAGGCGGTGTCCTTACCCACTGGACCACCAGGGAAGCCTGAATATTGGATATTGTATAACTAAATATAACATATGAATTCAAAGAATGCTCATCAAAAGGATCATTAAAAAACCATACACTGTAATAAAATGTAGCTAATTCAGGCCCTTCTGAATTTAACGCTTTTTGTAATTTAAGCTGGAACTGAGCTGAAACTTAAATTGCACAATCATTAAATTGATTAACCAAAAATTAACAGCTAAATTCAAGATGAGAAAATGTACGATTAAAGTACTCAACATTTTTTCAATCACCTCAGAAGTGTCAATGTTTATGTATTTCTTATGGAAATTCTCGGTATCTAAGGACAATATGCTGTGAATCAAGTTCAGAGATCATAAGTTGGTATCTTGAGGTCACAACTAGCTCACATGTGTTTGATTTGCTGTCTTCTAAATTTAAATTTGCTTTTAACAATTAAAATTTAAGAGATTTGGCAACAAAACCAAAAGCAAAAGAGAATTCCACCTCCTCCTGAAACTTGGCTGACGTGACCACCTGAGACCCTGAGGGTCAGATGCCCCAGTGAAGGACAGCGAGTGATGAGCTCCGTGCTCCGTGCTCACGGGGCAGCCTTGCTCTGTCTGCTCCCACAGTCCCCACCTGCCTTGCCTGTCTCACTTATTACCTGTCAGGCCTCTGGTTTAATTCAAGCAATACATATTGAAAAGCAACAAAACTGCATTTTAAGAGTTCTCAACTTAGACATCCTGCTCACTCTATTTAATTTTTGATTTGAATTTGCAAATATTTTCACAAACTCAACAGAACCAAAATTAGAACGCAAAAAAGAGGTATATGTAAAATAATTTTCTTACTGAATCACATTGCAAAAAGCTGTTCAGATCCCACTAAAGACAGAAAAAAAATCCTCAACAAGCAGCAACTTTTGACATGAGAATTTAACTGTCCCCTTCAGTTTTATAGATGTACAGAATAGAAGGAAATAATCAGATAGTTTCCATTCTGCTTGTATCTCCTTATGTGGACAGACATACATTTTTTTTTTTTTAAATCTCAATCCATTTAGATTCTACTACACCATTTTGAGAATTAATTATAAAAATTTAAGTCACAATACAGAGAAGATGATAAATGCAAGATGGTCTGTCAGTCCCAAAGACAATCAAACAGAATTTGTGAATTATCATCTCTGAACAAGATATACACAGGAATTAAACAAAATGTCACTGCTCAATTATTGGGGGTACTGGACAGGGCCTATTTAACTTCAATCACTCATGAGGAAATAACGGCACCACAGGCTTGTTAGTTTTAAAATATTTTCCTATGCACAGACTCCAGAACATATGAATATTTCTTAGAGTATTATTATTAAATACCTTACTGAGAATCATGTGCAGCTATCTAGACATAAAATTGTAAAAGTGACTGACTGGCAAAGGCAAAACAAACAAAATGAAAACAAAAGAATGCAACCCACATCCCATTTACTTTTTTACAATCAGAATTCTGACAAACATATCTGACAATCGAACTGATCATCATACCAATTATTTTAATGTGAGAATGTAATTTTTTCATGTTTCTTATTAGCTAAAATGTGCACATATACAAATTCTTAAAGACAATGTCATGATTTCATAAGGAAATTTCACATGACATTTTAAATATGGGCCTTTCAGCTTGGCGTTAACAGTTTAATCATAAAAATTCCTTGGTTTGGAAGTTTTTGTATTTGATGGTCAGAAATAAAAGTCTATTCTAATAATTTTCTCCTTGTTCTACTATTAAAATGATGGGGGGAGGTGTCAGTCAGTGTTCTTCAGGTTTGAAGTCACTAAAAGAAATTACTAAAACTCACTACTATCATCAAAAAAAGAAAAGAAATATGCCATTTTTAAGACAAATGAGTGCTACTGTAAGACGTATGAAGATACAGAAAATACAAATTGCACAAAACACAGTTAGCAATCAATATTCTTCAGGAGGAAAAATCACCACCATGATTCAGTAACAGTCTGAGATTTTATAAATGCTCTCACATTAAAATGCACAAGGCACAAGTCAGAGCGAAGGGAATAAAGATAAATTGAAAACCAGAAAATGCAGAGAATTTTAAATAGGCCTCCCGCCAATGAGATTATGAGTCAAAATCTTTGGGAGGTAAAGAACATTAGTCATTTCTATACATTCTTTGAACTATACTCCCCAGAAACAGAAAGGAAGCAGCAGGGGTGGGGGAAAATGCATCTTTGGAAGTATTCCTATAGACTGTTCATTTTTGCTTACTATAATTAGCCCAAAGTGGAAACCTATTAAACTAGATGTTGTTCTGGAAGCACAAAATGAGTAAGAATTTGAATTACTGCTCTTTCAGTCAGCAAATTCCAACAACTTACAAATACCAAACTATAGAATAACTCAACATTTACAAAGATGCTAATAATCTATAAAGTACACGTTTTTAGGCTGCTTATTTGACTCTACAGATAGCAAACAAATTTTACAGTACTGGTTTCTGCAATAGGGCATGCATGGATTTTTTCTTTAAAAAGCTATGATTATATTAACTCTTATTTCCCATTTTTAAAAACCTGAAATAGATTTTATTTGATGTAATAATATTCTCTAGGAAACAAGGAAGGGAAAATAAAGGACTAAGAACCTAGACTCTTCAGAAAATACTATATTCTAATGCAACATTTAAAATACAATATAGAATTCAAATATCTCTCCTTTATATTTGGGAACACAATTACTAAAAAAGAAGACCAGTTTTCTTTCGCTTCTTTTTATCCATTCTTTCTTCTAAGATAATCTCCTGACTTACCATTGATACTTTTTTCATATAAAGAATCAGGATCTGAGAATAATTAGATTCCTTGAATTCTCAGCTTCTCCTTGCTAACTGAGAATCAGTTTTATCAGCCATTGTTTTGACAAAACTCACTACTATCATCAAAAAAAGAAAAGAAATATGCCATTTTTAAGACAAATGAGTGCTACTGTAAGACGTATGAAGATACAGAAAATACAAATTGCACAAAACACAGTTAGCAATCAATATTCTTCAGGAGGAAAAATCACCACCATGATTCAGTAACAGTCTGAGATTTTATAAATGCTCTCACATTAAAATGCACAAGGCACAAGTCAGAGCGAAGGGAATAAAGATAAATTGAAAACCAGAAAATGCAGAGAATTTTAAATAGGCCTCCCGCCAATGAGATTATGAGTCAAAATCTTTGGGAGGTAAAGAACATTAGTCATTTCTATACATTCTTTGAACTATACTCCCCAGAAACAGAAAGGAAGCAGCAGGGGTGGGGGAAAATGCATCTTTGGAAGTATTCCTATAGACTGTTCATTTTTGCTTACTATAATTAGCCCAAAGTGGAAACCTATTAAACTAGATGTTGTTCTGGAAGCACAAAATGAGTAAGAATTTGAATTACTGCTCTTTCAGTCAGCAAATTCCAACAACTTACAAATACCAAACTATAGAATAACTCAACATTTACAAAGATGCTAATAATCTATAAAGTACACGTTTTTAGGCTGCTTATTTGACTCTACAGATAGCAAACAAATTTTACAGTACTGGTTTCTGCAATAGGGCATGCATGGATTTTTTCTTTAAAAAGCTATGATTATATTAACTCTTATTTCCCATTTTTAAAAACCTGAAATAGATTTTATTTGATGTAATAATATTCTCTAGGAAACAAGGAAGGGAAAATAAAGGACTAAGAACCTAGACTCTTCAGAAAATACTATATTCTAATGCAACATTTAAAATACAATATAGAATTCAAATATCTCTCCTTTATATTTGGGAACACAATTACTAAAAAAGAAGACCAGTTTTCTTTCGCCTCTTTTTATCCATTCTTTCTTGTAAGATAATCTCCTGACTTACCATTGATACTTTTTTTTCATATAAAGAATCAGGATCTGAGAATAATTAGATTCCTTGAATTCTCAGCTTCTCCTTGCTAACTGAGAATCAGTTTTATCAGCCATTGTTGACAAATGGTCTCAAATTCCATTAAGATGGAATTCTACATGAACTCACAGGCATTCCTGACATGCAAACCACGTACAGACTTCATGGAGATGCTCCTATTTCCCTACAGTTTCTTTTTCTATGCTATCTGCAAATCCAGTTGTAAATTAATTTTTCAATAGTGGGCACAAAATTGAATGAATCTTGATATCTAATGATCCTAATATCTTTTTTTACTACTTATAAAGCACTATTAACCCAACCAATTTGAAGTATTTGTATACTTACAGTAAGATTTCCAAACAGGAGGTCTATATTCATCTGTATCTGAAAGAAAAAAACAACAAATTAATGTTACTGAATATATTTTAAATGACTTATTTTAATTATTGATTCATTTAATACATATTTGCTGAGGTCTATTTGTCCTAGGCAATTGTGCTAGGCAATAAAGGGTATTCCAAGGTTTTTAGTATTGGCCCTCCATTTCTGGAATGAAATTTCAGAGATATCTAAAGAAAGTTATTATATTTATTCAACTGCTTATCACATAGAAACATCAAGTTTAACTTTTACTGTTTTATAATCACTGAAGTTAATAGTCAGTAATGTCTTTGGACTTAATTCTATGATCATTCCACTAAAAGATCCCTGAATTAACTGGAATTTTTTAATATCTTCTTCCATCACTTTTGGGGGAGTCCAGTGAAACTGGTTGTACTAACATTAGGAGAGAAGAAAAGCAAGGAACAGACCTTAGTCCTCATACATCCTGGACATTCAAACCCAGGTAATGAGCAACATTTCAGTGGAAGACAGTGTATCTGGGGAGCCCCAAAGAACATGAGGTGAATATATGCATCCCAGACTCCTCTCTCTGCAAGAATGTGGACTAGGAGACAGTGTGAAGAGGCAGCGAAAGAGATGGAAAAACAAGCACACGAGGGAGAAAGGAGAGGGACAGTGCAGCCTGGCAAGAATTCAAATATCTCTCCTTTATATTTGGGAACACAATTACTAAAAGAAGACCAGTTTTCTTCGTCTTTTATCCATTCTTTCTTGTAAGATAATCTCCTGACTTACCATTGATACTTTTTTTTCATATAAAGAATCAGGATCTGAGAATAATTAGATTCCTTGAATTCTCAGCTTCTCCTTGCTAACTGAGAATCAGTTTTATCAGCCATTGTTGACAAATGGTCTCAAATTCCATTAAGATGGAATTCTACATGAACTCACAGGCATTCCTGACATGCAAACCACGTACAGACTTCATGGAGATGCTCCTATTTCCCTACAGTTTCTTTTTCTATGCTATCTGCAAATCCAGTTGTAAATTAATTTTTCAATAGTGGGCACAAAATTGAATGAATCTTGATATCTAATGATCCTAATATCTTTTTTTACTACTTATAAAGCACTATTAACCCAACCAATTTGAAGTATTTGTATACTTACAGTAAGATTTCCAAACAGGAGGTCTATATTCATCTGTATCTGAAAGAAAAAAACAACAAATTAATGTTACTGAATATATTTTAAATGACTTATTTTAATTATTGATTCATTTAATACATATTTGCTGAGGTCTATTTGTCCTAGGCAATTGTGCTAGGCAATAAAGGGTATTCCAAGGTTTTTAGTATTGGCCCTCCATTTCTGGAATGAAATTTCAGAGATATCTAAAGAAAGTTATTATATTTATTCAACTGCTTATCACATAGAAACATCAAGTTTAACTTTTACTGTTTTATAATCACTGAAGTTAATAGTCAGTAATGTCTTTGGACTTAATTCTATGATCATTCCACTAAAAGATCCCTGAATTAACTGGAATTTTTTAATATCTTCTTCCATCACTTTTGGGGGAGTCCAGTGAAACTGGTTGTACTAACATTAGGAGAGAAGAAAAGCAAGGAACAGACCTTAGTCCTCATACATCCTGGACATTCAAACCCAGGTAATGAGCAACATTTCAGTGGAAGACAGTGTATCTGGGGAGCCCCAAAGAACATGAGGTGAATATATGCATCCCAGACTCCTCTCTCTGCAAGAATGTGGACTAGGAGACAGTGTGAAGAGGCAGCGGAAAGAGATGGAAAAACAAGCACACGAGGGAGAAAGGAGAGGGGACAGTGCAGCCTGGCTTCTCCTCTGTAAAGCAGAGCTCAGGAACAACCTTGCCAGCACAAAGCCCTGCCTGCAAGGCCACAGGGCCAAACCAGCAGACACAGCATTTTGGTGTGGGGAGGCGTGGCCAGACACATCACCTGGTTCTGCTGGCATCCAACATAAGTCCACTGGGGAATCTCATCCTAAAAATCGTGGTCTCCAAGGAATCAAGGAAATTCAAGGGAAGCTTATTGAGACCAGCGAATCTTGTATACGTAGTTCACATTAAAATGGTCACAGACTCAAAGCATTCGTTCCCAAACTCCCAACCTTTAAAAGGCAATCTCACACTTCATTTTTGATGTATTATCATAAACCACACAAATGCTCTGAGTCAGAGGCTACAGTTAAGACAATGGTCAAAGGGACATAAGAGGGAAAGGTTACATCATGTAAAGATTACTTGGCACCCAGGAGAAGTTTTCATGTATGTTGTCTCAAAGAATGAATAAAAGATGACAAGAAACGAATGAAGTAATGCAGCAAATACTGTTGACTTCCGTTATTCACAATAGTTACATTCTACAACATCATGATAAACACTGAAGTAACCAACATTAAACCACTGATCCTGCAGAAACACAAGTTAGGTTCCTGTGTTAGTCACAGTATTTTCATTAGTCAATATATCACTTTGTTTTCTGTGTACTTCTGTTGAAAGATACCTAATTTAGTATCTATGGTTGATTCATAAATACTGAACTCACAGCCAACTACAGTGTAACCTGTGCCTCAATGAAGTTTTTTTGATGCATGTACTTTCTCCATAAAATACATCACTGCCTTTCCGTACTTTGGAACACCAGACAGAATTCTGACACTAATCACAGGGGTCTTTTTTTTTTTTTTTTAGAGATTTATTTATTTATTTATTTTTGGGCGGGGGTCGGGTTGGGGAGGGAGGGGAGCGGGCGGGCCACTTCTATTGGTCTTTCATTTATCTCTGTTCATCCGTCTTTGTTCTTTGGCTCCTGTGGGCCTCCCATCGCGGTGGCCTCTGTTGTCGCAGAGCGCCGGCTCTGGGCGCATGCGCTCCAGAGCTCCGGCTCGGTCATTGGACACATCAGTCCAGCCGCTCCGCGACACGTGGGATCTTCCCAGGCCAGGGATCGAACCAGCACCCCTTGCACTGCAAGGCGGTGTCCTTACCCACTGGACCACCAGGGGAAGCCCAGGGGTCATTTTAAAAAATAAAATCACCAATAAAAAGCCACAAAAATACACACAAAAAATATGGCATTATATAGGCCCTGAAAAGAACACTTGTTTACAGTATGAGAGCTGAAACACAGAGACAGAGTTGCTTTGTTCAACCTCAGCTGGGAATATACAGGACATGCAATTCAATTTGCCACTCTATAAATGCTAGCAAATCACCCAAGTGACTCAAGTATTTATTTTGAAAGTGTTGCTAGCATTTATTTAAAATAAATGCCAGCAACTAAGCAAATTTGCAAATACAGAATCAAGAATAATGAGGGGCTTCCCTGGTTGCCCAGTGGGTAAGGACACCACCTTGCAATGCAAGGGGCACCAGTGTGATCGCTGGCCTGGGAGGATCCCACGTGCCGCAGAGCAGTTGGACCGGTGTGTCCAACTACTGAGCCGGAGTTCTGGAGTTCATGCACCCAGAGTCAGTGCTCTGCAGTGAGAGAGGCTGCTGCGATGGGAAGCCCACACAGGCCAAAGAACAAAGATAAATAAATGAAAGATCAATAGCAGTGGCCAAAAAAAAAAAAAGAAGAAGAATGAGGATTATCTGTATATGAATGAGCAATTATTTAGGAAAACTACCAACTCAGGTAAACTAATCTAGAAATGATACAACATTAGGATGAAATACAATTTTAGCACAGGTATACAAAGGCATATATATATATATATATATATACATATGTACACACACACACACACACATATAGTTACTAAACTAGGGTGTGTGCAGGTGTGGGTGTGGATATTTGGAGGGTTAAATATACTGACGTTTGTCTTAATAAGTAAATTATAAGCAGTTGAATTATATATTTTCAATACAATGAAAAATTTGCCTCTAAGCATTCAAGCCATTTAATGACTTCATTGATGCCATATGGATGCTGTTATATTGCATATGAGCCTAAGCGAGGTCCAGGTTTAACAGGAGAGTGGGTATGCACCCTCCTGGCACTTGCCCATATTCATGTGCGTTTCTTGGCCTCCTTGCCAGCAACCTAGACAGCAGTGACCAGACACTTCCTCACCCACTGCGTGAAAGAGAGCACAGGTGGCCAGGAAGAGGAAAGGCACTCAACAAGGCTGAGACCCAGTGTAGTGAAGAATTTAACCTTGCACCCCAGAAGAGGTCCGACTCTTGCCTTCAGCTCCCAGAAGGCAATTTTGTCTAGGAGCCTTGGGCTAGTCAGAGTGGCAGTGTGACTTAGGATGGGGTTTTAGGTCACACAGTGTCAGTCAACCTGAAGAATGAGACCAGTCACATGGGTCACCAGACTTTAATAAAGCCCTCATTAAAAACGCTGAGTTCAAGGATTGGGAGAGCATTGTTGGTTGGAAGCCCTCCATGCATCTTGTCCCACATCAGTGCTGGAAGATCATGCGTCCTGGCTCCACAAAAGACAAGAGAAGCTCTGCATTCAGACGTTCTCCTGGACTTGCCTTAGGTACTTCCTCCTTTGCTGATTTTAATCTTTGTCTTTTCCCTGTAATAAATCATGACTCTCGGTATAACAGTGTTCAGTGAGTTCTGTGAATCTTTTTGGAGAATTATCAAATCCAGGGTGGTTTGAGGGAAACCCCTCCAACTTGCAATTGGAGGCAGAAGTGAGAGAAGTGTTTCCCTGTGCAAGGCTGTGCCTATGAGCAGGAGGACCTGGAGACAGCTTCCACTTTGGAGATGGTGACAAAAAGAGTCTAGTATTCAAAATTCTGTCTTTGGGGGACTGTTTATCTGGTCCTAGACAGGATTTTCAAGGGGAAACCTCAACCGCTGCTTGCTGTGGGACTTTAGGAAACTTACTATCTCTCTTTTCTTTATGTATAAAGCAGAGTAACACTATTACCTAAAAGGCGAATAATAGTAACATACGATTGTTGTGAGGATTAAATTAGATATTATACATTTAGCATCTTGCACTCAGGAGACCTTTAGTAAATGAGAATCCTCTCCCGCCTTCAGCAAATGTGAACTAAAAGACACAATGATGTTATCAGATTTGCCTCAGGGCACTGTCAAAGATTTCACCTATGCATTCTTTTCTTATTATTTTGTTCTTTCCTGTACCCCTACTCTATTACCGAAGACATTCAAGATGCTACAGATCAGAGCTTTGTGGCCAAATAAAAGAGTATTAGGCAAATAACCAAGAAATACTGGGATTTAAGTTTGTGTTTTCTTTAATTCCAAAAGAGGTCTAATTATTAGTGACATTTAAAAACAGAGTTTGGCTTTTGAAAGTCTCTTCCTAGCAATCTTTTTTTCTGGTGGAAGTGTGAACTGGTGTAATCTCTCTGGAGAACAACTGGCAATACATACCATGAGCCCTGAAGTGAGTAACAAGCATCTGTTAAGGCAGAGAGTAAATGAGAGGCTCTTTGAAAAAGAATGTTTAAAAATCACTACAGTCTTTCTTGTGTTTATGGCTGGAGACCCTTCGGTCACCTTGGTGTGGATGATTTTATTGAACAAGTGAGGCATATAAAGAAAATGACTTTGAAGATGGATTAACTGAAACTGGAGATCTTGAGTCACACAGAGGGCTTATGGGTTTATTAGGAAGATCAGATTCTGGCCCAGCATGAGGCCAAGGCCAGAAGTGTCTCTGACCTTAGCCTCCTTGGCATGTGGAATCATTCAGTATAAGACTATGAACAAATAAACTGCAATCTTGACCTCCATTTGGGTTCCCTACTTTGATGTAGGCCAAGTCTGATTAAAATGGACATCCTAGTAGTGGTCAGACAAGCAACCACCTATAAAAGGTTGAACTTCAATATGGACAGAAAGTGACAAAGAGAAGGAAGGCAAACAGTGTACAAGTATACCTACTGAAGTTCTCTTCTGGGTATTTGTAAGAGATTGGGACTACTTTGGGAATGAGTCAGCCTCATGGAATGGGGATCTGGTCCTAGACAGGATTTTCAAGGGGAAACCTCAACCGCTGCTTGCTGTGGGACTTTAGGAAACTTACTATCTCTTTCTTTATGTATAAAGCAGAGTAACACTATTACCTAAAAGGCGAATAATAGTAACATACGATTGTTGTGAGGATTAAATTAGATATTATACATTTAGCATCTTGCACTCAGGAGACCTTTAGTAAATGAGAATCCTCTCCCGCCTTCAGCAAATGTGAACTAAAAGACACAATGATGTTATCAGATTTGCCTCAGGGCACTGTCAAAGATTTCACCTATGCATTCTTTTCTTATTATTTTGTTCTTTCCTGTACCCCTACTCTATTACCGAAGACATTCAAGATGCTACAGATCAGAGCTTTGTGGCCAAATAAAAGAGTATTAGGCAAATAACCAAGAAATACTGGGATTTAAGTTTGTGTTTTCTTTAATTCCAAAAGAGGTCTAATTATTAGTGACATTTAAAAACAGAGTTTGGCTTTTGAAAGTCTCTTCCTAGCAATCTTTTTTTCTGGTGGAAGTGTGAACTGGTGTAATCTCTCTGGAGAACAACTGGCAATACATACCATGAGCCCTGAAGTGAGTAACAAGCATCTGTTAAGGCAGAGAGTAAATGAGAGGCTCTTTGAAAAAGAATGTTTAAAAATCACTACAGTCTTTCTTGTGTTTATGGCTGGAGACCCTTCGGTCACCTTGGTGTGGATGATTTTATTGAACAAGTGAGGCATATAAAGAAAATGACTTTGAAGATGGATTAACTGAAACTGGAGATCTTGAGTCACACAGAGGGCTTATGGGTTTATTAGGAAGATCAGATTCTGGCCCAGCATGAGGCCAAGGCCAGAAGTGTCTCTGACCTTAGCCTCCTTGGCATGTGGAATCATTCAGTATAAGACTATGAACAAATAAACTGCAATCTTGACCTCCATTTGGGTTCCCTACTTTGATGTAGGCCAAGTCTGATTAAAATGGACATCCTAGTAGTGGTCAGACAAGCAACCACCTATAAAAGGTTGAACTTCAATATGGACAGAAAGTGACAAAGAGAAGGAAGGCAAACAGTGTACAAGTATACCTACTGAAGTTCTCTTCTGGGTATTTGTAAGAGATTGGGACTACTTTGGGAATGAGTCAGCCTCATGAAGTTCAAGCCTGGGGGAGAAGATAGACTAAAGAGGAAGACACTAAATTTCTTGCTAGTTGAGGAAATGATTAAGAGGAAAAAATCGGGGGTATATCTGTTCCTTCTGCACAGTTTAGACCCAGAAGTTCTATTTCTATGAATTTATTGTAAAATAATTAAGCATGTTAGGAAAATATTAATACAGAAGAATACCAGTGAAATGTTTCTTTTAAAACAAAAAAAAAACTGGATTCAACCTAAATGCCTAACAATTAGAGACTGATGAAATCAATGATGATAGATTATTGTTTGAAGATACTTTGACTACCTCGAAAAGATTTCACCTTTTAATCTGTTAGAAAGTCTGAGAGATATTTTAAATATTTTAATCTTTTAAACCAGTGGCTCTCAAACTTTCTGGTTTTAAAACTGTGGATTCTTAGGAACTTTTAATTACCTATTGACATTATCCATATTAGAAGTTAAAACAGAAATTTTAATAGTATATATTTGGTAATTTATTAAAAATAAACTGGTTATATCAAACATTTTTATGAAAAAAACCTCTAGTTTTCAAAACAAAAAAAATTGTTTTACATTTTACACATCTGTCTAATGTCTGGTATTAGTGAAGACAGCTGGCTTCTATCTGCTTCTGCATTGAATCTGTTGTGGTATCATATGTCATGTACAGTTTGGAACATTCAACTAGACATGTGAGAGATGAGAATGAAAAAGGCAAATAATGCATTATCACTCATTACTTAAAATAGTTCTGACCTTGTAAAAAGTCTAAAAAAACTTGGGGACTTCTATTAATTTCCAAAATACACAAACAACTTAGACAACTCAATACCAAAAAACCAAAAAACCCAATCAAAAAATGGGCAAAAGACCTAAACAGACACCTCTCCAAAGAGGACATACAGATGGCCAAAAAACACATGAAAAGATGCTCAACGTCACTTCTTATTAAAGAAATGCAAATCAAAACTACAATGAGATATTACCTCACACCCATAAGAATGGCCATCATCAACAAATCAACAGACAATAAATGCTGGAGAGGGTGCGGAGAAAAGGGAACACTCCTGCACTGTTGGTGGGAATGTAAATTGATACAGCCCCTATGGAAGAGAGTCTGGAGATTTCTTAAAAAACTAAAAATAGAAGCACCCTACGACCCAGTAATCCCACTCTTAGGCTTATACCCTGAGGAAATCAAATCTGAAAGAAGCACCTGTACCCCAATGTTCATTGCAGCTCTCTATACAATAGCTAGAACATGGAAGCAGCCTAGATGTCCACAGACGAATGAATGGATAAAAACACTCTGGTACATATATATAATGGACTACTACACAGCTGTAAAAATAAATGCAGAAAAATCAGTCCTAGTGAGGTGGATAAATCTAGAACCCATTAAACAAAGTGAAGTAAGTCAGGAAGAGAAGGACAAGTACAATATACTAACGCATATATATGGAATCTAGTAAGATGGTACCAATAAATGAATACACAGAACAGCAATGGAGAGACAGACACAGAGAAACGACCTATGGTCATTGAGGGGAGGGAAGATCAGACGAGAGGTATGGAAAGAGAAACAAGGAAACCTACACTATCATATGTAATAGAAATTACCACTATGATTAAATTGTAAGACTAAGGGAACCCACATGGGGACTAAACATCAATGGGGGGGAATGGGAAGGGGGAAAAGGGAGGGAAGGGTCAGGGGAGAGGGGTCAAGGATATACCTATGACTGTTTAGTGATTATGTATACCTGAAAACAAGAAAACTCTGTAAAAACATCTAACAATAACTTCACTCTACACCTGAAGCTAATGCAACATTGTAAAACAAATATACCCCAATTAAAAAAAAAAACCAACTTGGGGCTTCTAGAAACAAACCCCTAGAACATGCTTTGAGAACAACTATTTCAAACCATGATTTCCTTGACATATATTTAGAACATGAGGTGGGATTAGATACATTTCATCCAACAGAAGAAATACAAAAGCTAACCAAGACAGGAAAAGAGAGGAAATCACAAGTTCCTTTAATGGATTAAAGTCCTTTCAGCTTGTTCAAAGGAAGTTATCAAGAGCCTACCTTCGGCTAGAGGTCTCAAGGGCACCCATCACAAAAAAGGTGATTTTAATTCTGTCAGAAAATCCACCCAGACCAACCATTTAAATATGACAGACTTCCATCTGTACAGCTTGACTGAGAATGACAGCCAGACAACCCATGATTCAGTGACGGCTAATTTTAAAACCATCTTAAAAAATTCAGGGGCAGCTGCTTACAATAATCTAAGCATGGTATAGATGAATGCGTAAATTAAGTACATACCCACAAAATTCATTTTTCTTATTACCTTTAAGTGTCAGTAATACATTTCACTACATAAAAGATAAATTTATATAAATATCAAAATTATTGATTTCTGTTAAAATAATCAGAAACTTTATTAGAGAAATGTTATAAATAATCAGAAAGTTTCATTCATTCAGTACATACATATTAAACAGCTTCTATGGCTAAGAATCTTATGAGGTGGGTCCAGGTGTAGCTTATGCCTTTAAAGGCAGTAAGAAAAATAAGATAGATGTAACTGGTTACTAACGAGTAATACAATAAGAGTAGTACATAGAGTACAGAAAGAGTAATACATAATACTCTTATACAGAGAGTTTCATAAACCATCATCTTGTCAAAATGCTTGACAAGAATAGGCCCCCAAAAGTATTTGCTGAGCTGATGAAAGAATGGAAGAGAAGAATCACCTTTGACCAGAGTGTCAAAAAAAAGACAGAGGTGACACCATCTGATGATGGCTCTCAGGATGGATGATTTTTAAAATATAGGGACCAGGGAAGGAGGCTGGGAATAAAGGAGAGCATAAGATTCTAAGCAGAAGGAACACAGTGAATAGGGCACAGAAACAAAACAGTTCAGACAGCTTTCGAGAAACTGCAAAAATGCAGAGTGGCTGAAAAAAAAAGCCATGCTTGAGGAAGGCTTGAGACTCGGACACTGGAAGGAACCTGCACTCTTAGCATTTCCTGTTTCCTTGACGAACAGAGGTGGGATTAGATACATTTCATCCAACAGAAGAAATACAAAAGCTAACCAAGACAGGAAAAGAGAGGAAATCACAAGTTCCTTTAATGGATTAAAGTCCTTTCAGCTTGTTCAAAGGAAGTTATCAAGAGCCTACCTTCGGCTAGAGGTCTCAAGGGCACCCATCACAAAAAAGGTGATTTTAATTCTGTCAGAAAATCCACCCAGACCAACCATTTAAATATGACAGACTTCCATCTGTACAGCTTGACTGAGAATGACAGCCAGACAACCCATGATTCAGTGACGGCTAATTTTAAAACCATCTTAAAAAATTCAGGGGCAGCTGCTTACAATAATCTAAGCATGGTATAGATGAATGCGTAAATTAAGTACATACCCACAAAATTCATTTTTCTTATTACCTTTAAGTGTCAGTAATACATTTCACTACATAAAAGATAAATTTATATAAATATCAAAATTATTGATTTCTGTTAAAATAATCAGAAACTTTATTAGAGAAATGTTATAAATAATCAGAAAGTTTCATTCATTCAGTACATACATATTAAACAGCTTCTATGGCTAAGAATCTTATGAGGTGGGTCCAGGTGTAGCTTATGCCTTTAAAGGCAGTAAGAAAAATAAGATAGATGTAACTGGTTACTAACGAAGTAATACAATAAGAGTAGTACATAGAGTACAGAAAGAGTAATACATAATACTCTTATACAGAGAGTTTCATAAACCATCATCTTGTCAAAATGCTTGACAAGAATAGGCCCCCAAAAGTATTTGCTGAGCTGATGAAAGAATGGAAGAGAAGAATCACCTTTGACCAGAGTGTCAAAAAAAAGACAGAGGTGACACCATCTGATGATGGCTCTCAGGATGGATGATTTTTAAAATATAGGGACCAGGGAAGGAGGCTGGGAATAAAGGAGAGCATAAGATTCTAAGCAGAAGGAACACAGTGAATAGGGCACAGAAACAAAACAGTTCAGACAGCTTTCGAGAAACTGCAAAAATGCAGAGTGGCTGAAAAAAAAAGCCATGCTTGAGGAAGGCTTGAGACTCGGACACTGGAAGGAACCTGCACTCAGGAAGTGTCCGTAAGCAACGGAACATGTGCTTTCCTCTGCTGTTTAAATACTCAGATGTCTGAGAGGAATACCATGGGAAGGTCCAGGTCACTTCTCATGACTCAGAGAAAATAAGCCAAGCAACAGGGAGGACAAAGGTAGAAGAAACAGCAAGCAAAATTGATGGAGGAGAAAGTAAGGGACTCAAAAATCACAGGAGGTACACAAGGCCTGGGAGGGTGGAGCTATGGCTCTATGTCCCATCAAGTGGGAAGGTAAGAAGGTAGAGTCCGTTGGAAACATTCTCCTCTGCGACTCTAAGCAAAAATCTGAACAAGTAAATTCAGAAAAACAAAAGAAAAATGAGATTGTTAAACTATACAGAAAACAAAGGTCAGGCTGATTAGCATGTATGGCATGATCTCAATCTTTTAATAAAAGAAAGGATATAAATGTGTATGTGAATGTGCTTATGTGGAGAGGTAGAGAGATGAGGAAAGAGAGTGTGAACGATTCAAAATGACACTTGCTAAGTAACAGTAGTGATCTCTAGGCTAGCTCTTTTCACCCAGACTCCTCATCTAAATCACAGAACACATAAAATATTTTGAGAGGTATTTTCTGTTCTCCCAAGTATGGTAGATAACTAGTGTCTTTCTAGGAGCAGGAAAGCAGGTTAATTGTTACATACAATGGATGTGCTGCACCACTGGGACATTATTTTCCCCTCAGAACCAAAAGAAAGTTTTCTCTTGATGATGAGTTTTACTCTCCTTAAATATCTGTGCATTAAAAAAAAAATTAGGGCTTCCCCTGGTGGTCCAGTGGGTAAGGACACCGCCTTGCAGGGCAAGGGGCGCCGGTTCGATCCCTGGCCTGGGAAGATCCCACGTGCCGCGGAGCGGCTGGACTGATGTGTCCAATTACCGAGCCGGAGCTCTGGAGCGCATGCGCCCAGAGCCGGCGCTCTGCAACGACAGACGCCACTGCGATGGGAGGCCCACAGGAGCCAAAGAACAAAGACGGATGAAAATGGAGAAACGAAGGGTCAACAGAAGTGGCCCGCCTGCTCCCCTCTCTCCCCAACCCGACCCCGGCCCAAAAATAAATAAATAAATAAATCTTTAAAAAAAAAAATTATATAGGGCTTCCCTGGTGGTCCAGTGGGTAAAGAATCCGCCTTGCAGTGCAGGGACACCGGTTCAATCCCTGGCCTGGGAAGATCCCACGTGCTGCAGAGCAACTGGACTGGTGTGTCCAATTACGAGCCAGTGCTCTGGAGCATGTGCTCCAGTGCTCTGCGGCAAGAGAGGCCACTGCAACGGGAGGCCCACACAGGCTGAAGAATAAAGATGGATGAAAATAAACAAACACAAAATCAATAAAAGACGCCAAAATTAAAAATATATATATAATGCATATATCACATCTGTGCTAAGGAGAGAAAAAATCTGAACAAGTAAATTCAGAAAAACAAAAGAAAAATGAGATTGTTAAACTATACAGAAAACAAAGGTCAGGCTGATTAGCATGTATGGCATGATCTCAATCTTTTAATAAAAGAAAGGATATAAATGTGTATGTGAATGTGCTTATGTGGAGAGGTAGAGAGATGAGGAAAGAGAGTGTGAACGATTCAAAATGACACTTGCTAAGTAACAGTAGTGATCTCTAGGCTAGCTCTTTTCACCCAGACTCCTCATCTAAATCACAGAACACATAAAATATTTTGAGAGGTATTTTCTGTTCTCCCAAGTATGGTAGATAACTAGTGTCTTTCTAGGAGCAGGAAAGCAGGTTAATTGTTACATACAATGGATGTGCTGCACCACTGGGACATTATTTTCCCCTCAGAACCAAAAGAAAGTTTTCTCTTGATGATGAGTTTTACTCTCCTTAAATATCTGTGCATTAAAAAAAAAATTAGGGCTTCCCCTGGTGGTCCAGTGGGTAAGGACACCGCCTTGCAGGGCAAGGGGCGCCGGTTCGATCCCTGGCCTGGGAAGATCCCACGTGCCGCGGAGCGGCTGGACTGATGTGTCCAATTACCGAGCCGGAGCTCTGGAGCGCATGCGCCCAGAGCCGGCGCTCTGCAACGACAGACGCCACTGCGATGGGAGGCCCACAGGAGCCAAAGAACAAAGACGGATGAAAATGGAGAAACGAAGGGTCAACAGAAGTGGCCCGCCTGCTCCCCTCTCTCCCCAACCCGACCCCGGCCCAAAAATAAATAAATAAATAAATCTTTAAAAAAAAAAATTATATAGGGCTTCCCTGGTGGTCCAGTGGGTAAAGAATCCGCCTTGCAGTGCAGGGACACCGGTTCAATCCCTGGCCTGGGAAGATCCCACGTGCTGCAGAGCAACTGGACTGGTGTGTCCAATTACGAGCCAGTGCTCTGGAGCATGTGCTCCAGTGCTCTGCGGCAAGAGAGGCCACTGCAACGGGAGGCCCACACAGGCTGAAGAATAAAGATGGATGAAAATAAACAAACACAAAATCAATAAAAGACGCCAAAATTAAAAATATATATATAATGCATATATCACATCTGTGCTAAGGAGAGAAAAAAAATTACTGAAAACAAAAAGTATAAAAACAACAATCAAAAGATAAGCAGATGACCTAAATCCACATTTTTCCAAAGAAGACATACAGATGGCCAACAGACACATGAAAAGATGCTCAGCATCACTAATTATTAGAGAAATGCAAATCAAAACTATAATGAGATACAACGAGATCTCATGCCAACCAGAATGGCCATCATTAAAAGTCTACAAATAACAAATGCTGGAGAGGGTATGGAGAAAAGGAAACCCTTCTACACTGTTGGTGGGAATGTAAATTGGCGTACCCACCATGGAAAACAGTATGGAAGTTCCTTATAAAAACTTTTACCCTCTGAGCCACCAGGGAAGCCCAAGAATACTGGAATGCGTAGCCTACCCCTTTTCTGGGGGATATTCCCGATCCAGGAATCAAACTAGGGTCTCCTGCACTGCAGGTGGATTTTTTATCAGCTGAGCTACAAGGGAAGCCCAGAGTTACCAAATGATCCAGCAATCCCACTCCTGGGCATGTATCTGGAAAAGAGAAAAACTCTAATTCAAAAAGATATATGCACCCCAATGTTCACAGCAGCACTATTTACAATAGTCAAGACATAGAAGCAACCAAAGTGTCCATCAACTTTATCCATGCAGGGATAAAGAAGATATGGTGTGTGTATATGGATACACACACATACACACACACATATCGTATACTCAAAATATTACTCAACCATAAAAACAAATGAAATATTACCATTTGCAGCAACATGGATAAGACCTAGAGATTGTCATATTAAGTGAAGTAAATTAGACATAGAAAGACAAATTGACATATGTGGCATCTTAAAAAATGACAAAAAAAATGTATTTACAAAATAGAAACAGACTCACAGACAGAGAAAACAAACTAAGAGTT
Organism: Tragulus kanchil; assembly: GCA_022376925.1. Taxonomy (NCBI): domain Eukaryota; kingdom Metazoa; phylum Chordata; class Mammalia; order Artiodactyla; family Tragulidae; genus Tragulus; species Tragulus kanchil. Next base: position 272,961,416 of record JAIOJX010000026.1, read on the forward strand.
ACCAAAGCAGAAAGGGTGAGTGTGAGGAATAAGGAGTCTGGGATTAATAGATATATACTATTATATATATATAAAAGATAAGTCACAAGGATCTACAGTATAGCGCAAGGAACTATACTCAATATCTTATAATAACATATAACAGAAAAGAATCTGAAAAAGAATGTGTGTGTCTAGAACTGAATCATAACTATAATTAAATTTTTAAAAATATATAAATTAACTATTTGGAGGAAGAAAAAAACATGGAAATTGATTCAGATAGATAAAAGCACAATTTAGCAAACTCCACAGGAAATTATGGGTTTCCCTGGTGGCTCAGATGGTAAAGAATTTGCTTGGAATGCAAGAGACCAGGGTTCAATCCCTGGGTCAGGAAGATTCCTTGGAGAAGGAAATGACAACCCACTCCAGTATCTTGCCAGGAGAATTCTATGGACAGAGGAGCCTGATTGGCTAACTGTCCATGGGGTCACAAAAAGTCAGACACAAGTGAGCAACTAACACTTTTCACAGGAAATTATAATTGTTTTGAGTGGGTTCTTAAATACCCTACCAAAGAAATCATATCCCCAGTCTAAGGGCCTTAAAATCCGATCCAGGAATCAAACTAGGGTCTCCTGCACTGCAGGTGGATTTTTTATCAGCTGAGCTACAAGGGAAGCCCAGAGTTACCAAATGATCCAGCAATCCCACTCCTGGGCATGTATCTGGAAAAGAGAAAAACTCTAATTCAAAAAGATATATGCACCCCAATGTTCACAGCAGCACTATTTACAATAGTCAAGACATAGAAGCAACCAAAGTGTCCATCAACTTTATCCATGCAGGGATAAAGAAGATATGGTGTGTGTATATGGATACACACACATACACACACACATATACGTATACTCAAAATATTACTCAACCATAAAAACAAATGAAATATTACCATTTGCAGCAACATGGATAAGACCTAGAGATTGTCATATTAAGTGAAGTAAATTAGACATAGAAAGACAAATTGACATATGTGGCATCTTAAAAAATGACAAAAAAAATGTATTTACAAAATAGAAACAGACTCACAGACAGAGAAAACAAACTAAGAGTTACCAAAGCAGAAAGGGTGAGTGTGAGGAATAAGGAGTCTGGGATTAATAGATATATACTATTATATATATATAAAAGATAAGTCACAAGGATCTACAGTATAGCGCAAGGAACTATACTCAATATCTTATAATAACATATAACAGAAAAGAATCTGAAAAAGAATGTGTGTGTCTAGAACTGAATCATAACTATAATTAAATTTTTAAAAATATATAAATTAACTATTTGGAGGAAGAAAAAAACATGGAAATTGATTCAGATAGATAAAAGCACAATTTAGCAAACTCCACAGGAAATTATGGGTTTCCCTGGTGGCTCAGATGGTAAAGAATTTGCTTGGAATGCAAGAGACCAGGGTTCAATCCCTGGGTCAGGAAGATTCCTTGGAGAAGGAAATGACAACCCACTCCAGTATCTTGCCAGGAGAATTCTATGGACAGAGGAGCCTGATTGGCTAACTGTCCATGGGGTCACAAAAAGTCAGACACAAGTGAGCAACTAACACTTTTCACAGGAAATTATAATTGTTTTGAGTGGGTTCTTAAATACCCTACCAAAGAAATCATATCCCCAGTCTAAGGGCCTTAAAATACTACAAACTTTGTGGAAAACATATACATAACACCACCATCTTCTAAAATCTTCAAATACCCACTGAGAACCTCTGTGGAGGTCTTCATGTACCTCTTCTCCCTGTTCTAAATGAACTTTCTGAAAGGAAAAGAGAACAGCTTCTTTTTTTTTAAACTTTTATTTTACTTTTAAATATTACAGAGTTTTGTTGTTTACAGATATGCATGTTCCCCGATTAGTCATATGTATATCTCCCCCATCCCACCCCTCCTGACCATCACACAGCACCCCTGAAGGATCTCCTTTTCTCATAGAGCAATGACTATAGCTATTTTCTTCATTTATGATAATACAGGCCTTCATGCTACTTCCTTTACACCTCCCACCCACTGTTCCTTCCTCACAATGTCCATATGTCCACTGTCCATGTCTGCCTTTCCGTCGCTTCACTGCGCGTGCCATCATCACCATCCTACTAGATTCCATATATATGTGTTAATACATTGTATTTGTCCTTCTCTTTCTGACTGACTTCACTTTTTATGATACGTTCTAGATCCAGCCACCTCATTAGGGCTGATTCTTCTGCATTTCTCTTTACAGCTGTGTAGTATTCCATTATATATATGTACCAGAGCTTCTGTATCCATTCGTTCGTCGACGGGCAAATGATCATTGGGGTACAGGTGCTTCTTTCAGATTTGATTTCATCAGGGTATAAGCCTAAGAGTGGGATTGCTGGGTCATAGGGTGCTTCTATTTTTAGTTTTTTAAGAAATCTCCAGACTGTCTTCCATAGCGGCTGTATCAATTTACATTCCCATCAACAGTGCAGAAGTGTTCCCTTTTCTCCGCAGCCTATCCAGCATTTATTGTCTGTCGAATTGTGGATGATGGCCATTCTGATGGGTGTGAGGTGATATCTCATTGTAGTTTTGATTTGCATCTCTCTAATTATAAGTGAAGTTGAGCATCGTTCCATGTGTTTTTGGGTCATCTGTATGTCCTCTTTGGAGAGGTGTCTGTTTAGGTCCTTTTCCCATTTTTTGATTGGGTTGTTCACTTTTCTGATGTTGAGTTGTCTGAGTTGCTTGTAGATTTTGGAGATTAATTCTTTGTTGTTTCATTTGCTATGATTTTCTCCCATTCTGTGGGCTGTCTGTTCGGCTTTTTTGTAATTTCTTTTGCTGTACAAAAGCTTTTAAGTTTCATTAGGTCCCATGTGTTCATTTTTTTTTCCAGTTCCACTATTCTAGTAGGTGGGTCAGAGAAGATCTTGCTTTGATTTATGTCCTTGAGGGTTTTGCCTATATTCTCCTCTAAGAGTTTGATGGTTTCTGGTCTTACATTTAGGTCTTTAATTCATTTTGACCTGATCTTTGTGCATGGTGTCAGGGAATGTTCCAGCTTCATTTTTCTGCATGTAGCTGTCCAATGTTCCCAGCACCATTTGTTGAAGAGGCTCTTTGTCCCATTTTATATGTTCACTTCCTTTGTCAAAAATAAGGTACCCACAGGTGCGTGGGTTTATCTCTGGGTTCTCTATCTTGTTCCATTGATCTATAGTTCTGTTTTTGTGCACCATACTGTCTTGATGACTGTTGCTTTGTAGTAGAGTCTGAAGCTGGGGAGGCTGATCCCTCCAGCTCCATTAGAGAACAGCTTCTTAATTAAATTTTTTCACTTTGGCCTAATTGCTACAATTATGAGTCAAGAAAATCTTACTTTTACATAATTTATGTTTATGCAAATGATTTCCATTTTTCCTTGTTTTAAATTCAAAGATACAGATTTTAACTATGATTTAAACTTACTTTTGCCTATATTTTTCTTTTCTGCTGTTTTTTTCTCTAAATACTAATATTTTTAGAACATTTATTTTTCCTCTGAATATTAAAAATTTCAAGATACTTATCTGTACCTTTAGGCAATGACTCTAAAATTCTTAATAAAATATACTAGAATAATATCTTTGATATGCTAGATTGTAATATATAATATTAGGGCTATTTAAGAGGTACTCAAAGCATTCATTTATTGATTTACAAGGTTGAATTTTCTTATAAATACCCTGATGTTCTGAACTTTTAGATTAATCTAAAATACTGTACAACTGAATTTGAATAAAGCATTTATGCTCTCTCCAATTAGATCCTACCTTGGTCCCATGTACCGATGGATGTCACTGAAAACAACTAACCTTTCAAAACAGAAAAAAATTATTTGATTCTTTCTATGACATAGTTTTGTATCATTATAGTTATGAATTATATTATCATTATGGTCTTATGAATATCATGAATTTTCTGGTTTAAAATAAAATTACACTGATGAAGTTTAAACCTACTTAACTTTTTATTTTAAAATGTAAATAGCTCATTCTAGAAGTATAAATTTAAGCTGTTTACTGTTTTAGGTTCAAAGCAAAAAGGCTTTTACAATGTTTCAACAATATAATAAATTTTCCCAACAAAGATGATGTTGCATTTTAAATGAGGTTTAGACTAATGACATATTCACACTCAAAAACTATGTGATTGGGGCTTCCCTGGTGGTCCAGTGGATAAAGAGTCTGCCCTGCAGTGCAGGGAGCACCGGTTCGATGTCTGACCCAGGAAGATCCTATGTGCTGCGGAGCAGCTGGACTGGTGTGTCTAATTACGAGCCAGCACTCTCCATCAAGATAGGCCACTGCAATGGGAGGCCCAAACAGGCCAAAGAATAAAGATGAGTGAAAATAAATTTTAAAAAAACCAGTAAGAGTCCAGAAATAAAAAATAAATTTTAAAAAAACCTATGTAATTAATGTTTTACAGAATGTTTCAGATTGCCTTTGGTCTGAAAATTAACAATGCAGAATTCCATTAAAAATGACATTTGGGCTTCCCTGGTGGTCCAGTGGGTAAGGACACCACCTTGAAGTACAAGGGGCGCCAGTTCGATCCCTGGCCTGGGAAGATCCCACGTGCCACAGAGCGGCTGGACGGATGTGTCCAATTGCCGAGCCGGAGCTCTGGAGCGCATGCGCCCAGAGCTGGTGCTCTGCGACAACTGAGGCCACTGCGATGGGAGGCCCATACGAACCAAAGAACAAAGACAGATGAAAATGGAGAAATGAAAGACCAATAGAAGCGGTCCGCCTGCTCCCCTCCCTCCCCACCCCACCTTCACCAAAATAAATAAATAAATCTTAAAAAAAAAAATGACATTTATTGATAAGAAAGAGACATTTTTCCCTTGAAATGAAGACTCATCTTTCAACCTACTAGAGACTTTCTGTCCAGCTTTAATCAGAAAATATTAGGCATCAATGATTAACCCATACCTCTTGTGTACCAAATTTTGACACACCAAAATAATGAGATGTCTGTGACCATAAAACTCTATCAAAGTGATCTTCTAAAAGAAAAAGGGCATAAAATTCAAAATAAATACCAAACAATTACTACACTTAATATTTGCAAGAGTCATAAAGAAAATAACACAAATTCTCACTCTAAAATAAACATATTTCTTAGACAACAAAAATTCACAGTAGAAATTTAAAGGTTCATAATAACAGTCAGAATTCTAAACTAAGGAGAAAATAAATAAAAGCACTTTGCTATGTTTCTAAGCAACACATACTGACTAAACACCTTTCCTAGAAGATGTTTCAAAACACGATGAGTAAGTATTTTAGCTAAGATAATTAATATTCACTCCGCAAAGTCATGGCCAAATCAGGTCAGTTAAATTCACCCTCAGAAGAAACAAAGTCATTTAAAACTGCTCCAAGTTGAAAAGTGATGTGTCATGATATAATTCTGACATAAATAAACTATTTTTAAAACCAAAGATAATTGCTTTTAATTCTTCAGAGAATAATGACCCAAAACTTTTAGTACATGGGGAAAAAAAAAAAACCTCTGAGACTGTGCAGCTAGAGTGCTCACATGTAACTTCATCAAAGATCTCTAAAAACAAATACTCTGCAAGTGCAGTGCTCAGCTCTTTACCATGGACCCACAGCTTGGGTCAGCAAAGCCTCCTGAATTAAATGTGAGCCAAGCTTGGAAATCTCTTCTTTTGAAAACTCAAGCCTGGCCTTTAATTAAAGATCTAAGCAATGTTTCCTCTAACCAACTTGGCAGACCTAGCAAACAGACTACACAAACAAAGCCTTCTGCTAACTCCAATCTTTCATTATACGGAACTCTTGGAACAAAAAGCTACACACAAGAACTGGGTCATTCAGCTCAATTCAAAGGTAAGGGCTGTCATTTTGCAACCTACTCTTTCTCCTTCTAGACAAAGTCATCTCTTTCTAAAGTTTTCTCTTTAAAAGGCTTGATCATTTCTAATCATATTAACCTAACATATTGGCATACTAACAGAAAGTCCTCAAACGCACTTAACACAAGGTTTCTAACACAGAATTTCAAGAAGAGACTTAACTCCTATCAAGCCTCTCAAAGTGCCCAAATGGCTCCCATTTGGATTTTGTTTAAACGGGAAAAAAAAAATTCACCTTTACTAACGTGATATAGTTCCTAAAATCCTCTACCACAAAAAATAGAACACACAAAACTCAATGAATGAGACAGAGTATACACCCTTCTACTTGGTTTCTAATTCTCACTCTAAAATAAACATATTTCTTAGACAACAAAAATTCACAGTAGAAATTTAAAGGTTCATAATAACAGTCAGAATTCTAAACTAAGGAGAAAATAAATAAAAGCACTTTGCTATGTTTCTAAGCAACACATACTGACTAAACACCTTTCCTAGAAGATGTTTCAAAACACGATGAGTAAGTATTTTAGCTAAGATAATTAATATTCACTCCGCAAAGTCATGGCCAAATCAGGTCAGTTAAATTCACCCTCAGAAGAAACAAAGTCATTTAAAACTGCTCCAAGTTGAAAAGTGATGTGTCATGATATAATTCTGACATAAATAAACTATTTTTAAAACCAAAGATAATTGCTTTTAATTCTTCAGAGAATAATGACCCAAAACTTTTAGTACATGGGGAAAAAAAAAAAACCTCTGAGACTGTGCAGCTAGAGTGCTCACATGTAACTTCATCAAAGATCTCTAAAAACAAATACTCTGCAAGTGCAGTGCTCAGCTCTTTACCATGGACCCACAGCTTGGGTCAGCAAAGCCTCCTGAATTAAATGTGAGCCAAGCTTGGAAATCTCTTCTTTGAAAACTCAAGCCTGGCCTTTAATTAAAGATCTAAGCAATGTTTCCTCTAACCAACTTGGCAGACCTAGCAAACAGACTACACAAACAAAGCCTTCTGCTAACTCCAATCTTTCATTATACGGAACTCTTGGAACAAAAAGCTACACACAAGAACTGGGTCATTCAGCTCAATTCAAAGGTAAGGGCTGTCATTTTGCAACCTACTCTTTCTCCTTCTAGACAAAGTCATCTCTTTCTAAAGTTTTCTCTTTAAAAGGCTTGATCATTTCTAATCATATTAACCTAACATATTGGCATACTAACAGAAAGTCCTCAAACGCACTTAACACAAGGTTTCTAACACAGAATTTCAAGAAGAGACTTAACTCCTATCAAGCCTCTCAAAGTGCCCAAATGGCTCCCATTTGGATTTTGTTTAAACGGGAAAAAAAAAATTCACCTTTACTAACGTGATATAGTTCCTAAAATCCTCTACCACAAAAAATAGAACACACAAAACTCAATGAATGAGACAGAGTATACACCCTTCTACTTGGTTTCTCTTCATCTCCCATATCTAAAATTAAACTGTAATAAATCGTTCAAGAAATCCTTGTAATTCTACATCCTTAAAAGTGTATATCATATGGTATATACTTTTCACCAAGCACACAGAAAATATACCTGGAAGTACTTTTTCCAAATCCAACAACTTAGACTTTTAACCACCTAGCGTACTTGAAATCACAGATGCTAAAAATAAAAAAATCTTCACAGAATTTTTATTGTTATAAATACAAGTTCTAGAAAATAACACAACCAACTAAAACTCTTAGTGGAAATCTTAACTTATCTAAGAACTATAACTCAGTTGTCTCAAATGCCCTTAACTGCTTCAGTATCTTCCTTGTTCTTTTTTTAAAAGTTGCAAACAATGTTTTTTTTCCTCTTTGCTATTCATCCTTTGGGACAAATCATTCCTAACACAACAATATCCCATTGCTACTAATACACCATTCTGTAGCAATGTCTCACTAGGATCTTTGCCTTTGAAAAAGGAATCTATCACCACACTCTTAGCCTTAGGAGTATGAAGCAGAACCTACTAATTAGAATATGCATTCTCAGGCTTCCCTGGTGGTCCAGTGGGTAAAGAGTCCGCCTTGCAGTGCAAGGGGCACCGGTTTGATCCCTGACCTGGGAAGATCCCACATACCGTGGAGTGGCTGGACTGGTATAAATAAAAATAAATAAAAAACCAATTAAAAAAAAAAAGAGGCCAAGATTGTTACAAAAAAAAAAAAAAAAGAAGAATATGCATTCTCCTTAAACACAGATTCATAAAATAGTAGGGATTCCACAATGCCAGCAAGCAATCTTTCAAAGTCTTGCCTTACATCACTGTTTCCAAGTTTTATCAAGAGTACAGTCACTCAGTAAACAGGATATATTAACCCTTAATTTTGATTCTATGGGAAAAGAGATGTAATGTTCCTATTTCCAATACTTGGTGCAAAAAGGTCACATTCCTCCCTCATCTTATCACTGATAATTTCCAAATGGTGCTTCTTTTAAACTGGACTTTTCTGGAAGACCAATCAGAGTCTATCTCTACCTCTCTTAAACACACAAAGAATACAGAAAAGTTTGCTTTAGATCACAAGATGTGGAGCCACATGTGGAATAAGGCAGCTCACAGCTGTAGGAAGAAAACAGAGTCAGATATGGAAGTAATATTGTGTAAGCCACTAGAGAGCAGGGCTGGGTAATTCTAAGCACATGCTAACTGTCCCAAGGTATAATAAAAGGCCCAGCATGTTTTAATTACCGGTGCTTTGACTGTGCACGTGACGGTATGGATGGGCTGCCAAGATGCAAAAACTATGGAAATGAGGACCTGTGTTTCAAATGGATAGGTCACCTATGCTTCTTCCTTTGAGAGCAGAACTCAGGGCATGAAAGAGCTGGGGTGGTGCTCTCTCTTGTCAACAGCTGCCTCCAGTAAGGCCTAAAATGAACATATAACAGACATCTTTATCTTAAAGGAGGTCCTGCAGTGTGGGGAAACGAGGAACAACTAACTGAAAGTACCATAGTGACAAAGACCCACCTTCCTCAAGTCTCAAAATCGAACTGCTTTGATGAGTGAAAATATTTTTATAACTCATTTGGCTGCAAACTCTAGTCTAACCTGAACTTGCCAGTATTTTAATAGATCTTTATAACTCATCTGATGGCAAAAACCTCACCTTAATGGATCTGGGAATATTTAGGCCTTATTTATTACATGGAGTATTGACTCCTCTTGTTTCACTTTAGAAATACTAGTATGTGATTACAGATTGATGAGTCAGACTCTGCTAAGGTGTATAAATATATATGTATATAAAAATATACAACGTATTACCTTTATGAAATCTGAAAAATTCTGGATTCTAACATACATCTGTTAACAAGAATTTTGGATAAAGGATCCCATACTCACTACTTTTTATTAACATTATGGCTAATCATGAAAGAAGTGAAAGTGTACTATGGAATTCTCCAGGCAAGACTACTGGAGTGGGTTACCAATCCTTTCTCCTCCTGACTCAGGGATTGAACCCAGGTCTCCTGCATTGCAGGCAGATTCTTTACCAATGGAGCCACCAGCGAAGTCCATGGCTAATCATGCTACAATGTTAAGTCACATGACACTCCTACTAGATTCTCTCCACTGTTTTCCAATCTTTACAACAATCCTCAATCTTTTTGGCATTCAGGGACTGTTTCCATGAAGACATTTTTCCACAGACTAGGGATGAAGTGGACGGTTTGGGGACGTTTCAAGTGCATTACATTTATTGTGTACTTTATTTTTATTATTACTACACCAGTTCCAGATCATCTGCCATCAATCTCAGAGGCTAGGGACCCCTGGTCTACAAAACTGCTCTTCGAAGAGGATCACAACATTGACATCACCTGGTAATCCATTAAAAATGCAGAACTGCAGGACCCAATTCTCATTTCTGAATCAGAATCTGCAGTTTCACCAGATCCCCAGGGGATGTGCATGCACCTGACTTTCCAGAAACACCGATCTCTAAGACCCGAACTGACCTGTCCTTTTTATTTTGCTGAGCTCATCTCCTACTCTCTCCCTGTCACCCACTCTTGGCCAGTCTCTCTGGTTTCCTTGCCATTCATCAAACACAAAAGAAACACTCCCACCTAGCTGTTCCCTGAGACTGGAACGTTCTCCCCACAAGAATTCCTGTTGACCTGTTCCTTTTCCTGCTTAAGTTCTTTCCTCAAAATCATCCTCTAGGTGAGGCCTTCCCTGCCACTCTAAAATGCTCAAACCCCCCTACAATTCATATCACCCTGTTTTCATTAGTTGTGACTGTATTCTTTCTCTGTAGTACATATCACTACCTAAAATACTAACATTTTGCCAAACTATGTTCATTTTTTGTTTGTCTCTTTCCTTTAGAATGCAAGCTTCATGAGGCAGGGGTTCTTCTGTCTGTTTACACTGCTGTATCCTTAATGCCTTCCCTGGTGGCTTGGATGGTAAAGAATCTGCCTGCGATGCAAGAGACCCAGGTTCGATCCCTGGAGAGGGAGGATCCCCTGGAGAAGGGAAGAGTAACCCACCCCAGTATTCCTGCCTGGAGAATTCTATGGACAGAGGAGCCTGGAAGGCTATGGTTCATAAGGTCGCAAAGACTCAGACATGACTTAATGATTAGCACTTTCTAATGCCTAGTATTGCAGTTCTCTGTGGATCACTGAAGCTCTTTTGAGGGGGTACACAAGGTCAAGACTATTTTCATAATTATACTAAGAAATGCGCCATCTCACTGCACTGATGCTTGCACTGGTATAGTGCTAAAACTCTGGTGGGTAAAGCAGATGTGTGCATCAGTCATGCATGACTAGGGATGACGGTTTGGGGACGTTTCAAGTGCATTACATTTATTGTGTACTTTATTTTTATTATTACTACACCAGTTCCAGATCATCTGCCATCAATCTCAGAGGCTAGGGACCCCTGGTCTACAAAACTGCTCTTCGAAGAGGATCACAACATTGACATCACCTGGTAATCCATTAAAAATGCAGAACTGCAGGACCCAATTCTCATTTCTGAATCAGAATCTGCAGTTTCACCAGATCCCCAGGGGATGTGCATGCACCTGACTTTCCAGAAACACCGATCTCTAAGACCCGAACTGACCTGTCCTTTTTATTTTGCTGAGCTCATCTCCTACTCTCTCCCTGTCACCCACTCTTGGCCAGTCTCTCTGGTTTCCTTGCCATTCATCAAACACAAAAGAAACACTCCCACCTAGCTGTTCCCTGAGACTGGAACGTTCTCCCCACAAGAATTCCTGTTGACCTGTTCCTTTTCCTGCTTAAGTTCTTTCCTCAAAATCATCCTCTAGGTGAGGCCTTCCCTGCCACTCTAAAATGCTCAAACCCCCCTACAATTCATATCACCCTGTTTTCATTAGTTGTGACTGTATTCTTTCTCTGTAGTACATATCACTACCTAAAATACTAACATTTTGCCAAACTATGTTCATTTTTTGTTTGTCTCTTTCCTTTAGAATGCAAGCTTCATGAGGCAGGGGTTCTTCTGTCTGTTTACACTGCTGTATCCTTAATGCCTTCCCTGGTGGCTTGGATGGTAAAGAATCTGCCTGCGATGCAAGAGACCCAGGTTCGATCCCTGGAGAGGAGGATCCCCTGGAGAAGGGAAGAGTAACCCACCCCAGTATTCCTGCCTGGAGAATTCTATGGACAGAGGAGCCTGGAAGGCTATGGTTCATAAGGTCGCAAAGACTCAGACATGACTTAATGATTAGCACTTTCTAATGCCTAGTATTGCAGTTCTCTCTGTGGATCACTGAAGCTCTTTTGAGGGGGTACACAAGGTCAAGACTATTTTCATAATTATACTAAGAAATGCGCCATCTCACTGCACTGATGCTTGCACTGGTATAGTGCTAAAACTCTGGTGGGTAAAGCAGATGGTGCTTCAGCACAGAACAATGCAGTGGCACCAAAGTGTATTAACTGTCATATTCTTCCCCAACACATACCATAGTCTTTAAAAAGAATTCAGCTTCACTTAGGAATGTCCCAGGATGAGGCAATTTTAAAAAGTATTAATTTTGTTCAATGCAGGCCCCTGTGCACATGCCTTCGTGATGAAGTTGGAAGTGTGCATAGGGTGTATCTGCTGCTCACGGCAGTATGGCGCTGTCTTGAGGAAAAGCACATGTGAGATCATTCAAGCTGTGAGCTGGACTAGTTTAATTCTCATAAATACCATTTCACTGCAAACAATGACTAACAAACTATGACTACTCAGGCCTGGGTATTAGGCATCTATTTCCTTGAAACTGAACAATGTGAGCTTGTCACTGTGAGGAAAGTAACTCAAAAGAGTCATAAAAAGCCAAGCTTTCAAATGAAAATCAGAATTTGGGGAAGGTGATGTATATATTTAAAGACTTCTGCAATGAGATCAATAGGTATATTAAAGACTGATTTATTAATACACTGTACAATGAAATGGGCTAACTTTTGGAAGATTTGTATAACTCAATGAGCAAATATTCTTGAAAAGGCAAATGTATGGCAGGACAAAACCCCAGACAAATGAAATATCCAATCAAAGCACAAAACAAACAAAGTATATGATGTTCATTGATATGGTTTCAAAGTCTACATTACAACTGATCTTTAGAAACTATCACTCATTAGGTTTTACTGTCACAGCCATGAGAAGCTGGATGCAAGGGTTCGATCCCTGGAGGAGGATCCCTGGAGAAGGGAAGAGTAACCCACTCTAGTATTCTTGCCTGGAGAATTCTATGGACAGAGGAGCCTGGAAGGCTATGGTTCATAAGGTCGCAAAGACTCAGACATGACTTAATGATTAGCACTTTCTAATGCCTAGTATTGCAGTTCTCTCTGTGGATCACTGAAGCTCTTTTGAGGGGGTACACAAGGTCAAGACTATTTTCATAATTATACTAAGAAATGCGCCATCTCACTGCACTGATGCTTGCACTGGTATAGTGCTAAAACTCTGGTGGGTAAAGCAGATGGTGCTTCAGCACAGAACAATGCAGTGGCACCAAAGTGTATTAACTGTCATATTCTTCCCCAACACATACCATAGTCTTTAAAAAGAATTCAGCTTCACTTAGGAATGTCCCAGGATGAGGCAATTTTAAAAAGTATTAATTTTGTTCAATGCAGGCCCCTGTGCACATGCCTTCGTGATGAAGTTGGAAGTGTGCATAGGGTGTATCTGCTGCTCACGGCAGTATGGCGCTGTCTTGAGGAAAAGCACATGTGAGATCATTCAAGCTGTGAGCTGGACTAGTTTAATTCTCATAAATACCATTTCACTGCAAACAATGACTAACAAACTATGACTACTCAGGCCTGGGTATTAGGCATCTATTTCCTTGAAACTGAACAATGTGAGCTTGTCACTGTGAGGAAAGTAACTCAAAGAGTCAAAAAAAGCCAAGCTTTCAAATGAAAATCAGAATTTGGGGAAGGTGATGTATATATTTAAAGACTTCTGCAATGAGATCAATAGGTATATTAAAGACTGATTTATTAATACACTGTACAATGAAATGGGCTAACTTTTGGAAGATTTGTATAACTCAATGAGCAAATATTCTTGAAAAGGCAAATGTATGGCAGGACAAAACCCCAGACAAATGAAATATCCAATCAAAGCACAAAACAAACAAAGTATATGATGTTCATTGATATGGTTTCAAAGTCTACATTACAACTGATCTTTAGAAACTATCACTCATTAGGTTTTACTGTCACATCAAAGAATATTTATACTTGAAATGATTGTTAAAATACTTCCTCTTTCTATTACATATCTGTTATGAGGCCAGATTTTCTGAATACATTTCAATAAAAACATATTACAACAGATGATGGCAGGTATGAGCTTTCTTCTTTTAAGCTAGACATTGTTGCTGTTGTTAAGTCATCCAGTCATGTCGAACTCTTTGCGACCCCATGGACTGCAGCATGCCAGGCTTCCCTGTTCCTCACCATCTCCCGAAGTTTGTCCAAGTTTACGTCCATTGCATCAGTGATGCCATTCAGCCATTTCATCCTCTGACTCCCTCTTCTCCTTCTGCCCTCAGTCTTTCCCAGCATCAGAGACTTTTCCAATGAGTCTGCTGTTCACATCAGATGACCAAAATATTGGAGCTTCAGCTTCAGCATCAGTCCTTCCAATGAGTATTCAGGGTTGATTTTCATTAAGATTGACTGGTTTACTTGTTTGCCGTTCAAGGGACTTTTAAAGGCATCAATTCTTTGGCGTTCTGCCTTATTTACAGCCCACTTCTCACAACTGTACAGGACCACTGGAAAGACCATAGTCTAGACTAGACAGACATCTGTTGGCAGAGTAATGTCTCTGCTTTTCAACTCACTGTCTAGGTTTGTCAAAGCTTTCCTGCCAAGAAGAAATCGTCTTCTGATTTCATGGCTGGTCACCACTGCAGTGATTTTAGAGCTCAAGAAGAGGAGATCTTGTCCTACTTCCACCTTTTCCCTTTCCAGACTACTCAGGCCTGGGTATTAGCTTTCAAATGAAAATCAGAAATTTGGGGAAGGGGTGATGTATATATTTAAAGACTTCTGCAATGAGATCAATAGGTATATTAAAGACTGATTTATTAATACACTGTACAATGAAATGGGCTAACTTTTGGAAGATTTGTATAACTCAATGAGCAAATATTCTTGAAAAGGCAAATGTATGGCAGGACAAAACCCCAGACAAATGAAATATCCAATCAAAGCACAAAACAAACAAAGTATATGATGTTCATTGATATGGTTTCAAAGTCTACATTACAACTGATCTTTAGAAACTATCACTCATTAGGTTTTACTGTCACATCAAAGAATATTTATACTTGAAATGATTGTTAAAATACTTCCTCTTTCTATTACATATCTGTTATGAGGCCAGATTTTCTGAATACATTTCAATAAAAACATATTACAACAGATGATGGCAGGTATGAGCTTTCTTCTTTTAAGCTAGACATTGTTGCTGTTGTTAAGTCATCCAGTCATGTCGAACTCTTTGCGACCCCATGGACTGCAGCATGCCAGGCTTCCCTGTTCCTCACCATCTCCCGAAGTTTGTCCAAGTTTACGTCCATTGCATCAGTGATGCCATTCAGCCATTTCATCCTCTGACTCCCTCTTCTCCTTCTGCCCTCAGTCTTTCCCAGCATCAGAGACTTTTCCAATGAGTCTGCTGTTCACATCAGATGACCAAAATATTGGAGCTTCAGCTTCAGCATCAGTCCTTCCAATGAGTATTCAGGGTTGATTTTCATTAAGATTGACTGGTTTACTTGTTTGCCGTTCAAGGGACTTTTAAAGGCATCAATTCTTTGGCGTTCTGCCTTATTTACAGCCCACTTCTCACAACTGTACAGGACCACTGGAAAGACCATAGTCTAGACTAGACAGACATCTGTTGGCAGAGTAATGTCTCTGCTTTTCAACTCACTGTCTAGGTTTGTCAAAGCTTTCCTGCCAAGAAGAAATCGTCTTCTGATTTCATGGCTGGTCACCACTGCAGTGATTTTAGAGCTCAAGAAGAGGAGATCTTGTCCTACTTCCACCTTTTCCCTTTCCATTTGCCATGAAGTAATGGGGCCAGATGCCCTGATCTCAGTTTTTTAATATTTAGTTTTAAGTCAGCTCTTTTGTGATCTTAGTTTCTTTTTATTTTTTACCCCCATCATTCCTCTTTTATATATATATTTATTTTCATCCATCTTTTATTCTTTGGCATGTGTGGGCCTCCCATCGCAGTGGCCTCTCTCATTGCAGAGCGCTAGCTCTGGACGCATGCGTTCCAGAGCACTGGCTCGTGACTGGACACACTGATCCAGCTGCTCTGCAGCACGTGGGATCTTCCCAGGCCAGGGATTGAGCCGGCGCCCCTTGCACTGCAAGGTGGATTCTCCACCTACTGGACCACCAGGGAAGCCCTTAGCTTTTTAATGTTTAGTTTTAAGTCAGCTCTTTAACTCTCCTCCTTCACCCTCATCAAAAGGCTCTTTAGTTCCATTCCGCTTTCTGCCATTAGAGTGGTATCACCCACATATCTGAAGTTACTGATGTCTCTCCCACCTATCTTGATTCCAGCTTGTAGTTTTTACAGTTCTTTAATGTCTAGCTTGATTTAACATCTAGTTTGACACAAGCTGGAATCAAGCTAGACATTAAAGAACTGTAAAAATGTAAAAGAATGCCCACTCTTCTCACTATCTAAAAAAAATTATTTTTCATTAAATGTTATTTATGCTAACATGTAATATACCCTTATTTTTAAGCCAAATGATAATTTTTTAATTTTCCAATTTTATTTTCAAATACAGTGAATAGCAATATATATAACCCACACAAACAAATGTTCCTTAGGTTCCTCAATAATGTTAAAGTGTGTAAATGGGTCCTGAGATAAAAACGTCTCAGAACCACTGGCTAAAACAGTAATCTAATAAACAATAGTAAGTTCTGTCACCCTGAATACTTAAGAACATCCTGGACTCTTGTTAAATCCTTCCACATTTATTTATGCCTCACAACAACCTTATAAAGAAGGTATTATTGCTATCATCATTTTATAGGTGAGAAAACTAGTACTTGAAAAAGATCAAGGTAGTTGTTTAAAGCTACAAGCAGCAGTCAGTATTAGGTGACTCCAGACTTCATGTTCCTAATTATTACTGAGACTGTTAATAAAGGTGTGCTGGGTTAGAAACAAGGTAAACAGTGCAAACCCTGGTGACAACTTCATAAACATCAAAGTATAAATAAGGAGGAGTCAAAACACAAAGTTGAATCTGTGGGGACTGAAGAAAGCCAATCCAGGGAGGTTAATATGAGCACAAGAAAGAACAGAACAACTTCTCAGAGGCAGAATTCAGATGTCTGACAAAGTATTTCAAGTGCAACACACAAGGTTACAACTACCAAGAAGCTGAAGAACAGACAATAAAACCATAAGGTGTGTATTTAGCTTTAAGACCAGCTTTCAAAGATAGTACAGACAAGCTGATGTCACTTATGCTCAGGTTCACTCATGATGCAGTTATAGTCGTTGTTCTCCCTCTATCTCAGGCTCGACTATAAACATTCAGTGAAATGTTTCGGATACTCTATGGTTCCCATGTCCAAAGAGAGCTTCCGCCTCACTGAATCTACCCACCTTAAGAAGTGCCTCCTCTCCTGCCCACAGTAGGGTGATATCCTGAAGCTTTATCATCCGGACTGGATTAGTGACAAGAAGGGCATTTAATGTCTGCATCTTATGAAGGAGGCCTATAAGGTCAAGAACAGTAATTCTTTTCCAACTTCAAATTTTCCTAAGCTAAAAATGCCTGGTAGAATATGCAGATATATTCTCCACAATCTTGAAGTTTCTACAACCTGTAATATTTCAACCATGACTCACTTTGGCTAAGGATGATTTAAAAATGAGGGATGCAGAACCGGGGGAGAGGGGAAGAAGATGAAGTGGGCAGCAAAACAGTAAGCATAGCTTTAACAATGCACCTTTCACACAAATACTGGAGGTTAGGGTGGAAGAAGACATAAAGGGAGATCTCGAAACTGTTCTCCTCACTCTTCTGAGAGGGAAGCCAAACGTCAGCCTATAGTATTCACCTACATGTAACATGTTCAGTGCTCAGACCATCAGGAATCAGGTTGTATAATTCTATCAGAGGAAAATTCTGACTCAGCTATGCATATAGGAGTACAGAAATAGAAAAATACAATCTCTTGGTATATATAATATCCACAGTAATAAAACTATGAATTTACAATCATAGTTTCAAAACTTTGAGAGACATCCTGAGACGATCCTAATATATAATAAATGATAAATAACTGACATTCTCTTTCTCTAGTCTTGTCTTCTTTTTATATCAGTGAATATAAAAAGAAAATTATGAGGGCATTCACAGATTTACCAGTGACCACAATTACCCTAACACTATTTTTGCCTGGAACCCTTCAGTTCCTCAATCACAAATTCTTCTACATGGTGTCAAAGTATCAACAAAAGTCTAAGTTTTAGAAAAAGAATGCTAGGTGAGGAGGACTAGGCTGAGCAGTATTTTCCAGGGCTGAGTGGGCTGTCTTCTAATCACCATGCCTCCTTCCCACTGCAGCCCACGCTTTGACATACAGTATACACAGCTAGTGACTCAACATTCTGCTAGGTCAGAAAACAGAAAACGTGAAATATATTTATTTGTGTTTTAGATTTCTTGGTGTTCTTCTGGCATGACAGTAATACACCAACTTAGGCCACTCAAAGCCAGTCACATTTTCTTAAGAGGAGAAACCTGGAGCAGAAGTTGACAATATATCCAACAGGGTCAAAAAAATTAATGACAGAAACAATGCTCTGGGAATACGTATCTATAGAATATTAAACCAGTGAAAGAACAAGAATGCCTGAGTGCTTTACCCCTGGGTTCTTAGTACAACAATGAATGATACACTGTGTGCCAGGCTAGTGTGAGTTTTTAGGACTGTCAGTGAGGACCTGGCTTTCTTAAATGAACAATGTAAAGAAACAGAGGGAAACAACAGAATGGGAAAGACAAGAGATCTCTACAAGAAAATGAGAGATATGGGCACAATAAAGGACAGAAATGGTATGGACCTAACAGAAGCAGAAGATACTAAGAAGAGGTGGAAAGAACACACAGAAGAACTATACAAAGAAAGATCTTAATAAGCCTGATGACCATGATGGTGTGATCACTCACCTAGACACAGACATCTTAGAGTTTGAAGTCAAGTGGGCCCTAGGAAGCTAGCGGAGGTGATGGAATTCCATCTGAGCTATTTCAAATATTAAAAGATGATGCTATTAAAGTGCTACACTCAATATGCCAGCAAATTTGGAAAACTCAGCAGTGGCCCCAGAACTGGGAAAGGTCAGTTTTCATTCCAATCCCAAAGAAGGGCAATGCCAAAGAAAGTTTAAACTACTGCACCATTGCACTCATTTCACACATTAGCAAGGTCATGCTCAAAATCCTCCAAGCTAGGTTTCAACAGTGCGTGAACTGAGAACTTCCAGATGTACAAGCTGGATTTAGAAAAGGCAGAAGAAACAGAGATCAAATTGCCAACATCCTGTTAGATCACAGAAAAAGCAAGGGAATTCCAGAAAAACATCTACTTCCGCTTCATTGACTACACTAAAGCCTTTCATCGTGGGGATCACAACTAACTATGAAAACTTCTAAAAGAGATGGGAATATCAGACCACCTTACTTGCCTCCTGTGAAACCTGTATGTAGGACAAGAAATGACAGTGACATCCGGACATGGAACAACGGACTGGTTCCAAACTGGGAAAGGAGTACATCAGGGCTCTACATTGTCACCCTGCTTATTCAACTTATATGCAGATTACATCATGTGAAATGCCAGTCTGGATGAATCACAAGCTGGAATCAAAATTGCCAGGAGAAATACCAATAACCTCAGATATGCAGATACCACCACCCTTATGGCAGAAAGTGAAGAGGAATAGGAACTAAAGAGCCTCTTGATGAATGTGAAAGAGGAGAATGAAAAAGCTGGCTTAAAACTCAACATTCAAAAAATTAAAATCATGGCATCCAGTCCCATCATTTCATGGCAAATAGATGGGCAAACAATAAAAACAGTAACAGACAAGAGATCTCTACAAGAAAATGAGAGATATGGGCACAATAAAGGACAGAAATGGTATGGACCTAACAGAAGCAGAAGATACTAAGAAGAGGTGGAAAGAACACACAGAAGAACTATACAAAGAAAGATCTTAATAAGCCTGATGACCATGATGGTGTGATCACTCACCTAGACACAGACATCTTAGAGTTTGAAGTCAAGTGGGCCCTAGGAAGCTAGCGGAGGTGATGGAATTCCATCTGAGCTATTTCAAATATTAAAAGATGATGCTATTAAAGTGCTACACTCAATATGCCAGCAAATTTGGAAAACTCAGCAGTGGCCCCAGAACTGGGAAAGGTCAGTTTTCATTCCAATCCCAAAGAAGGGCAATGCCAAAGAAAGTTTAAACTACTGCACCATTGCACTCATTTCACACATTAGCAAGGTCATGCTCAAAATCCTCCAAGCTAGGTTTCAACAGTGCGTGAACTGAGAACTTCCAGATGTACAAGCTGGATTTAGAAAAGGCAGAAGAAACAGAGATCAAATTGCCAACATCCTGTTAGATCACAGAAAAAGCAAGGGAATTCCAGAAAAACATCTACTTCCGCTTCATTGACTACACTAAAGCCTTTCATCGTGGGGATCACAACTAACTATGAAAACTTCTAAAAGAGATGGGAATATCAGACCACCTTACTTGCCTCCTGTGAAACCTGTATGTAGGACAAGAAATGACAGTGACATCCGGACATGGAACAACGGACTGGTTCCAAACTGGGAAAGGAGTACATCAGGGCTCTACATTGTCACCCTGCTTATTCAACTTATATGCAGATTACATCATGTGAAATGCCAGTCTGGATGAATCACAAGCTGGAATCAAAATTGCCAGGAGAAATACCAATAACCTCAGATATGCAGATACCACCACCCTTATGGCAGAAAGTGAAGAGGAATAGGAACTAAAGAGCCTCTTGATGAATGTGAAAGAGGAGAATGAAAAAGCTGGCTTAAAACTCAACATTCAAAAAATTAAAATCATGGCATCCAGTCCCATCATTTCATGGCAAATAGATGGGCAAACAATAAAAACAGTAACAGACTTTATTTTCTAGGGCTCCAAAATCACTGTGGATGGTGACTGAGGCCATGAAATTAAAAGATGCTTGCTCCTTGGAAGAAAAGCTATGACAAATCTAGACAGTGTACTCAAAAGCAGAGGCATTACTTTGCTGACAAAAGTCCACAGAGTCAAATCCATGGCTTTCCTGGTAGTCATGTACGGATGTGAGAGTTGGACCATAAAGAAGGTGGAGTGCCAAAGAATTGATGCCTTTGAACTGTGGAGTTAGAGAAGATTACTGAGAGTCCCTTGGACTGCAACGAGATCAAACCAGTCAATCCTAAAGAAAATTAATCCTGAACATTCATTGGATGGACTGATGCTGAAGCTAAAGCTACAATACTTTGGCCACCTGATGCAAAGAGGTGACTCAGTGGAAAAGACACTGATACTGGAAAAAAAAGACAGCAAGAGAAGGGGACGAAAGAGGACAAAATGGTTGGATGGCATCACTGAGACAATGGACATGAGTTTGAGTAAAGTTCCAGGAGATGGTGAAGGACAGGGAAGCCTCATGTGCTGCAGTCCATGGGGTCACAAAGAGTCAGACATGACTAAGTGATTGAACTGAACTGAACTGGGGGTTTGGAAACCTGGCTCTAATAACACTATCTGTGAGTCTCACCTTGGGCAAGCCAACTGAGTAAATTAGTCATTATTATTAGCAAAAGAATCTTAACTTGATTCCTTAGGTACCTGACATTAAAGAAATTTCCAGGGAAGGAAATGTAGTTATCATTAGTAAGACATCTCAAAGACATATTTTACAGCACACTATATGTCATAACCTAAGCCATTAGAGAGTAACATTCCATTTTTGTCATTCCACAATGAGCATTTCTTACAGTACTGAACATTTTCTGTAGAATGAATGGCAAACTGTTTAATAAAAGGGACTACCACATAAAGCTGGAATCAAAATTGCCAGGAGAAATACCAATAACCTCAGATATCCAGATGACACCACTCTTATGGCAGAAAGTGAAGAGGAACTAACGAGGCCCTGATGAAGGTGAAAGAGGAAAGTGAAAAGGTTGGCTTAAAACTCAACATTCCAAAAACTAAGGTCATGACATCCAGTCCCATCACTTCACGGCAAATAGATGGGGAAACAAGGAAAACAGTGACAGACTCTATTTTCTAGGGCTCCAAAATCACTGAGGATGATGATTGCAGCCATGAAATTAAAAGATGCTTGCTCCTTGGAAGAAAAGGTATGACAAAACTAGACAGAGTATTAAAAAGCAGAGGCATTACTTTGCTGACAAAAGTCCACAGAGTCAAATCCATGGCTTTCCTGGTAGTCATGTACGGATGTGAGAGTTGGACCATAAAGAAGGTGGAGTGCCAAAGAATTGATGCCTTTGAACTGTGGAGTTAGAGAAGATTACTGAGAGTCCCTTGGACTGCAACGAGATCAAACCAGTCAATCCTAAAGAAAATTAATCCTGAACATTCATTGGATGGACTGATGCTGAAGCTAAAGCTACAATACTTTGGCCACCTGATGCAAAGAGGTGACTCAGTGGAAAAGACACTGATACTGGAAAAAAAAGACAGCAAGAGAAGGGGACGAAAGAGGACAAAATGGTTGGATGGCATCACTGAGACAATGGACATGAGTTTGAGTAAAGTTCCAGGAGATGGTGAAGGACGGGGAAGCCTCATGTGCTGCAGTCCATGGGGTCACAAAGAGTCAGACATGACTAAGTGATTGAACTGAACTGAACTGGGGGTTTGGAAACCTGGCTCTAATAACACTATCTGTGAGTCTCACCTTGGGCAAGCCAACTGAGTAAATTAGTCATTATTATTAGCAAAAGAATCTTAACTTGATTCCTTAGGTACCTGACATTAAAGAAATTTCCAGGGAAGGAAATGTAGTTATCATTAGTAAGACATCTCAAAGACATATTTTACAGCACACTATATGTCATAACCTAAGCCATTAGAGAGTAACATTCCATTTTTGTCATTCCACAATGAGCATTTCTTACAGTACTGAACATTTTCTGTAGAATGAATGGCAAACTGTTTAATAAAAGGGACTATTTGGGTTTTTTTTTTGCTTTTACAGAATTTTGTTGTTTACAGACATGTATAATCCCAGATGAGTCATTTGTATATCCCTTTCCCGTATCCCATCCCTCCAGGCCATGCCATAAAAAAAAAAAAAAAAAAAGGAACTATTTAACATACAGTCAAAGTTGCCTAATTTGATTCCAGTCAACATTTATCTAATAGGATTTCAGCCCTCATGCACATGACACTTATATATAGATGACATATATGTAAAACAGTATATAGCATATCTGACAAGTTTATATATATATATATATATATATATATATATATATATATGAATATACATACACACATTATATATAAAATATTGAACATGGGGCAGGGAACAGTGGGAAAACAGGTACTGGCTAAAGCCTTATGAAGAAGTATATGAGTTAAAAGCAGTAAAAGAGATTTCTTATATAAACATAGCTAGAGCTGAATGAAGTCTGACCATCTCTAATGGCAAGTGAGGACTACCATGCCAATACCTAGAAGTCTCTCAAGATATCCCACTTTAAAGTATGTCCCAAAATGTTTATTATTTAAAAGACATCAATTTATTCCCCCAATTCTACTTCAGGACTCAGAAAGAATGTTGTGCCATGTCCAACATACTTCAGACATGAAATGTTATAGTCCAACAGATCTACCAAAATGAAAAAGTAGACAATCAGCTTATTTATGATAGAGTTTTCTTTTAACTCCAGACTTGAAGCACTTTCTAATAAGCAATATCACTTGTTATTCAAAAAGCAGAGTTGAGTGATTTACATCATGCAGCTGTGAACAAGCATTTCGTTTAAAGTACTGTCTGCACCCTTTGCTGCACTATTAGTCATTATTATTAGCAAAAGAATCTTAACTTGATTCCTTAGGTACCTGACATTAAAGAAATTTCCAGGGAAGGAAATGTAGTTATCATTAGTAAGACATCTCAAAGACATATTTTACAGCACACTATATGTCATAACCTAAGCCATTAGAGAGTAACATTCCATTTTTGTCATTCCACAATGAGCATTTCTTACAGTACTGAACATTTTCTGTAGAATGAATGGCAAACTGTTTAATAAAAGGGACTATTTGGGTTTTTTTTTTGCTTTTACAGAATTTTGTTGTTTACAGACATGTATAATCCCAGATGAGTCATTTGTATATCCCTTTCCCGTATCCCATCCCTCCAGGCCATGCCATAAAAAAAAAAAAAAAAAAAAGGAACTATTTAACATACAGTCAAAGTTGCCTAATTTGATTCCAGTCAACATTTATCTAATAGGATTTCAGCCCTCATGCACATGACACTTATATATAGATGACATATATGTAAAACAGTATATAGCATATCTGACAAGTTTATATATATATATATATATATATATATATATATATATATGAATATACATACACACATTATATATAAAATATTGAACATGGGGCAGGGAACAGTGGGAAAACAGGTACTGGCTAAAGCCTTATGAAGAAGTATATGAGTTAAAAGCAGTAAAAGAGATTTCTTATATAAACATAGCTAGAGCTGAATGAAGTCTGACCATCTCTAATGGCAAGTGAGGACTACCATGCCAATACCTAGAAGTCTCTCAAGATATCCCACTTTAAAGTATGTCCCAAAATGTTTATTATTTAAAAGACATCAATTTATTCCCCCAATTCTACTTCAGGACTCAGAAAGAATGTTGTGCCATGTCCAACATACTTCAGACATGAAATGTTATAGTCCAACAGATCTACCAAAATGAAAAAGTAGACAATCAGCTTATTTATGATAGAGTTTTCTTTTAACTCCAGACTTGAAGCACTTTCTAATAAGCAATATCACTTGTTATTCAAAAAGCAGAGTTGAGTGATTTACATCATGCAGCTGTGAACAAGCATTTCGTTTAAAGTACTGTCTGCACGCTTTGCTGCACTAACATTGTTAGAATGCCCTCAAGGATACTGAACACTACGAATTAGAGAACAAAAGGTCATTGTCACTGGAAAATGAGAAGAGACTTATCAGATTCACGCCAGCATCAAGCACAGAGAAATGACACCAGTGGAGAATGCGCCTTTATGAATCTGTAATTATTTATGTCTAATCAGATTTAAACTTTTAATCGTAACAAAAATAAATGGTTTTTTATACTCTAAAATTGACAGATTCTAATTTCTCATCTATTTTTAAATATTTAGCATACTCTTGAAAGTCAATGCAAACATGCTTGTAATAAATGATTTCCCAGCAACTGTGAAATGCCAAAAATAGAGGCAAAGTAATATAATCTCACTCATGTAATTAATACCTACAGATACATGAGACTGTCTCCTTTCATGAACATAATATAAATATGGGAAGCAAACAATTTCGGGTAACTTGAGTTCTCTGTGCCAAGCATATGCCTATAATTTTAGTGAAATTTTTCTTGGTTTTCTATTTAAACAGGCCATAATAAATGGTAAAAATGACACAGAACACATTGACACAAGCTGATCACCCACTGGGGTTAACTGTTATAACAAACTTGCCTAATACATAACAAAAATAATTTCTTTATTTTACTGGTAAATGTAGTTATTTTCTGAAAGCATGAGAAGTTCTAAGAAAACCCCTGATAGCAAAAAAAAAATGCATATTATTAAATTCACCATTTTATTCCTCTATTTCTCAGCAGTAAAATGCTGATACAGCCAGAAGCAAGCTAAACTAATAATTTAGGAATATGTATTTATAGTATAAATGCAAGTGTCCCCACTAAAAGGAAAGCGTATTGAGGGGGAAAAGATTCTTTTTTTCATCTCTTTGGGAGTCAGATTTTCATTTCTGTGACTATTTCCTCCATTTTCTTCCTTTGAAAATATCCAAACCTACAAAAAAGTTGAAAGAATAGTACAGGAATGCCACTGTATCTTTAAACTGACTAACCGTTAAACATCCTTCCCCTCTGTTACTTCTTCCCTCTTCTCTCTACATTCCTCTCCAAAGCAACTGAAGAGTAATTTGCCAGGATCTCAAAATTTCACAGACTGTATCTCTTAGAAATAAGAAAAATCTCCTGTTTAACCACAGCATCATTATCACCACACCCAAGAAATTAATCCTTTGTGAGCCAGGAAAAATGTCAACACTGTTTACTACACAGGTCCATGAAACTTCAGGTTTTTATATTTAAATTATTCATAGAATAATTCATAGGTATAAGAATAAAAGGGTGACAGAAAACAACATATTAGCCTGGGAGAGGGGAGGGGACCAGGGATGTGCATATAACTGATCTGGGAACACGCATGTCTGTGAACAACAAAACTCTGTAAAACCTTTAAAATAAAGAAATAAATTAAAAAAAAAAAAAAAGAAAACAACATATTAGAAACTTTCTAAAAATTTAAACATGCAAGCCCAAATTTTATTTCTTATTTTTCTCTTTTGATAATATGGCCAAAATATGCAGAATTCTTTGAATGCAGCCAACTGCTCACCAACTGTCATGCGTGAACCTGAGACATACCCATTTTATAAGTACTGATTCCAGGTTTCATCTCTAATGGATTCCAGCTCATCACTGCTCTGATTCTTCCTGCATCTACACTGTCAAAGTCCAATAAAGATTTCATATTTGAAAAGCATTTTGTTAATGTCCTGCTTAGTTGCTCCGTCATATCTGACTCTTTGAAACCCTATGGACTGCAGCCCATCAGGCTCCTATAGAATTTTCCAGGCAAGAACACTTGAGAGGGTTGCCATTTCCTCCCCTAGGGATTAATGTCTTAGCTTACCATTATTTCTGGTTTTTCCTCTTGCACTTACTTGCATCTTCAAAACAACACTTCTGAAAACCTGGACAGCTCATACATTTTGTCAAAGAGAGGAGAGTCACCTTCTTTGCTCCATGACTGCAAAGCACTTTCATTTTTAGGTTTATAGAAACTTATTAAAATGGCCATGCCAATGAATCTGTTCATGTCTGCATCACCTTTCCCTCCTGTCACTTTTGTAAATACACCTGTTCTAGACATATGTCCACCTAAGAACTGTATCAGGCATATTTTGGTGCAAAAACATCATGAAAGATGGAAAAATAATGTCAATTATTTCTAAACTAGCAAAATGAGATGGTCCAGATTCTTGCTGCAAAATATGATGCAATGAAATTCTTCCTATTAAATGACTAAAAAAAAAAGACTAAATTTAAATTTAGTCTAAATTCAAATTAAATTTGAATTTGAATACATTACTCTCTTTTTTCTTTAGACACATGTCGTGTCGTTCATGTCAACTTTTAAAGTTGAAAAAATTCACCTAGGGCTTCCCTGGTAGCTCGGTGGTGAAGAGTTCGCCTGCCAAAGCAGGAGACATGAGTTTGATCCCTGTTCTGGGAAGATTCCACATGCTGCAGAGGAACAAAGCCCATGAGCCACAACTATGGAGCCTGTGCGCTAGAGCCTCAGAGCCGCAACTATTGAGCCCACGTGCCGAAACTACTGAAGCCCGTGTGCCCTAGAGCCCGAGTTCCACAAGAGAAGTCACCACAACAATAAGCCTGTTCACCTTGACTAGAGAGCAGCTCCCACTCCCTGAACTAGACAAGAGCCTGTGGCAGCACTGAAAACCCAGAATAGCCAAAAATAAATGAATGAATTAAATTTTGAAAAAATATCCACCTAGCACATTAGTTGGCAAAGCTTTTCTGTAAGGAGTTAGTATTTTTGGCTTTACAAGCTAAATCAACTCTTTCTCAACTAGTTACTGTTGCCATTATAGTGGAAAAGTAGCTACAGACAATATGTAAATGAATGGGCATGCTTTTTAGTAAAACTTCCTTATGAAAATAGGAGGCAAGTTATCTCACTGACCTTGGACAATGGTTATCATCATCTAGTGATTTATACAGAGATTTCTATGTGATAAATTTAACTATCATCATTAGAGTCCCAAGTTCTATTATTTATTTATCTGATTTATCTAATAATTGCAATAGGTCATCCTCTGTCAAAACATTTTGAAAAATCTTTGCCATTATAGGCTGAAAATAAAAAATTCTAAATGTTCAATGAAATGTGTGCAGTGTAGTTTTTACAAAACACACCACAAAGATAGTGTACCCCAACTTTTTCTATACTTTCTTGCAAGATGATACAATACTGTCACCTCACCAAACTTGGGTCCACACATCTGCTGCATGCCAAACAAAGCCAGTCTAGCGACAGTCTCAAATTTAAAAGATGGTCCAGATTCTTGCTGCAAAATATGATGCAATGAAATTTTTCCTATTAAATGACTAAAAAAAAAAGACTAAATTTAAATTTAGTCTAAATTCAAATTAAATTTGAATTTGAATACATTACTCTCTTTTTTCTTTAGACACATGTCGTGTCGTTCATGTCAACTTTTAAAGTTGAAAAAATTCACCTAGGGCTTCCCTGGTAGCTCGGTGGTGAAGAGTTCGCCTGCCAAAGCAGGAGACATGAGTTTGATCCCTGTTCTGGGAAGATTCCACATGCTGCAGAGGAACAAAGCCCATGAGCCACAACTATGGAGCCTGTGCGCTAGAGCCTCAGAGCCGCAACTATTGAGCCCACGTGCCGAAACTACTGAAGCCCGTGTGCCCTAGAGCCCGAGTTCCACAAGAGAAGTCACCACAACAATAAGCCTGTTCACCTTGACTAGAGAGCAGCTCCCACTCCCTGAACTAGACAAGAGCCTGTGGCAGCACTGAAAACCCAGAATAGCCAAAAATAAATGAATGAATTAAATTTTGAAAAAATATCCACCTAGCACATTAGTTGGCAAAGCTTTTCTGTAAGGAGTTAGTATTTTTGGCTTTACAAGCTAAATCAACTCTTTCTCAACTAGTTACTGTTGCCATTATAGTGGAAAAGTAGCTACAGACAATATGTAAATGAATGGGCATGCTTTTTAGTAAAACTTCCTTATGAAAATAGGAGGCAAGTTATCTCACTGACCTTGGACAATGGTTATCATCATCTAGTGATTTATACAGAGATTTCTATGTGATAAATTTAACTATCATCATTAGAGTCCCAAGTTCTATTATTTATTTATCTGATTTATCTAATAATTGCAATAGGTCATCCTCTGTCAAAACATTTTGAAAAATCTTTGCCATTATAGGCTGAAAATAAAAAATTCTAAATGTTCAATGAAATGTGTGCAGTGTAGTTTTTACAAAACACACCACAAAGATAGTGTACCCCAACTTTTTCTATACTTTCTTGCAAGATGATACAATACTGTCACCTCACCAAACTTGGGTCCACACATCTGCTGCATGCCAAACAAAGCCAGTCTAGCGACAGTAGGCTGTGGTGAAGCACAGCACAGCAGGTATCGCAGAAGGCAGTCAAAGGGAACAGGCAGCTAGTGCTCAAATGGCCTCAACTTACCAATGGCTTCCAGAGAAGTTTTGTTTTTTTTTTTAAAGGCAATATTTGGGATGAGGGTTTATGCTTGTGGACGTTTGTGGACTTTCTTCTGGCTGGTTGGTGGTGAGGTTACAGGTGCTATTTCCAGAATTGCAATCATCAAGCTTCTGGTTCCAGTCCGTCTGGGGTCCAGGACTTGTGGTCAGCATCCTCCACCTGGATGCGGGTCTGAATTTCTGCAGAACAACTCAAAGCCATGTGTCAGATTGTTGTGTATAGCCTTTGAGAAGCAACTGGGACCTACTTTTCCCTTTGTTTCTCCATTCCATCACTTCTCTAATCAGTAACTGTTTTGGCCTGTTCTTTGGAATTCTGGGAAGACCTAAGAGCCTAAAGTCTTTTTCTACCAATAAGAAACGGGGGACAGAGAGGGGCGTCTGTACCTGCGAGGGCCCTTCAAGGTCCCGCTCTGTTTGAGTACCCTGGACAATGAAATAAGAAAATTTAAGGAGGACAAAACGGTACTCATATGTTCACAACTGCAGCATTCTTCTGTTTTCTTAGTATTCTAGCTTGTTTTCTTTTAGCAAAATTGGAAATAACTGATAATAATGAAATAATTCTCAGGACGAAGTGGCAAAATATCTCGAGATACAGGAAAAGAACATAAAAATTCTTTAATATATCTTATATTTATAAGTAAATACACCACATAATTGTAAGATACTGTTCTATTTAAAAATTAGGAAGTTAACAAATAGCTAGAACTACTCAAAAAGAAATTCAAAAATTAGTAGTGTGTATAAAGGATCCTGATGGTATCTAGGTTTAAACGTGTTGTCAAACATCCCCGATTATGTGGGAACATGTTCTCTAGCTTTTCTCCTTGGATGAAACTTACAGTGAAGGCTCCATGCAACACATTTGGTTGCCATGTCTCCTGAGTTTTCCAAATACATGTTCTCACCAAACTTGGGTCCACACATCTGCTGCATGCCAAACAAAGCCAGTCTAGCGACAGTAGGCTGTGGTGAAGCACAGCACAGCAGGTATCGCAGAAGGCAGTCAAAGGGAACAGGCAGCTAGTGCTCAAATGGCCTCAACTTACCAATGGCTTCCAGAGAAGTTTTGTTTTTTTTTTTAAAGGCAATATTTGGGATGAGGGTTTATGCTTGTGGACGTTTGTGGACTTTCTTCTGGCTGGTTGGTGGTGAGGTTACAGGTGCTATTTCCAGAATTGCAATCATCAAGCTTCTGGTTCCAGTCCGTCTGGGGTCCAGGACTTGTGGTCAGCATCCTCCACCTGGATGCGGGTCTGAATTTCTGCAGAACAACTCAAAGCCATGTGTCAGATTGTTGTGTATAGCCTTTGAGAAGCAACTGGGACCTACTTTTCCCTTTGTTTCTCCATTCCATCACTTCTCTAATCAGTAACTGTTTTGGCCTGTTCTTTGGAATTCTGGGAAGACCTAAGAGCCTAAAGTCTTTTTCTACCAATAAGAAACGGGGGACAGAGAGGGGCGTCTGTACCTGCGAGGGCCCTTCAAGGTCCCGCTCTGTTTGAGTACCCTGGACAATGAAATAAGAAAATTTAAGGAGGACAAAACGGTACTCATATGTTCACAACTGCAGCATTCTTCTGTTTTCTTAGTATTCTAGCTTGTTTTCTTTTAGCAAAATTGGAAATAACTGATAATAATGAAATAATTCTCAGGACGAAGTGGCAAAATATCTCGAGATACAGGAAAAGAACATAAAAATTCTTTAATATATCTTATATTTATAAGTAAATACACCACATAATTGTAAGATACTGTTCTATTTAAAAAATTAGGAAGTTAACAAATAGCTAGAACTACTCAAAAAGAAATTCAAAAATTAGTAGTGTGTATAAAGGATCCTGATGGTATCTAGGTTTAAACGTGTTGTCAAACATCCCCGATTATGTGGGAACATGTTCTCTAGCTTTTCTCCTTGGATGAAACTTACAGTGAAGGCTCCATGCAACACATTTGGTTGCCATGTCTCCTGAGTATTCTTTAACTACAAACATTTCCTGCTCCTCTACCTTTTTATAAGTTTTCCTAACAATGATATTTTTAAAAAATCAGAAGACTTTTCTGACAAAATTTTGACATTCTGTATCTGTGATTATTTCCCCATGACTCAGGTCAAGATTACTGCATAATTTTCGAATCCCTTGTTCAAAAGTTAAGAATTTCAACATGGCAACCACAGAGCACTGAACTAAGAGCAATGTTATTCTGAGTGCAAATCACTGTGTGACCACAGAACTGGTCACACAAACATGAAGCCAGCCTTGATTCAAGGTAAATATTTCAGCAAGACTGCTATACAGATGATGATTCATACTTCCCGCAGCATCCCATT
Organism: Tragulus kanchil; assembly: GCA_022376925.1. NCBI lineage: Eukaryota > Metazoa > Chordata > Mammalia > Artiodactyla > Tragulidae > Tragulus > Tragulus kanchil. The sequence continues at coordinate 272,992,986 of JAIOJX010000026.1, forward strand.
AAGACACATAGCCATTTTCTACATGCTAATTTCAAGCTTCAAATATATCTCTAATCAGTGCCAGTTTTATCATTATCATTCTGGCTCTTCTTCTTGTACTTGTATTTGTCAAAATATGATAAAGAGTCTAGATTTCAAATACATTTCAAATAAATTCTAGTTAGTTGGAAATGTAGCTAATGATATATAATAACTTGCAACTATTCCCAGCATACTATCTCCTATCCTTCTAGATGGGCTCCAACAATGTCTTCAAACTACCCTGAAATCAAAATTGTATACAAACTTTCAGTGACTTCACAGATGAAAATCTGTATTACCATCAGATAAAATCTCATCTGTTCATTCACCCACCAAAGATGTATCAAGTACCAACTACTGATGGAACCTTGGGCTACATTTTACAGAAATAAGTAGGAGTAAGATACTGTCCCTGTACTTGAGAATTCCATCGTTTTGGGCTGAAGAAAGACATTTTAAAAAATCATACAGCAGTATGATTTTTACATGCTAGAATAGAGTTGCTAATGGATACCAGGGAAGCCAATTTCAAGCCCAGACTTTACCATTTACAAATTTTATGAACACCCACAGTACACTTCACAGAGGATTCAGTGGAATTACAATGAAAGAGAAACAGTTTAGGAAACAAAATTATTAAGTGATGTAGAAAAATGAGAGGTTATTATTTTAAACCACAACAACTTATTTTTGATATACAAAGTAATTATTTCATTTGCTAAAATACTCATGGCCAATAGGAGGTTTTGTGGGTTATAAACTGGGCATTCATATTAAAAGGTGAGATCAATTTACTAATATCACTCAAGCTAGAATCTCATTCCTCCATTCCTTTTTTCCTAACATCACCCAGGGAACCTGTCTAGTGGAAGGTTCTGGTTACCTGTAGCCCAGAGGGTACAAAGCAACATTTAGGATGCACACAAGATTAACATGGTGCATCTTTTCACAGAAATTTTCTGTCAAAATTCCGGAATTTTGCATTACCAGCTGATTCATGCTTTTCTCTGGGGGATGTGGAAGTTATGAAAGCCCTAAGAGTAGAAAAGTTTCTATACAAAACAAAATTGGAACTGTTGGCACTTTTATGTTATTAGGGCATTATTCTTAATGTCAAGTCTAAGTGAACTTAATAAAAGCTATTTGCTCTGAGAAAAACGCTAGTAACACTGACCAACACAATTTCTGTTATTGTCATTTACCAATGAGAAGGAAAGAGCCAACACTAAGATTTAAAAAGAAATAGGAGTTTTCATCCTAGGGATGAATGTTTTGTTTATTTACTTGACATGCAAAAAAGAAAAGCAACCAACTCCCCCACATCATCAGTTACATTTCTTGCTGTAATTGCATTTGATCAGGTTTGTAAGCACTACATTTAGTTCTATGTATCTGACATTATGAGTTTCCATAAAACACCTAAAGTTCTATTTTTTTTGGATGTAATGCCTTTTTAATAATGATTTTGTATTACCATCAGATAAAATCTCATCTGTTCATTCACCCACCAAAGATGTATCAAGTACCAACTACTGATGGAACCTTGGGCTACATTTTACAGAAATAAGTAGGAGTAAGATACTGTCCCTGTACTTGAGAATTCCATCGTTTTGGGCTGAAGAAAGACATTTTAAAAAATCATACAGCAGTATGATTTTTACATGCTAGAATAGAGTTGCTAATGGATACCAGGGAAGCCAATTTCAAGCCCAGACTTTACCATTTACAAATTTTATGAACACCCACAGTACACTTCACAGAGGATTCAGTGGAATTACAATGAAAGAGAAACAGTTTAGGAAACAAAATTATTAAGTGATGTAGAAAAATGAGAGGTTATTATTTTAAACCACAACAACTTATTTTTGATATACAAAGTAATTATTTCATTTGCTAAAATACTCATGGCCAATAGGAGGTTTTGTGGGTTATAAACTGGGCATTCATATTAAAAGGTGAGATCAATTTACTAATATCACTCAAGCTAGAATCTCATTCCTCCATTCCTTTTTTCCTAACATCACCCAGGGAACCTGTCTAGTGGAAGGTTCTGGTTACCTGTAGCCCAGAGGGTACAAAGCAACATTTAGGATGCACACAAGATTAACATGGTGCATCTTTTCACAGAAATTTTCTGTAAAAATTTCCCGAATTTTGCATTACCAGCTGATTCATGCTTTTCTCTGGGGGATGTGGAAGTTATGAAAGCCCTAAGAGTAGAAAAGTTTCTATACAAAACAAAATTGGAACTGTTGGCACTTTTATGTTATTAGGGCATTATTCTTAATGTCAAGTCTAAGTGAACTTAATAAAAGCTATTTGCTCTGAGAAAAACGCTAGTAACACTGACCAACACAATTTCTGTTATTGTCATTTACCAATGAGAAGGAAAGAGCCAACACTAAGATTTAAAAAGAAATAGGAGTTTTCATCCTAGGGATGAATGTTTTGTTTATTTACTTGACATGCAAAAAAGAAAAGCAACCAACTCCCCCACATCATCAGTTACATTTCTTGCTGTAATTGCATTTGATCAGGTTTGTAAGCACTACATTTAGTTCTATGTATCTGACATTATGAGTTTCCATAAAACACCTAAAGTTCTATTTTTTTTGGATGTAATGCCTTTTTAATAATGATTTTAAAACTGTTTTCACTGGGCTTTCCTGGTGGTCCAGTGGGTAAAGACACCACCTTGCTGTGCAAGGGGCGCCGTTTTGATACCTGGCCTGGGAAGATCCCACGTGCCACGGAGCAGCTGGACCGATGTGTCCAATTGCTGAGCTGGGGCTCTGAAGCGCATGCGCCCGGAGCCTGCACGCAGGAGAGGCCACTGCGATGGGAGGCCCACACATGCCAAAGAACAAAGATGGATGAAAATAAATAAAGGAAAGACCAAAAAAAGCAACCAAAAATTTTTTTAAAAAAATCTGTTTTCAAATGGGAGCAGGCATCATGGGTTAAAAGGAAAAGGTCAAATAATTAAGCTTAAAGTACACTGGAAAGTACAAATGGTTTTTAAATAAGAAATTCACATGAGGAATACCTGGTTTCCTTATCCTAGAGGTGATTATGACACTGTTTTTCCTCAAGCACAACTAATGAATCAGTAATAATTAGCAGTCATCATCCAAAAAGCATATTACATACTAAAGTTATAATTTTTTAAATGGTTACACAATTGTGAACTAGCAAGTGAACCTAAGACTTTACATTTTTTATGTAAGAAAAACCTGTAATGAAACTGTCACTCTTCCAGTGGTCTGTGTGGGGTTCTGAATTGAAAGAGGACCGTTGCAAGCATAAGGAAGCTTAAGCACATTGCTTCAGTTTGGAGCTAAGATGGCGCCTTACAGGAAGGAATTGTGGGCATGAAAGGAAGCTTAAGCACATTGTTTAAGGAAGCTTAAGCACATGCTTGCGGTTTGGAGCTAAGATGGCGCCTACAGGAAGAGACGAGGGTGTGATCTAAATTGTTAAGTGATGATCAAATTTTCTGATTGGTTCCCAAGGTCTCCACGCTCGTGGATGATTGCTTGACCTTTAGCTTGATTGGTGTAATCTATAGGAAGTCCCGTGCAAAACCCCCTTCACTTGCCTATAAAAGCTGTGAGTCTGCACTAATAAAACGGAACTGCTTTGACGGAACCCCTGTCGCGTCTGATTGCCTCCCACGTGCACCAGGGGGCAAGGGTGGCCAGCAGCAGACTCACCCCTCTCCGATCTTCCCATGGCTTGGCCACGGGCAATCCCGCCACCGTTTCTCCTCTGCGGGCGGCCCCGCAGTCTGTATGCAAGTAAATTTTGAAAGAAAAGCCCCAAATATAGTTTGCAACTAAACAAAAGATACATCTTAGGTGGGAATAGTAAAGTAAGCAGCTCAATGTTAAACGAATTTGCAAACTGAAAAACTGCTTAAATGGTCAGTTTGAGATTCATGTTAGAATGTGAAATGTGGCCAAACTGTGCATATTGGATATACGCTAATCCACATCTGGCAAGAGGAAGTACCCACTGTAGAGAGATGCCATCATTAAATGGGATCTTAAACGCACTCTAAGATCTATAAAGTGAGTGAAGAAGCTAATCTGGCTCTTAAACATCAAATTTGGTAAGAATTCTGATCTTTGTTCATATATTTATAATAATGAATAGGAATACTTTTGGGAATTAGCAACTAATGAATCAGTAATAATTAGCAGTCATCATCCAAAAAGCATATTACATACTAAAGTTATAATTTTTTAAATGGTTACACAATTGTGAACTAGCAAGTGAACCTAAGACTTTACATTTTTTATGTAAGAAAAACCTGTAATGAAACTGTCACTCTTCCAGTGGTCTGTGTGGGGTTCTGAATTGAAAGAGGACCGTTGCAAGCATAAGGAAGCTTAAGCACATTGCTTCAGTTTGGAGCTAAGATGGCGCCTTACAGGAAGGAATTGTGGGCATGAAAGGAAGCTTAAGCACATTGTTTAAGGAAGCTTAAGCACATGCTTGCGGTTTGGAGCTAAGATGGCGCCTACAGGAAGAGACGAGGGTGTGATCTAAATTGTTAAGTGATGATCAAATTTTCTGATTGGTTCCCAAGGTCTCCACGCTCGTGGATGATTGCTTGACCTTTAGCTTGATTGGTGTAATCTATAGGAAGTCCCGTGCAAAACCCCCTTCACTTGCCTATAAAAGCTGTGAGTCTGCACTAATAAAACGGAACTGCTTTGACGGAACCCCTGTCGCGTCTGATTGCCTCCCACGTGCACCAGGGGGCAAGGGTGGCCAGCAGCAGACTCACCCCTCTCCGATCTTCCCATGGCTTGGCCACGGGCAATCCCGCCACCGTTTCTCCTCTGCGGGCGGCCCCGCAGTCTGTATGCAAGTAAATTTTGAAAGAAAAGCCCCAAATATAGTTTGCAACTAAACAAAAGATACATCTTAGGTGGGAATAGTAAAGTAAGCAGCTCAATGTTAAACGAATTTGCAAACTGAAAAACTGCTTAAATGGTCAGTTTGAGATTCATGTTAGAATGTGAAATGTGGCCAAACTGTGCATATTGGATATACGCTAATCCACATCTGGCAAGAGGAAGTACCCACTGTAGAGAGATGCCATCATTAAATGGGATCTTAAACGCACTCTAAGATCTATAAAGTGAGTGAAGAAGCTAATCTGGCTCTTAAACATCAAATTTGGTAAGAATTCTGATCTTTGTTCATATATTTATAATAATAACATCTATGCAGACATGTCACTTTGCAAAGTGTCTGATGGTAAGGCAGGAGTTAGGAGGTAAACTAAAAAATGCCATAGGCATACATCCAAGAGACTGGACTAAGAAGAAGACAGGTAAAATTACATGAAGGGGCTTCCCTGGTGGTCCCGTGGGTAGAGTCCGCCATGCAGTGTAGGGGACACCAGTTCGATCCCTGGCCCAGGAAGATCCCCACGTGCCACAGAGCTGCTGGACTGGTATGTCCCATTACGAGCCAGCGCTCTGAAGCGCACGTGCCCAGAGCTGGTGCTCTGCAGTGACAGAGGCCATGGCAATACGAGGCCCACACTGGCCAAACAATAAAGATGGATGAAAATAAATAAATAAATAACCAATAAAAGAGGTCAACATTAAAAAAAAATTACATGCAGGTTCTCTGTCTTGAGGCCATCCAGCGCTTCAGAGGCCATTGTATCATTCACAGGAATGTTATCTTTTGTCACTGAAGCACCTCTTTAACAAAAACTTTCATATGACAATGCAATTTAACTTCTCAACAAGGTCACACCTACTGAAACTCCCACTAACTGACAAACACATTGCCCAGGCTATTCAGCATCTCCCCCATGCTGTCTGAAAGTATCTCACAAAGCAATAAAAAAAAACTCTTGCCATTTGTGCTAACAAATCTGAGTCCAAACACTCCTTCATTTATGAGTCCAAACACTCCTAAACAAATTTGAGTCTGAACACTCCTTAATTCAACGCAGTGACAATTCCAAAAGTGAAAGCCCAGTTCATTAGCAGTCCATCCATTAAAAGAGCAATAATAACTTGATGATATGGAATATTATATTAAAAATGGTCAAAATGCCACAATTACATTAATTTTTAAGACACATTTAGTTCAAAGAAATGCCGTGCTTATGGTTATACGAGATTATATGCCCCTACCAAATGGTCCCAAGGTTTTCTGTGCATATTGGATATACGCTAATCCACATCTGGCAAGAGGAAGTACCCACTGTAGAGAGATGCCATCATTAAATGGGATCTTAAACGCACTCTAAGATCTATAAAGTGAGTGAAGAAGCTAATCTGGCTCTTAAACATCAAATTTGGTAAGAATTCTGATCTTTGTTCATATATTTATAATAATAACATCTATGCAGACATGTCACTTTGCAAAGTGTCTGATGGTAAGGCAGGAGTTAGGAGGTAAACTAAAAAATGCCATAGGCATACATCCAAGAGACTGGACTAAGAAGAAGACAGGTAAAATTACATGAAGGGGCTTCCCTGGTGGTCCCGTGGGTAGAGTCCGCCATGCAGTGTAGGGGACACCAGTTCGATCCCTGGCCCAGGAAGATCCCCACGTGCCACAGAGCTGCTGGACTGGTATGTCCCATTACGAGCCAGCGCTCTGAAGCGCACGTGCCCAGAGCTGGTGCTCTGCAGTGACAGAGGCCATGGCAATACGAGGCCCACACTGGCCAAACAATAAAGATGGATGAAAATAAATAAATAAATAACCAATAAAAGAGGTCAACATTAAAAAAAAATTACATGCAGGTTCTCTGTCTTGAGGCCATCCAGCGCTTCAGAGGCCATTGTATCATTCACAGGAATGTTATCTTTTGTCACTGAAGCACCTCTTTAACAAAAACTTTCATATGACAATGCAATTTAACTTCTCAACAAGGTCACACCTACTGAAACTCCCACTAACTGACAAACACATTGCCCAGGCTATTCAGCATCTCCCCCATGCTGTCTGAAAGTATCTCACAAAGCAATAAAAAAAAACTCTTGCCATTTGTGCTAACAAATCTGAGTCCAAACACTCCTTCATTTATGAGTCCAAACACTCCTAAACAAATTTGAGTCTGAACACTCCTTAATTCAACGCAGTGACAATTCCAAAAGTGAAAGCCCAGTTCATTAGCAGTCCATCCATTAAAAGAGCAATAATAACTTGATGATATGGAATATTATATTAAAAATGGTCAAAATGCCACAATTACATTAATTTTTAAGACACATTTAGTTCAAAGAAATGCCGTGCTTATGGTTATACGAGATTATGGCCCACAAATGTCCCCCAGCAATCCCTAACCCCAACCATTTGTTCTCCTCTGCCTTTGGTTGCAAGTGTGAGAAACCCAGGTGAGGCTGTGTTGCTGTAGGTCTCTCTTTCAGTAGGCAACAGCAAATCCCTTCACCTGTTTTAACATCTTTCAGCAATTTAAAATGGATAGTTAAACACCAGGAAATACCATTTCACTTTTTAAATTTGTAATTTAAAATCTATTTTAAAAAATACAGTGTTTCTCCACGTAGACAATTCCTTTCCCCTCTATGAGATTCAGAAGCATCTTACTTGATTGAATCGGATTCTTAAGAGACTTCAGTGTAAAAAAAGCATTTCATCATCACCACCACAAAGAAAAGAAACAAGGCAACTTTAAAACTAAAGTGCTAGCCACTGGAACAGTGACAAATTCCAGAGAGGCAGGAGGGGATAGGGATGGGGAAGGGTTCCAAAGAGGAATGTCTAGGATGTTAACAATGTCGTATGTCTTGACTGGAGTGGTCGTCACATGGGCACGCTCATTTTGAAGTAATTCATCAAGCTTATGACATCCATATTTTACTATTTTTGTTTACTTTACTTAGATATGCTTATTATTGCATATTTTTCTGTAAGTGTATACACATGACACTTTTAAATGGAAAAAATCCTTAGTAAATAAGTAAATACGGCTCCTTACAGTTCCACTGTTACTAGTATCATATCAGTAGCTCTAGTGATCAAATGGAACTTGATCAGAGAGTGCAATTATTATCTGAAACAGTGTTTGTCATGGGTCAAAAAAAATTTCAGGCCCAAGTATCTCAAACTTAAACAGACCACTGTTAGAGATCAGAAGAAGAAATGAGTAAAATGTATCTAAATATAGAATATGTATCTATGTCTAGAATAAACCTTTAGAACTCACGTTTTCAGGGAAAAAAAAAAAAAAAAGTCAGCCAACTGCAAAGACAAACCCTTTCCTTATTACATCCATGTCTACATCTTTAGAAATGACCTACAAAGATGTAGCAAGACCCACAAAGAACACATGCAGAAAGACCCACAAAGAACATATTTCAGGTTGAGCTAGTTAATTTTCACTTGGTCTCAAATATGGACTATGAATTTAAAGACAGTAAAAGAATTTTTTTATTGCTTAATTTTTTTCCATCCTCAGGGTTTTGTTAGAACTCAGTTCTAGAAAAAAAGTGACTGGAAATAGGCACATATGAAAGCACATCTTCATTTTTATCAGTGAAAAAACAATCAAAGCACTTTAAAAATCCAATCTTAAGATCTCAGTATTCAAAGATACCAGCAGATGACTCAGTCCTGTGTGCTGTGTGTGCATCCTTGACATCTGCTCCCATATTACATTTCTCTGTGTTTCTCAGGCAGTTCCTCAGCTCAGAAACTAATTTAGTTTTAACTCAATGTATACAAATCCAATGAAAATGACTGAACTTCAGAGAGACTGTGTTATATAATCGGTTTTTAAAGGCGAGGCTGTGCAAAAAACAGTATGATGTAAATGATGGCAACCTGAAACAGAACACTAAAGCCTTGACACAGGAAAGGGCAAGCTGACAACGGAACAGTCTCAGCGCTCAGCCTACCCACAGAACACACTCATGCAAGCTTAGCAGCGGGCACATATCATAATTGTTTTAAAAAAAGAATCCCTTAGTGATTCTTTCTCCATACACAAAAAGATTCATTATTCACAAACCTTCATATGCACGGTAAAAAATGACTACTCAACCATCTAAAATATTTGATTAAAAGCTTCAATTTTAGGTTTTCCAAGTTTGACTTAGTTTTCAACAGAAAATCCTTTTACTGCTTTTATTTCATGATATGCCTTTGATTCTATCAACCACTCTCGATTCTAATGACTACTTTTATGGTGAGGCACAAAACAATAAAGAAATATAAAACTTATCTTACCAACCTCAACATGATTTCAATATAATTCCCTTCCCTAACAACATTAATGTAAACAATAAGGATGGGGCTTCCCTGGTAGTCCAGTGGGTAAGGACACCACCTTGCAGTGCAAGGGGCGCCTGTCTGATCCCTGGCCTGGGAAGATCCCACATGCCGCGGAGCGGCTGGACTGATGCGTCAACTATGGAGCCAGCTCTGGAGCGCATGCGCCCGGAGCCAGCACTCTGCAACAAGAGAGGCCACCGCGATGGGAGGTCCACACAGGCCAAATAACAAAGATAAATAAATAAAAGATCAATAGAAGTGGCCAAAAAAACCACCCCCCCCCCAAAACCCCAAAACAATAAGGATGTAAAACAGTGCATGCTAAAGGCACAGGAATAAAAATTAAGCCAAATGCAATTCATATTACGACTGTGTGGATTCCTGTTGCCCTTCATTGCTCCACTTATTAAATGTAATTTATAAGTCGAAATTCTAAACTGCATTCCAGCTACAACCTTCTCGTTTTTAAATAGAAAACAGAACAATTATTTTAGAACAACTACAAATGGCCAGGTCCTTACAAATATTAATAGCTTATTAAGATGTCTAATAACTTTTCATATACATTTAGATGTCTTATAAGTCACATGCTAAAGAATCACAGATTTTCTAAAAATAAGTGTGAATTAAAATACAAGCAAAGGCAGGGCCAGGCCCGAGGGCGGCGCGCGGTGGGATCAGCGCGGCGACCGAGGCGGACGTGGAGCTAGAGCTGGAGACAGAGAGGAGCTGCCCGGAGCGGCCTCCGGAGAAGCCACGGAAGCATAACAGCGGCGCGTCGGGCTTGCAGCGAGTCACCGACTATGCGGAAAAGAAGGAGATCCAGAGTCCCAATTTGGAGATGGCCACGTCCGTGACTGGGGATAGACGGTCCCGGGAGCAGAAAGCCAAACAGGAACGGGTATTGAAAAATGACTACTCAACCATCTAAAATATTTGATTAAAAGCTTCAATTTTAGGTTTTCCAAGTTTGACTTAGTTTTCAACAGAAAATCCTTTTACTGCTTTTATTTCATGATATGCCTTTGATTCTATCAACCACTCTCGATTCTAATGACTACTTTTATGGTGAGGCACAAAACAATAAAGAAATATAAAACTTATCTTACCAACCTCAACATGATTTCAATATAATTCCCTTCCCTAACAACATTAATGTAAACAATAAGGATGGGGCTTCCCTGGTAGTCCAGTGGGTAAGGACACCACCTTGCAGTGCAAGGGGCGCCTGTCTGATCCCTGGCCTGGGAAGATCCCACATGCCGCGGAGCGGCTGGACTGATGCGTCAACTATGGAGCCAGCTCTGGAGCGCATGCGCCCGGAGCCAGCACTCTGCAACAAGAGAGGCCACCGCGATGGGAGGTCCACACAGGCCAAATAACAAAGATAAATAAATAAAAGATCAATAGAAGTGGCCAAAAAAACCACCCCCCCCCCAAAACCCCAAAACAATAAGGATGTAAAACAGTGCATGCTAAAGGCACAGGAATAAAAATTAAGCCAAATGCAATTCATATTACGACTGTGTGGATTCCTGTTGCCCTTCATTGCTCCACTTATTAAATGTAATTTATAAGTCGAAATTCTAAACTGCATTCCAGCTACAACCTTCTCGTTTTTAAATAGAAAACAGAACAATTATTTTAGAACAACTACAAATGGCCAGGTCCTTACAAATATTAATAGCTTATTAAGATGTCTAATAACTTTTCATATACATTTAGATGTCTTATAAGTCACATGCTAAAGAATCACAGATTTTCTAAAAATAAGTGTGAATTAAAATACAAGCAAAGGCAGGGCCAGGCCCGAGGGCGGCGCGCGGTGGGATCAGCGCGGCGACCGAGGCGGACGTGGAGCTAGAGCTGGAGACAGAGAGGAGCTGCCCGGAGCGGCCTCCGGAGAAGCCACGGAAGCATAACAGCGGCGCGTCGGGCTTGCAGCGAGTCACCGACTATGCGGAAAAGAAGGAGATCCAGAGTCCCAATTTGGAGATGGCCACGTCCGTGACTGGGGATAGACGGTCCCGGGAGCAGAAAGCCAAACAGGAACGGGAGAAGGAACTGGCAAAAGTCACCATCAAGAAAGAAGATCTGAAGCTGATAAATGACAGAGTTGGAGATCTCCAGAGCAGCATCAGAACGGAGCTTGAGGGAACACATAGGCAACGTAGTGGAAGCTCTTATTGCCCTTACAAACTGACAGTGTTTTCTCAAATACATGGATTAACTTATTTCAGTAAAGATGGCTGTTTTTCAAAAAAAAATTAATAAATAAATAAAATACAAGCAAATGGGGACTTCCCTGGTGGTCCAGTGGCTAAGACACCGTGTTCCTAATGCAGGGGGCCTGGGTTCGATCCCTGGTCAGGGAACTAGATCCCACGTGCTGCAACTACAGATTCCAAGCCCTATAACTAAGACCCAGAACAGCCAAACAAATAAATAAATATTTAAAAATATATAAGCAAATGGAGCGAATGAAGGCAGCCCTTTGTATCATACAGATCCTAGGGTGTTTTCAAAATAACCTTAAACTTCAGCAAAGACTCTTAGCTTCTAAATTAGAACTGAGCATTTTTCAGAATGTTAAATTGAGGTTCATCGATTTTAAGGAGTCAAGTTTTCTGGAAATTTAAACTCTGACATTCAAAATGTATAAATATTTAGATACCCCTTCTTAAATTCTTGCCAAATTTCTTTAAGCTAAGGAAACAAGCGAAGGAAACTGAGGAAACAAGTTGGCAAGCGCCACCTTGTGGACTCCTTAGAAAATGTTCTCACTCATTCATCAGCACAATTCAGAAGCAGATCATTCTAAATATTCAAAATAATATTCAAAATGGTCTCAGTATTCAAAATGTTACTTTAAATCAAAGTATTTGTTAAAGGCTAATTTCCCAGGGTCCAAATACCAGTAAGGGAATGAAGTACATTTGTGAATTTCAGGAAGGATCTTTCTTCTAAAGACTTGGAGTATTTACAGCTAAATTATTATGTTTGACACTAACAGCATCCTTAGAAATTTGGCTGGAAAGATATTAATATGTTATGCAATAATTAAGCTTGAGGATTTTACATACCAAAGGAATTTTTAAGAGCACATAAGTCAGTGGAGAAGATAGAGTAATTCTAATTTTGTAATGCAGCAAACAAAGCTTCATGATCACAAAACAGAGCCCTTTTGTCATTAATCAAAATCCTATCAAGAAAGTTAACAAGAATTATTAAGTTTAGTGGACTAATAAATAGATATATCCATAGATTCACTCTGTGTGTGTGTCCTATGTGTAAAAGTTTACAAGTTGAATTAGGGGTTAAGGTACAAGAAAAATGGAAAAAAAAAAAAAAGTATAATGACAAGGAAAATGCCTCAGAGTAGCATTCATGTTAGACTTTAGAAACTGTATAGTTTTAATTTTTTCATATAATATTAAAGATGACATATTAATATTCTAAATGCCCATAGTGGCCTAGAGTTACCACCATCCCCCAAACATATTTTCTTTGGCCCACCACAATGACTTTTTTCCTTATTAGAGTTTTATAAATGACTATTTACAACATGGAGCTTCCCAGGTGGCGTAGTGGCAAAGAATATGCCTGCCAATGCAGGAGACACAGGAGACGCAGGTCAGGAAGATCCCCTGGAGCAGGAAATGGCAACCCACTCCTGTATTCTTACCTGGAAAATTCCATGGACACAGGAGCCTGGAGGTCTACAATCCATGGGTTCACAAAGAAGAAAAACCCTGGAGCAGGAAACCCTTCTGTAAATTCATTCAAAATGTATAAATATTTAGATACCCCTTCTTAAATTCTTGCCAAATTTCTTTAAGCTAAGGAAACAAGCGAAGGAAACTGAGGAAACAAGTTGGCAAGCGCCACCTTGTGGACTCCTTAGAAAATGTTCTCACTCATTCATCAGCACAATTCAGAAGCAGATCATTCTAAATATTCAAAATAATATTCAAAATGGTCTCAGTATTCAAAATGTTACTTTAAATCAAAGTATTTGTTAAAGGCTAATTTCCCAGGGTCCAAATACCAGTAAGGGAATGAAGTACATTTGTGAATTTCAGGAAGGATCTTTCTTCTAAAGACTTGGAGTATTTACAGCTAAATTATTATGTTTGACACTAACAGCATCCTTAGAAATTTGGCTGGAAAGATATTAATATGTTATGCAATAATTAAGCTTGAGGATTTTACATACCAAAGGAATTTTTAAGAGCACATAAGTCAGTGGAGAAGATAGAGTAATTCTAATTTTGTAATGCAGCAAACAAAGCTTCATGATCACAAAACAGAGCCCTTTTGTCATTAATCAAAATCCTATCAAGAAAGTTAACAAGAATTATTAAGTTTAGTGGACTAATAAATAGATATATCCATAGATTCACTCTGTGTGTGTGTCCTATGTGTAAAAGTTTACAAGTTGAATTAGGGGTTAAGGTACAAGAAAAATGGAAAAAAAAAAAAAAGTATAATGACAAGGAAAATGCCTCAGAGTAGCATTCATGTTAGACTTTAGAAACTGTATAGTTTTAATTTTTTCATATAATATTAAAGATGACATATTAATATTCTAAATGCCCATAGTGGCCTAGAGTTACCACCATCCCCCAAACATATTTTCTTTGGCCCACCACAATGACTTTTTTCCTTATTAGAGTTTTATAAATGACTATTTACAACATGGAGCTTCCCAGGTGGCGTAGTGGCAAAGAATATGCCTGCCAATGCAGGAGACACAGGAGACGCAGGTCAGGAAGATCCCCTGGAGCAGGAAATGGCAACCCACTCCTGTATTCTTACCTGGAAAATTCCATGGACACAGGAGCCTGGAGGTCTACAATCCATGGGTTCACAAAGAGTCAGACACAATTGAGCACACACACAATTAGGGGAAAAGAATTTGAAAAAGAATAGATACATGTGTATGTATAAGTAAACCACTTTACCACACACCTGGAACTAAACAACACTGTTAATCAACTATACTCCAATACAAAAAAATTTTTTTATTGTATTTCATTGAAGAGTAGTAGTTTGGGATTTTCCTGGCAGTTCAGTGGACTTCTCACTTGCAATGCAGGGGCACAAGTTCCACCCCTGGACACGGAACTAAGATTCCACATGCCACACAGCACGGCCAAATATATACACGATCTCGTGTAGAACAGTTAGTGGGAAGTTGCTCTCTAACACAGGGAGCCCAGTCTCGTGCTCTGTGATGACCTAGAGGGGCGGGAAGAAAGGGATGGGAAGGAGGCCCAGATGGAGGGATATATATATATATAATTATGACTGATCTGTGTTGTTGTACAGCAAAAATACTGCTGTAAAGAAACTTTCTACCAATTAAAGTTGTTTTTAAAAACTGAAAAAGAAAGTCCCCGCAAAAAAATGTGAAAAAAAAGAAAAAAGTTGTAGTTTGCATTGTAAGATCTTTCTCATTCCTTGGTGGAAAAAAAACCCCTGCTCATTTATTTTAAATATATTTTACTAAAGAAAAAAAAAATAGTTGGGACATATCTTTTGCAAATTACTCAATGTTAACACACACAGCACATGTTAAAGTTCCCTCTTCTCCAGGTAAAAAAAAGAAAATTAGCTTAATGACAAGGAAAATGCCTCAGAGTAGCATTCATGTTAGACTTTAGAAACTGTATAGTTTTAATTTTTTCATATAATATTAAAGATGACATATTAATATTCTAAATGCCCATAGTGGCCTAGAGTTACCACCATCCCCCAAACATATTTTCTTTGGCCCACCACAATGACTTTTTTCCTTATTAGAGTTTTATAAATGACTATTTACAACATGGAGCTTCCCAGGTGGCGTAGTGGCAAAGAATATGCCTGCCAATGCAGGAGACACAGGAGACGCAGGTCAGGAAGATCCCCTGGAGCAGGAAATGGCAACCCACTCCTGTATTCTTACCTGGAAAATTCCATGGACACAGGAGCCTGGAGGTCTACAATCCATGGGTTCACAAAGAGTCAGACACAATTGAGCACACACACAATTAGGGAAAAGAATTTGAAAAGAATAGATACATGTGTATGTATAAGTAAACCACTTTACCACACACCTGGAACTAAACAACACTGTTAATCAACTATACTCCAATACAAAAAAATTTTTTTATTGTATTTCATTGAAGAGTAGTAGTTTGGGATTTTCCTGGCAGTTCAGTGGACTTCTCACTTGCAATGCAGGGGCACAAGTTCCACCCCTGGACACGGAACTAAGATTCCACATGCCACACAGCACGGCCAAATATATACACGATCTCGTGTAGAACAGTTAGTGGGAAGTTGCTCTCTAACACAGGGAGCCCAGTCTCGTGCTCTGTGATGACCTAGAGGGGCGGGAAGAAAGGGATGGGAAGGAGGCCCAGATGGAGGGATATATATATATATAATTATGACTGATCTGTGTTGTTGTACAGCAAAAATACTGCTGTAAAGAAACTTTCTACCAATTAAAGTTGTTTTTAAAAACTGAAAAAGAAAGTCCCCGCAAAAAAATGTGAAAAAAAAGAAAAAAGTTGTAGTTTGCATTGTAAGATCTTTCTCATTCCTTGGTGGAAAAAAAACCCCTGCTCATTTATTTTAAATATATTTTACTAAAGAAAAAAAAAATAGTTGGGACATATCTTTTGCAAATTACTCAATGTTAACACACACAGCACATGTTAAAGTTCCCTCTTCTCCAGGTAACAGAAAATAGCTTATTATAGGACCTGAAAACGATGGATATTTTCTGGAGAGACTTTTGGTAACTTCTGATTGAGTGAAAATTGCTTTAAAAAATCGTGTTGGCTTCCCTGGTGGTCCAGTGGGTAAGGACATCGGCTTGCAGTGCAAGGCCCGCCGGTTCGATCCCTGGTCTGGGAAGATCCCACGTGCCACAGAGCGGCTGGACTGATGTGTCCAATTACCGAGCTGGAGCTCTGGAGCGCATGCTCCCAGAGCCGGTGCTCTGCAACAGCAGAGGCCACCGCGATGGGAGGCCCACACAGGCCAAAGCACAAAGATAAATAAATGAATGACCAATAAAAGTGGCCAAAAAAAAAGGAACTGCCATCTACCATTTTAATATAAAAAATATTTTGAAAAATCGTGTTTAAGTTTTCAAATGTGTCTGGTTTTCCCTCAGGTCAACTATGATACTTGAAGAACAAGATGAAAGGAGAAAAGTTTTGAGAGTGAAGTCCAATGGCACCTCCAGAGAATCAAGGGCCTGTGTGTGCAGTAGCTGCTCCGCCCCTCCCACCCTTCCCCAAGCTGTGAGACTGAGAAAAGAGAGAGCAAGAGCTCCCCCGGCTGGAGAGACCGAAGAACAGCAGGTGGAGGCAGAGGGCAGGAGAAAGAGGCTCTTTTGTCTCCAGAGAACTGCAGAGCCATCTGTCTGGAAAATTCGGGATGACAGGCCTCTAAGTATTCAGTAAATCTACCTACTGTACAGCAACCTGTTTCCTTTCCTTTTATTACCGCATTATTAATCCATCTTGTTCTTTTTTCTTGTTCTTTATCCTTTTAAGTTCAATTGAAAGAGAGAACTGACAAGTTGAGAATCATTTCTCATTCAAAGAAGAGAACTTAAAAGTCTCTGGTTCACTTTTAAACGTTCTTGATGAGAAAAAAAGAAAAAAGTTGTAGTTTGCATTGTAAGATCTTTCTCATTCCTTGGTGGAAAAAAAACCCCTGCTCATTTATTTTAAATATATTTTACTAAAGAAAAAAAAAATAGTTGGGACATATCTTTTGCAAATTACTCAATGTTAACACACACAGCACATGTTAAATTTCCCCTCTTCTTCAGGTAACAGAAAATAGCTTATTATAGGACCTGAAAACACTGGATATTTTCTGGAGAGACTTTTGGTAACTTCTGATTGAGTGAAAATTGCTTTAAAAAATCGTGTTGGCTTCCCTGGTGGTCCAGTGGGTAAGGACATCGGCTTGCAGTGCAAGGCCCGCGGTTCGACCCCTGGCCTGGGAAGATCCCACGTGCCACAGAGCGGCTGGACTGATGTGTCCAATTACCGAGCTGGAGCTCTGGAGCGCATGCTCCCAGAGCCGGTGCTCTGCAACAGCAGAGGCCACCGCGATGGGAGGCCCACACAGGCCAAAGCACAAAGATAAATAAATGAATGACCAATAAAAGTGGCCAAAAAAAAAGGAACTGCCATCTACCATTTTAATATAAAAAATATTTTGAAAAATCGTGTTTAAGTTTTCAAATGTGTCTGGTTTTCCCTCAGGTCAACTATGATACTTGAAGAACAAGATGAAAGGAGAAAAGTTTTGAGAGTGAAGTCCAATGGCACCTCCAGAGAATCAAGGGCCTGTGTGTGCAGTAGCTGCTCCGCCCCTCCCACCCTTCCCCAAGCTGTGAGACTGAGAAAAGAGAGAGCAAGAGCTCCCCCGGCTGGAGAGACCGAAGAACAGCAGGTGGAGGCAGAGAGCGGCAGGAGAAAGAGGCTCTTTTGTCTCCAGAGAACTGCAGAGCCATCTGTCTGGAAAATTCGGGATGACAGGCCTCTAAGTATTCAGTAAATCTACCTACTGTACAGCAACCTGTTTCCTTTCCTTTTATTACCGCATTATTAATCCATCTTGTTCTTTTTTCTTGTTCTTTATCCTTTTAAGTTCAATTGAAAGAGAGAACTGACAAGTTGAGAATCATTTCTCATTCAAAGAAGAGAACTTAAAAGTCTCTGGTTCACTTTTAAACGTTCTTGATGAGAAAAAAAAAAGACGTGAATTTTGCTTTTATAGCTCTCATCTTTAACAACATATTTTGTACACATATATAATGAGCACTTCTAAAATCTGGGAATATTAACAAGTAACATCTTAGGACCTAAATATGAAGGATCACCAAAAACAACTCATGAGTGGCAAAATCAATTTCATAAAAAAAATTCACAATTAAATGAAGTATTATTGTCAACATTTAAAATGTTCTATAAACCACTGACTTCACCTTTCTTTCTGGGTTTCAGCACATCCTGAAAAACAATCATTAGTGTGAGCTTTTTGGTCAACTGCTTAGTGACTTCTATTCAGCAACTTTGGAAGCAATAAGCCAGTTTTAAATAGCAGACCAACATGCAAACACATCCTATGAACTTGGCTAACGCACCAAGGTCTGAAAAGGAACCTGAACAAGGTAAGGCTCTTCACCAACTCCTTGCTAATGGCCTCAGAAAGTCTGAAAGAGCAGAGAGCACATAAAAAGCCAGGGGAACTCAGCATTTCCCTTACTTTAGCATGGTCTTTCCACAAGGTTTCCATTTTCAGGTGAATACTGGACACAATGCAACATTAAAGGGACCAGCAAATCAGCCTAGATTAACCAGTCCTGTGTTTGCAGATAAACTGCTTAGTGTCCCTTCTCCAGGATTAAAAGGATTTTTTACAGAATATAAAACAGTATAAATTTAACTGGGCTTCCCTGTTAGCTCAGCTGGTAAGGAATCCACATGCAATGCAGGAGACCCCTGTTTGATTCCTGGATCAGGAAGATCCCCTGGAGAAAGGATAGGCTACCCACTCCAGTATTCTTGGGCTTCCCTGGTGGCTCAGATGGTAAAGAATCCACCTGCAATGTGGGAGACCTGGGTTCAATCCATGGGTTGGGAAGATCCTCTGGCGAAGAGCATGGCAACCCACTCCAGTATTCTTGCCTGGAGAATTCCACGGACAGAGGAGCCTCATGGGCTACATTCCCCAGGGTCACAAAGAGCCGGACATGACTGAGCGACTCAGCAGAGCACAGCACACAAATTCAACCAGAATTTCACCAGAAACTTTAGGGGAAAGTCATACTAACAAAGGCAAACAATCACAAAGTAAATAATATATCTGCCCTTGACATGCATCAGTACTGCAGAAATATATGTTATTTATTCCTTTAAACCAAAAATTGAAAAAAAATTCTGAGACATATATAATGAGCACTTCTAAAATCTGGGAATATTAACAAGTACATCTTAGGACCTAAATATGAAGGATCACCAAAACAACTCATGAGTGGCAAAATCAATTTCATAAAAAATTCACAATTAAATGAAGTATTATTGTCAACATTTAAAATGTTCTATAAACCACTGACTTCACCTTTCTTTCTGGGTTTCAGCACATCCTGAAAAACAATCATTAGTGTGAGCTTTTTGGTCAACTGCTTAGTGACTTCTATTCAGCAACTTTGGAAGCAATAAGCCAGTTTTAAATAGCAGACCAACATGCAAACACATCCTATGAACTTGGCTAACGCACCAAGGTCTGAAAAGGAACCTGAACAAGGTAAGGCTCTTCACCAACTCCTTGCTAATGGCCTCAGAAAGTCTGAAAGAGCAGAGAGCACATAAAAGCCAGGGGAACTCAGCATTTCCCTTACTTTAGCATGGTCTTTCCACAAGGTTTCCATTTTCAGGTGAATACTGGACACAATGCAACATTAAAGGGACCAGCAAATCAGCCTAGATTAACCAGTCCTGTGTTTGCAGATAAACTGCTTAGTGTCCCTTCTCCAGGATTAAAAGGATTTTTTACAGAATATAAAACAGTATAAATTTAACTGGGCTTCCCTGTTAGCTCAGCTGGTAAGGAATCCACATGCAATGCAGGAGACCCCTGTTTGATTCCTGGATCAGGAAGATCCCCTGGAGAAAGGATAGGCTACCCACTCCAGTATTCTTGGGCTTCCCTGGTGGCTCAGATGGTAAAGAATCCACCTGCAATGTGGGAGACCTGGGTTCAATCCATGGGTTGGGAAGATCCTCTGGCGAAGAGCATGGCAACCCACTCCAGTATTCTTGCCTGGAGAATTCCACGGACAGAGGAGCCTCATGGGCTACATTCCCCAGGGTCACAAAGAGCCGGACATGACTGAGCGACTCAGCAGAGCACAGCACACAAATTCAACCAGAATTTCACCAGAAACTTTAGGGGAAAGTCATACTAACAAAGGCAAACAATCACAAAGTAAATAATATATCTGCCCTTGACATGCATCAGTACTGCAGAAATATATGTTATTTATTCCTTTAAAAACCAAAAATAAGATCAGACAACAAAAATAAGAGATTCTGAGATATACTTACTACTGTTAACTTGCTTAAAGTATTATAAAGTTATAGAAAAAATCAGAGAACTGCTTTTTATTTCTACCCTAGATATTTGTTAAGCTACAGATGAAGTGTGGCTTAAGAACTCTTTCATTCACTCGGAGCACCTACCATGTGTGCCAAGCATGGTAAGCAGTAGAGAAATGAGAATGACTCTTTCCTTACAGAAATCATCAGCCTAGAAAAGATATGATAAAGATACAACTACTGTGAACACAAATGTCACAGGAGATTCATGGATAAAATGATAAAGAATTCAGAAGATGAAGAGATTTCTCTTGAATGGGTGGCAGAAGGTGGAGGGTATGGATTGCAGCACTGAAATGAAGGGCAGAGACAGCGCTGAATATAGAGAAAGGAACAGGTCGGAAGCTACTGCAAAGTTCAAGCTGTGACAGTTAGCAGCTGATTGGGTGCTAGAGGCAAGGGAGAGAGGATGGACGGACAACACCTAAGGATTTGGGACTCGGAACGTGTGGAGTCAGATGTGACTACAGGAAACCCTAACAGAGATTTGGAGGGCTTGGCGGGGCAGAGTTGGGAATCACCCACCCAGCTCACTGTTGAAGCCTAGATACCCACTTGAGAAAGGAAGGTCCATTCTTGAAAAGCAGTGACAAGGGAGCAAACGAGAGAACTGAGCAACAGTGGAAGGGAAGAAAAGAACAGCTGCAGAATACAATGTTTGAAAGACAAGAGAAAAAATGTAAAGTAGAAACAGGTCATCAGAAAGAGCAAATAGTGCGAAGATCAAACTTGAGGACTAAGGCAGAGCCACTGTTTACTGGCTATGAATTGATAATGCACTTCAAAACAGAGGCAGAACTGTAAGGTGGTAGTTGTGACCAGACTTTATCAAGCTCCTCTGAGCCTGTTTCCTAAGGGCTCAACTTTGATTTCCGGCCTTGCCAGGCCTGCACTGCCCAGTTTTAGCAAGAATTCTAAGTCCTCCATCCTTGATATGTGATCCCCCCTGATATCTAATCAAATTCCTCACCCCCTACTCTTGATATCTGACCACCTGGTCTGTCCTCAGCAAGAATCCTGTTAGGTTAGTTTAACAATAACTTGTTAAACCTTGGTTCCTCTTAGTAATTTTCCCTTCACTGATCACCACCCCCCCCCACACACACACTAACCTGCTCCTTGACTATAAAACCCCACTTGTTTTTATATTCAGAGTTAAGCCTTATCTCTCTTGCCTACTGTCATAGGGTTGACACCCATTCCAAGAGTCTTGATGAAAGTCTTCCTTGTTTTAATAAATGTCAGAAAAGTTTTTCCTTTCACTGTTTTTTTTTTTTTTTTCACTAGAGATGAATGACATTCACGATTGCCTTCTAATCAATTATGATAAAATACGGTGGCTAGGGGGAGAGGTGTCAAGGAGAGTGGAAGAGCAGGCATGCAGGAAGAGGAGGTGGGGCACATCAAATGCCATTGCAATAAATCTCTGGTACGAGGAGGGCCTTCAATAACTCAAGCCTACTTGTGAGGGACGTCCAGGAAGGCTTCTCACTTGTTGAGGGAAGCTAGCAATGCTGATTGGGTGCTAGAGGCAAGGGAGAGAGGATGGACGGACAACACCTAAGGATTTGGGACTCGGAACGTGTGGAGTCAGATGTGACTACAGGAAACCCTAACAGAGATTTGGAGGGCTTGGCGGGGCAGAGTTGGGAATCACCCACCCAGCTCACTGTTGAAGCCTAGATACCCACTTGAGAAAGGAAGGTCCATTCTTGAAAAGCAGTGACAAGGGAGCAAACGAGAGAACTGAGCAACAGTGGAAGGGAAGAAAAGAACAGCTGCAGAATACAATGTTTGAAAGACAAGAGAAAAAATGTAAAGTAGAAACAGGTCATCAGAAAGAGCAAATAGTGCGAAGATCAAACTTGAGGACTAAGGCAGAGCCACTGTTTACTGGCTATGAATTGATAATGCACTTCAAAACAGAGGCAGAACTGTAAGGTGGTAGTTGTGACCAGACTTTATCAAGCTCCTCTGAGCCTGTTTCCTAAGGGCTCAACTTTGATTTCCGGCCTTGCCAGGCCTGCACTGCCCAGTTTTAGCAAGAATTCTAAGTCCTCCATCCTTGATATGTGATCCCCCCTGATATCTAATCAAATTCCTCACCCCCTACTCTTGATATCTGACCACCTGGTCTGTCCTCAGCAAGAATCCTGTTAGGTTAGTTTAACAATAACTTGTTAAACCTTGGTTCCTCTTAGTAATTTTCCCTTCACTGATCACCACCCCCCCCCACACACACACTAACCTGCTCCTTGACTATAAAACCCCACTTGTTTTTATATTCAGAGTTAAGCCTTATCTCTCTTGCCTACTGTCATAGGGTTGACACCCATTCCAAGAGTCTTGATGAAAGTCTTCCTTGTTTTAATAAATGTCAGAAAAGTTTTTCCTTTCACTGTTTTTTTTTTTTTTTTCACTAGAGATGAATGACATTCACGATTGCCTTCTAATCAATTATGATAAAATACGGTGGCTGGGGAGAGAGGGTGTCAAGGAGAGTGGAAGAGCAGGCATGCAGGAAGAGGAGGTGGGGCACATCAAATGCCATTGCAATAAATCTCTGGTACGAGGAGGGCCTTCAATAACTCAAGCCTACTTGTGAGGGCTCCGACGTCCAGGAAGGCTTTCTCACAGGGAACAGGAAAGCATGGCTGTCATTAGAAGGAAACGACCCAGAATTCAGGGGAGAGGAAGCAACTGACACAAGACAGAGAAAAAGGAATTTCCACACTTTTATTTTCAATCCACTTGCACTGTATCCTTTTGGAAATCACCTCAAATTCTTTCTGGAACAATGAGAGATATAAGTAATAAAAAAATTGCTCTTTTAAATCCTTCCACTTAAAAATACAAATGCTAAAACTATTGTTTATATTTGCTCTTCTAATAAATACATGAAAACTAACAGGAACGTTCCTATAGCACACAAATTTATGATTATGAGAGAAAGATAATATTGTTTTAATCTCTCGACTTCTAAAAGGTTAAGCTAGCCATTTTCATACTGAATTCCAATTCAATTTGATGATGTCCCCTACTGTGAGGGCAAAACATGAACTAACCAAGCTAAATTACATGCAGTTCTTTTGTACTATTGAAATGAAAAGGAACAATAGTTTAATAAAGTGGAATTTGTTATCTAATTATACTAAATGATTTAGAAACATCTGCTGGTGGCTAGTAATCCTATAGTTAACCCTCAAAGAATCTGCTCCTAAAGAGATTTCCATTTTATTCAAGTCTTTGTGAGCTTCCAATTGGGGATTCCATATTAGAGTGTGGAACCAAGGGATGATATAATGGCACATCTACTGAGTATTTTTTAAATAAACAAATGAACTAAAATTATGAAAATTAAGAGAGTGCAGCATATACATTTGGGCATGAAAATTAACTTCCAAATATAAGAAATACAATAGACTACTGTAACATTGAACATTCATTCAAATATTTACTGCTGAGCTTTTGAGTAGCTGGTATACATCAACCATGTTAGTGACTGTTAAAGAGAGAAAAAAATTCACAGCTTTCCCATTAAAGAATTCCACCTAATGGGGAAGACAGATCCTTTACCAGCTGAGCCCACAGAGAAGCCATTATTAACTCACAAAGACCACTCAGAATGAATGACTATTCCAGGTGAGTTTTCCAAGATGTGCAGAAGGCAGTAAAGCAATGAATGGCTTGCAGAATGATGCCAAAGTCACAGTGGGTACAATCCTTTCTGGAAACTTCAAGTCGTTCAGTATGCCTAAAGCACAGTCTGTGAGGAGGGGATAAGAGACAAAGCCAAACAGCCGCAGTCCTATCCTGACAGTCTCATACACAAGCTAGGGAATTTGAACTTAATGGTGATGGGTACTCACTGGAGGATTTCAGGTGGAGAAGTGAATTGTTAGACTAATACATTTCTAAGAAGCAGGTCTGAGCTCCCAGTTATGGACTCTTAATGTAGTAAGAATAAGCCAAAATAATAAAGGAGCGGGGAAGGTAAACGTTTAACTGATTCAAGGCTTCTTGGGTGGCTCAGTGGTAAAGAATCTGCCTACCAATGCAGCAGACACAAAAGATGGGGGTTCAATCCCTGGGTTGGGAAGAAACCCTGGGGAAAAGCAAAAGATTTTGGGGGAATTGGCAATTTGATGATGTCCCCTACTGTGAGGGCAAAACATGAACTAACCAAGCTAAATTACATGCAGTTCTTTTGTACTATTGAAATGAAAAGGAACAATAGTTTAATAAAGTGGAATTTGTTATCTAATTATACTAAATGATTTAGAAACATCTGCTGGTGGCTAGTAATCCTATAGTTAACCCTCAAAGAATCTGCTCCTAAAGAGATTTCCATTTTATTCAAGTCTTTGTGAGCTTCCAATTGGGGATTCCATATTAGAGTGTGGAACCAAGGGATGATATAATGGCACATCTACTGAGTATTTTTTAAATAAACAAATGAACTAAAATTATGAAAATTAAGAGAGTGCAGCATATACATTTGGGCATGAAAATTAACTTCCAAATATAAGAAATACAATAGACTACTGTAACATTGAACATTCATTCAAATATTTACTGCTGAGCTTTTGAGTAGCTGGTATACATCAACCATGGTAGTGACTGTTAAAGAGAGAAAAAAATTCACAGCTTTCCCATTAAAGAATTCCACCTAATGGGGAAGACAGATCCTTTACCAGCTGAGCCCACAGAGAAGCCATTATTAACTCACAAAGACCACTCAGAATGAATGACTATTCCAGGTGAGTTTTCCAAGATGTGCAGAAGGCAGTAAAGCAATGAATGGCTTGCAGAATGATGCCAAAGTCACAGTGGGTACAATCCTTTCTGGAAACTTCAAGTCGTTCAGTATGCCTAAAGCACAGTCTGTGAGGAGGGGATAAGAGACAAAGCCAAACAGCCGCAGTCCTATCCTGACAGTCTCATACACAAGCTAGGGAATTTGAACTTAATGGTGATGGGTACTCACTGGAGGATTTCAGGTGGAGAAGTGAATTGTTAGACTAATACATTTCTAAGAAGCAGGTCTGAGCTCCCAGTTATGGACTCTTAATGTAGTAAGAATAAGCCAAAATAATAAAGGAGCGGGGAAAGGTAAACGTTTAACTGATTCAAGGCTTCTTGGGTGGCTCAGTGGTAAAGAATCTGCCTACCAATGCAGCAGACACAAAAGATGGGGGTTCAATCCCTGGGTTGGGAAGAAACCCTGGAGGAGGAAATGGCAACCCACTCCAGTATTCTTGGCTGGAGAATCCCATGGACAGAGAAGCATGGCTAGTAATACTTCATGGGGTTGCAAAGAGTTGGACACGACAGAACATCCATGTCCACAAGGTTGTCCACAGGATAAGTATATAGAGTAACAATCCATTGTTACATGTTTATTCTCTGTCATTCATTTATTCACTCAACAAACTTGGATTGAGCACCTACTATGTGTCAGTCATTGAACTTACACTCCTTGATAAATACTTTAAGTACCATGAGGATTGAGGCCAAATCTGACTCTATTCTGGATTACCTTCCAAAGGAGAGTAAGCATTGCCCATTGGTCCATGTTTTGTTTTTACATTTTCAAAGTATACTAGAAACTACCAAGCGTCCAGTACTATCAGAAGTCTATCTGGTCTTCACTGTACCCGACTGAACCAGGTCTCAACGTGAGCATGCTCAAACAAATCTACAGTGGCCCACGGCAAGGATGTGTGGCACCACACATACAAACAGAATGATTGCAGAAACATTGTTCAGTTGGGTTGACAGACTTCTGAAATAAACAAAGAGAAATTCTGTTGATGCTTTGGATCTTTGCTAATATTTATAATGTGAGTGACAGTATTAGCTACTACATATTTTCAGTGACTGTATTAAGCATCTTAGATACATGATCTCATTTACTTCTGTAGGAAATTAACAGCCCCTGTTTACATACAAAGAAAATGCGACTAGGACATCACTGTGACATCTGGCAGAGAAAGGATTCAATGTAACTCTCTTACTTCAAAATCTAAGCCCTCTCCTGTACATGCTATGGAAGTATCCTCTACAAACTTTTGATCTCAACGTCAAAGCCTCTACTGGATAATCTAAAGTCCTCGCTTAGAAGTGAATTGTAGCTAATACATTTCTAAGAAGCAGGTCTGAGCTCCCAGTTATGGACTCTTAATGTAGTAAGAATAAGCCAAAATAATAAAGGAGCGGGGAAAGGTAAACGTTTAACTGATTCAAGGCTTCTTGGGTGGCTCAGTGGTAAAGAATCTGCCTACCAATGCAGCAGACACAAAAGATGGGGGTTCAATCCCTGGGTTGGGAAGAAACCCTGGAGGAGGAAATGGCAACCCACTCCAGTATTCTTGGCTGGAGAATCCCATGGACAGAGAAGCATGGCTAGTAATACTTCATGGGGTTGCAAAGAGTTGGACACGACAGAACATCCATGTCCACAAGGTTGTCCACAGGATAAGTATATAGAGTAACAATCCATTGTTACATGTTTATTCTCTGTCATTCATTTATTCACTCAACAAACTTGGATTGAGCACCTACTATGTGTCAGTCATTGAACTTACACTCCTTGATAAATACTTTAAGTACCATGAGGATTGAGGCCAAATCTGACTCTATTCTGGATTACCTTCCAAAGGAGAGTAAGCATTGCCCATTGGTCCATGTTTTTGTTTTTACATTTTCAAAGTATACTAGAAACTACCAAGCGTCCAGTACTATCAGAAGTCTATCTGGTCTTCACTGTACCCGACTGAACCAGGTCTCAACGTGAGCATGCTCAAACAAATCTACAGTGGCCCACGGCAAGGATGTGTGGCACCACACATACAAACAGAATGATTGCAGAAACATTGTTCAGTTGGGTTGACAGACTTCTGAAATAAACAAAGAGAAATTCTGTTGATGCTTTGGATCTTTGCTAATATTTATAATGTGAGTGACAGTATTAGCTACTACATATTTTCAGTGACTGTATTAAGCATCTTAGATACATGATCTCATTTACTTCTGTAGGAAATTAACAGCCCCTGTTTACATACAAAGAAAATGCGACTAGGACATCACTGTGACATCTGGCAGAGAAAGGATTCAATGTAACTCTCTTACTTCAAAATCTAAGCCCTCTCCTGTACATGCTATGGAAGTATCCTCTACAAACTTTTGATCTCACTCAGACTGAAATCTAAAGTCCTCGCTATGGTCTATGGTCAGGGCCCTACATAATCTGTGACCCCAACGCTCCTCCCCACCCCAGCCTCCCTGCCCTCACCTGCCAGCATTTCTGCTGGCTCACGCTGGCTCCAGCCACGCTGACCTTCTTCCTGTTTCTCAAAATTGCTAAGCACACCCCATACTTAACACCTGCTCCGAAAAGCAATTCCCCATGTTCATGGGACTCTTTCCTTACTTTCTCCAAGTTTTTGCTCAAAACCCACCTTTGCTGGGAGGCTTTTCCTGACCACGGCTCGCCCCAACCTCCTTGCCACGCTTCATTTTTCTTCACAAGCTGAGCCCTCTGGCACGTTAAACACCTTCCTCTGTTGCCCTCCACTGCAAATACAATTTCCTTGAGCAGAGGAACTAATAAATACCTGGCACATATCAGGCTCTTGATTCATCCAACAGATGAAGAGACAAATCAATGAACAGGAAAACACACCCGGGGAGGTGGAGCTATTCTTCAGGAAGATCATGAGAGAGTGCATTCCCTGTTTCTGCTTCCTTCTCCGACTCTATTGTCCACTTCTTCCCCCTCACCCCAACATCCTAAATTTTTATACCATTTTATTATTTATACCACCACCTATCACACGGGTCCTTATGAGTAACATCGCACCCTCCCAACACACATCTCTGACACTTTCTTTTCTCTCACAGTGTAACTCCCTCAGCCAAAACGCTTGCTTTACTACTTTAAGATCTCCAGTCCAGGGCTTCCCTGGTGGTCCAGTGGGTAAGGACACCACCGCCTTGCAGTGCAGGGGTGCCAGTTTGATCCCTGGCCTGGGAAGATCTCACATGCTGCGGAGCGGCTGGACCTATGTGTCCAAATACCGAGCCGGAGCTCTGGAGCACACGCGCCCACAGCCGGTGCTCTGCGACTGGATGAAAATAGATAAATGAAAGACCAGTGGAAGTGGCCCGCCCGCCCCTCTCCCTCCCCAACCCGCTACCCCATCAAAAAAATAAAAAAAGATCTCCAGTCCATAAATTAAAATCATTCCTCTATGCTATGTGAGGATAAATGTCCACATTGAGCATGTTATTCCTTACAGATAATATGCTAAAAAAATCATGCTTTAATTTTAAGATGATGGTCTAAAATTCATTCACCATAAAAGGCCTGCAGGGGAAATATTTCAGTCAGGCAACTACTTACAGGTCCCTCGAATGCATAATTACCCTCATGTCTGCTGTCTGTGCCAACTAATACAAGCTACTTCAAAACCTAAAGTCATCTCTGACAAAGTAATGTCACAGACACAAAGGACCTGAAAAAAAATGTTCTGAAGAAAAGATACAAGACAGAAGGAATAAGGGTTGAAGCCATGTGCTATTCACAGACATGGGAAAATCAGGAAAGCCTAATAGTTTCAAGAAGAGGATCCACTATGTTTTTTTAAGGGCTTTTTTTTTCTTTTTTTTTTGCCTCTAAGTCATCATCTTTACTTTTCATCCATCTTTATTCTTTGGCCTGTGTGGGCCTCCTATCGCAGTGGCCTCTTGTTGCAGAGCAGACTCTGAGCGCATGTGCTCCAGAGCACTGGCTCCTAATTGGACACACACTGTTCCTCGGCATGTGGGATCTTCCCCAGCCAGGGATCGAACCGGTGCCCCTTGCACTGCAAGGCGGTCTCTTTACTGACCGGACCACCAGGAATGCCCTCCACTCTGTTTTTGAAATGTCAAGTCTGTTGTCATGCTTCAGCAGAGATAATATGTTTACTGGACAACACTTTTGTCTGCTTGTTTTACACCGTGAAACATATAGGGGAAAAGGGGAAAGGTCAGAGTGGAAAGGGAAAGGAACCACTTTCAACACAGCTGAATGAAACACAATGAGGTGGCACCACGCCACCAGCAGCTGGCGGCAGGCTGGGCCTGACTCATCTTCCCTTCTCCCACACAAGACTCCACTGTTGTCTCTTTCCAAGAAGTGCTTGCTTTCCTAAATTTAAAATAACCATTCAAAACAAGTAGATAAATGAAAGACCAGTGGAAGTGGCCCGCCCGCCCCTCTCCCTCCCCAACCCGCTACCCCATCAAAAAAATAAAAAAAGATCTCCAGTCCATAAATTAAAATCATTCCTCTATGCTATGTGAGGATAAATGTCCACATTGAGCATGTTATTCCTTACAGATAATATGCTAAAAAAATCATGCTTTAATTTTAAGATGATGGTCTAAAATTCATTCACCATAAAAGGCCTGCAGGGGAAATATTTCAGTCAGGCAACTACTTACAGGTCCCTCGAATGCATAATTACCCTCATGTCTGCTGTCTGTGCCAACTAATACAAGCTACTTCAAAACCTAAAGTCATCTCTGACAAAGTAATGTCACAGACACAAAGGACCTGAAAAAAAATGTTCTGAAGAAAAGATACAAGACAGAAGGAATAAGGGTTGAAGCCATGTGCTATTCACAGACATGGGAAAATCAGGAAAGCCTAATAGTTTCAAGAAGAGGATCCACTATGTTTTTTTAAGGGCTTTTTTTTTTTTCTTTTTTTTTTTTTGCCTCTAAGTCATCATCTTTACTTTTCATCCATCTTTATTCTTTGGCCTGTGTGGGCCTCCTATCGCAGTGGCCTCTTGTTGCAGAGCAGACTCTGAGCGCATGTGCTCCAGAGCACTGGCTCCTAATTGGACACACACTGTTCCTCGGCATGTGGGATCTTCCCCAGCCAGGGATCGAACCGGTGCCCCTTGCACTGCAAGGCGGTCTCTTTACTGACCGGACCACCAGGAATGCCCTCCACTCTGTTTTTGAAATGTCAAGTCTGTTGTCATGCTTCAGCAGAGATAATATGTTTACTGGACAACACTTTTGTCTGCTTGTTTTACACCGTGAAACATATAGGGGAAAAGGGGAAAGGTCAGAGTGGAAAGGGAAAGGAACCACTTTCAACACAGCTGAATGAAACACAATGAGGTGGCACCACGCCACCAGCAGCTGGCGGCAGGCTGGGCCTGACTCATCTTCCCTTCTCCCACACAAGACTCCACTGTTGTCTCTTTCCAAGAAGTGCTTGCTTTCCTAAATTTAAAATAACCATTCAAAACAAGTAGGGGCATTTTAGCCTATCAACTTTTAATTCTGATTTTTTTGTTCCTTGGAGAATAAAAGGACAAAAAAAAAACTTTCTTAAAGACGGGCAGTTCTACAACCTCTCTATTGTATGTTCAAAAGTCATTAAAAGAGTAAATATTAAAAATATTAAAAATTCTCACCACTCAAAAAAAGTATCTATGTAAGGTCATTCGTGCATTGACTCACATTATCTTGGTAATCATTTTACAATATATGTGTACATCTAATCAAAATCACGTGTACAGCTTAAATGCAGCCAATGATATATGTCAATTATATCTCAATAAAGCTGGAAAAATATCTTTTTAATTTACAAAAAAATATATATGGGCAGTTCCAAAGGTTCTGGTATATAAAACCACTCTTTTAAAAGTAGTATTTTCTGGTTTTTATAGTTTAGGTGAAGTAAATTTTCCTTCTGTTCATTCTGGTTTCCTACCCTCTCCCTGTGATTTTACTAATACAATCTTACACTGAAATATAACCCACATACCACAAAATTCACCCTTTTAGAAATATACAAAGCAATGCTTTTAGTATATTCACAAAGTACTCATCCTGCTTTTAAAATATAAGGAGCTAAATTAGGAATGTATATTTGTAACTTTATTTTGGGAGACATGATTCTTTTTTTAATAATACTTTCCAATGTAAAATATGGTCATATCATTCTCCTCTCAGTTTTCTTCCTACTGTTATTTTAAGTAGAGTTACATTAATAAATAAAAGCTCAAAAGTTTATGGGAACCATTTCTGATGTAGGAATGACTTATGACCAGTAATAGGTTGAAAGGCCAGGCTCGAGAATTTGTCTTTCACTGGATTTGCAAATTAAGTTCAGTGACTTCATTTACGTTTTTTTATGCAGGTGAAAAAAAAGTTTTCTAAGGTGCTGTTACTGGTCTTTATATAAGATTGAGAAAACATCCATTACCCAGATCCAAGGCTATTACTGTTACTGCGGGACTCTGAGAAAAGCTACATGCACCCGGCCCTAGCAAGGAACTCTGTGCTATGGCTGCCCTCAACATGAAGCACTTAAAATTTGGTTAAACCAATCTGGTGAAAAGTGTGTAACTTATAATACTTATGTCACTTCTTCAGAATTATTATGTGACATACAAAGTACAACCTATCCTAAAAGGACAAAAAAAACTTTCTTAAAGACGGGCAGTTCTACAACCTCTCTATTGTATGTTCAAAAGTCATTAAAAGAGTAAATATTAAAAATATTAAAAATTCTCACCACTCAAAAAAAGTATCTATGTAAGGTCATTCGTGCATTGACTCACATTATCTTGGTAATCATTTTACAATATATGTGTACATCTAATCAAAATCACGTGTACAGCTTAAATGCAGCCAATGATATATGTCAATTATATCTCAATAAAGCTGGAAAAATATCTTTTTAATTTACAAAAAAATATATATGGGCAGTTCCAAAGGTTCTGGTATATAAAACCACTCTTTTAAAAGTAGTATTTTCTGGTTTTTATAGTTTAGGTGAAGTAAATTTTCCTTCTGTTCATTCTGGTTTCCTACCCTCTCCCTGTGATTTTACTAATACAATCTTACACTGAAATATAACCCACATACCACAAAATTCACCCTTTTAGAAATATACAAAGCAATGCTTTTAGTATATTCACAAAGTACTCATCCTGCTTTTAAAATATAAGGAGCTAAATTAGGAATGTATATTTGTAACTTTATTTTGGGAGACATGATTCTTTTTTTAATAATACTTTCCAATGTAAAATATGGTCATATCATTCTCCTCTCAGTTTTCTTCCTACTGTTATTTTAAGTAGAGTTACATTAATAAATAAAAGCTCAAAAGTTTATGGGAACCATTTCTGATGTAGGAATGACTTATGACCAGTAATAGGTTGAAAGGCCAGGCTCGAGAATTTGTCTTTCACTGGATTTGCAAATTAAGTTCAGTGACTTCATTTACGTTTTTTTATGCAGGTGAAAAAAAAGTTTTCTAAGGTGCTGTTACTGGTCTTTATATAAGATTGAGAAAACATCCATTACCCAGATCCAAGGCTATTACTGTTACTGCCGGGACTCTGAGAAAAGCTACATGCACCCGGCCCTAGCAAGGAACTCTGTGCTATGGCTGCCCTCAACATGAAGCACACTGTTAAAACTTGGGTTAAACCAATCTGGTGAAAAGTGTGTAACTTATAATACTTATGTCACTTCTTCAGAATTATTATGTGACATACAAAGTACAACCTATCCTCTTCTGCCTGACTAATTCTATTAGGATTACTTTAGAGGAGTCTCAAAGATGTTCTCTCAAAGGGTGTAAGACGTCCCTCAAGGAAGCAAAACTTGGCTTCTTGGGGGTAGGGGGCCAAAAAATGTATTCTTTTTGTGTATAAATCAGATATCATTACAGTCGATATATGGAGTCTTGGTATTAAAGTTTCATGGAGAGAACAATTAAGAAAAAATACTAAAGGCTTCTTACAGATTTTTTTAAAAAGTTTGAGAAAAACTGATCTAAAAGAAACCGAAACTAGCAAATGTACCCAATGTTTGTAATTACACATATCACTATCTTCTACTTTCAAAGATGAGAATGCTCAGAGAATGGCTATTTGCTTGCAAGGACAGATGTGACCCAGAAGAGCACCTCCACCAATCTTCCTCATACACTGCGCACTGATGATAACTCTCCAAGTTATGACAACTATAATTCTTTTATCTTACTTAATAGTGCCAAGTCTCCACAAACAGTAAGCTTTTGACCCCAGTAAAAGAAGGACTACGGACAAGTATTTAGATAAGGATGATGATCTGAATGACAGTTAAAAAGATGAAACATTCTAAGAATAGTAGCTGGGCTCTCCCATCAGATCACCCTGTTGCCTATGGAACTCGTTCTCATATTCTTTGATGAACAATGTCTGCAAAGCTAGAACATCAGAAGAGTATATTCAAGTGGACGTTTCCCAGAAAATTAGCTTTGGGTCAAATAAACCAGACTGAAAATGTGCAGCTGTCTGTTTGAAAATAAATTTTAATGCCAGGACAGTCATGAAAAATTCGAAAATGTCCCTACTGTCTCACAAAGAAAAATAATCCATCCCTGTTTAACTGTTCCAAAGGTCCTCTGAAAGGATGCCCCTAGGTAGGCATGTCAGGAAACTGAAAAGCTACATGCACCCGGCCCTACCCTGGCACTCTGTGCTATGTCTGCCCTCAACATGAAGCACACTGTTAAAACTTGGGTTAAACCAATCTGGTGAAAAGTGTGTAACTTATAATACTTATGTCACTTCTTCAGAATTATTATGTGACATACAAAGTACAACCTATCCTCTTCTGCCTGACTAATTCTATTAGGATTACTTTAGAGGAGTCTCAAAGA
Organism: Tragulus kanchil; assembly: GCA_022376925.1. Lineage (NCBI taxonomy): Eukaryota > Metazoa > Chordata > Mammalia > Artiodactyla > Tragulidae > Tragulus > Tragulus kanchil. The sequence continues at coordinate 273,027,183 of JAIOJX010000026.1, forward strand.
TGTTCTCTCAAAGGGTGTAAGACGTCCCTCAAGGAAGCAAAACTTGGCTTCTTGGGGGTAGGGGGCCAAAAAATGTATTCTTTTTGTGTATAAATCAGATATACGTACAGTCGATATATGGAGTCTTGGTATTAAAGTTTCATGGAGAGAACAATTAAGAAAAAATACTAAAGGCTTCTTACAGATTTTTTTAAAAAGTTTGAGAAAAACTGATCTAAAAGAAACCGAAACTAGCAAATGTACCCAATGTTTGTAATTACACATATCACTATCTTCTACTTTCAAAGATGAGAATGCTCAGAGAATGGCTATTTGCTTGCAAGGACAGATGTGACCCAGAAGAGCACCTCCACCAATCTTCCTCATACACTGCGCACTGATGATAACTCTCCAAGTTATGACAACTATAATTCTTTTATCTTACTTAATAGTGCCAAGTCTCCACAAACAGTAAGCTTTTGACCCCAGTAAAAGAAGGACTACGGACAAGTATTTAGATAAGGATGATGATCTGAATGACAGTTAAAAAGATGAAACATTCTAAGAATAGTAGCTGGGCTCTCCCCATCAGATCACCCTGTTGCCTATGGAACTCGTTCTCATATTCTTTGATGAACAATGTCTGCAAAGCTAGAACATCAGAAGAGTATATTCAAGTGGACGTTTCCCAGAAAATTAGCTTTGGGTCAAATAAACCAGACTGAAAATGTGCAGCTGTCTGTTTGAAAATAAATTTTAATGCCAGGACAGTCATGAAAAATTCGAAAATGTCCCTACTGTCTCACAAAGAAAAATAATCCATCCCTGTTTAACTGTTCCAAAGGTCCTCTGAAAGGATGCCCATAGGTAGGCATGTCAGGAAACTGAAAGATGCCAAAGACAGCAGCATACTGAAGGGGCTCCATGGCAGTAGAAGAGACTGAGGAAAGAATGTAAGGAATGACAATGAAATCTCAAATATCAAAAGTGATCTACAGCAGTAACGATGATGACTAAATGGTATCTGGAGAGACGGGGCAATACCAGAGCCAACTCTACCCGGAGAGCTGCTCAGGGTGAGCCAGCCTAGCCCAGCTGAACTGCAACCGAACTCCCAACCTCACCAGTTGTCCTGGGCTGTAAACCAGAGCTCCGTTGAGCTATAAATGACAGACATTCCTGCCAAGAGATGACCTCACAGGATGCTTTCCCCCCAGCTCTGTCAACTATGGCTCTACCAGTGTGGCAAACCAGGCCATTCTAGCTGGTCCTAAACTACATGATCTGAGACTTTAGCTCAGCAGTTATCAGACAATACGTGCTTCTCTTCCAGGGAAGTTCTAACAAAGCCCATATAGAATTAGGTAGTTAAGACGCAAACATGCTATAGTCCTGGAATGTAAGCTCTAAGATGTTTCTTGCACAGTGCTATAGATGTCTGTCAAATGAGTGAGCAAGGAAAGGTGAGTGACCCGAGTATGGACTACATTTGGAGAATCTTTAGGATTTGAGGATTCAAAAATGATCTGTATTTAAGCTGATGGCTGGTTCATCTGAAAGGTGAAGGAAAACGTTTGCCAATTCCTGAACCTTCAACAGTGCTTATTCTCAACTCCCAAATGAGGCTGTGAAATAAGGAAGGACTGGGATCTGACTCTTCTATCATAGAATAAAAAGGACATCTGCATTAAAAATGGCCTTTTAAGCAGCAAAGATGATTAACAGTGAAGCAATATATAAGACAGTCTTCAGTTTAATTTTACAGGTACTTTGAGTTCCTAGAACATACTTGAGCGAAAATAATTAAATGTATATAAATGTAAAAATGTATTAGGTAATTTTAGAGGCTCCTTTAAAAAAAAAAATGAGTCTAACTTTCATTAAAAGCTTTTCCTATATAAAGACCATTCTTCACAATTATACAAAAATTTAAAAAAAAACCTGGATGGAAATGTAAAATACAAAGCAAAAAATCTAAGACTATTGCTGTCTGCTATGCACTGAACTGTGTCCTCCCAACAAATTCATATGCTGAAGCCCTAACCTGCAATGTGATGGTAACTGTAGATGGGCCTTTGGTACTTAGGATTAGATGAAGTCATGAAGGTGGGTCCTCTTGATGGGATTAGTGCCCTTATAAGAAGAGACTAGAAAGCTTGCCTTCCCTCTCTCAACCATGTGAGGGCACAGGAAGAACACGTGGATGACATTCACAAGCAAGAAGATGTGGGTGTCCTCAAGCCAGAAAGGGGGCCCTCCCCAGGAAGTGAACCAACTAGCACCTTGGTCTCAGACTTCCCAGCTTCCAACATGGTGAGATATAAATGTCTTATTGAGTAAGTCACCCATGTTTTGGTATTTTACGATAGCAGCCCAACCAGCCTTAATTGCTTAACCAACCAACACACCCAATCTACCCAAGCTCGTGGTCCTGGCAGTTGTTACTTCAGGGAAGCTTAGGTAGAAACTCTATGGAACTCTGACGTTGATGACTAGAAAGTCATGCTTGTCTAGTTTCTTGTTCCTACCTCCTCTTCACTGTGTCACAGAACTTTATTTCATTGTTCCTCAATTCTAGGTTGGTTATTAAGAAGGAATATGAGATACTTCAAAGACAATTAATGAAAAAATCGTAATATCTAAAATAAAACCCATTTCTTCTAACCCTTGGAGACCACTCTTGACATATTCAAAAAGCTATTTTGAACTAGGCAAGTTTGAGCAAATCTAGTATTTATCATAAATATAATAGTTCTCAAACTTAAACATTGGTAAGAATCATAGGGAGTTCCTTTGAAACCCTCTTCCTCTAAAGATTTTGGGATCTGCCTCTTCTATCATAGAATAAAAAGGACATCTGCATTAAAAATGGCCTTTTAAGCAGCAAAGATGATTAACAGTGAAGCAATATATAAGACAGTCTTCAGTTTAATTTTACAGGTACTTTGAGTTCCTAGAACATACTTGAGCGAAAATAATTAAATGTATATAAATGTAAAAATGTATTAGGTAATTTTAGAGGCTCCTTTAAAAAAAAAAATGAGTCTAACTTTCATTAAAAGCTTTTCCTATATAAAGACCATTCTTCACAATTATACAAAAATTTAAAAAAAAACCTGGATGGAAATGTAAAATACAAAGCAAAAAATCTAAGACTATTGCTGTCTGCTATGCACTGAACTGTGTCCTCCCAACAAATTCATATGCTGAAGCCCTAACCTGCAATGTGATGGTAACTGTAGATGGGCCTTTGGTACTTAGGATTAGATGAAGTCATGAAGGTGGGTCCTCTTGATGGGATTAGTGCCCTTATAAGAAGAGACTAGAAAGCTTGCCTTCCCTCTCTCAACCATGTGAGGGCACAGGAAGAACACGTGGATGACATTCACAAGCAAGAAGATGTGGGTGTCCTCAAGCCAGAAAGGGGGCCCTCCCCAGGAAGTGAACCAACTAGCACCTTGGTCTCAGACTTCCCAGCTTCCAACATGGTGAGATATAAATGTCTTATTGAGTAAGTCACCCATGTTTTGGTATTTTACGATAGCAGCCCAACCAGCCTTAATTGCTTAACCAACCAACACACCCAATCTACCCAAGCTCGTGGTCCTGGCAGTTGTTACTTCAGGGAAGCTTAGGTAGAAACTCTATGGAACTCTGACGTTGATGACTAGAAAGTCATGCTTGTCTAGTTTCTTGTTCCTACCTCCTCTTCACTGTGTCACAGAACTTTATTTCATTGTTCCTCAATTCTAGGTTGGTTATTAAGAAGGAATATGAGATACTTCAAAGACAATTAATGAAAAAATCGTAATATCTAAAATAAAACCCATTTCTTCTAACCCTTGGAGACCACTCTTGACATATTCAAAAAGCTATTTTGAACTAGGCAAGTTTGAGCAAATCTAGTATTTATCATAAATATAATAGTTCTCAAACTTAAACATTGGTAAGAATCATAGGGGAGTTCCTTTGAAACCCTCTTCCTCTAAAGATGCAGATTCTGTGGGCCTCTGGGCAAAGGAATCTACATTTTTAACAGATATATCAGATGACTGATGAGTGGTATGCAGTTACACCTGGGATCAACTGTTGCTCTATCATTACCGAGAAATTAGCCTCTGCACACAGATATACTTTGCTTTACAAGATTGAGATGTTCTTAAAACTTGTAACCAAATTGGATTTTGTAAGCTAAATTCTATTTTCCCACAGGATGACTTTAAAATTTTAAAGACACTTTTTATTCATTCTGAGAGGTGGGAGTGGTTTCTTATACCTTTCCCAAAGAGGTCAAATTCCAGGCTCTTCCTTTCCTCACCTCCGCCTCAGCAGTTAAAGATTTAATAACTGAGGAATTCATTTAAAAGAACCTCATCATACACTCCAGGTCTCCCCAGTTTATCTGTTTTATTCTGAGAAAGTCAAGTCTTTTAAAAGTCATTCTCCCCAATTTATCTGTTTTTCACTGAGAAAGTCAGTCTTTTAAAAGTCATTGATTTGAAATTTTATCTTTGAAAACAAACCTTGAAAATGCAGACTATCTATTTAGGTAGGAAAATGAATTTAGTCAAAAAGTTTTGAATATCATACAGTAGATTTTAAGGCTATGTACTGGCTACAACAACTATAAGATAAATGCCTTTTCAAAAGAAAGTATCAACTATGAGTAAAGTGTTCCATAATTTTTAACTTTGTAACAAAAATGTTCACACTTGAAATGTTTCTACTAAGTAAGGACATTTGATTCAAGGTATTGGAAAGCAAGAGATTTGTATTAATCTTTTCAGAAAAAGAAGAAACATTTTTTAAAGCACTCATGGAGAACCTACACCAAATAAGAAATTGTCATTTCCAAATCACCATGAAAGGCTGATTCTTCTACCCTTTAAGGTTGGTTAAAAAAAACAAAACTTTCGTAATATCTAAAATAAAACCCATTTCTTCTAACCCTTGGAGACCACTCTTGACATATTCAAAAAGCTATTTTGAACTAGGCAAGTTTGAGCAAATCTAGTATTTATCATAAATATAATAGTTCTCAAACTTAAACATTGGTAAGAATCATAGGGGAGTTCCTTTGAAACCCTCTTCCTCTAAAGATGCAGATTCTGTGGGCCTCTGGGCAAAGGAATCTACATTTTTAACAGATATATCAGATGACTGATGAGTGGTATGCAGTTACACCTGGGATCAACTGTTGCTCTATCATTACCGAGAAATTAGCCTCTGCACACAGATATACTTTGCTTTACAAGATTGAGATGTTCTTAAAACTTGTAACCAAATTGGATTTTGTAAGCTAAATTCTATTTTCCCACAGGATGACTTTAAAATTTTAAAGACACTTTTTATTCATTCTGAGAGGTGGGAGTGGTTTCTTATACCTTTCCCAAAGAGGTCAAATTCCAGGCTCTTCCTTTCCTCACCTCCGCCTCAGCAGTTAAAGATTTAATAACTGAGGAATTCATTTAAAAGAACCTCATCATACACTCCAGGTCTCCCCAGTTTATCTGTTTTATTCTGAGAAAGTCAAGTCTTTTAAAAGTCATTCTCCCCAATTTATCTGTTTTTTCACTGAGAAAGTCAGTCTTTTAAAAGTCATTGATTTGAAATTTTATCTTTGAAAACAAACCTTGAAAATGCAGACTATCTATTTAGGTAGGAAAATGAATTTAGTCAAAAAAAGTTTTTGAATATCATACAGTAGATTTTAAGGCTATGTACTGGCTACAACAACTATAAGATAAATGCCTTTTCAAAAGAAAGTATCAACTATGAGTAAAGTGTTCCATAATTTTTAACTTTGTAACAAAAATGTTCACACTTGAAATGTTTCTACTAAGTAAGGACATTTGATTCAAGGTATTGGAAAGCAAGAGATTTGTATTAATCTTTTCAGAAAAAGAAGAAACATTTTTTAAAGCACTCATGGAGAACCTACACCAAATAAGAAATGTCATTTCCAGTACCATGGGCATTTGAGCAAAGTAAACATAGTCCCAGACTGAACATCAGCAAATCATGCCCTAGTCTCAGTTTTGCCACAAAAAGGCCGTGTGCCCTTGGGAAATAACCTCTCTGGGTCTAAATTTAATTTGAAAAATGAAAGTAACTCTTTGATTCCAGCAGATTAATAAACCCTGAAGTATTTACATCAAAAAGCACTGTAGCATGGGATGCCTGAAACCTGCTTGTTCAAATGACATCATTGAAACGTAACTGGAAACTTCATGTTCTAACTTACTGTCCTGGTAGCTATCAGGTACGTATCACTACACTTCTTCGAAAAACTGAATACTTTGATCATCTAAATTTTCACATATTTTCTTAAAGCAAGATACATGTATTACACAATCTGTCGTTGAAAAATTATTATTGCAGTCCTTTTCAACCCATGTCATTACAGACTGGGGTAGCGGGGAGCGCGGCAAAAACACCTTGAAGTCTTCACCACTGAACACAGTTCGTGTTACAAAAATAACACTTCTTTCGTAAAATGCTCAAAGAAATACTCCTGAAACTGCTTATTTTCAATACCAACTTCCTTCTACGCACTCTCACGTATGTTAAAGCAAACATTTTCAATTTCAGCAAATATTAAAATAAGTTCATTACTTATTATTGTTTCCAAAATATTACCCCCACCCTCAAATCCACAGGAATCAACACAAGAATTTGGCAATTTCAGGGAGGCCGGGATGCACAGACATCTTGTTCAAAATAAATAAACTTTCCAGAGTCTTTATTTACCGACTTGAGAAACAATAAACCAGTTTTGAAAAAACAAAAATTTGAATATCATACAGTAGATTTTAAGGCTATGTACTGGCTACAACAACTATAAGATAAATGCCTTTTCAAAAGAAAGTATCAACTATGAGTAAAGTGTTCCATAATTTTTAACTTTGTAACAAAATGTTCACACTTGAAATGTTTCTACTAAGTAAGGACATTTGATTCAAGGTATTGGAAAGCAAGAGATTTGTATTAATCTTTTCAGAAAAAGAAGAAACATTTTTTAAAGCACTCATGGAGAACCTACACCAAATAAGAAATGTCATTTCCAGTACCATGGGCATTTGAGCAAAGTAAACATAGTCCCAGACTGAACATCAGCAAATCATGCCCTAGTCTCAGTTTTGCCACAAAAAGGCCGTGTGCCCTTGGGAAATAACCTCTCTGGGTCTAAATTTAATTTGAAAAATGAAAGTAACTCTTTGATTCCAGCAGATTAATAAACCCTGAAGTATTTACATCAAAAAGCACTGTAGCATGGGATGCCTGAAACCTGCTTGTTCAAATGACATCATTGAAACGTAACTGGAAACTTCATGTTCTAACTTACTGTCCTGGTAGCTATCAGGTACGTATCACTACACTTCTTCGAAAAACTGAATACTTTGATCATCTAAATTTTCACATATTTTCTTAAAGCAAAATACATGTATTACACAATCTGTCTTTGAAAAAGTATTTTTGCAGTCCTTTTCAACCCATGTCATTACAGACTGGGGTAGCGGGGAGCGCGGCAAAAACACCTTGAAGTCTTCACCACTGAACACAGTTCGTGTTACAAAAATAACACTTCTTTCGTAAAATGCTCAAAGAAATACTCCTGAAACTGCTTATTTTCAATACCAACTTCCTTCTACGCACTCTCACGTATGTTAAAGCAAACATTTTCAATTTCAGCAAATATTAAAATAAGTTCATTACTTATTATTGTTTCCAAAATATTACCCCCACCCTCAAATCCACAGGAATCAACACAAGAATTTGGCAATTTCAGGGAGGCCGGGATGCACAGACATCTTGTTCAAAATAAATAAACTTTCCAGAGTCTTTATTTACCGACTTGAGAAACATAGGTCTGAAACAACCAGCTAACTTCGTTCCCAAGTTGGCATCTTAGAGAGCCGTCCGTTTACAAAACACACAGGACCCGGGAGCTTCCCGGCCCAGAATTGGCCAGGGGAGCACACGCCCATCGGCCCTGCCTGGAGAGGAAACAATGGGAGAGGCGCGAGAAGGCGAGCTCGGCGCCCCAGGCGCCCCAACTCCACCGCCCGGGCCCGAGCCCGACATCGCCCGCGGCGGCCCCTCCCCAGGTGCCCCCACCTCCGAGCCCCGGGGCGCGGCCCACCTGCGGCGGCGCGGGCCAAGGGCGGCACTTACCGAACAGGGTCAGGGCCATTGTAAAGGCGCTCGCCAACTGCTCGCCGCCGCCCGCGGGTCCACGCGCTCCTCCCAAGCTGGCCGGGGATCACCTCATCCGCCCCACGCGCTCACACCTCGGAAGGAGCGAGGAGTCGGAGGGGCGTGGTGGGGACGCGGGCGCGCGGGGAGGCTGCAGGCCGGGAAGCAGGCGCCCGCTGCAGGAAAAAGTTATTTACACGTTATTGTCAAGCGCACTCGGACAAGGAGAAACCCGCTAGCCCTCGGCGAGCCGGCACTTGTCGCTGCCATCTGTGCAATACGCGGAGCGCGCGCGGGCGCCAGTACCTGCGAGGCGGAGAGGCTTGGCCGCGACGCAAAGGCAGGCGGAGAGGCTGCGCCGCAGTAGCGGCGGCGGCAGGGAGAGGAGCAGCCTTGCAGAACCCCCGGCGGGGTGCGCTCACTCCGCATCCCGCGGCCTCGCAGACGCCATCTTGCGATAGCGTCTCCCACTGGATCCGCCGCCGCGCCTCCTCCCTTTCGCCTGGTCGGGCGGCGGAGCCCCGTGCGTTCCCATGGCAACGGGCGCGCGCGGGGGCCGAGGGCGCGTGCCCCTCCTGCCCCAGGCTGCGAGGAGCCGCCCGAGCCGCCCGGGAGGCGGCCTCCCGCGCCTGGCAGGGCCGGGGGCGGGGTACGTTTTAGCTGAAATCCCAGGTTCTTCCCTTGAATGGAATTCGTGAAGGCGCCGGGGGAAACTGTTACTCGAAAGAGCTCACTGAAGGATGCTCCACGAATACAAGGACCCAGCTAGGGTCATCTGGGGATCGGGTTCGTTTGAGGATCTTTCTCTCCCCTGGAGGCCCTTGACCTGAAGCTGCAGGACTCGGGAAGGGAGCCGCCACTCGAACAGAGGCGCTGAATGTTGCTTTCCCCTCCATTTGGACGTAGGAGCCACAAAGAGTAGTTGTGGTCAGATTGTCATATGTGAGGAAACAGGAGTCAGTTAATAAGCATCTGAGAATACCTAAAATAATTTGTCATAAGTGCTTAAACCTGATTTTCTTCTTTTTACTTTACACCTCTTTGATACTGTCTCGCGCGTGGCGGGGGTGGGGTGGGGGCAGAAAACATTTATCACGGACTGGCACCCTGCTTTACCACAAAAGATTCTTCCCCTGAGCTTTTTGCATTTATCTGATAATCACTGGCAACATCCTTCTTTCTGTGATATTCTCTGATCGCCTCTGTCTTTGCCTTAATTAAGGAAACGCCTTGAGATTATCAACCAAAAGATGTTCTTGAAAAGCTGAGTTATGCTTGTTTTTTGTCGTTTTCATGTAATGTATTCAACAGTTCAGTATTCTCTAGTTGCTATACTTGTTTTTTTTTTTTTTTTAATCTTTTTTTCTTGGTTCTCTGCTTAGAAATTTGATACTGTTTCTAATCATGTAGTATCTAATCATGTAGATTTTCTCTTTGGTTCTCATTTCTTCCCGGCTACATCTTCTTTCTTTTTCCAGGTCCTCAGATTCCCAAACGTCATTTTCCTTTTTACTTCTCAACTAATTCTTTTAATAATATTATATAAATACCTTTAATTTATCTTGAAGATCAAAATCATTATAAAAATGAAAATTACTCCGTGTAATAGAACCACAGTTAATTCATCATCCTTTCACAGCAGACTCAAAGATCAGAAGAAAAAGAAAAGCAGGTTGGAAGGAGGAGTCAGCCTTTTGTTCCATATCAGTTAATTCAAGAAAAAAGCAATAGTGACAAAATTTAACATCAGTAGACAAATATTTATGGTGCTATATGCATGAAATTTTCTGATGTAGTACAATGTCTCTCCTTTAGCCACTAATATTAAAATAAACCTTAAAATCACCAGAATTTTAAATCTTTAATGAAAAGAAAGGACTTGACTTTGAACAGGCTTTGTGTTAATGAAAAATTACAAGCACACAGTTCATGAAGATAAATGAGATACTCAAGAAGGCTTTGTGGGACAGATTAGAGAATTGGGTAAAGATCGCTGTTGATCTGCTCACACAACTAGATAAAGCAGAAAGTAAAGACACCATTTACTCTCTCAGTCAGAAGTCCCCAAACTTCAGGGGACCTAATTTTCCTTTGAGACTCTAATAAAAATACTCTCTCCCTAGAAACATATTTATGTACAAACATACACTCAACAGAATTTTTCACAACATTTCAGGAGATTACAAGGGCTTCCCTGGTGGCTCAGACAGAAAACATTTCAGACTTTACCACAAAAGATTCTTCCCCTGAGCTTTTTGCATTTATCTGATAATCACTGGCAACATCCTTCTTTCTGTGATATTCTCTGATCGCCTCTGTCTTTGCCTTAATTAAGGAAACGCCTTGAGATTATCAACCAAAAGATGTTCTTGAAAAGCTGAGTTATGCTTGTTTTTTGTCGTTTTCATGTAATGTATTCAACAGTTCAGTATTCTCTAGTTGCTATACTTGTTTTTTTTTTTTTTTTAATCTTTTTTTCTTGGTTCTCTGCTTAGAAATTTGATACTGTTTCTAATCATGTAGTATCTAATCATGTAGATTTTCTCTTTGGTTCTCATTTCTTCCCGGCTACATCTTCTTTCTTTTTCCAGGTCCTCAGATTCCCAAACGTCTTTTTCCCTTTTTTACTTCTCAACTAATTCTTTTAATAATATTATATAAATACCTTTAATTTATCTTGAAGATCAAAATCATTATAAAAATGAAAATTACTCCGTGTAATAGAACCACAGTTAATTCATCATCCTTTCACAGCAGACTCAAAGATCAGAAGAAAAAGAAAAGCAGGTTGGAAGGAGGAGTCAGCCTTTTGTTCCATATCAGTTAATTCAAAAAAAAAGCAATAGTGACAAAATTTAACATCAGTAGACAAATATTTATGGTGCTATATGCATGAAATTTTCTGATGTAGTACAATGTCTCTCCTTTAGCCACTAATATTAAAATAAACCTTAAAATCACCAGAATTTTAAATCTTTAATGAAAAGAAAGGACTTGACTTTGAACAGGCTTTGTGTTAATGAAAAATTACAAGCACACAGTTCATGAAGATAAATGAGATACTCAAGAAGGCTTTGTGGGACAGATTAGAGAATTGGGTAAAGATCGCTGTTGATCTGCTCACACAACTAGATAAAGCAGAAAGTAAAGACACCATTTACTCTCTCAGTCAGAAGTCCCCAAACTTCAGGGGACCTAATTTTCCTTTGAGACTCTAATAAAAATACTCTCTCCCTAGAAACATATTTATGTACAAACATACACTCAACAGAATTTTTTCACAACATTTCAGGGAGATTACAAGGGCTTCCCTGGTGGCTCAGACAGTAAAGAATCAGCAATGCAGGAAGACCTGAGTTGGATTCCTGGGTCCCCAAGATCCCCTGGAGAAGGAAATGGCAACCTACCCCAGTATTCTTGTCTGGAGAAGTTCATGGGCAGAGGAGCCTGGAGGGCTACAGTCTATGGGATCACAAAGAGTAGGACTAACTCTGAGCAACTAACACACACAGGGGGATTACAGACTCTCAGGGGAACTTAGGTTAGCCCCCAGATATGCTTTGTAATGTAGAAATGTTTTTTTCTTTAAAGTTATATTTTTATAAAACGTCCCTTTCACATGGAAGCATGGAATATTGAACAGGAAAGGACCAAGATCCCCCAGTCGACAGATAAGGAATCTGAGGGCGCTAGGATCACAAGTTTCCTAAATGCGGGCACCTGTAGAGAGAGGCAGAACTAACCAGGAAGCCTTAGGTATCTGGCCTTCTCCCTGACCACCGCCCCCACGCTCCATCCCCCACCAATTTAAAGGGCACGTGGTTTGAATTTAACAAGAAAAAGATGTTTAGTATTAAAAGAGTTGCAAGGAGGGTGTTTTGTCCTCAGCCATTTTGTATGTTTGAGGTTTCTTGTTGTTTGGGAAGTTGAATTTTGTTCAAAAAAATCTTTCTTCGCACACTTCTCAACTCAGAATTCTGTGTCCTTATCAGGCTGGGAGCAGATGTGTCTCTTTATTAAGCTCTTTGAGAAGTAAAGGGACATCAAGGTTTGGATGCTACAGTTCAGCTTGCTGGTAATTCTCTCTATGCTTTGAAATGATGTCCTAAGGAGTGTGTCAAAATTAACAGTCCTGTGCTCAGACTTACAAGCACACAGTTCATGAAGATAAATGAGATACTCAAGAAGGCTTTGTGGGACAGATTAGAGAATTGGGTAAAGATCGCTGTTGATCTGCTCACACAACTAGATAAAGCAGAAAGTAAAGACACCATTTACTCTCTCAGTCAGAAGTCCCCAAACTTCAGGGGACCTAATTTTCCTTTGAGACTCTAATAAAAATACTCTCTCCCTAGAAACATATTTATGTACAAACATACACTCAACAGAATTTTTTCACAACATTTCAGGGAGATTACAAGGGCTTCCCTGGTGGCTCAGACAGTAAAGAATCAGCAATGCAGGAAGACCTGAGTTGGATTCCTGGGTCCCCAAGATCCCCTGGAGAAGGAAATGGCAACCTACCCCAGTATTCTTGTCTGGAGAAGTTCATGGGCAGAGGAGCCTGGAGGGCTACAGTCTATGGGATCACAAAGAGTAGGACTAACTCTGAGCAACTAACACACACAGGGGGATTACAGACTCTCAGGGGAACTTAGGTTAGCCCCCAGATATGCTTTGTAATGTAGAAATGTTTTTTTCTTTAAAGTTATATTTTTATAAAACGTCCCTTTCACATGGAAGCATGGAATATTGAACAGGAAAGGACCAAGATCCCCCAGTCGACAGATAAGGAATCTGAGGGCGCTAGGATCACAAGTTTCCTAAATGCGTGCACCTGTAGAGAGAGGCAGAACTAACCAGGAAGCCTTAGGTATCTGGCCTTCTCCCTGACCACCGCCCCCACGCTCCATCCCCCACCAATTTAAAGGGCACGTGGTTTGAATTTAACAAGAAAAAGATGTTTAGTATTAAAAGAGTTGCAAGGAGGGTGTTTTGTCCTCAGCCATTTTGTATGTTTGAGGTTTCTTGTTGTTTGGGAAGTTGAATTTTGTTCAAAAAAATCTTTCTTCGCACACTTCTCAACTCAGAATTCTGTGTCCTTATCAGGCTGGGAGCAGATGTGTCTCTTTATTAAGCTCTTTGAGAAGTAAAGGGACATCAAGGTTTGGATGCTACAGTTCAGCTTGCTGGTAATTCTCTCTATGCTTTGAAATGATGTCCTAAGAGTGTGTCAAAAATTAACAGTCCTGTGCTCAGACTTCACCCTCCCATTGTACAGCCAAGCCTTGGTTACTGGACTGGTTTGCACTCACCGTTTATGGCTGATCACAGCTGAATCCTAGTGACAGCTTGGCTCAGGTGGGGACCATCTTCTCCTCACCTTTCTCTACTTCATACATACCTAAAACACACACCCACGCACACACACACCACACACATGCACACCCCAAGATGTTTTTAGGATACCGTACTATTTTAAGCAATACAGCTAAAAGTTGCCATGTTTCCCTTCTGAAGCATCTAGCTTTCCACAAGTCATTCAATTGACTTCCTAATGGTTTGACGCTCTGACGAAATGCTTTCTATACTCGATCAAAGCATTATGTCTTGACAATAGCATTTATTTTTATAATATTGTATTATTCAATATGGAATAGAGTGTGTTTCTTTTCTCACTTATCTGGAAACTCAGCAATAGTCTTTCTGCTACAAGTTCAATGTAAGGAAGGGCATTAACCTCTTGGGGTGATTATTATGGGTGGGGACTTAGATTGTTTATTAAAAAGGGCAAAAATGAATTGACTTTTCAGAACATTTATGTTTTTATTCAAAGATTTAATTTGGTGCTTAACACTAAGGACCTATAAGGGCCAGGTTTGTTTGCTCTGTTACTAAATAGTTGTTTGATATTTAGACCAACATTATACTCTCTCTGGTTCTTATCGTTCTCATTTGTAAAATAAAGAAATGGAACTAAGCTATCTCTAATGTTCCTTTTAGGTTTGGCTGTCATTCTGTGATATTTTAAAGCATTTTAATCAAATAGATTATGGATAAAACAGGGAAAAAGACTTCATTTGAATATTCAGTGTATTCAAAGTGTTGGTATATCTAGTAGATAGTAGATTTAAATGTCTTACGTTACAGTTTCATAAATATCTAGTGTGACTAAGAAGTCATACTTTATTAAAGCATTGATGTGTGGTTTCATCTGCAGTTATGTTATACCAATGTTGTATCTGTTGTGCAGAGCTGCCTTTTGTTCAGCTTTAACAAGATTAAACGAAAAGAATTCACCGAACAATCCATTTCAAATGTACTAAAAACTGTTTTCTCATTTTCATTTAAGTTTTGTTGACTAAACAAAACTTAAACAACCCTTCAAATTTTTTTCTACATTTTAAACTAATGACTTATCACAAGTGTTTGGGGTTTTCTTTTTGTTACTCATTTAGCTTCATTCCCACTGGTAAACATCGATTCGTTCCTCAGTTTTGAATGAAGCAGAAATTAATGAGGCAGTTTCTGCCTCACAATAACAAGTTAAAATTATAGCACTTTATCATGTCAACACAGCTTTAAACACTAGGAATACCAGTGCTATTAGCACAGTTCCCAAAATAGTGCAGTATATTTGCTGCTGAAGAAAAAATCACAGGGTGTATTTCTGCTAATGTGGTAGAAAATTCTTCTATTCTTCAGCTATACTGATTAAAGCTCAAATTATTTATTTAAAATATTCACAACATGTAACATTCTTTCCTGTGTTTATGTTATCAGTTGAAGTAGTTTTTTCCACAGTGTGAATTCACTTAGAATAGATTTGGTCTGTTTTTAATAATGCTTTCCTTAAACACTTAATCTGAATGAGTCTCCCAGCACCCCTTTTTATCTGAGACATACCTGATGTTTGTGTGCCATTTCATGATTCATAAGTAGCACCTTCACTGAGCAAAACCAGTTGCTTTGTAACTGAAGCAGCCTTTACTTTGAGTTTAAGGATTTAGACCATGAAACTATTTAGGGATCAAAAAGAATATATCATAAGCTGTAAAATGGCCTTCAAGCTTAGATAATTCATATTAATGTTTAGGAGAGTTAATTGCATTCTATTGGCCACCAGAGGGTGCCTAAATTATATCCGTAGGAGTAATTTTGGATCTTAGAAATGAAATAAAATTTGAAAAATACATAACAATCCTGAAGAATTGAAAAATTTTTCAGTTTTCATATAGCAGATAGTAGATTTAAATGTCTTACGTTACAGTTTCATAAATATCTAGTGTGACTAAGAAGTCATACTTTATTAAAGCATTGATGTGTGGTTTCATCTGCAGTTATGTTATACCAATGTTGTATCTGTTGTGCAGAGCTGCCTTTTGTTCAGCTTTAACAAGATTAAACGAAAAGAATTCACCGAACAATCCATTTCAAATGTACTAAAAACTGTTTTCTCATTTTCATTTAAGTTTTGTTGACTAAACAAAACTTAAACAACCCTTCAAATTTTTTTCTACATTTTAAACTAATGACTTATCACAAGTGTTTGGGGTTTTCTTTTTGTTACTCATTTAGCTTCATTCCCACTGGTAAACATCGATTCGTTCCTCAGTTTTGAATGAAGCAGAAATTAATGAGGCAGTTTCTGCCTCACAATAACAAGTTAAAATTATAGCACTTTATCATGTCAACACAGCTTTAAACACTAGGAATACCAGTGCTATTAGCACAGTTCCCAAAATAGTGCAGTATATTTGCTGCTGAAGAAAAAATCACAGGGTGTATTTCTGCTAATGTGGTAGAAAATTCTTCTATTCTTCAGCTATACTGATTAAAGCTCAAATTATTTATTTAAAATATTCACAACATGTAACATTCTTTCCTGTGTTTATGTTATCAGTTGAAGTAGTTTTTTCCACAGTGTGAATTCACTTAGAATAGATTTGGTCTGTTTTTAATAATGCTTTCCTTAAACACTTAATCTGAATGAGTCTCCCAGCACCCCTTTTTATCTGAGACATACCTGATGTTTGTGTGCCATTTCATGATTCATAAGTAGCACCTTCACTGAGCAAAACCAGTTGCTTTGTAACTGAAGCAGCCTTTACTTTGAGTTTAAGGATTTAGACCATGAAACTATTTAGGGGATCAAAAAAAAGAATATATCATAAGCTGTAAAATGGCCTTCAAGCTTAGATAATTCATATTAATGTTTAGGAGAGTTAATTGCATTCTATTGGCCACCAGAGGGTGCCTAAATTATATCCGTAGGAGTAATTTTGGATCTTAGAAATGAAATAAAATTTGAAAAATACATAACAATCCTGAAGAATTGAAAAATTTTTCAGTTCTCCTCCATAGTGCTTCTTATAGTAGCAGAAGATACTCCCACCAAAATTTTACTAAAAGAAGGTGGTGGCTATTGGCTATTTGGGCACCAACGTGGAATTGCAAATTACTGAAGAACTATTATATCACTTCCAAAGTTATAGAAGGGCTTTGTGTGTGTGTGTGTGTGTGTGTGTGTGTGTGTGTGCGCAGAGGTATGAAGAAAGAGGCAACTGAAATTCAAAAGCAGAATGAAAAGATGTTCTATCCCTGATCCAAGATGATAGATTTCTTTTTAATTTTTCTCAGCTTGAAGAGGAAATTTTAGTGCAGTATATGATGGGACGACAGGTATTTCTCTGAACTCTAGGTTAGAATCTTCTGAAAGTCACACATTCTATTTTTAAAATGTTTTGGGAGAAATTATTTTGACAAGTCAAAATGACCACTGGTTTTGAGTAATCAGGAAAAAGGAAAGGGTAAAAAAAAGGTCTGGTTTTAATTTGTTTTAAATGCATGTTTAAAAGAATACTTATTTCCTGGTAAATAGCATAACAGATCTTTCCGAATATTTTTGTAGATTTAAAATCAAATGCATTTTCACATACATACTAGACAAACGTACAGCGACTATGCCTGCTCTCAAGTAAAAAGCGACTATGCCTGCTCTCAAGTAAAAGTTTTTGTTCTGAACTATAATCATGTTATAGTACTTTAAGCCAACATTTCCATTTGTGTGTATTTTTCTGAGGTCACCAGGCATATCTAATGCACAGTGTAGCTAAAAGTCTTTTGGACTTGAGTAGTTGGATTTCTGCCAGATTTTGTTTCCAAGAGGGTATAAGAAGATTTGGCTACAAATCAATTCTCCCTAACATGGCCATGGTTTTCAGGTTAATGTGGGTGTCTACAATAAGATGACTTACTCAAGTTAAGTACTTTGTGAGTTATAAATCAGTAAAATAGCTATGAACTCTGGGTTTTAAGATAATTCATATTAATGTTTAGGAGAGTTAATTGCACGACCAGAGGGTGCCTAAATTATATCCGTAGGAGTAATTTTGGATCTTAGAAATGAAATAAAATTTGAAAAATACATAACAATCCTGAAGAATTGAAAAATTTTTCAGTTCTCCTCCATAGTGCTTCTTATAGTAGCAGAAGATACTCCCACCAAAATTTTACTAAAAGAAGGTGGTGGCTATTGGCTATTTGGGCACCAACGTGGAATTGCAAATTACTGAAGAACTATTATATCACTTCCAAAGTTATAGAAGGGCTTTGTGTGTGTGTGTGTGTGTGTGTGTGTGTGTGTGCGCAGAGGTATGAAGAAAGAGGCAACTGAAATTCAAAAGCAGAATGAAAAGATGTTCTATCCCTGATCCAAGATGATAGATTTCTTTTTAATTTTTCTCAGCTTGAAGAGGAAATTTTAGTGCAGTATATGATGGGACGACAGGTATTTCTCTGAACTCTAGGTTAGAATCTTCTGAAAGTCACACATTCTATTTTTAAAATGTTGTGGTAGAAATTATTTTGACAAGTCAAAATGACCACTGGTTTTGAGTAATCAGGAAAAAGGAAAGGGTAAAAAAAAGGTCTGGTTTTAATTTGTTTTAAATGCATGTTTAAAAGAATACTTATTTCCTGGTAAATAGCATAACAGATCTTTCCGAATATTTTTGTAGATTTAAAATCAAATGCATTTTCACATACATACTAGACAAACGTACAGCGACTATGCCTGCTCTCAAGTAAAAAGCGACTATGCCTGCTCTCAAGTAAAAGTTTTTGTTCTGAACTATAATCATGTTATAGTACTTTAAGCCAACATTTCCATTTGTGTGTATTTTTCTGAGGTCACCAGGCATATCTAATGCACAGTGTAGCTAAAAGTCTTTTGGACTTGAGTAGTTGGATTTCTGCCAGATTTTGTTTCCAAGAGGGTATAAGAAGATTTGGCTACAAATCAATTCTCCCTAACATGGCCATGGTTTTTCAGGTTAATGTGGGTGTCTACAATAAGATGACTTACTCAAGTTAAGTACTTTGTGAGTTATAAATCAGTAAAATAGCTATGAACTCTGGGTAAGAATTACCCAATCTCTAATTAAGTAACAGAGCTGAAAAAGAAGGACGTGTATTTCCATGATTAAAAACAACCTGAAAAAAAAAAAAAAAAAAAAAACTGGACTCAAACCCTGTCTACGCCTGTGATGCATTTTTTAAAAAACTCCTTTGTATATTGCTGTAAACAGGACTTGTATCAGACATTTAGGATGATGTGCCAATTGGAATTTATCCATTCATCCTTCATCCAATCAACAAATATTTACTGAGTACCTGCGATATACCAGGCATTGTGCTGGAGGCTGGCAAATGAGTCAACGATGTATCAAACATGAATCCAGATCTTTAAAAATGTGCAGTCCCTGAGGATAGGACTTATAAATGGAACAGGGATACAGATTAAATATCCTGGGAATTCAGAAGAGAGAAAGAATGTTTCCAGCTGATGAAATGAATGAAGCCTTCATAAGGAATGAAGCTTTGAGGTATGGACAGGAATTTAGGCAACCAGAAGAGAGAAAGGCAGAGGTGAGGTTTAGATAAGTGGAAAAGAATCCACCTACAATGCAAAAGACCTGGGTTCGATTCCTGGGTTGGGAAGATACCCTGGAGAAGGGAATGGCAATCCACTCCAGTATTCTTGCCTGGAGATTACAGTCCACAAGGTTGCAGAGTCAGACGTGACTGAGCGACTATCACAAATAAAAAGAAAGAGGCAGGCAATCATAAGAGAAGAGTGGCAGCTAGGGTAGCTTGGCTGTAGCAAGGGCTCATGGGAGAAGAGGCTGGTCAGGGATACACGTTATGTATATCCACCTTATACTGCACAAAATCCCTTCTCAAAACCCCCTTTCTCTTTTCCTGTCTTAGCCCACAGCTGTTCTGGAGCCAAGCACTCTCAAACATCCCAAATTCTTCCCACTCCTCATCCTCCACGGCCCTTCCTGTGCTCTCCCCATCCCTGTTTTCTGTTATGCAAAAAGATTTTTCGGGTTTCTGTTTATTTTCCTTAGCCTTGAACTGGTACCTAAATTCTTAACTATGCAAGGAATTCAGGAACTGACCCAGCAAGCAAAAATCTACCTCCCTGCCCTCTTACCTTTCAGCTCTCTGCTGCTGAAAGGTAAGAATTATCTCAGAATTATCTCAATTCTGCAGCACACATGCACACACACACACAGAGAGGCATAGAAGGGCTTCCTTGGTAACTCAGTGGTAAAGAACTGCCTGCCAATATGAGTCGTGGGTTCAATCCCTGGTCCAGGAAGATTCTACATGCCACAGAGCAACTAAGCCTCTGTGCCATAATGGTTGAGCCTATGCTCTAGAGCCAGGGAACCGCAGCTACTGAATCCTGCATGTTCTAGAGCCCATGCTCCTAGAGACATCACAATGAGAAGCCCTGACACTGCAACTAGAAACTGAGTACCTGCGATATACCAGGCATTGTGCTGGAGGCTGGCAAATGAGTCAACGATGTATCAAACATGAATCCAGATCTTTAAAAATGTGCAGTCCCTGAGGATAGGACTTATAAATGGAACAGGGATACAGATTAAATATCCTGGGAATTCAGAAGAGAGAAAGAATGTTTCCAGCTGATGAAATGAATGAAGCCTTCATAAGGAATGAAGCTTTGAGGTATGGACAGGAATTTAGGCAACCAGAAGAGAGAAAGGCAGAGGTGAGGTTTAGATAAGTGGAAAAGAATCCACCTACAATGCAAAAGACCTGGGTTCGATTCCTGGGTTGGGAAGATACCCTGGAGAAGGGAATGGCAATCCACTCCAGTATTCTTGCCTGGAGATTACAGTCCACAAGGTTGCAGAGTCAGACGTGACTGAGCGACTATCACAAATAAAAAGAAAGAGGCAGGCAATCATAAGAGAAGAGTGGCAGCTAGGGTAGCTTGGCTGTAGCAAGGGCTCATGGGAGAAGAGGCTGGTCAGGGATACACGTTATGTATATCCACCTTATACTGCACAAAATCCCTTCTCAAAACCCCCTTTCTCTTTTCCTGTCTTAGCCCACAGCTGTTCTGGAGCCAAGCACTCTCAAACATCCCAAATTCTTCCCACTCCTCATCCTCCACGGCCCTTCCTGTGCTGGCCCCATCCCTGTTTTCTGTTATGCAAAAAGATTTTTCGGGTTTCTGTTTATTTTCCTTAGCCTTGAACTGGTACCTAAATTCTTAACTATGCAAGGAATTCAGGAACTGACCCAGCAAGCAAAAATCTACCTCCCTGCCCTCTTACCTTTCAGCTCTCTGCTGCTGAAAGGTAAGAATTATCTCAGAATTATCTCAATTCTGCAGCACACATGCACACACACACACAGAGAGGCATAGAAGGGCTTCCTTGGTAACTCAGTGGTAAAGAACTGCCTGCCAATATGAGTCGTGGGTTCAATCCCTGGTCCAGGAAGATTCTACATGCCACAGAGCAACTAAGCCTCTGTGCCATAATGGTTGAGCCTATGCTCTAGAGCCAGGGAACCGCAGCTACTGAATCCTGCATGTTCTAGAGCCCATGCTCCTAGAGACATCACAATGAGAAGCCCTGACACTGCAACTAGAAAGTAGCCTCCACTCACCACAACTAAAGAAAAGCCCGCACAGCAATGAAGACCCAGCACAGAAAATAAATAAATTAAAAATTTTAAAGAAAAATCATAGAAATCTGGCCTTTTCATTAGAAGATGAGACAGTGAGACAAAATTCTAATATATTTTGTCCATTGCTTAAATTGAGCACCAGGAACTGTGCAAAATACTTTTACATACATTTTCTCCTTTGAACCTCATAGACACCATGTGGGATAGATCTTGGAATCCAGGACTCTTAATTCAGAAGTCCAATGTTAGGTAACTTGAGCACCATTCTCTATAAAATCTTTAGCCACAGACATATTTTGATCATTAGTATATTAATATATGGGGCTCCCCTAGTGGCTTAGATGGTAAAGATTCTACCTGCAATGCAGAAGTCCTAGGTTTGATCCCTGGGTCTAGAAGATCCCGTGGAGAAGGAAATGGCAACCCACTCCAATATTCTTGCCTGAAAACTCCCATGGACAGAGGAGCCTGATGGGCTTCAGTCCAAAGGGTCACAAAGAGCTGGACATGACCGAGCAACTCAGCAGACACACACACACACACACACACACACACACACACACCAGGAGCTCAGATAGAGTTGAAATCCAATTAATAAAGCCAACAATATGTGTTTACAGAACGTCCTTTTATGAACTCGATATTTTGCAAAGTGTTTTTGATAGAAATGTTTCATATGTGTTTGTGTCAGACCAAATGAAAGAACTAGAGTGGGGTTACAGTTTTTACATGCTGGAAGTGACTGGACTTGTAGCTCCTGGCATCAGATCTCTCTGGTGACTAGAAGGAAGACAGCTGACTAAGCAGGAGAGAGAAAGGATGGGGAAGAGCCCCTCAAAACTCAGTGGTAAAGAACTGCCTGCCAATATGAGTCGTGGGTTCAATCCCTGGTCCAGGAAGATTCTACATGCCACAGAGCAACTAAGCCTCTGTGCCATAATGGTTGAGCCTATGCTCTAGAGCCAGGGAACCGCAGCTACTGAATCCTGCATGTTCTAGAGCCCATGCTCCTAGAGACATCACAATGAGAAGCCCTGACACTGCAACTAGAAAGTAGCCTCCACTCACCACAACTAAAGAAAAGCCCGCACAGCAATGAAGACCCAGCACAGAAAATAAATAAATTAAAAATTTTAAAGAAAAATCATAGAAATCTGGCCTTTTCATTAGAAGATGAGACAGTGAGACAAAATTCTAATATATTTTGTCCATTGCTTAAATTGAGCACCAGGAACTGTGCAAAATACTTTTACATACATTTTCTCCTTTGAACCTCATAGACACCATGTGGGATAGATCTTGGAATCCAGGACTCTTAATTCAGAAGTCCAATGTTAGGTAACTTGAGCACCATTCTCTATAAAATCTTTAGCCACAGACATATTTTGATCATTAGTATATTAATATATGGGGCTCCCCTAGTGGCTTAGATGGTAAAGATTCTACCTGCAATGCAGAAGTCCTAGGTTTGATCCCTGGGTCTAGAAGATCCCGTGGAGAAGGAAATGGCAACCCACTCCAATATTCTTGCCTGAAAACTCCCATGGACAGAGGAGCCTGATGGGCTTCAGTCCAAAGGGTCACAAAGAGCTGGACATGACCGAGCAACTCAGCAGACACACACACACACACACACACACACACACACACACCAGGAGCTCAGATAGAGTTGAAATCCAATTAATAAAGCCAACAATATGTGTTTACAGAACGTCCTTTTATGAACTCGATATTTTGCAAAGTGTTTTTGATAGAAATGTTTCATATGTGTTTGTGTCAGACCAAATGAAAGAACTAGAGTGGGGTTACAGTTTTTACATGCTGGAAGTGACTGGACTTGTAGCTCCTGGCATCAGATCTCTCTGGTGACTAGAAGGAAGACAGCTGACTAAGCAGGAGAGAGAAAGGATGGGGAAGAGCCCCTCAAAACTTCTCTGTCAGGGGACCATCAGTGTCCAGACGATGAAATTACAAGCTGTCAAAATTCAGCAGATGAGTACCAGGATGAAATTTATTTTACTGAAAAGATTGAAAATTTCCAAACTGAGGTGGAATAACCAGTTTCCTGTTGAGTACTGATTTGTTGCCATGAGTGACTTCATTAATACTCCTTGTTTTCTGGCCTTGGGTTAGTCTCATTCCTAGGCTTTAACGACACTAGAAGGGGCCAGTACCTCTTAAGCTTCTAAGGGAAACCGGCTGTCTTAGGGTATATCTTCCTGTGTTTCCTGTGTTTCTTCTGAGGAACAATGCAAATTGGAAAAAGATAACCTCCAGAGACAGGGTGAAATACAGAGCTAGTTTTAACAATGAGAAGAAAACATCCAGAATGAGCAAAAGCTCTCTCCCATCTGGTCTTCACTCTGCCTGGCCCTTCACTCAGCCTCTGTGTTCTCCACCCCTTTCCAGTCTCAGAGCACTAAGGTTAGCTAGTCCCTCCAACTTCAACCAGAGTCTCCCTTTACTCCCAAAAGCCTTTCCCCCCAAAACTATGATGGGAAACATTAGACATGCATTTTAACCCATTACTTAATGTCACAAATGGCTAATTGATTTTTTCCAGTTGCATTTTCCTTTTTTAAAAAACCATATAATCTCCTTCAGGGCAGAGTGATGGTTACTGTCTTACTGTAATCAGGGTCAGACATCTCTTAGAGTGAGGGGGTCAGGCTGGATGGCATGCACGCTCCCCCCAGCCCAGACCCTCAGGGCCAGTAAACTGTACCCTCCTTTTTCTTTCCCCAGTGTCAGTAGTTAGAATTTCATTTAACTGAAAATATTTAATGCCAATTCTTCTTTTTCAAGCCTGTGCAGTGCTTGGCAGTATAGGAACATGCTAATACAGGTGCTTGGTTAAAGCAAAACCCAGGTATTGTAAGTATATATACATACATATACATGTATATAGATATATGTGTTATATGTAGATATATGTGCTATATACAGTGTTAAAATATATAATGATATATTAAATACATAATGGTAATACATATACATTGTTACAACATTGATGTATAGTGAAAGTGTTCAGCTGAGATCCCCAATCATTTAAACTGAAATTCTTTATGAAGTTACTCTGACCAGAAGTAACAATTCTTTTAACTCACAGAAAATTCATGTTTTAAGTTTAAGTGTAGGTCTAAAATCACTTTCATTTTTATATGTAATATAGATATGCAAACATATAAAATATATACCTGTGTCATATATGTATTTGTGAATAATAGACAGATACCCACACAGATGGTCTACCTTTCTACCTTTCTACCCACTGTATCCTTAGCTCAGAGTAGGGTTCTGTGGTGTTTTTCTCTACTTTTCCTAGCACATAGATGCTCAACCAAAGTCAGTTGCATATATTGATGTAAATATAAAACCTAATTCAGTGATTTTCAATAGGCTGTCTCCATGCTGGACGCCCAGTGGGGAGCAGGCTAGGATATTGATAACCTTCTGGTCTTCACTCTGCCTGGCCCTTCACTCAGCCTCTGTGTTCTCCACCCCTTTCCAGTCTCAGAGCACTAAGGTTAGCTAGTCCCTCCAACTTCAACCAGAGTCTCCCTTTACTCCCAAAAGCCTTTCCCCCCAAAACTATGATGGGAAACATTAGACATGCATTTTAACCCATTACTTAATGTCACAAATGGCTAATTGATTTTTTCCAGTTGCATTTTCCTTTTTTAAAAAACCATATAATCTCCTTCAGGGCAGAGTGATGGTTACTGTCTTACTGTAATCAGGGTCAGACATCTCTTAGAGTGAGGGGGTCAGGCTGGATGGCATGCACGCTCCCCCCAGCCCAGACCCTCAGGGCCAGTAAACTGTACCCTCCTTTTTCTTTCCCCAGTGTCAGTAGTTAGAATTTCATTTAACTGAAAATATTTAATGCCAATTCTTCTTTTTCAAGCCTGTGCAGTGCTTGGCAGTATAGGAACATGCTAATACAGGTGCTTGGTTAAAGCAAAACCCAGGTATTGTAAGTATATATACATACATATACATGTATATAGATATATGTGTTATATGTAGATATATGTGCTATATACAGTGTTAAAATATATAATGATATATTAAATACATAATGGTAATACATATACATTGTTACAACATTGATGTATAGTGAAAGTGTTCAGCTGAGATCCCCAATCATTTAAACTGAAATTCTTTATGAAGTTACTCTGACCAGAAGTAACAATTCTTTTAACTCACAGAAAATTCATGTTTTAAGTTTAAGTGTAGGTCTAAAATCACTTTCATTTTTATATGTAATATAGATATGCAAACATATAAAATATATACCTGTGTCATATATGTATTTGTGAATAATAGACAGATACCCACACAGATGGTCTACCTTTCTACCTTTCTACCCACTGTATCCTTAGCTCAGAGTAGGGTTCTGTGGTGTTTTTCTCTACTTTTCCTAGCACATAGATGCTCAACCAAAGTCAGTTGCATATATTGATGTAAATATAAAACCTAATTCAGTGATTTTCAATAGGCTGTCTCCATGCTGGACGCCCAGTGGGGAGCAGGCTAGGATATTGATAACCTTCTGGTCGATGGTTTACATTGCACTGCTCCACTCTGAACTTTGGCAAAAGCAAATGGAAGGTTTTGTTTAAAGTTTGCACTTGCAGCATGGACTCAGAGGATTAAGGAGCATCAGGATGGAAGAAGGTTAATTGTGACTGCTGAATATTTGGCCTTTCCATGTTTCATTTCTTTGCAGTTCAGTGGAATAAGCTTTGCAAAGTTAAGTCAGATTTTGTTTCACACCAGTTCTCAGAAAATCTCACTTTATATAAAGTCTTTCTATACTGTATACTAGCAGCTCTTTTTTTTTTTGTAAAGTTTTACTTATTTATTTTTGGCTATTATGGGTCTTCACTGCTGCCACAGGCCCTTCTCTAGTTGTAGGGAG
The DNA here is from genome assembly GCA_022376925.1 of Tragulus kanchil. Taxonomy (NCBI): domain Eukaryota; kingdom Metazoa; phylum Chordata; class Mammalia; order Artiodactyla; family Tragulidae; genus Tragulus; species Tragulus kanchil. The sequence goes on from JAIOJX010000026.1 coordinate 273,053,296, forward strand.
TGGGGGCTACTCTTTAGTTGAAGTGAGCAGACTTCTTGTTGCGTTGACTTCTCTTGTTGTGGAACTCGGGCTCTAGGGCACATGGACTTCAGTAGTTGTAGCACATGGACTTAATAGTTGTGGCCCATGGATCTACTTGCTCCAGAGCATGTGGGATCTTCCTGGATCATGGGTTGAACCCATGTCTCCTGCACTGGCAGGCGAACTGTTTACCATTGAGCAACCAAGGAAGCCCTAGCAGCTCTTTTTGAATAGAGGGCCAGAGACAGGTGTCTGCTTTTTAAAAAAATATTTCAATTACAAAAATATTATTTTCTACATATAACAATTTAATATATATATATATGCAAAAAGAAAATGAGGAAAGAGAAACCACTGTTTATTCCACTAGCTAAAAATAGCCCCAGAGAAGACTCAGTCCTAATGAAGTGGCTGGCTCTAGAACCTATCATAAAAAGTGAAGTAAGTCAAAAAGAGAAAAACAAATACAGTATACTAACACATATATATGGAATCTAGTAGGACAGTCTTTATAACATACGCAGGGAACTCATGGAAAAACAGACAGAGCATAGACATATGGACAAAAAGGAACTCATGGAAAAACAAGATGGATATATTGATGTAAATATAAAACCTAATTCAGTGATTTTCAATAGGCTGTCTCCATGCTGGACGCCCAGTGGGGAGCAGGCTAGGATATTGATAACCTTCTGGTCGATGGTTTACATTGCACTGCTCCACTCTGAACTTTGGCAAAAGCAAATGGAAGGTTTTGTTTAAAGTTTGCACTTGCAGCATGGACTCAGAGGATTAAGGAGCATCAGGATGGAAGAAGGTTAATTGTGACTGCTGAATATTTGGCCTTTCCATGTTTCATTTCTTTGCAGTTCAGTGGAATAAGCTTTGCAAAGTTAAGTCAGATTTTGTTTCACACCAGTTCTCAGAAAATCTCACTTTATATAAAGTCTTTCTATACTGTATACTAGCAGCTCTTTTTTTTTTTGTAAAGTTTTACTTATTTATTTTTGGCTATTATGGGTCTTCACTGCTGCCACAGGCCCTTCTCTAGTTGTAGGGAGTGGGGGCTACTCTTTAGTTGAAGTGAGCAGACTTCTTGTTGCGTTGACTTCTCTTGTTGTGGAACTCGGGCTCTAGGGCACATGGACTTCAGTAGTTGTAGCACATGGACTTAATAGTTGTGGCCCATGGATCTACTTGCTCCAGAGCATGTGGGATCTTCCTGGATCATGGGTTGAACCCATGTCTCCTGCACTGGCAGGCGAACTGTTTACCATTGAGCAACCAAGGAAGCCCTAGCAGCTCTTTTTGAATAGAGGGCCAGAGACAGGTGTCTGCTTTTTAAAAAAATATTTCAATTACAAAAATATTATTTTCTACATATAACAATTTAATATATATATATATGCAAAAAGAAAATGAGGAAAGAGAAACCACTGTTTATTCCACTAGCTAAAAATAGCCCCAGAGAAGACTCAGTCCTAATGAAGTGGCTGGCTCTAGAACCTATCATAAAAAGTGAAGTAAGTCAAAAAGAGAAAAACAAATACAGTATACTAACACATATATATGGAATCTAGTAGGACAGTCTTTATAACATACGCAGGGAACTCATGGAAAAACAGACAGAGCATAGACATATGGACATCGTGGGGAAGAAATAGGGAGGGGGAGGCATGGAGGGAGTGACATGGAAACCTATATTGTCATGTGTGGAAAAGATAGCTATTGTCATTGTGCTAAGGGAATAGGAGTGCTTACAATGGCTTGGGGCGATGGTCCGGAGGGGTGGGATGAGGGGAACTAGGAGGGGGTGGGGACCATGGATATGCATATGACTGATCTGGAAACATACATGTCTGTGAACAACAAAACTCTGTAAAACCTTCAAAATAAAGAATTTTTAAAAAAAAAGAAAAAGAAAAAAAATAACCCCAATTTACATCTTAGTTTATATTCTTGAAATTTTTTCTCTTGTTTTTCTAGATGTGGCATAAGCAAGCATGGATTTGCCCCTTTCTCTGCCTCTTTGAATCCAAATGATTATAGCACGTTAGTAACGTGTGACTTTACCCTCTACCACATTTATTAGCTCTATGGATGAATACTAACCCACACCGGGTCATTCAGAATTAATCTCTCGGGCTTCCCTGGTGGTCCAGTGGGTAAGGACACCACCTTGCAGTGCAAGGGGCGCCGGTTTGATCCTTGGCCTGGGAAGATCCCACGTGCCACGGAGCCGCTGGACCGATGTGTCCGAATACCGAGCCTGAGCTCTGGCGCGCATGTGCCCACAGCCGGCGCTCTGCGACGACAGAGGCCACCGCGATGGGAGGCCCACACGGGCCAAAGAACAAAGATGGATGAAAATAGACAAATGAAAGACCAATAGAAGTGGCCCGCCCGCCGCCCTCCCTCCCCCACCCCACCCCACCCCAAAATAAATAAATAAATGTTTAAAAAAAAATTAATCTCTCTCTAAGGATGAAGCTGAAATGTTAAAATCTGGAGTTGTTGGTAATAATCTTGGACTGTGCGGAATAAGAAATGGAAAACAGTCCAGTGTAAAAGAGTTGCATTAAAAAGAGAGGCCCTAAGAACATCCAAGCATCTGGCTCCAACTGTGCTAAGTCTAAGAACTTTCATACAAAGTGAAGTAAGTCAAAAAGAGAAAAACAAATACAGTATACTAACACATATATATGGAATCTAGTAGGACAGTCTTTATAACATACGCAGGGAACTCATGGAAAAACAGACAGAGCATAGACATATGGACATCGTGGGGAAGAAATAGGGAGGGGGAGGCATGGAGGGAGTGACATGGAAACCTATATTGTCATGTGTGGAAAAGATAGCTATTGTCATTGTGCTAAGGGAATAGGAGTGCTTACAATGGCTTGGGGCGATGGTCCGGAGGGGTGGGATGAGGGGAACTAGGAGGGGGTGGGGACCATGGATATGCATATGACTGATCTGGAAACATACATGTCTGTGAACAACAAAACTCTGTAAAACCTTCAAAATAAAGAATTTTTAAAAAAAAAGAAAAAGAAAAAAAATAACCCCAGTTTACATCTTAGTTTATATTCTTCGAAATTTTTTTCTCTTGTTTTTCTAGATGTGGCATAAGCAAGCATGGATTTGCCCCTTTCTCTGCCTCTTTGAATCCAAATGATTATAGCACGTTAGTAACGTGTGACTTTACCCTCTACCACATTTATTAGCTCTATGGATGAATACTAACCCACACCGGGTCATTCAGAATTAATCTCTCGGGCTTCCCTGGTGGTCCAGTGGGTAAGGACACCACCTTGCAGTGCAAGGGGCGCCGGTTTGATCCTTGGCCTGGGAAGATCCCACGTGCCACGGAGCCGCTGGACCGATGTGTCCGAATACCGAGCCTGAGCTCTGGCGCGCATGTGCCCACAGCCGGCGCTCTGCGACGACAGAGGCCACCGCGATGGGAGGCCCACACGGGCCAAAGAACAAAGATGGATGAAAATAGACAAATGAAAGACCAATAGAAGTGGCCCGCCCGCCGCCCTCCCTCCCCACCCCACCCCACCCCACCCCAAAATAAATAAATAAATGTTTAAAAAAAAATTAATCTCTCTCTAAGGATGAAGCTGAAATGTTAAAATCTGGAGTTGTTGGTAATAATCTTGGACTGTGCGGAATAAGAAATGGAAAACAGTCCAGTGTAAAAGAGTTGCATTAAAAAAAGAGAGAGGCCCTAAGAACATCCAAGCATCTGGCTCCAACTGTGCTAAGTCTTGAAAGAAGACACGCTTTAAATTCTGTAGGTAGACAAGATGCTGTGTTGTGCGACCCAGATCTCCTTACTCATCAGAGTGTGGTAATCCTGTTTATGTTTGTTTTTTAGATAGAGAATTTTTTAATTTTTATGAGAACAGATTTAAAAACAACTTTTCCTTTAGGGATTCTGCTTGTGATATAATATTAGAAGTGTTTTGCCAAGCTTATTGCTTCAGTTTAGGCTTTTGTATTTGCAAGCACTAGAAGCTAGCTTAATTAAAGGAAAATTCAATGCAATACTTATGATTTAAACTGGAACCTAGAGGTAGGAGATTTACCAAGGTCACATAAGTTTCTGAAACTGGGAACTAAAACCTTACCTATAACCAAAGTATCCCTTCCATTTCTCTGAGCTTCCCTGCCCTCTTCCCTCTGCTTAACTCGAAGCATCTGCTTCATTCTTTTCTGAGAAATGGTTTATCCACACTATGGCCGCCCTAGTTCGAGCACCACCCACCAGTGGACCAGTATCTTGGTGCCCAGTTTCAACTCCTAGGAAAGAGAAGTTAATTTACACAGTCCATCCAGTCATAAACTGCTCTGTCTCCCCACTCCCACCACCCAATGACAAATAAGCTATGTTCAGGGAGGGTTAGAGTCACAAGCTATAAGGGGCTCATCTTGAGGACAGTATGTGGAGAAAGGTACTCTCAAATGGGCATAGGACATGGAACGTCTACCATTAAAAAGTATAACCCACATTCATCCAAATTTCATTCTCTTACTTATATGGTCTTAAATTTTCCATACATCCGAAAACAGTTTTTGTGGAAGGTATGCATTAGAACTATCACTTTTTTTTTTCTATTTTGTTGCAAAAGTTTAGCCACTTGTCCCCACATTTTGGTAGAAAAGGTTGAACTTGTGTCAGAAATGCTATTGATATGAGCCAGATGTCTTATATCTTGAATTGCTTTAAGTATTAATACTTGGACTATTGCTAATAATATTTATCTAACTGTTGGAAATTCCTCTTGGTTATATGAGGTTTAGTAAGTATTGTTGTTTCTTACTAGTTAAAAAATAAGTGAAAGAATAGAAAAGGACAAACACGATTACCTATGGTTAATTGATACAGGGAAAATGGGAGCCACCACCAGTCCACCATGTTTGAGGAATTCTTCTCCAGATCTTGCTGGAAAGACAGCTGAATTCAGAAAGGCACTATGAGGAAGCAGTTATAATGGGAAGGGACCCAGAAGATGCTACTGGGGTTCCTTAAGGTGCCCTAATTTTTCTTCCTGGCGAGCCTGGTTCTTCCATTGATTTTATGATTCTAAAAGCCACCCCACGCCTTCGAAGACATTTCCTTTGCCTTAAGGTAGTCAGGAGACGCTTCTATTGCTTGTAACCAAGACCTCCATCTACTTTACAGGTGGCTCCTGGTTACCTCTGTTGGTTGGCTGCTCCTCATCTTCTTTGGGAACAAATCCCACTCATCCTCTAATCACTTTGTCTCTAGATCCTAACGCCTCTGAATTAAGACCTACTCCTCTTACACTTTGGATATAACAGACACATCGTTTTGGCTGCCCTGAGCCAGATTTCTGTCCCTTACAAAATCACCCTGTGCCTAATTCCCCCTTGTCTGGCCTGTATATGTGTACCAAGTGCCAAACATAAGACTGAGAAATCAGCAACTGCTGGTCAATAAATAAACTATTATGCTTTTCAGATCAAAGACACTAAACCTGCAGATGACAGAGAAATAGAAATATTGCTTTGAGCAACACAGTGGTTAAGCCCACCTCTCCTGAAGCCATACTGCCAGGATGTGAATTTAGTTCTGTATGTGAATATCAACTCTGTGATCTTGGACAAATTATTAATTTCTCTGTCTTAGCTTCTTTACCCCTAAAATGTGGATGATAATAGGTCCTATCTCATAAAGCAGTTATGGGGATTAAATTGATTAATTTACAAAAAGAATTTAAACAATTCCTGATACATGCAAATTTTGGTGGGGGGGGCAGGTTGCGGAGGGAGCAGGGTGGGCAGGCCACTTCTATTGGTCTTTCATTTATCTATTTTCATCCATCTTTGTTCTTTGGCCCGTGTGGGCCTCCCATCACAGTGGTCTCTGTTGTCGCAGAGCACCGGCTCTGGGTGCATGCGCTCCAGAATTCCGGTTCAGTAATTGGACACATCGGTCCAGCTGCTCTGCGGCATGTGGAATCTTCCCAGGCCAGGGATCGAACCGGTGCCCCTTGCACTGCAAGGCGGTGTCCTTACCCACTGGACCACCAGGGAAGCCCCATGCAAATATATTTTTTTAATTATTTATTTATTTTTTTTAAATAAATGTGTGGGACCTAATGAAACTTAAAAGCTTTTGCACAGCAAAAGAAACTACCAACGATGTGAACAGACAACCCGCAGAATGGGAGAAAATAACAGCAAATGAAACAACAGACAAAAAGCTAATCTCCAAAATATACAAGGAGCTCAGACAGCTCAATACTGAAACAACAAACAACCCCGTCAGAAAATGGGAAAAGACCTAAAGAGACATCTATCCAAGGAACAGAAAAGATCTTCTTTGGGAACAAATCCCACTCATCCTCTAATCACTTTGTCTCTAGATCCTAACGCCTCTGAATTAAGACCTACTCCTCTTACACTTTGGATATAACAGACACATCGTTTTGGCTGCCCTGAGCCAGATTTCTGTCCCTTACAAAATCACCCTGTGCCTAATTCCCCCTTGTCTGGCCTGTATATGTGTACCAAGTGCCAAACATAAGACTGAGAAATCAGCAACTGCTGGTCAATAAATAAACTATTATGCTTTTCAGATCAAAGACACTAAACCTGCAGATGACAGAGAAATAGAAATATTGCTTTGAGCAACACAGTGGTTAAGCCCACCTCTCCTGAAGCCATACTGCCAGGATGTGAATTTAGTTCTGTATGTGAATATCAACTCTGTGATCTTGGACAAATTATTAATTTCTCTGTCTTAGCTTCTTTACCCCTAAAATGTGGATGATAATAGGTCCTATCTCATAAAGCAGTTATGGGGATTAAATTGATTAATTTACAAAAAGAATTTAAACAATTCCTGATACATGCAAATTTTGGTGGGGGGGGCAGGTTGCGGAGGGAGCAGGGTGGGCAGGCCACTTCTATTGGTCTTTCATTTATCTATTTTCATCCATCTTTGTTCTTTGGCCCGTGTGGGCCTCCCATCACAGTGGTCTCTGTTGTCGCAGAGCACCGGCTCTGGGTGCATGCGCTCCAGAATTCCGGTTCAGTAATTGGACACATCGGTCCAGCTGCTCTGCGGCATGTGGAATCTTCCCAGGCCAGGGATCGAACCGGTGCCCCTTGCACTGCAAGGCGGTGTCCTTACCCACTGGACCACCAGGGAAGCCCCATGCAAATATATTTTTTTAATTATTTATTTATTTTTTTTAAATAAATGTGTGGAACCTAATGAAACTTAAAAGCTTTTGCACAGCAAAAGAAACTACAAGCAAGGTGAACAGACAACCCACAGAATGGGAGAAAACAATAGCAAATGAAACAACAGACAAAAAACTAATCTCCAAAATACATAAGCAGCTCAGACAGCTCAATACTGAAAAAACAAACAACCCAATCAAAAAATGGGAAAAAGACCTACAGAGACATCTATCCAAGGAAGACATACAGATGGCCAAAACCCACATGAAAAGATGCTCAACATTGCTTATTATTAGAGAAATGAAAATAAAAACTACAATGAGATATCACCTCGCACCAGTCAGAATAGCCATCATCAAAAAATCTACAGATAATAAAAGCTAGGGGCTTCCCTGGTGGTCCAGTGAGTAAGGACACTGCCTTGTAATGCAAGATAATAAATGCTTGAGAGGGTGCGGAGAAAAGGGAACACTCCTGCATTGTTGGTGAGAATGTAAATCGATACTACCACGATGGAAGACAGTATAGAGATTCCTCAAAAAGTCAAGAATAGAAACACAATTTAACCTAGCAATCCCACTATTAGGCTTATACCCTGATGAAACCAAAATTGAAAGAGACACCAGTACCCCCCAATGTTAATTGCAGCACTCTACACAATAGCTACATCACGGAATCAGCCTAGATGTCCATCGACAAATGAACGAATAAAGATACTCTGGTACATATATACAATGAAATATTTCTCAGCTGCTAAAAGAAATGTAGAAGACTCAGTTCTAATGAGATGAATGAATTTAGAAACTATTATACACAGTGAAGTAAGTCAAAAATAAAAAGACAGATACAGTATATTAACACATATATATGGAATCTAGTAAGTTCATACTGATAAATGTACATGCAGAGCATCAGTGGAAAAACAGTCATAGAGAACAAACTTATGGACATTGGGGAGAGGGAAAAGTGGGTGAGAGATATGGAAAGAGCAACAGGGAACCCTATACTATCTTACGTAAAAAAGATAACTATTGTCAATGCACTGTGGGACTAAGGGATCATACATGGGGGCTATGTGACGGCCTAAAGGGGCGGGATGAGGGGAATGAGATATACATATGACTAATCTGGAATTGTACATATCTGCCAACAACAAAGCTCTGTAAAATCAAAAAAGCCAAATAAAAAACTTGTGATTGTGAAAAAAAATTATTTGTTTTGTTTTGATGCTGATCGTTTTTGAATGATAGAGTCAGGAATTGAAATAGAATCGAAATGATCCTTGCCACACACACCTCCCCTCATCAAGGTCTTCTGTCTACCTTTTGTCTATGGAAAACCTTAGCCAGAGAATTAGTCAGAAAAATGAGAACATATAAAAGTAAAGGAAAACAGTCAAATGAGACCAAAAAAAATAATAATCCTGGCTAGGGAAGCTAGCCATCATCAAAAATCTACAGATAATAAAAGCTAGGGGCTTCCTTAGTGGTCCAGTGAGTAAGGACACTGCCTTGTAATGCAAGATAATAAATGCTTGAGAGGGTGCGGAGAAAAGGGAACACTCCTGCATTGTTGGTGAGAATGTAAATCGATACTACCACGATGGAAGACAGTATAGAGATTCCTCAAAAAGTCAAGAATAGAAACACAATTTAACCTAGCAATCCCACTATTAGGCTTATACCCTGATGAAACCAAAATTGAAAGAGACACCAGTACCCCCCAATGTTAATTGCAGCACTCTACACAATAGCTACATCACGGAATCAGCCTAGATGTCCATCGACAAATGAACGAATAAAGATACTCTGGTACATATATACAATGAAATATTTCTCAGCTGCTAAAAGAAATGTAGAAGACTCAGTTCTAATGAGATGAATGAATTTAGAAACTATTATACACAGTGAAGTAAGTCAAAAAGAAAAAGACAGATACAGTATATTAACACATATATATGGAATCTAGTAAGTTCATACTGATAAATGTACATGCAGAGCATCAGTGGAAAAACAGTCATAGAGAACAAACTTATGGACATTGGGGAGAGGGAAAAGTGGGTGAGAGATATGGAAAGAGCAACAGGGAACCCTATACTATCTTACGTAAAAAAGATAACTATTGTCAATGCACTGTGGGACTAAGGGATCATACATGGGGGCTATGTGACGGCCTAAAGGGGCGGGATGGGGGCAATGAGATATACATATGACTAATCTGGAATTGTACATATCTGCCAACAACAAAGCTCTGTAAAATCAAAAAAGCCAAATAAAAAACTTGTGATTGTGAAAAAAAATTATTTGTTTTGTTTTGATGCTGATCGTTTTTGAATGATAGAGTCAGGAATTGAAATAGAATCGAAATGATCCTTGCCACACACACCTCCCCTCATCAAGGTCTTCTGTCTACCTTTTGTCTATGGAAAACCTTAGCCAGAGAATTAGTCAGAAAAATGAGAACATATAAAAGTAAAGGAAAACAGTCAAATGAGACCAAATAATAATAATATAGTCATTAAGCATAGTCAGGGACATTTAGTCCTTTCTCAAGGGCTAAAGATAATATTCTGAGTCATATCCTGTGAACTGCTTTATAGACACTAACACACCAGGTGAGAGAAGTTTACTACATGATGACCAGACTATGCCCAGGACATGAGCAACCACAGTTCTGAAAACTGGCCTCAAAGACATGGAAACAAACCGACCTGGGAACTGAAGATTAACTACCTAAAACAACCAAGATGATGCTGGTCAGACCACCGATGACCAATCTGAAGATAACTTAAGAGCTGACTATGCCCTTTCTGCATATAGTTCCTACCCGCCCACACACACTTATTTGCTGGCGTATGAAATAAAACAAACCTTCCTTTCCACCAGCCAGGCCTGTTATTGATGTTTAGGCAGCTAACAGCCAGACCCCAATCTTTTGGTAACAGAATGAAGAAAATTCTGATGTATTCTCAAGAACTAGTATGCTAAAATCCTGGTTCCTAGTTGCATAATCTTCGATGAAATGGTGGCTTTCCCTGACAATCCATTCTTTCACCTTAAGCAGACACATGTAAAGTCCCATACGCTAGTGCAAGTAATTAAACACAGGTGGTTTAACAGAAGTTCATGTAATAAAGAGCCTGAATCTGGGGAAAGCATGGAATTGGCTGACAGCACAAGCTCATTTTCAGCTAATAGAACAGCAAGGCTGTCTTAAATATCAGGCAGTGTTGCTAGCAGTAGTGTCAATTAAGGAAGATTTTAATGCTTGGGTGTTCACTCAGAGTTCAAGTAAGAGTACAGATTCACCACTTGGACAGGTTGGAGAGTGTTTGGTAGAGATCAAGATGGAAGTGAGTGATATTTCAATCAGCTGATCTGGAGAACAGTTGAGAGCCTTCACAAGGCTTGTTTTGGATAACAGAAGACTCAGAGAAAATGAAGTAACTGGTACTTGAGGCGTTGTCCTGTGGCAGAGAAGTTGTACTTCATCTGACGTGTTCCAGAAGCCTTGAGGGAAGGGCCTAAGACCCAGCTCAATGTGAGTACGTGCTCTTTACCCACGAAAGCTGTTTTGAAGGAGAGGGTTGCCTTGCAAAGCTACAAGCCCCTGACCCGGAGAGGAACTGGGTGAACCTGAGTTTAGGGACATCTTAACAAAGAACCTGAAATGTAAGAGGGATGGGTCATCCATGACGGCTCTATTTCATTTCATATTCTGAAAAAACATGATTTCTTTTTAAAGTTTGTTTTTTAGATTTGAAGGAGGTCAACTACAGACTTGATTGATGGGTTGCAACTTTTGAAAGGTAGGAGCAGCTGCAGATACTGGCTGCCTTTTGCCCTAGTGTGAACAGAAAGGGCCACAGCTGCCTCCCAGGGCAGGAGGCCCCAGGTGGCTCTGTCTTCAGGATCACGCCACATGGTTAGCATCGAGACCACTTTCACTACAGCGAACACTCATGCCCACAGCCTCGGAAGGACCCCGAGGAAGTCCTCCACCAGTGTGATGTTAAGATGAATCCATCTGAGTGCAACAGAATGAAGAAAATTCTGATGTATTCTCAAGAACTAGTATGCTAAAATCCTGGTTCCTAGTTGCATAATCTTCGATGAAATGGTGGCTTTCCCTGACAATCCATTCTTTCACCTTAAGCAGACACATGTAAAGTCCCATACGCTAGTGCAAGTAATTAAACACAGGTGGTTTAACAGAAGTTCATGTAATAAAGAGCCTGAATCTGGGGAAAGCATGGAATTGGCTGACAGCACAAGCTCATTTTCAGCTAATAGAACAGCAAGGCTGTCTTAAATATCAGGCAGTGTTGCTAGCAGTAGTGTCAATTAAGGAAGATTTTAATGCTTGGGTGTTCACTCAGAGTTCAAGTAAGAGTACAGATTCACCACTTGGACAGGTTGGAGAGTGTTTGGTAGAGATCAAGATGGAAGTGAGTGATATTTCAATCAGCTGATCTGGAGAACAGTTGAGAGCCTTCACAAGGCTTGTTTTGGATAACAGAAGACTCAGAGAAAATGAAGTAACTGGTACTTGAGGCGTTGTCCTGTGGCAGAGAAGTTGTACTTCATCTGACGTGTTCCAGAAGCCTTGAGGGAAGGGCCTAAGACCCAGCTCAATGTGAGTACGTGCTCTTTACCCACGAAAGCTGTTTTGAAGGAGAGGGTTGCCTTGCAAAGCTACAAGCCCCTGACCCGGAGAGGAACTGGGTGAACCTGAGTTTAGGGACATCTTAACAAAGAACCTGAAATGTAAGAGGGATGGGTCATCCATGACGGCTCTATTTCATTTCATATTCTGAAAAAACATGATTTCTTTTTAAAGTTTGTTTTTTAGATTTGAAGGAGGTCAACTACAGACTTGATTGATGGGTTGCAACTTTTGAAAGGTAGGAGCAGCTGCAGATACTGGCTGCCTTTTGCCCTAGTGTGAACAGAAAGGGCCACAGCTGCCTCCCAGGGCAGGAGGCCCCAGGTGGCTCTGTCTTCAGGATCACGCCACATGGTTAGCATCGAGACCACTTTCACTACAGCGAACACTCATGCCCACAGCCTCGGAAGGACCCCGAGGAAGTCCTCCACCAGTGTGATGTTAAGATGAATCCATCTGAGTGCAACTTCTCAGTTTGGTCACGTCCCTCTCAGCCCAGCAGGCCTGGAAGAGAGTTGAGAATGCAAATCCTGTCTGCGAGGGTATTTCTTTCGAAAGAAAGAGTGGCCAGAATGTTTGCTCACAGAACAGCCACTGGCTAACAGAGGCCACAGTAAATAATCACAGGGGATTAGAATGAATCAGGAGGGCCAAAATGACTCCACAGTGAAACCGGTTTCCTTTGTTTTGGTTTGGGTTTTTTTTGGTCTCTTTTATTGGTTTCCTATTTATGTCCTTCTGTCTTTATTCTTTGGCCTGTGTGGGCCTCCCATTGCAGTGGTCTTTCTCACTGCAGAGCACTGGCTCCTAATTGGACACACCAGTCCAGCTGCTCCATGGCATGTGAGACCTCCCCCAGGCCAGGGATCGAACCAGTGCCCCTTGCACTGCAAGGCGGACTCTCTATCCACTGGACCACCAGGGAAGCCCAAAAGTGATGGTTTACTTTTCTTAAAACAAACAAACCTTCCACATTCAAACATTGCTCTACCTCCATGCTGCTTTTTAAGAAAAAAAAATCTATAGAAAGATAGTATATTAAAATACTATTGTTTAAAACCTGATTTCTTGTACACTCTAGGTTCAAACACTGAGAAACAGTCCATGGACACTTTGATATTTTGTAGGAAGAAATGTAAATATACTGGACAGAAACTCTTAAATGCAGTTGCTTATCAAAAAGAGGCAGCAAGAGGTGTCAGCCTGTGAATCACTCAACCTCCATGAATCTCTATCATTGCTTGTCCTGGAACTTTTTTGTTTGGGGGTGATAAAATAAAATTTATATTTTAAGGCAGAACAAGAAAAAAAATTAACAAAAAATTTTCTGTGTGTTTGTTTAGGCCTTCTCCCTCCCTCATGTGCAGTGTGCATCTGCATTACACATGGACCAGAGCTCCTAAAGATGGGAGCACCTGCTTACCCATAAAGATCATTTTTCCCTTTGTTCTGATGCTAGCAATGTAAAATCTTAAAATAATATGTTTTCCCAGCATTGTTCGGCCTTTGTCACGCCACATGGTTAGCATCGAGACCACTTTCACTACAGCGAACACTCATGCCCACAGCCTCGGAAGGACCCCGAGGAAGTCCTCCACCAGTGTGATGTTAAGATGAATCCATCTGAGTGCAACTTCTCAGTTTGGTCACGTCCCTCTCAGCCCAGCAGGCCTGGAAGAGAGTTGAGAATGCAAATCCTGTCTGCGAGGGTATTTCTTTCGAAAGAAAGAGTGGCCAGAATGTTTGCTCACAGAACAGCCACTGGCTAACAGAGGCCACAGTAAATAATCACGGGGGATTAGAATGAATCAGGAGGGCCAAAATGACTCCACAGTGAAACCGGTTTCCTTTGTTTTGGTTTGGGTTTTTTTTGGTCTCTTTTATTGGTTTCCTATTTATGTCCTTCTGTCTTTATTCTTTGGCCTGTGTGGGCCTCCCATTGCAGTGGTCTTTCTCACTGCAGAGCACTGGCTCCTAATTGGACACACCAGTCCAGCTGCTCCATGGCATGTGAGACCTCCCCCAGGCCAGGGATCGAACCAGTGCCCCTTGCACTGCAAGGCGGACTCTCTATCCACTGGACCACCAGGGAAGCCCAAAAGTGATGGTTTACTTTTTCTTAAAACAAACAAACCTTCCACATTCAAACATTGCTCTACCTCCATGCTGCTTTTTAAGAAAAAAAAATCTATAGAAAGATAGTATATTAAAATACTATTGTTTAAAACCTGATTTCTTGTACACTCTAGGTTCAAACACTGAGAAACAGTCCATGGACACTTTGATATTTTGTAGGAAGAAATGTAAATATACTGGACAGAAACTCTTAAATGCAGTTGCTTATCAAAAAGAGGCAGCAAGAGGTGTCAGCCTGTGAATCACTCAACCTCCATGAATCTCTATCATTGCTTGTCCTGGAACTTTTTTGTTTGGGGGTGATAAAATAAAATTTATATTTTAAGGCAGAACAAGAAAAAAAATTAACAAAAAATTTTCTGTGTGTTTGTTTAGGCCTTCTCCCTCCCTCATGTGCAGTGTGCATCTGCATTACACATGGACCAGAGCTCCTAAAGATGGGAGCACCTGCTTACCCATAAAGATCATTTTTTTCCCTTTGTTCTGATGCTAGCAATGTAAATTCTTAAAATAATAGTGTTCTCTCCCAGCATTGTAGGGGGTCATGGTGACTTACTTTGTATTAGCTCACCTGAACCATGTATTCTTGGTGACCTTTATGTAAAATATCAGTGTGTCATTTTGATGTACGACCCTTTGTCTCAAAATTGTATATGACGAGGCTTTCGACTTTTAACTGGTGGGACAGTTCTCAGAGCTTTCTGAGAATCTGCTTCTGGGGCTATAATCCTCCATTTGGCTCAAATAAAATTCCCTTTTTCCTTCTTAACTTGATGATTGAATTTTCAGCGACAGGTATTAGTTTTTTCTGATTATAAAAGCAATATATAATATAATCATTGTTTAAAAATCTGGAATATAGGTAAAGGTATGAACAACTTTCTAGGTTTATAAAAATGAATATAAAACCAAAAATGCACGTTTTAGGTCATTGATGTCATATTTATTAAATGTGCTTGAGCTGTCCTTAATCACAACACTTCTGACACCGGATATGTTGGCTTTTTTTTTTTTTTTACACCAATCTATTCTTCTTATTCTCCAGGCACCAAATGGGTGTCCTACAATTCAATTCAATTCTAATCCTAACTATCCCGAATTACCATGCAGATCCTATAGGACTGCCCAGGCAAAAGTCTCAGACTACCTGTCACCTGTACTTTTGACTAAGCAACCATCTATTAATAAAGAGTTCTCATGAGCCTCCTCCTCAGGTTTAATAACTTGGTAGAATGGCTGAAGAACTCAGGAAAGTGCTTTACCTACTAATACTGGCTTATTATAAGGGTACACCTCAAGAACAGGCTAATAGGAGAGATGTATAGGGCAGAGTATGACACAGAGCTTCCATGCTTTCTCTGGGAAGGTCACCCTTCTAGCACCTCAATGTTCTCATCAATGAGGAAGCTCTCTAAACTCATGGCTTAGGGGTTCTATGGAGGTTTAATTACGTAGGGATGATTGGTGAAATCATTGGTGATTGAACTCAGTCTCCAGTCAGGGGTGGGGATGCTGGTGGAGTGGAATGTTCTAACCTTGTACTCATGCCTTGGAGATCAGCTCCATTCAGAAGCCATCTAGGGGCCTCCAGGTACAGTCATCTCATGGGCATACAATAGACGCTTAGCGCTCTGCAGAGTTTCCAAGGGTTTCAGGAACTGTGTGTCACGAACTGGGGGCAAAGACCAAAAGTATATATATTTCTTATTCTGCACAGTGGTCCACTAAAAATGTTTAAAATGCCTTTACAGTAAGTACTAACTGGTTAGTCTCCTTCCGAGGCCCTCAAAGCAATTTGTTAATACCTCTTCTCTCACTGTAAAAGGGTAGAGTGAATCTTCTAGACTTTAAAAGCATACTGATTCTTTGGAGCTCTTTGGGCTGATTAATTCCCAGGTGAGCAGTCTTAAGAGGCAATGTGCTGATGCAATCTATGCTTAATTGTTGGAAACAGAGACTGCATCAAAGGGTTCTCTGGATCAGGCAACTGAATGCCAGAATTGAAAGACCACCAGCTAAGTACCTGGCTGATTCATTTTCATCAAAACTGTTGTGGCAATAGGTTTTCCTTCTTTGTATGGTTAGCTAACACTTACTGGCAATTCCTGAGCCCTGGTTTGGAGCGGTATTGTCTAAGTGCGGCCTCAAAGGACAGCATTCGCATCTTCTGGGAACTTGTTAGAGATGCAGATTTTCAGCCCACCTCACGCCTACTGAATCAGAAACTCTGGGGTGGGGGCCAGCAATCCTTGTGAGAACAAGCCCTCTCAGTGATTTTGACGTGTGTTAAAGTCTGAGAACCTCTACCTGGGTTGCTCCCACCCCGCAATGCAGAATTGGTTCCAACTGACTCACACTCTCAAGTCCAGGTACATGTGTATCTGGATGGCAGTTACACAGGGCCATAAATTCACACCAGTCCTCCAAGCTCTACACCGAAGATCTGTGGATTTAATCAGGTCTAGTTATTATTACTGTTTTAATCACAGCCAAACTGTATTTCTAAGAAGGCTGCTTGGGACTGGGCTGGTCCCTATGAATGAGGGCGTCAGACCCAGGAACGAGTGCCGTAGCCATGCACTTCTCTACCAGTGATCCCCAGAGAGCTCAGGAGGCCTGTCCATAGCAATCGCAAAGGTGTTTATTGACATTGTTTAGCAGTGAATTAATCGCCAAGCAACTATCTAAACGTGTTCTATATTCTTCTGGGTATGTCTCTGAGATGTGGGGCACAGACACAGGAAGCCCTAAGGTGATACCTGGAGCAGGTGGAAGGAAGTACTGGTCTTTCAAGGGGAAAACGGAAGCTGGAGAAATCTAGGAAGTAGTGATAAACTCAGCTGATCTGGGCTCTCTCTCTCTCTCTCTCTCTCTCTCTCTCTATATATATATACAATGTCTTCTCTCTCACTCTCGCTATGTGTATGTCTTGGCCAAGAGAGAAATCATGGCCAAAAAGCCATGAGTCACACAAGCAGCGAGAACAGACCTGCTGAGAACAGCCTCTCTTCTGCTCACAGGTCCTGGAGGAGTGTAAGGGGGAGGAAGATGGGCCAAGAAGGGCTCTTAAGGGTGACTGCTTCCTGCAGGCGTCTGTCCCCTGTCCTGGCCATCAGATGAGCTGCAGACCCCTAAGAGCCACAGGCTCAGTTCTGCACCCTAGTCTCGAGACCACAGAAATTCCTTGCTCCAGCAGCTAGGTGTCTTGTGAATCCTGAAATGAAAAAGCACCCAGTTTCCAGTCCCGATCACGATCCACCAAAGAACTGTCTTTTTGATTAACAGTCCTTCCTTCACTCTTATTGTGGGGAACGCACACTAGACTCTGCAGCTGGGCCCACTTTTGTTCATCTCTGCACTGCTGGGTCGTGTGAGCCTGGCGCAGTGAAGACTCGGCGAGAGAAAAATTGGAGAAAAACTGCGCCAGCAGGTGGACCCAGAGTCCACGCCTCGCGGTGCGCATGCGCACAGCCGCCTGTCACTCCTCTTCCCGGCGAATCCTCGAAGAGTTGTGTCTGTGGTCTGGGACGTCGCGAGTAAACTGAAGTTTTTTCATTCAAGTGTTTCCTACAAGGCATTGTTCAGTCCGCTCTTGCCCAGTGAAATGGACACACATTCACAACCATTCCTATCTAAATTGATAGTGCCCCTTCATTTCTCAGACCATATTAGGTGAGATGCAGGCCTCCGCGTTTCTGGTTCCACCTCCTAGTTTTGTTTCTGGTGTATGACCGCATAATGGTGTTTATTGACATTGTTTAGCAGTGAATTAATCGCCAAGCAACTATCTAAACGTGTTCTATATTCTTCTGGGTATGTCTCTGAGATGTGGGGCACAGACACAGGAAGCCCTAAGGTGATACCTGGAGCAGGTGGAAGGAAGTACTGGTCTTTCAAGGGGAAAACGGAAGCTGGAGAAATCTAGGAAGTAGTGATAAACTCAGCTGATCTGGGCTCTCTCTCTCTCTCTCTCTCTCTATATATATATACAATGTCTTCTCTCTCACTCTCGCTATGTGTATGTCTTGGCCAAGAGAGAAATCATGGCCAAAAAGCCATGAGTCACACAAGCAGCGAGAACAGACCTGCTGAGAACAGCCTCTCTTCTGCTCACAGGTCCTGGAGGAGTGTAAGGGGGAGGAAGATGGGCCAAGAAGGGCTCTTAAGGGTGACTGCTTCCTGCAGGCGTCTGTCCCCTGTCCTGGCCATCAGATGAGCTGCAGACCCCTAAGAGCCACAGGCTCAGTTCTGCACCCTAGTCTCGAGACCACAGAAATTCCTTGCTCCAGCAGCTAGGTGTCTTGTGAATCCTGAAATGAAAAAGCACCCAGTTTCCAGTCCCGATCACGATCCACCAAAGAACTGTCTTTTTGATTAACAGTCCTTCCTTCACTCTTATTGTGGGGAACGCACACTAGACTCTGCAGCTGGGCCCACTTTTGTTCATCTCTGCACTGCTGGGTCGTGTGAGCCTGGCGCAGTGAAGACTCGGCGAGAGAAAAATTGGAGAAAAACTGCGCCAGCAGGTGGACCCAGAGTCCACGCCTCGCGGTGCGCATGCGCACAGCCGCCTGTCACTCCTCTTCCCGGCGAATCCTCGAAGAGTTGTGTCTGTGGTCTGGGACGTCGCGAGTAAACTGAAGTTTTTTCATTCAAGTGTTTCCTACAAGGCATTGTTCAGTCCGCTCTTGCCCAGTGAAATGGACACACATTCACAACCATTCCTATCTAAATTGATAGTGCCCCTTCATTTCTCAGACCATATTAGGTGAGATGCAGGCCTCCGCGTTTCTGGTTCCACCTCCTAGTTTTGTTTCTGGTGCTTTGATTGCATAGTTTCGCTGTAGGGAATGTTTGTTCATTTCCTTTGCCTACTCAGCACCCAAACTTTGTTCCTGTGTTTTGAGTCTTCCATTGCATAAGGGATGGGGCAGGGAATGGCCTCCCTCCCACAGCAGGAGAAGAGACAGACAGGTAACCTCTCTCTATTCCCTGGGAGTTAGCATGGGCAGCTAGGGACCTGGGCTCAGGCAGCCACCAGCTTTAACTCTCAAGCAATAATCCAAGATAAAGGGACCACTGAGAAATTCTTTCCTGGGACAAGAGTGCCATGTGAGCGTGCAGGGGTAGCGGCCCCGGCGGCAGCTACCTGGTTCCATTGCCCTAAAATGTAACCTTGTCAGCTGCCAAGGCTAGCTTCCATTCTCCGTCTCCTCTGGCCACTTTAGTGCTTGTGGTCTGCTCTTCCCTTCTGGGAGACTTGGGCTCCGTTCCTCGGATCCCAGGACAGCAGCCATCACAACCTCCGTAGGCTCCACACCTGCACCTCCGTCCTGCTGTGAGTGGCTGACCCTTGTTGCCAGGAGCGGGCTTTCCTGGTAACTCCTGTGTGCCTGCTGCTTGTCTGCTGAAGCCAGCGTTCAGCTTACTTTTTGGAGGTTTTATTCCTGGTATGACAGTTTTCAGCCAGTTCAGAGGAGCTTCTCTTTGTCTGAACACACTTTCGGGCACACAGGTTGTGTGATAGGGCTGCCATAACAAATTACTACAGACTGGGTATCTTCTGTTGCAGTTCTGGGAGCCAGCGCCGAAGAAAGAAGATGTGAGCAGGGTTGGAATCTCCTGGAGGCTCTGAGCGGGGAGCTGTTCCGTGCTGCTCTCCTGGCTTTGGGCGTCGCTGCCGTCTTTGACCTTCCTGGGCTCGTAGCTGCATCACTCCACTCTGGCTGTTTTTCACACGGCCTCCATCTCTAAGTCTTCTCCTTTTCTATCACTGATAAAAAGGGAATATTTGGACAACAGAGCAACACACAGAGGGAAGCCAAGGTGAAGAAGGCACAGGGAGAGACACAGGTGAAAAAGGTGAGGATGAAGAAGGTGAGGGTGGTGGAGGAAACCAGGAGACTGCCATTGAAACCAAGGGACAGAAATCCCCTCAGCAAGGACCACTTGAGGTCATTGCTGCAGAGAGGCCTTAAGTCCCCCAATTCCATTTGATTAAGGAAAAAATGGCAGATAAAGCATTGGGGACAGCAGAGGCAGATGACCTGTAAAGAAGAAAACAGGACTAAAGACAGAGGTGGCCATTGAATAAATGTGAGGTTTGTCTGCTTGTAGGATGGGAGAGACTTCCAACTGTCACGGCTGGGAATGAGTCCACAGGGAGGGGCCTGGAGACCACAGAGAGGAACATTCGCGGAGGCCTGAGGGGAGACACCCAGATTTAGATGGAAGTTTCAGGCTCCAGCTCGGATAGGGAGAAGACGCCGCTTCTACCCTCACAGGAGGGAAGGGTGTTGCATTGGTGGCAGGAAGTTGAGGAAATTCCCACGTGAGCTCCCTGTTGTGTGTAAAGTCAGAGGCTCAGCACCTCCTTCAGAGAGAAGGCGCAGGGATCAAGGTTTGAGAAGAGTGGAGGTACCACGAGGCTACAGAGAAGGGACACTGCAGGGCTCCTTGATATACCCAGTGATGCAGATTAGCATCGCCTGCTAGTGTTTAAAATTAATTTTTATTGGAGTATAGTTGCTTTACAATGTTCTGCTAGTTTCTACTTTACAGCAAAATGAATCAACCATAAATAGACATCTACCTCCTTTTGGACTTCCTTCCCATTCAGGTAGCCTGCTAGTTCTGAAAATGAAAAATCTGAGATGTGGGGAAATTTGGAATGTGTGTTTTTCTGGGCTTCCACGTAGAAACCGTGCGCCATTGGCTGTGAATAGAACACTGAGCATATGCTTTAAGAAAGGAGTATTCAGGGATAGTTGGTGCAGCAGGAACGTATTTGCCCAACTTTTTACAATTATAGTCCCCTCAAGCCCAACTGTGTAAGCCCTTCGATATTTTAATATTGAAAGCTACCTGGTAAAATAAATTGATAGTAAATTGGTTCCAAAGTTTCTACAAGGAACTTACGTTCTCTTATTCTAAAGTATTTTCGACTACCACTAGGTGGTGTTTTGTCCAATTCATTCAAAAGTAAAATTTTTGGATTCACCATTTCAGAAGGAAATGTACTGAAAAGTAAACAAGCCACCAACTGCTGTTCAGTCCTAATATTTACTTTCCAACTCATTCCAGTCTTCTAGAAGACAATGTTGCTTTTCTCAAGTGTTACACACTGTCCTGCTGTTTTTAAAGGAAATGTAAATGAGGAGGTCTTTCTTTTGTCCCCTTTAAAGGACCCAGGGAAGGGAATGATGCAGGAGGCAGGTCTTATATGAGCGAGACCTATGAATGTATGTGTGATTGAGAAATCATTTTGTATTTGCAATTCTTGTACCCTTTAAATAAATTAAAACTTGGGGGCTTTCCTGGCAGTCCAGTGGTTAAGACCGTTCTTCCACTGAAGGGGGTATGGGCCAAAAAAATAAATAAAATTTCATATTTAAAAAATCAAATTCCCTTTTAAGATGCTTACTCGGCCTTTTAGTTTCATTTTATAGTGCTGGTCACTCCTATGCTAGACATTGCAGGTCTTCTGTAAATTCATTACTAAAAACACTCTGTTAAAAATGGAAATGGTCAATCTCTTATGAAGGTACTTCAGGGTAGTAGAACAAGTATTTAAGTAAAATACATACATCTGTTTTCCCTAGAAGTTATAAAATAAGATGTTATGCATCAACCTGAAGCTTTCCTTACCCTCCGTATGCATTCTGGGTTTGAACACTAAACCTACTGCTTACCAGCTCTACGACTTTGGTCCGCCGTCTGCGCTCTCTGAACCTTGGTTTTCTCACCTGTAATACCTCTATCTGCCCCGCCTTCACCCCCAGAGTTGTTATAGTGAACAGAAACTTTTTTTTCATTTTTGGCCATTTTGGGTTTTCACGGTTGACGCAGGCTCTTCTCTAGTTGCAGGGAGTGGGGGCTACTCTCTAGTTGAGGTGAGCATTCTTCTTGTTGTGGTGACTTCTCTTGTGGAACTCAGGCTCTAGGGGACATGGGCTTCAGTAGTTGTGGCACGTGGGCTCAGTAGTTGTGGCTCTGAGGCTCTAGAACACAGGCTCAATAGTTGTGACTCATGGGCTTGGTTGCTCCATGGCATGTGGGATCTTCCTGGATCAGGGATCGAACTTGTGTCTCCTGCATTGGCAGGTGGATTCTTTACCACCAAGCCACCAGGGAAGCCCCAGAGACTTTTTTTTTTAATGTTGTGAAGTTTTTGATATAGAATGACTGATAAATAGCAGAGGCTAAGTACACGTATGTCATGGTCCATGATTATTTCTGCTAGAAAACTTGCGTTCTGCTGTTGTGCAGCACGTCTTCTGTTTGCTCTCCCTCATCAACCCCAGACCCAATGTCCACCCATCTTCATCTTGTCTTGTGCCCCAGGGGGTTGACTGCTGTAGACTGGATGAATAGATTCCTTTAAACTCTGACTTCTGGTTGAGTCTGGACAGTGAACAGGAGATTGGAGCGAGGGTGGAGAAACAGGCTGGGATTTAGGTCACTTCCTGTGAGGGCACTGGGGGCTGGTCGCAGCTCACAACTGAATTTCCCAGGATCCCCAGGCAGCCCCACAACCCCTGATCAAATTCCCTTTTAAGATGCTTACTCGGCCTTTTAGTTTCATTTTATAGTGCTGGTCACTCCTATGCTAGACATTGCAGGTCTTCTGTAAATTCATTACTAAAAACACTCTGTTAAAAATGGAAATGGTCAATCTCTTATGAAGGTACTTCAGGGTAGTAGAACAAGTATTTAAGTAAAATACATACATCTGTTTTCCCTAGAAGTTATAAAATAAGATGTTATGCATCAACCTGAAGCTTTCCTTACCCTCCGTATGCATTCTGGGTTTGAACACTAAACCTACTGCTTACCAGCTCTACGACTTTGGTCCGCCGTCTGCGCTCTCTGAACCTTGGTTTTCTCACCTGTAATACCTCTATCTGCCCCGCCTTCACCCCCAGAGTTGTTATAGTGAACAGAAACTTTTTTTTCATTTTTGGCCATTTTGGGTTTTCACGGTTGACGCAGGCTCTTCTCTAGTTGCAGGGAGTGGGGGCTACTCTCTAGTTGAGGTGAGCATTCTTCTTGTTGTGGTGACTTCTCTTGTGGAACTCAGGCTCTAGGGGACATGGGCTTCAGTAGTTGTGGCACGTGGGCTCAGTAGTTGTGGCTCTGAGGCTCTAGAACACAGGCTCAATAGTTGTGACTCATGGGCTTGGTTGCTCCATGGCATGTGGGATCTTCCTGGATCAGGGATCGAACTTGTGTCTCCTGCATTGGCAGGTGGATTCTTTACCACCAAGCCACCAGGGAAGCCCCAGAGACTTTTTTTTTTAATGTTGTGAAGTTTTTGATATAGAATGACTGATAAATAGCAGAGGCTAAGTACACGTATGTCATGGTCCATGATTATTTCTGCTAGAAAACTTGCGTTCTGCTGTTGTGCAGCACGTCTTCTGTTTGCTCTCCCTCATCAACCCCAGACCCAATGTCCACCCATCTTCATCTTGTCTTGTGCCCCAGGGGGTTGACTGCTGTAGACTGGATGAATAGATTCCTTTAAACTCTGACTTCTGGTTGAGTCTGGACAGTGAACAGGAGATTGGAGCGAGGGTGGAGAAACAGGCTGGGATATTTCTTCGTCCAGGTCACTTCCTGTGAGGGCACTGGGGGGCTGGTCGCAGCTCACAACTGAATTTCCCAGGATCCCCCAGGCAGCCCTCACCACAAGCTCTCTGTCTTCCTCTGAATTTCAGTAACTACTCACTGGTCTTGCCCTTGCAGTGAGTTGCCCCAGTTAGTGAATGTGTGGGATCTCTGTGTCCTGCTCTTTGTATTAATACATAGTCCCTTTATTAAATGCTCCTCACATTACCTAATATAAGTGTGCTTCCTTTTTTCTTGCTGGATCTTTGTGATCCAGGATCTCTGCTAATTTGAAGGTCACTTTATAAGAAATGTCCTTGGACTCTTCATGGCTTAGGGCCTCTGTGTTTCTCTGGAAATCTGGATGAAGCTTGGACTGAACCCAAATTCGAGGATCTCTATGAATCTGAAAGCCTCCCCACTACCTTCACTGTGTTCTTCCACTGCTTTCTGTGTTCCTGAGTCCCAGTTTCCTTGGTTCAGGTGTGGATCAGGCCCAGAGGTAAAGCTCCAGCCCTCTGTAGTGTCCTAAGAACTCCAAACATGTTCCACATTGTGCGGTGCTCTTTAACTTTGCTGAAGAACACGGGTAACAAAGCAGGGATCCTATAGCATCTCATCCAGATTCCAGCCACCTTTACTGCCTCCCAACACCTGATCCACTCCCTACTGACCCCTCATTATCTCTCATATCACATCATCCCCCTCACCTGCTCCCAGTTGTTTCTTTGATTGGAGCATCCATGACAGCTGAAAACCATCTCATCTTGTGACTCTTGGAGAAAACAGGCTCAACAAAGTCCTGAAGTCACCCAACAGGCTCCACATTTAGGCTAACTCCTTACCCAACCCCACTGACATTTGTCCTCCTAAGATCCCCCAGCAGACACGGGAGGAGCCTACACTTTGGGAGCAGTTGGCAAGAAACAAACCAAAGGCTCCTGGGAACCCAGTGTTGAACTCAGGACTCTGCTTGAGGACCACAGTTTGGTGGACCTGGGACTTTCCTCCCTGTGTACCCAGTAGCCACTTATACACAGTTTAGAAGCTCCTTTAAAACAGGGATTAAAGATCACCACCCCCCTGGACAAATAAACAAAGAACAAAATCTGGCTCTAAGGGGAGTCCCAGCCCAGAACTGTGGGCACTTAGCCTCTTGAAGTAGGAGGTGGGCTGGTGATGAGGCCCTGGGCCTGGAGCCCCATTGGGCAGGGTGATGGCAGGAGACCGCAGACCCAGAAGACGCAGGCCCAGCCATTGGCAACTGCCCTCTGGTTAAGGAGTCTGAAACGGGTGAAAATGGTGTGAGCTGTGAGGCTGAAAGGACACTGATGGTTCCTCGCCATCTACCTGCTGGTGTTGGACTGTGCATCTTTGGCTTTAAAGGAACACTGAAGTCCGTGATCCAGGATCTCTCTAATTTGAAGGTCACTTTATAAGAAATGTCCTTGGACTTCGGGGGGAAAGGCACTGAACCCAAATTCGAGGATCTCTATGAATCTGAAAGCCTCCCACTACCTTCACTGTGTTCTTCCACTGCTTTCTGTGTTCCTGAGTCCCAGTTTCCTTGGTTCAGGTGTGGATCAGGCCCAGAGGTAAAGCTCCAGCCCTCTGTAGTGTCCTAAGAACTCCAAACATGTTCCACATTGTGCGGTGCTCTTTAACTTTGCTGAAGAACACGGGTAACAAAGCAGGGATCCTATAGCATCTCATCCAGATTCCAGCCACCTTTACTGCCTCCCAACACCTGATCCACTCCCTACTGACCCCTCATTATCTCTCATATCACATCATCCCCCTCACCTGCTCCCAGTTGTTTCTTTGATTGGAGCATCCATGACAGCTGAAAACCATCTCATCTTGTGACTCTTGGAGAAAACAGGCTCAACAAAGTCCTGAAGTCACCCAACAGGCTCCACATTTAGGCTAACTCCTTACCCAACCCCACTGACATTTGTCCTCCTAAGATCCCCCAGCAGACACGGGAGGAGCCTACACTTTGGGAGCAGTTGGCAAGAAACAAACCAAAGGCTCCTGGGAACCCAGTGTTGAACTCAGGACTCTGCTTGAGGACCACAGTTTGGTGGACCTGGGACTTTCCTCCCTGTGTACCCAGTAGCCACTTATACACAGTTTAGAAGCTCCTTTAAAACAGGGATTAAAGATCACCACCCCCCTGGACAAATAAACAAAGAACAAAATCTGGCTCTAAGGGGAGTCCCAGCCCAGAACTGTGGGCACTTAGCCTCTTGAAGTAGGAGGTGGGCTGGTGATGAGGCCCTGGGCCTGGAGCCCCATTGGGCAGGGTGATGGCAGGAGACCGCAGACCCAGAAGACGCAGGCCCA
Organism: Tragulus kanchil; assembly: GCA_022376925.1. Classification (NCBI taxonomy): domain Eukaryota; kingdom Metazoa; phylum Chordata; class Mammalia; order Artiodactyla; family Tragulidae; genus Tragulus; species Tragulus kanchil. Next base: position 273,079,297 of record JAIOJX010000026.1, read on the forward strand.
GCCATTGGCAACTGCCCTCTGGTTAAGGAGTCTGAAACGGGTGAAAATGGTGTGGGAGCTGTGAGGCTGAAAGGACACTGATGGTTCCTCGCCATCTACCTGCTGGTGTTGGACTGTGCTCTCAGGCTATGCTTCTCCCTGCACCAGCTTTGCCTAAGTCACCCTCAGCGAAAGCTGAGGTCAGGTGGAAACATTTAAAAAAACTTACAGAGACTTTCCCGAAGGTCCACAGGGATCGCTGAGAAAGTACCGTACAGAAAATAAACAAAAAACAAAACCCAACAAAACAGGCAGGGCTCCTAACCTAACGAACCTTCCTCACTCCCAGCCACCTGAGCAAGAAAGGAGTAGCTCACACCAGACATCTCCACACCCCTGATCACAGTCTCCCATTTCCTGGGACATTTCACACTCCAGTCCAAAGCCTTATTCTGCATGGGCTGAGCTGTTCCCAAAATGAGGCAGTGAAAGCATACACCCCATCAAGGGAAAACCCAGTCTCCTCACGAAGGTCCTAGACCCAAATAAAACTAAAAGTCGCTCAGTTGTGTCTGACTCTTTGTGACCCATGGACGAGTCATGGGATCCTCCAAGCAAGTATACTCCAGTATTCTTGGGGATTTGCTTGGGGAGCTTTTCCCTTCTCCAGGGGGTCTTCCAAATCCAGGGAGCAAACCCAGGTCTCCTGCATTGCAGGCAGATTCTTTACCAGCTGAGCCACCAGGGAAGTCCAAGAATACTGGAGTGGGTAGCCTATCCCTTCTCCTAGGGAACTTCCCAACCCAGGAATCAAACAGGGGTCTCCTGCATTGCAGATGGATTCTTTACCAGCTGAGCTACAAGGATTGCCCAATAATTACAAATACATTTCTCAAATTCGGGGCTGTTTTGTCTAATATAAGAATATGTTGGGGGGCTTGGCTTCCCCTGGCGGTCCAGTGGGTAAGGACACCACCTTGCAGTGCAAGGGGCGCCGGTTCGATCCCTGGCCTGGGAAGATCCCCGTGCCGCGGAGCGGCTGGACTGATGTGTCCAATCAGCGAGCCAGAGCTCTGGAGCGCATGCACCCAGAGCCGGAGCTCTGCAGCGACAGACGCCACCGCGATGGGAGGCCCACAGGAGCCAAAGAACAAAGACGGATGAACATAGAGAAATGAAAGACCAATAGAAGTGGCCCGCCTGCTCCCCTCCCTCCCCAACCCGACCCCCGCCCCAAATAAATAAATCTTTAAAAAAAAAAAAAAAGAACATGTTTGGAACATCAAAAGCTGAATTGAATTTGGGTTGCGTGATAATCCAATTCATTTACAGTCTCTCATCAAGAAATCCAAATTCTTGGGATCCAGTTTATCCATGGCTCACTTTATGTTATAACATATTTTGGTGATGTTATTCTGAATAGAAGGCTTATTCATATTTTTGATACATTTTTAAATTTTAAATGTTTTTGTCTCATGTAATACATTAGACTTTGAATGTTCCTTGACCCCCAGTTTTATTTATTTACATTTCTCTAGCATATCTTTGTTCCCCCCATCTCTTTATTTTCCACCCTCTCTCTTTTTGCTTTATATGCATCTCTTGTATAGAGTTTAGTTGGGGATTGGTTGCTCTTTCACTCAATTTAATATTTGTTATGTAATATTGTTTTATTCCCTTTTCACTCAGTTTCACAATTTCTGCTGGATTGACATTTTCGGCCCAGCAATTGGACAGGTGATTTCCATTAATGAGCCAGATTGTCCTCCCAGTAGCAAGGAATGCTGGGAGAAAGCAGTCGGACAGCTGCTGAACGTTTGTCTCTCAGATCCGCTTCTACCCTCCTAAATGCTGGTTTCTGATGCTGAGAGTGGGACTCTGCAGACTGCGTTTTTTCCGTGTCAGCTGACTTTGTGATAAGTGCCCCCAAGAGGACACAGTGGCCAGAAGCTGGAAGGTAGGAGAGGGGAGTGCTTCTTCCTTATTTGCTGGCTGTTGTTTTCATGTCAAGCTGGGAAGAGCTGTGTACCCCAGCGACACCAGCTGGTTCCAGTCTCCAACTTCCTTTGGCTCGCCCAGAACCAGCCTCATCACCCTCACCACAGAGGTCTGAATCCGCTCTGGGGACCCTTTCTCTCAGCCTTTCGGTTGGTTCTACAACCTCCCTTGGTTCCCACCACTCTAGGAGTTGTAGCTGCTTACTGAAGGGATTACCTCTGTTTTCCCACCACATTCCCGCTCTGACACTTCAGTCACCCAACTTGTTTTTTTTTATTCATTAATTTACTTTTGGCTGCACAGGGTCTTCGTTGCTGTGATTAGGCTCCTCTTCGTTGTGATATGCTTCTCATCTCTTGTTGTGGAGCATGGGCTGTGGGCACATGGGCTTCAGCAATTGCAGCCTGGAAACTCCTTATTTGTAGCACATGGACTTCCTTGCTTTGCGGCACATGGGGGACTCTGTTCTTTGGCTCCTCTTCGTTGTGATATGCTTCTCAGCTCTTGTTGTGGGGCATGGGCTGGGGGGTGGGGTGGGGAGGGAGGGGGACAGGTGGGCCACTTCTATTGGTCTTTCATGTATCTATTGTCATCCGTCTTTGTTCTTTGGCTCCTGTGGGCTCCCATCGCGGTGGCCTCTGTTGTCGCAGAGCACCGGCTCTGGGTGCATGTGCCCCAGAGCTCCGGATCGGTAATTGGACACATCAGTCCAGGCGGCACGTGGGATCTTCCCAGGCCAGGACTCGAACCGCTGGCCCTTGCACTGCAAGACGGTGTCCTTACCCACTGGACCACCAGGGGAAGCCCCCCCTCCAATGCTATTTAGGATGGGGAGAATGGATATTGAGGAAAACTATCAGTCTTCAGAACAGAACAAGAATTTTAGTACAATTTCATTCTGTTGGGTAGGGTTATCCTTGCCAGACCTTTTAAGATTTGTTGAAACCATGTTAAGCTTTTGTTCTATATGATTAAATTTTTTATGCCTATAGCATTTAAGGGGGCTTTCCAGGTGGCACTAGTGGTAAAGAATCTGTCTGCCAATGCAGGAGACCTAAGAAGACATGTGAGTTTGTTTCCTGGGTTGGGAAGATCCCCTGGAGGAGGGGATGGCAACCCATTCCAGTATTCTCTTCTGGAGAATCCTATGGACAGAAGAGCCTGGAGGGCTATAGTTCACAGGGTCACAAAGAGTTGGACATGACTGAAGTAATGTGGCATGCATGTGTAACATTAAAAAACTTCCTCAAACAGTTCTACTTAAATTCACAATAATTATTTGGACAACACATTTTATTGGTTTTATTTTTCATAACTCTCTTTAGTAAAACATTTTATTTTTTAAGTTATTTATTCTGATTCTTTTTACTTGTGCAATTCTTTTTTTTTTTTTAGAAAAAAATGAAATGTGTGTAGCATACATTCCGGATTCCTGGATGTTGAAAAATATGTCTTGTAGTGATTGAATGAGTACACATATAACTAGAGTCGTGTACTATAGATTTAAGATTATTTTACTGAGGAAAAAACAAATTTACAGAGAAGGAGCACTGGGCATCAGTGTCCTGAGCTCTCATTACTCCACAGGAGGGTGATCTTGGGGTGGCCTAGGTGGACTGCATGCATATGGACTAGTTTCCAGGAGAGGAGGCCCCAAAGTACTTTATAGGGAAGATGGAAGGAGGTACAGAACACTTAGTGGATGTAACAGTGGGGTTTCCTGGCTAAGGAGGTGGATGAAGCACCTCAAGAGGTTAGCCTTGGTTTTAACCTGTTCTTCAAATGGACACACACCTGCTGAAGGGGCTTCTTGTTATAAAGGTTCATTCTTGTTTTGCTTTGACTATATGGATCTTTGTCAGCACAGTGATGTCTCCGCTTTTAATACACTGTCTAGTTTGTCATAATTTTTCTTCTAAGAAGCAAACATCTTTTAATTTCTTGTCTGTGATCATTGTCCACGGTGATTTTGGAGCCCAAGAAAATCTGTCACTGCTTCCAGTTTTCCCCCTTTTATTTGTTGTGAAGCTATGGGACCAGACTCCATGATCTTAGTTTTTTGAATGTTGAATTTTAAACCAGCTTTTCACTCTCCTCTTTCACTCTCATCAAGAGCATCCTGGATGCTTGTGAAAGTCAAAAAATGTGAGTTTGTTTCCTGGGTTGGGAAGATCCCCTGGAGGAGGGGATGGCAACCCATTCCAGTATTCTCTTCTGGAGAATCCTATGGACAGAAGAGCCTGGAGGGCTATAGTTCACAGGGTCACAAAGAGTTGGACATGACTGAAGTAATGTGGCATGCATGTGTAACATTAAAAAACTTCCTCAAACAGTTCTACTTAAATTCACAATAATTATTTGGACAACACATTTTATTGGTTTTATTTTTCATAACTCTCTTTAGTAAAACATTTTATTTTTTAAGTTATTTATTCTGATTCTTTTTACTTGTGCAATTCTTTTTTTTTTTTTAGAAAAAAATGAAATGTGTGTAGCATACATTCCGGATTCCTGGATGTTGAAAAATATGTCTTGTAGTGATTGAATGAGTACACATATAACTAGAGTCGTGTACTATAGATTTAAGATTATTTTACTGAGGAAAAAACAAATTTACAGAGAAGGAGCACTGGGCATCAGTGTCCTGAGCTCTCATTACTCCACAGGAGGGTGATCTTGGGGTGGCCTAGGTGGACTGCATGCATATGGACTAGTTTCCAGGAGAGGAGGCCCCAAAGTACTTTATAGGGAAGATGGAAGGAGGTACAGAACACTTAGTGGATGTAACAGTGGGGTTTCCTGGCTAAGGAGGTGGATGAAGCACCTCAAGAGGTTAGCCTTGGTTTTAACCTGTTCTTCAAATGGACACACACCTGCTGAAGGGGCTTCTTGTTATAAAGGTTCATTCTTGTTTTGCTTTGACTATATGGATCTTTGTCAGCACAGTGATGTCTCCGCTTTTTAATACACTGTCTAGTTTGTCATAATTTTTCTTCTAAGAAGCAAACATCTTTTAATTTCTTGTCTGTGATCATTGTCCACGGTGATTTTGGAGCCCAAGAAAATCTGTCACTGCTTCCAGTTTTCCCCCTTTTATTTGTTGTGAAGCTATGGGACCAGACTCCATGATCTTAGTTTTTTGAATGTTGAATTTTAAACCAGCTTTTTCACTCTCCTCTTTCACTCTCATCAAGAGCATCCTGGATGCTTGTGAAAGTCAAAGTGTTAGTTACTTCAGTTGTGTCTGACTCTTTGTGACCCCATGGACTATAGCCCACCAGGCTCCTCTGTCCATGGAATTCTCCAGGCAAGAATACTTGGATGTTTATCTCCTCAGTAATATTGGTACTAACATATATAAAAGATAATTTGGCTAGGTGTGTAGTTCTAGGGTTAGAACACTGTAAAAAATTACTCTCAGATGTTAGCTGGGTTTTCTTGTATCCTTGAGAACTGTGTGAGATCAACTTGAGCCCTGACTCACATCTTGTGCATGTTCAGAGCAGTACCCAAGATCTCTTCAGATTCCTGGGGGATTTGTGCAGCATAGTGGTTAAGAAACCAGGCTCATGACCTGTTTAAATTCTGACTCTCTTGTTCATGTAACCATGAGACCTTGGTTTCTTAAACTTTCTTTGCCTCATCTATAATACAGGAGAATAAACCATCAACTGTGCAGACCAAATCCGTCCATTTCTCCACCTCTGGTCCTCTTGTGCTGGGTTAAGCTGTGTGACTAATTGCTGACTGTGAGTAGAGATGGCAGTTGTGATCTATGAAACTGCTAAGTTAAGACTTTCAAGAGTCCACCCTCCACTTTGGCATGGTGATAAGCAATGTTTAAGATGATAAGAACTGTCCATTTGCACAAACAAATGAAAAGGAATAAAGAGAATCTTGCAATTTGAAGCCTTGTAGGTAGGCTTGCCTGTAACATTTCTGAGGTCTGGGGCTAGAGAACAAAGGTGTATGTACAGTTGTCTAGATATATGAAAGTTATAAACTGAGATAAAATAGGATATAAAATGTGTTCTACCTTCCTCCCTTAATAAATACAGTTCCATAATGAAAAAATTAAAAAAATATATAAAGCTATTTTTTATAACTGAGAGTCAACAAAATATCACAGATAACTCTACTGGATAATTATTCCACATATTTTAGGTGGTCTTCGTTGGGTCAATAATAACACATGAGTAAGAAAATTAAGAAACAAAATTTATGACATTTGGTATAATTCTCAGTTTTATGAAATCATTATATATAGTAAGGTTTGAGATTGCTTCTGTTCTTTTGACAGTAGTGATATAAATGGTTAAAAGCAAAGCAATTATTCAAAGTATAAAAATTAAATAGAGTTTTATCAAAATAGAAAGTTACATAGATGCAAATTCAAAAATTAAAATTATTTTATTTTCATGAAACATTTTCTCTCATAATAGTGAAAATTTCAATTGATGAAAACATAAAATAAAATTGTAATTAATGAATATTAAACTTATAAATAAAATTGATTAAGCATAAATAATTTGAATATTTTGAAACTTTAATGTTATTGTATTTCATAATTTTATTGCAGTTTTAGTGTTCAGTGTCCATCTAGATGTCAATATAAAACTGGCATCACTTTATGAATACATCTAGAAATGATCCTTACAGATTTAAGAGTAATATGAATAATTAATGTTGTACAGTGTTTCTCTGGCACTATGGGCATCTTTTGACAATCTACAAATTGGAACAGGTAAAGAAAACCGGCATTTGACATTATTGGGAAGTAGTGCTTTCTTGTGCAAGAATCTACTGCATTCATGTTCAGAGAAGAGATTTGACAAGTTAGTCTTTTTTCTTTCACTTCCATAATTCAGGTCTTCCATCCACCACAAATTAGTGTTCGTCTCTGACATCAGCAGTGACAGCCCACACAGGTGCATGACACTCCAGTGTAGTTACTTTGTTCTGATGACACATGAAAGAGATGTAGAGAAGTATGTTCGTGGGGCCTGAATGGTGAACGTTATGAGAGCAGCTGTTGCTGCTGTGCCAGGGTGGAGCATCAAACTGAGTGACAGACTTGCTGAGGCACGGAGCCGAGGGCAGCAGCCCCCTTGTCTGGGGCTGAGGGGACTTGAGCGGCAGATTTGGGAAGCCACTTACTCCTAAACTCTAAAGGAGAGCACTGAACAGGTCTGAGTATCAAAGGGTAATCAGTAATAAACGTGGCAACAAAGGATTGAGTCTTCTCACTGAAGTCCGATGACTTCAAACTGCCACTGATTCAAGAGAGAGAGAGAGAAGCCTGGGAGTGAGACATGAACGTAGTAAACTGAGATGTTTGGAAAGCTACGAATTGGAATGAAAGTTGGTGTGCCTACTGGCTCATGTCACTAACTTGAAGCAAAGAGATCATAAGCCAGTTGAGATTTTGAGAAAATTACATTGAAGAAGAATCTCTGAGACTAGACTAAGAAGGTTTGAACAGGTTGAAACAATCTCTGGCCCCAAAACTTGTATAGGCAGAGAGTAAGTAGGCTGTGAAATCAACAACACCCACCTTGATGTGGCCAGGAAGGATACAGGACACGGAAGAACCTCCTGAAAAGTGGCCCAGGGGTCACAGAGAATAGGGAAGCTCCACCAAGTGAAATCAGGTCCAATGAAGGAGATTCCCAGCTGCCAACAATGAGAATCCTCCAAATGCCTGTCCCATTAGATTCCACAGTTGTGACAGATTAGTGATTGCTCTGTGTCCCCCAGCAGCCCTTTTTCTGGAGAGAAGTTTTTGTTATAGTCACTCTCTCCTTAATTTGCAGTGGTTTAGTGGGAGTATTGGGGTGGGGGTCTGAGGGAAGATAATGTGTTCATGTGTTCATGTGATAGGAGGTCACACAGAGCCACATCCAGAGCTGATTTTGGTCTATGCCTCATCAGCCTTGGACTTTGGTTTTTCTGCCTTTGGGAGATGAGAGTATGTTCAGTGTGGGAGAAAAAATGTGCTCAATATTTGGTGGCCAGAGAAGAGGGTGGAGGAAGCAATCAAAACTTGAGCTGGAAGGCAGGATTCAGCAATCCCCTTACCTTCTTCTCAGAGTCCTTGCATGTGGGTTTTCTCTTTGGGTCTCTACAACAACCCACTGAGGGCGCTGAGAAAGACCTTCAGCTACAAGGAGTGTTACAGACAGTCACAGTTGCTGACTCTGAAACCCTGGCCATGTTTGCCACACCACCCTCTTCCCACCTGCTGCTTCCAACCAAAAATTGGACGCGGCTGGGACATTAAGGCGGTTCCACTCCTCAGACACTGGAACCCCTCTGATGGTGGACTTAGGTTCAAGGACACTCCCAGCCCCATGGCCCTGATGACCTTTCTTTAGCCTCCTCTCTACCTTTGCTCCATCTCTATTTTATTAATATGAAGGGTCAGCTTTATCAGGCTCTTCACCTTTTCTCTCACTGTGTTTCCTCAAATAAAACCCTTGCTTGTTTTAAAAAAGAATGGTAGCCAAAGCAAAGGGGTGGATGGCTATAGAGGTGGCCATCTTCTAGTGCAAACGGTGCTCTTCTCTATAGTTTAGAGATACTGCTGGAAAGACACACAATCAGTTTTGCCAGAGATGGGAGTTTTCCTGGAGTCGTGCTTTCCTGGCTCTGGCTTTACAGTGGAGCGCAGGGCAGCCTCTCACTGCCAAGGACATCTCATGTCAAATCCAGCTCTCTGCTGTGGTGTCCTCTTTATTTATGGCACTCCTCTTACTTTATAGCTCAGCTACATATTAAAATATTTCAAATATTATATATAGTATTTTATGTTTGGATGAGGTAGGGTTGCATTCCACATTAGCTAGCTGCCATCCTGAAGTTCTCCCGAACAACAGCAAACATCCACAAAGAAATTGGATGAATTCAAGAAATTGAATTCCTTGGCAAAATTCCAAGGGAAAAAAATCATTGGGAAAGCAGAAACATTAATTTTATTTTTCTTTTACATTTATTTCATCTTATCCATTTTATATTTATTTCATCTTCCTTTATTTACATTGTTGTAATTATCATGTAAGTCATGATTTTTATGTTTGTATAATTTTTATTAGGTTCCTTAATATTTATTAGTGAATATGTTAGGGTTCTGCTTGCTATTCATCAAACAGAATATAAATATAATATATAGTATATAGTCAGATACGTCTGATCTTAAGATCAGAAAAAAATCTTTTTTTTTCTCAGACTTTTAAAAATTTTGGCCTCTTTTATTGGTTTTCCATTCGTTCATTTTTCATTCATCTTTATTCTTAGACCTGTGTGGGCCTCCCATTGCAATGGCCTATCTCGGTGCAGAGCACTGGCTCTGGGCGCATGTGCTCTAGAGCACTGGCTCACAACCAGACACACTGGTCCAGCCACTCCGCGGCACATGGGATCCTTCTGGGCCAGGGATTGAACCGGTGCCCCCTGCACTGCAAGGTGGACTCTCTACCCACTGGACCACCAGGGAAGCCCCAGAAAAAATCTTTTTAAAAAAATTCCTAGGCATGACTTTCCTTCTAAATATAATTTTCCTAATAGAATTTCCATTTGGGAAAATACAATATTTGTTTTTTTAGTTTCAGAAAGATGTTCTGGTATATCAAGTAAACGTGTTAGTCGCACAGTTGTGTCTAATTCTTTGTGACCCCATGGAGTGTAGCCAATAGGTTTCTCTGTCCATGGGATTCTCCAGGCAAGAATACTGGAGTGGTTAGTCATCCTTCTCCAGGGGATCTTCCTGACCCAGGGATTGGACCTGGGTCCCCTGCACTGGAGGCAGATTCTTTATCATCTAAGCCACCAGGGAAGCCATCTGTTATATACTGAAGATGAATTGCTTAAATTGGGTTCATTTCAATTTGTCTTGAAGGAGTATGACATACTATATCAGTGTCTGTTGTTTGTCCAAAACAGTATTTCACTCAAATGTAGGACACAGAATCTCAGAAGCATACTGAATATGAAAAACTGGTCAGCAGTGGCATTTTAGGGTATAAAATCACTGGCTACTTGTTTCAAATACTGGTGTCAGTTAAAACAGGTCTTGCTGTAAATATTTGCTTATATTTAACTTCCAAATACCCTCAAAAGAAGCAACATACAGGAACTGGAATTTGATCATGGTGGTTTTTTTTTTTTTTTTTTTTTTTTTAAAACTGTTACTTGTTTATTTACTTATTTTTGGTTGTGCTGGATCTTCATGGCTGCATGGGCTCTCTCTACTTTTGGAGCATAGGCTTCTTTTTGCAGTGGTTTCTACTGTTGCAGAACACAGGCTCCAGGGCACTCAGGCTTTGGTAGTTGTGGCTCAGGGCTTAGTTGCCTTGAGGCCTGTGGGATCTGACCCAAGCAGGAATCACACCTGTGTCCCCTGCACTGGCAGGCAGATTCTTAACCACTAGACCACCAAGGAAGTCCCTGATCATAGTGTCTTAAAAAGCAGGTTTTACTTTTCAAGTGCTCAGTAGTATAACTCCTGCCACAGGAGACGTGGGTTTGATTCCTGGGTCAGGAAGATCCCTGGAGGAAGAAATGACTGCCCACTTGCCCATTCTTGGAAATCCCATGGACAGAGGAACCTGGTGGCTGCAGTTTATGGGCTTGCAAAGAATTGGACGTGACTGAGCATGCATGTATGATGTTATGAGAAAAACAGGCAATGTGCGGCTCTGAAAAATTCAGTGTAACTTTAGTAAAATTATTTGTTTTATGTTTTATTTTTTAAAATTTGTTTGGCCACTTTTATTGGTCTTTCAATTATTTTTATCCATCTTTGTTCTTTGGCCTGTATGGGCCTCCCATTGCAATGGCCTCTCGTTGCAGAGCACTGGTTCTGGGCGCATGCGCTCCAGAGCATTGGCTCGTAATTGGACACACTGGTCCAGCCGCTCCGTGGCATGTGGGATCTTCCTGTGCCAGGGATGGAACCGGCACCCCTTGCAGTACAAGGCGAATTCTTTACCCACTGGACCACCAGGGAAACCCTGTTTTATTTTAAAATTTTAAGTATGAAACATTTATAGAAAATTAGACAAGTGAAATTGCTGAGCCACAGGATGACGTCAGCTTTATAGTGCTAAGTTGCTCTTGAAAGTCCTGGTACCAATATATGCTTCCACCACGTGTGTGTGGGGAATTCCATTGTTCTCACATGCTCCCCCAATACTAGGTCACATCTATTTTTCCGATCTGATGAGAAATTTTTGTTTCATTTTTTTCATATTATTTTATGGTTTATAAGTTATTTTTGCTTTAGACAGTTAATGATCTTGATTCACTTTGCTGTACACCTGAAACCAACACATTGTAAATGTGATTAGACATAAGAAAAAATGTCTTTTATATTTACCTTCATTTAAACCGTTCTGGAAAATTTCTGTCTGAAAACTTCTCACTGGCTTAGTTGCCTTGAGGCCTGTGGGATCTGACCCAAGCAGGAATCACACCTGTGTCCCCTGCACTGGCAGGCAGATTCTTAACCACTAGACCACCAAGGAAGTCCCTGATCATAGTGTCTTAAAAAGCAGGTTTTACTTTTCAAGTGCTCAGTAGTATAACTCCTGCCACAGGAGACGTGGGTTTGATTCCTGGGTCAGGAAGATCCCTGGAGGAAGAAATGACTGCCCACTTGCCCATTCTTGGAAATCCCATGGACAGAGGAACCTGGTGGCTGCAGTTTATGGGCTTGCAAAGAATTGGACGTGACTGAGCATGCATGTATGATGTTATGAGAAAAACAGGCAATGTGCGGCTCTGAAAAATTCAGTGTAACTTTAGTAAAATTATTTGTTTTATGTTTTATTTTTTAAAATTTGTTTGGCCACTTTTATTGGTCTTTCAATTATTTTTATCCATCTTTGTTCTTTGGCCTGTATGGGCCTCCCATTGCAATGGCCTCTCTCGTTGCAGAGCACTGGTTCTGGGCGCATGCGCTCCAGAGCATTGGCTCGTAATTGGACACACTGGTCCAGCCGCTCCGTGGCATGTGGGATCTTCCTGTGCCAGGGATGGAACCGGCACCCCTTGCAGTACAAGGCGAATTCTTTACCCACTGGACCACCAGGGAAACCCTGTTTTATTTTAAAATTTTAAGTATGAAACATTTATAGAAAATTAGACAAGTGAAATTGCTGAGCCACAGGATGACGTCAGCTTTATAGTGCTAAGTTGCTCTTGAAAGTCCTGGTACCAATATATGCTTCCACCACGTGTGTGTGGGGAATTCCATTGTTCTCACATGCTCCCCCAATACTAGGTCACATCTATTTTTCCGATCTGATGAGAAATTTTTGTTTCATTTTTTTCATATTATTTTATGGTTTATAAGTTATTTTTGCTTTAGACAGTTAATGATCTTGATTCACTTTGCTGTACACCTGAAACCAACACATTGTAAATGTGATTAGACATAAGAAAAAATGTCTTTTATATTTACCTTCATTTAAACCGTTCTGGAAAATTTTGTCAACCTAAGTTTCTGTCTACTTCTTGAAAGACTTGATACTTCTTGCAGTGCAATTCTGAAGTTAATACAACTCTTTCAGTATTTGCTTGTCTGAAAAAACCTTATTTTTAGTTTTCTCTCCAGTCACTTTAAGGAAATACAAAGGAGACTTGCTTATCTGGATAAGAAGTTTAAGGTGAAATTTAGCATTTTGCTCTGTATGTAATTTCTCAATCAAATTGGCTTTATTTTTCTGTTGAGTTGGATGCATTCTTTTGATTTGTGTATTAATCCCATTCCAGATATGTGACTTGCAAACACCTTCTCTCTCTTGGTAGGTTGCCTTTTCATTTTGTTGATGGTTTCCTTTTCTGTGCAAAACCTTTTTAGTCGGATGTAGTCCCATTTGTTTATTTTTGCTTTTGTTGCCTTTACTTTTGGTATCAAACCCCAAAAATTGTTTCCAACACACTTCATGGACTTTACTACCTATGTTTTCTCCTAGGATTTTTAAGGTTTCAGGTCTTATGTTCAATTCTTTAACCAATTCTTTAATTTTTGTGTATGGTATAAGATGGTCTGGTTTCATTCTTTTGTATGTAAATGGTTTTCCAACACTGCTTATTGAAGAGATTGTCATTTCTCCATTTTATGTTCATTAAAAAAAAAATATTAGAATATAATTGATTTACAATGTTGTGTTAGTTTCTGGTGTATAGCAAAGTGAATCAGTTATGTATATGCATATATCTATTCTTTTAAAAGATTCTTTTCCCATATAGGTTATTGAAGAATAATGAGTAGTTTCCTGTGCTTGTGTACAATAGGTCCTGATTAGCTATGTTTTATATATATTAGTATGTATATGTCAATCTCATTCTCCCAATATATTCCCCTCCTCCCTTTCCCATCTGGTAACTGTAATCTTGGTTTTTTCATCTTTCACTTCATTTTGATTTTGTAAATATGTTCATTTGTACCGTTTTTAAAGATTCCATATATATAAGCAAAATCATATTTGACCTCATTTGTCATACTTCACTTAATATGATAATCTCTAGGTCCATCCATGTTGCTGTAAAGGGCATTATTTCACCCTTGATTATGACTAGTATTCCCTTGTATATATGTATCACACCTTCTTTATTCATTTATTGAGGGACATTCAGATTGCATCCATGTTTTAATTATTGTAAATAGTGTTGCAATCAACTTTGGCGTCTGTGTGTCTTTTTAAAGATTTATTTATTTATTTATTTTTGGCGGGGGTCGGGTTGGGGAGGGAGAGGAGCAGGCGGGCCACGCCACTTCTATTGGTCTTTCACTTGTCCGTTTTCATCCACCTTTGTTCTTTGGCCCGTGTGGGCCTCCTATCGCGGTGGCCTCTGTTGTCGCAGAGCACCGGCTCTGGGCACATGCGCTCCAGAGCTCCGGCTCGGTAATTGGACACATGGGTCCAGTCTCTCGGCGGCATGTGGGATCTTCCCAGGCTAGGGATTGAACTAGCGCCCCTTGCACTGCACGGCGGTGTCCTTACCCACTGGACCACCAGGGAAGCCCCCTGTGTATCTTTTTGAATTAACATTTTCTCCTTATGTCGAGGAGTAGGATTGCTGGGTATGGTAGTTCTATATTTAGTTTTTTAAGGACTATCCATACTGTTCTCCATAATGGTTGTACCAATTTACATTCCCATCAACAGTGTAGAAGGACTCCCCTTTCTCTAGACCAACCAACATTTATTGTTTGTAGACTTTTTGATGATGGCCATTCTGACCAGTGTAAGGGGATATCTCATCGTAGTGTTTTTCTCTAAGAATTGGAGATGCAGAGTGTCTTTTCATGTGCTTGTTGGCCATCTGTATGTCTTCTTTGGAGAAATATCTATTTAGATCTTCTGCCCATTTTTTGATGGTTCTTTTTGTTGTTGTTATTGAGGTGCATGAGCTGTTTGCATATTTTGGAGAGTAATCACTTATCGGTCACTTTGCAAATATTTTCTGCCATTCTGTGCGTTGTCTTTTCATTTTATGGTTTCCTTTGCTGCACCGTTTTTTTTATGTTTAATTAGGTCTCAATTATTTTCTTTCTAGGAGGTGGATCAAGAGATATGTCAGAGTGTTCTGCCTGTTTTCCTAGAAGAGGTTTATATTATCTGGCCTTATTAGGACTTTAATCCATTTTGAGTTTGTGCATGGTGTTAGGGAGAGTTCTTTTTTTTTTTTCAGAGCACCGGCTCTGGGCACATGCACTCCAGAGCTCCAGCTCGGTAATTGGACATATCAGTCCAGCCACTCCGCGGCACGCAGGATCTTCCCAGGCCAGGGATCGAACTGGCGCCCCTTGCATTGCAAGGCGGTGTCCTTACCCACTGGACCACCAGGGAAGCCCCCGGGAGAGTTCTAATTTCATTTTGTTTTCTCTTACACATAGCTGTCCAGTTTTCCCAGCACCACTTTTTGAAGAAGCTATCTTTTCTCCATTGTAGAGTCTTGCCTCCTTTGGCATAGATTAACTGACCACAGGTACATGAGTTTATCTCTGAGCTTTCTTTCTTGTTCCATTGATCAATATTTCTGTTTTTGTGCCAAGATCATACAGTAAGCTGCCCATTGATGTAAGAGGGGGTGTTAAAGTCCCCTCTATTATTGTGTTACTGTTGATTTCTCCTTTTATGGCTGTTAGCGTTTGCCTTATATACTGAGGTGTACCTGTGTTGAGTACATATATATTTAAAATTGTTATATCTTCTTGTATTGATCTCTTGCTCATTCTATAGTATCCTTCCTTGCCTCTTTAATAGCCTTTATTTTAAAGATTACTTTTGTCTGATTTGTATTGCTACTCCAGCTTTCTATTTCCAATTGTATAGAATATCTTTTTTCATTCCCTTTCAGTCTAAATGTGTCCCTCGGTTTGACATGGGTCTCTTGTGGATAGCATATATACAGGTCTTGTTTTGGATCCATTTAGCCAGTGTAGGTCTTTTGG
Organism: Tragulus kanchil; assembly: GCA_022376925.1. Classification (NCBI taxonomy): domain Eukaryota; kingdom Metazoa; phylum Chordata; class Mammalia; order Artiodactyla; family Tragulidae; genus Tragulus; species Tragulus kanchil. The sequence continues at coordinate 273,094,733 of JAIOJX010000026.1, forward strand.
TTGGAGAATTTTATCTATTTACATTTAAGGTAATTATATTGATATGTAAGTTCCTATTACCATTTAGTTTTGGATTTTTTTTTTTTTTTGCAGGTGGTTTTTCTTCCTTTCCTCTTTTGTTTTCTTGTGATCTGATGACTACCTTTAAGTGTTTATTTAGGTTGCCTTTTCTTTTTGTGTGTATCTAATTTTTTTGGCTTGTTTTTTAATTGGGGATATATTTGCCTTCAATGTTGTGTTGGTTTCTGCTGTACAACTCAGTGAATCAGTTATATGTGTGTGTGTGTGTGTATATATATCCCCTCCCTCTTGGACCTCTTGTGCAGCCCCACTGATCCCACCTGTCTAGGTCACCAGAGTACTAACCTGAACTCCCTGTGCTATACAGCAGGTTCCCACTAGCTATCTATTTTACATATAATAGTGTATATATGTGCTGATTCTAATCTTCGCCTGTCTTCCAGGCGGGTCACTGGCCTCATGCAAGCGGGCTTCCCCTGGACCACCAGGGAAGCCCCCGGGAGAGTTCTAATTTCATTTTGTTTTCTCTTACACATAGCTGTCCAGTTTTCCCAGCACCACTTTTTGAAGAAGCTATCTTTTCTCCATTGTAGAGTCTTGCCTCCTTTGGCATAGATTAACTGACCACAGGTACATGAGTTTATCTCTGAGCTTTCTTTCTTGTTCCATTGATCAATATTTCTGTTTTTGTGCCAAGATCATACAGTAAGCTGCCCATTGATGTAAGAGGGGGTGTTAAAGTCCCCTCTATTATTGTGTTACTGTTGATTTCTCCTTTTATGGCTGTTAGCGTTTGCCTTATATACTGAGGTGTACCTGTGTTGAGTACATATATATTTAAAATTGTTATATCTTCTTGTATTGATCTCTTGCTCATTCTATAGTATCCTTCCTTGCCTCTTTAATAGCCTTTATTTTAAAGATTACTTTTGTCTGATTTGTATTGCTACTCCAGCTTTCTATTTCCAATTGTATAGAATATCTTTTTTCATTCCCTTTCAGTCTAAATGTGTCCCTCGGTTTGACATGGGTCTCTTGTGGATAGCATATATACAGGTCTTGTTTTGGATCCATTTAGCCAGTGTAGGTCTTTTGGTTGGAGAATTTTATCTATTTACATTTAAGGTAATTATATTGATATGTAAGTTCCTATTACCATTTAGTTTTGGATTTTTTTTTTTTTTTGCAGGTGGTTTTTCTTCCTTTCCTCTTTTGTTTTCTTGTGATCTGATGACTACCTTTAAGTGTTTATTTAGGTTGCCTTTTCTTTTTGTGTGTATCTAATTTTTTTGGCTTGTTTTTTAATTGGGGATATATTTGCCTTCAATGTTGTGTTGGTTTCTGCTGTACAACTCAGTGAATCAGTTATATGTGTGTGTGTGTGTATATATATCCCCTCCCTCTTGGACCTCTTGTGCAGCCCCACTGATCCCACCTGTCTAGGTCACCAGAGTACTAACCTGAACTCCCTGTGCTATACAGCAGGTTCCCACTAGCTATCTATTTTACATATAATAGTGTATATATGTGCTGATTCTAATCTTCCAATTCATCTCACACCTATGTCTTGTCCCCACCCCACCCCACACACCATGTCCACACATCTGTTTTCTACGTCTGCATACCTCTACCATTTTTCTAAATTCCACATATATGCATTAATATAGGGTATTTGTTTTTCTTTCTAACTTTACTCTGTATGAGATTCTAGCCCTATCCATGTCTCTACAAATGCCCCAATTTTGTTCCTTTTTATGGCTAATATTCCATTGTACATATGTACTACATATTAGTCATAAAAAGGAACAAAAATTAAGTACTATATTTTGTAGTCAAAGTAATCTAGAAATGTAAGATTGAAATTTTCTTCTAAACCTCTTCAGAACTAATTTGCTTTGATAACTGTATTCTTTAGGTATTTGGTGCATGCATGTCTGTGTGTGTGTATGTATGTATATTCTTATAAGATGAAGTCCCAGCAGTAAATAGGATTCTCCCATTACATTCTCACAAATAATTATTGTCAAGCATCAAACTATAGTTTCAGAGATGGAGAATGAGGAAAGCTACACTTAAACTCCTGTCTATCAAACATACTATTATCTTTTTCCTGTCTTCTGAAGCAAGTCAAAACAAATGTGTAGTCTCAGTGTATCATCAAACTTTGTTACAGAAACACATTAGTTTGTTTTCATGAAATCTTTAATATCATGTAATACAGACTAAGCACATTTGTTGAAATGTATACGTTAAAACATTACCACGTGATTCTTTGCATCTTTTCACATTGGTTCTGTATGAGAGAGTACTGAAACGTCTCTCCAATTCTCTCCAGCACAGCTGGTATGTTTGTTTCTTCATTTAGCACTTGTGGCTTCTATTATAACATAGTAAGATGATATATTGATACTTACTGTGTTGTTTCCCAACACCTTCTCTCCCCACTTACAATGTAAGCTTCACAAAGGCAGGGGTTTGGGATTTTGGCGATTGGTGCACCCCAAGGGCCTAGAAGAAAAATGGACACCTAGTAGCGCCCAAATAGTCACTGAATAAAACAATGTGGTAGGAGATGAGATCAGAGAAATAATGGGATGTGGATGGGGTAACAGAATGTTTTGTTAGCTTTTGTAAGGGCTCTTGCTCTGAAAGTAATGAGGAGCCACTCTGGAATTTGGAGGAGTGCGGTAACCTCATATGTGTTTAAAGAGCTTCACCCTAGATGGTATATTGAGTATGGGCTGTAGCAGGCAGGGTGGAAGAAAAGAGGCGGTTATAGGGTATATAGTACTCTGGGTGAGGAACGATGAGGGCACACAGCAGGGTGATACCACTGGAAATGCCGGAGTGATTGAATTTTGTATTACTCTGAAAGTAAAGCAACAGCATTTCCTGATGTGTTAGATGTAGGTTGTAAGAAAGGAATTGAGGATGAGAATAAAGTTGTTCTGACGTAAGCAACTGGAAGGATGGAGTGGTAATCAATTGATTTATGTAACACTATGGGAGCAGTGTATTTGAAGGTAGGGCGAGGGAAGATTAGAGTTCAGAGTTGAAGATACTCTGAGATGCTTTGTCAGGCAGTCCCCAGGATAAACCAAAGGCTGGTGTGAGGGTGTGTAGCTGTGTGTGTGGCTAAGGGAACATTCTGGGCTGGAGACAGAGGTTCATTTTGTATGGGTTGGGCTTAAGTGAATGCAGAATGGGGCTTTAGGTGAATGCAGAAGAGGCCTGAGAGCTCTTGCAGCTGAAGGGTCTTTTAGAAGGAATTAATTTTATCACAGAAATAAGAATATTGGGTTCTTCTCAGGCAGTGAACATCCTGAAGAGAAAACATCACTATCAAGTAATGTTACTTTATGAAAGATAGGTAAGAATAAGCAAATTAGGAACATAATTTAAAGATAGAATTTATTCTCTGATGGTTTACTCATGCAAACTGCACATAAAAGAAAATAGTACAGTTTGTGTAACATTGCAAATATAAGGACTCAAAATGCTAGATACAGAAGTAGTGTGACATCCTGAAAGTCAAAATGGAATTTGTGTTTATACAACTAATAGTGATTTTTATTTGCTGAGTACAGACTGATTTACAATGAAAGTTTTGCTAACCCTGGTAATAAGCTCATTAACCGTTTACATGACTTCTTACATCTATGTAGTTTTATTTTACAGTTGCAAGAATTCCTGTTACCAAAGAACTTTAACTTGCATAAATAATGATATTTAAGAAAAATGTACTGACTGACCCAGGAGTGAAAAACAGAGGCTTTTCCTAACCCATCCAAACTACAATAAAAAATAGCCTTCCTGAAGAATTTGTATTTTGTGCCTTTGAGATCAACTCCTTAGCATAATTATGGCAAAATCATGATTAGAAATTAATTACTTGAAAATTATAAAACCAGTTAAAAATAAAACTTTAGAAGTAGAATTATCAACCAAAAATGCTCATGTTTTTAATAAGCCAAACAATAAAATTCCTATTGTCTTCATACTTAAAAGTCCTGAAATGTCATTTGTATAATCTGAATGTTTCCCAGTTTGGAACTTAGGCAAGATGGGATATTTCCTTGAATTATCAAGGATATTCCATATAGGTTTTTAAAATGTCAGTCTCATTAGGAGATGGCACTGAGACTTTAGCAAATGGTGTAGTAAGGATGCAGAACAAACTACACAACTTATAAACGCGTTACATATTTACATAATGGAATCCTGCTTGAATGCCAGAAGTTGCTACTGGGGAGGACTCATAACTATTTTACAAAGTTTTCTTACACACGTCTACTACTTTATTTTTAACGATTTTGTCTATTTTAAAATATTGTACTGTATTTTGAACATAACTGCAGAATAAAAATAGATAATGGCACATTAGAAAACTCAGTATCCCACAGATGATTGGATAATGAGAAAAGTGTACCTACAATCATCTCATCAGAAACAAACTACATCATGGAATGTTAGTTATCCAAGCCTGCACAGTAATGACATCTTAAATTGCAATCATCTATTGGCCAGCATCACTCCGAAGGCATCATTAAACATTCAAGCAAAGATTGCTGGCATAAACTATGAAAGATACACACACACACACACACACACACACATACACGCACACTCTCTCACACACTCTTGTTCGCACATTATAATTACATTGTTCTAAAGATAGATACTGATTTTTTCCCACGAGAAACGTTATCAAAAATTTCTACTAAAAGATGACAGTGCTTCCACAAGAATAAGTACAAGTTAGCTTGCAAGTACAAGACAATGGGGGTAAACAGTCTTAAATTTTCTAAGTAGTAACTTTGAGGCTCTTCTGGCAACCATACCTTACTTGATTATGCATAAACTTCTCAGTTTGAAAATTGAAATCTGCCAAAAAAAAAAAAAAAATAAAAAACAAAACCAAAAATCTAATATCAAAAAATTATTAGGTATCTGATAACCCTGTATACATTACATAAGTTCATGTTTTGTTAGTCTCAAAACATAGGGTTTAAAATACTGAATTTAAGACTTGAAAAATAGTCATTTTTGAAATGATAAAGGATTCCAATACTCAGGCTTACTTAAAATCAAAAAACAAAATAGAAAATGCACTGTTATTGATCTTCATTAAGATTAAGAGTGTGCATAAAAGCACTGTATGTCTTTTACCAAGTTTCACTCACTTAAAAAGTGTTCGGTAATGTTCTTCCTTTTGCATAATGTGCAAAATAAAAGGCAAAAAATTAAAAGCAAATTTCTTTCTCTTGTTAGTGCTTTATGACCTTGTTAACATTACAAAGTCAAGGGACTATGCAGAACTTTGGTATAAATGATATAACAAAAACTACATCACAGTTGAGGGTTAAGAGGAGGTCAAAAGAAATGGAAGTAGGAAGAGATTCAGTAACACCCCCATTTATTAAAACACCCCCAAATTAAAAGTGAAATAAACCACAATGAATTATAATACAATTTACACATTGAGCACAGAAAAATTAATAAATCTAACAATATTTATAAAAAAAGCAAAATCAGTCTTTTTCCAGAGACTAAAAACTATTGTTCAGTCTGATCATCAACTGCTGCTACACCAACTTTAGAGCCAAATTTAATTTCAAGTAAAAAAAAAAAAAATTTACAACCACAGATTTCGCATAAATGGAAACTGGTCTTTCCTTGATTTCCCTTTGAAGTCACTAATAAGTATCTAAAACTGCTGCACTGCAGGTTTTTAATCAACTTCCTGAGGGCTGTGACTGGGAGGAAGGAGCCATGACCATCTGAGAGAGCGCAGGCTCTGTACTCTGGTCCGCCATCTGGGTGAGGACTGAAGTGGCTACAGCTTCTGCCTTGGAAGTTGAACTGACTCCATTGGATGTGCTGACAGAACTATGCTGTATAGCTTCGGTGTGTGGACTACTCGGCACTGACAAGTCTTCTGAACTATCGTCTTTATCAGCAGCTGAGTGGAAAGAGAAACTACTCAGTTTCTTAAAATAGCTGTAAGAATTTATCAGGCTGAGTCAACGTACAGAATAAAAAGTTAGATGGCATTCTATAGCATCAGTTTAGAGAAGTTGGTATGACAGTAACTGAGTAATTGAAAAGTGACTGTAAATCATGACTAGGCAATTTTTTCTGCAACAAGCCAAAGAAGGCAGAAGCATGCACTGGAAGCACCTCAATGCACAGTGTCTCATAAGAACAGAATGATCTGTTAAATAGTGTTAAGAAAATTGGGTAAGAATTTGGGAGGTAGGTCTCTTATAGACATATCAAACACCCGGCAACACATCTGGCATGTAGGCAAATAGACTGGTTTCGTTATTCTTATTAAAAGCAAATTTCTTTCTCTTGTTAGTGCTTTATGACCTTGTTAACATTACAAAGTCAAGGGACTATGCAGAACTTTGGTATAAATGATATAACAAAAACTACATCACAGTTGAGGGTTAAGAGGAGGTCAAAAGAAATGGAAGTAGGAAGAGATTCAGTAACACCCCCATTTATTAAAACACCCCCAAATTAAAAGTGAAATAAACCACAATGAATTATAATACAATTTACACATTGAGCACAGAAAAATTAATAAATCTAACAATATTTATAAAAAAAGCAAAATCAGTCTTTTTCCAGAGACTAAAAACTATTGTTCAGTCTGATCATCAACTGCTGCTACACCAACTTTAGAGCCAAATTTAATTTCAAGTAAAAAAAAAATTTACAACCACAGATTTCGCATAAATGGAAACTGGTCTTTCCTTGATTTCCCTTTGAAGTCACTAATAAGTATCTAAAACTGCTGCACTGCAGGTTTTTAATCAACTTCCTGAGGGCTGTGACTGGGAGGAAGGAGCCATGACCATCTGAGAGAGCGCAGGCTCTGTACTCTGGTCCGCCATCTGGGTGAGGACTGAAGTGGCTACAGCTTCTGCCTTGGAAGTTGAACTGACTCCATTGGATGTGCTGACAGAACTATGCTGTATAGCTTCGGTGTGTGGACTACTCGGCACTGACAAGTCTTCTGAACTATCGTCTTTATCAGCAGCTGAGTGGAAAAGAGAAAACTACTCAGTTTCTTAAAATAGCTGTAAGAATTTATCAGGCTGAGTCAACGTACAGAATAAAAAGTTAGATGGCATTCTATAGCATCAGTTTAGAGAAGTTGGTATGACAGTAACTGAGTAATTGAAAAGTGACTGTAAATCATGACTAGGCAATTTTTTCTGCAACAAGCCAAAGAAGGCAGAAGCATGCACTGGAAGCACCTCAATGCACAGTGTCTCATAAGAACAGAATGATCTGTTAAATAGTGTTAAGAAAATTGGGTAAGAATTTGGGAGGTAGGTCTCTTATAGACATATCAAACACCCGGCAACACATCTGGCATGTAGGCAAATAGACTGGTTTCGTTATTCTTATTAAAAGATTACAAAAATTTATAACCATATGCATAAACAAAATGAATTCTAACATACAAATTATATCTTCAAATAATTCCCTCTGCAGAAGTATATTTATTCTGGTTGACTTTCCATCTATTGCAGCAATGGATGATTGTAACAGCTGATTCTAATGATGCAGACATAGAAACTAAGCAATATTTAGACTCTAAATGCCACCAGCTGTTATAGTTGCATGTATTGCTTAAAACAAAAGTCCATACAAAGCGCAAGATAGGGCATTCTAAATATTTATGAAAATAAATGTATCAGTTTTTTGGCTTGAACAACAAATCTACATCTTTCTGATTTGAACAGAAGAGAATCCAACGATTTCATTTGTACAACACACACAGGTAGTATATGCAAGTTATGAGACCATCAACAGCATCAACACCTGTGAACTCCGCTCTCCAGCTTAAAGAGAACACTGCTAGGAACGTCTGGCTTCCTGGAGCAGCCTCCCTCTGCAGCAAAGGTAATCACTGTTCTGAGATATATTTCTTTCATCATTCTCTTGTTTTTTCTTTGAAGTTTTTACCAAATAGGTCTAAATCCCTAAAGAATATCGTTCAGCTTTATTTTTTAACACTTTATAAAGTGTTATACAGGGTGTGTTCTTTTGCACTTCGCATTAAAATATTTTTTATTTAGGGTTCAGAAATGACAAGCTGGCTTTCTATCAAATCTGAGAATACTATTGGCCTGATTACTGATGGCATAGTGCTCATTCTGAAAGCCAGTTATTAAGACTGTGGGCCCAATGAAGCAGGACTTAGTCCCTGATTTGTAATGTAGAAGACAGAGGGGAAGGAATCTGGCAAGGACAACATTAGTTCAAAATTCTTTCTTTTGAGGGCCTTCTGAAATATAATAACCCGTATGGAATTATGCTACTTTTGCCTCAAATTCACACATTTTTCAAAAGCAATTTTTAAAATACATCAATGAGAGAACCTCACCATCTCCATAAATCTGCTTTAAATGTAAAAGTATACCACGGATAAAAATCTGACCTCAAGATACAGTAAAAAAAAAAAAAAACAACAAAACCACAATCAGTAATCCTTTTTAAAATTCTATAAAGCATAAAAGTATCTTTGTGATAAAGGAATACTGAACATTTATTATAAAATATTTACAAATTCAGTTATATAGACTACAGATTGTTATGCATTTGAAGAAAACACTGGCAAATGACAGTTTAACTGGAGAGAACAGTAAAAACGTCCTCTATTTCACTACTACTCGACATGATAACAAAGTGATCTTCTCAATGTAAGTTCCAGGGAGATAACAGCTTTCAGAAATAGAGAGACCATACCGGTCTGTGGCAAGTGGTTTAAGGAAATGTAAATATACAGTGGAGACGATGGACTCAAAATGAAAAAGTTCTAAGGGACAAGTGTTTCTCTCTCCAAACTTTCAGAATTAGATGAAACAAATCTTTAGGCTGTACAAAGAATCAGATACTCACTTATAAATTATGTATAAAATAACTTTTATAATGTGATACAGCTACAGCTATGCCTAGTTTGAGATGGTAAGGGGAGAAAAATCACTAGTGTAAATCACAAACAGTAAAACGAAAGAATCTTACTCCACTCAAAAAGCCATTCTTAGCCTTACTTCAAACTGACAATTCACTCTGAAATTCCACCGATGTGTATACATATTTTCATTAATGAAAACATAAGCTCACAATTACATTTAGGGTTTAATAAGCTTTGTTTCTCACTAAAGATTACAGAAACAACTATAATACAATGTTAACTATGCCCAGAAGTCTAGAGAATATGAACTCATAGCAATAAGATTACTCTTAATCTTCATGGTACCCAAACATTTGAAATGTTTTCAGATTTTCACTTGCTATACACTACTTGACCCTTTAGGTCAACAACTGTCATGGTTTTCTCATGACTGAAAGGTTTTCTAGGATGTGGGACTTCCCAAGGTTAAAAGAGACCCTATAGTGTGACTTTATACTGTCACCTTCGCCTGCAAGATTTTCTGATATTCCTTAATGTCTACCAAATCTTAGTTTTCTATCACAATGTTTTGAGATTAGCTAGTATTAGAGCTCACTACCATTAGGAAATGTTACGTGCTATGATATAATGAACAGTTAGGTATTTGTGAATTTCTCCACATTTTCTCCAAGATTTAAACATTTACTTTAGCAATCTTTATCTTGACTACTAAACAGAAAAGTCAGATTTTTTTCCCCCAAAACTTCAAATTTGAAAATAAAAATCTTGAAATTTGCACAAAATTCAATTTGTAGAGCTGAAGAGAACTAATTTTACACAAGAACTACTTACCTCAATCAATTTGACTGACTAGATAACTAAATAGGAAAAAATACTGAAACTGTTCCAAAACCCAAACATGTCTTATTCATTTCTTACATTTTCACAACCTTGTGTATTTTCACTAAAAATTTATTAATCTAGATTTTCAGTCAATCTGAGGGTACAGCATATACGCTTATACATCTATTTACTTAAAAATATCTTTATTGTTGAAAATAAAAAATTGGTTCGCATTTGCTGAGTATATAACTGCCTGGGTAATAGGGGTAGAACTGTTAGGGTTATCCAGTAAACTAACTGAGATAAAAAAATGAAAGTAAGTTTGAATTGAATGCAACTCAAGAGTTAATTTTCCTTCTAATTTTATAGATTCACTTCTATATTTCTTTTTGAACTATCAAAATTCAGTAGAGCTCTCTTGTTAAGAAAATCATGTATATGCATAATGCTGAACCCAGTAGCTTCTAAAGGAAATTACGTTGTGAAGTCATATGGGAGCCATAATGGCCTCATCCCTGCAGCAATCATTGTTAATACAAACCCCGAACATATTTCTATCTGGTTCCAATTTACTCCACAATGTATTTCACAATCCTGTCAAAATGACTAGATATCAAAGGACTGAGATTTATTTGCTCAAAACTGACAAAAATCAATGTTCTAAACATATATGGCATAGAGAGTTGCTAAATCTACTGAATCTTTTAAATTAAAAAATATTGCCCATTCTGATGAAACTGCTTACAATGACTACAAGTAAAGATGGTGGCCATTAAGTTTTATCGTGAGCACCTGAGGAACTGTTTGCATCCAATACAAAATGTTTTTTTCCTTTAAATTACTGACACTGGCAAATTAAAATGAAGTGGATACATATGGTTGAAACTATTTTCACATTTACAAATATCCTGAAAAATCACTAAATCATAAAAATGAAAGCTGTGGGTTATATATTATGAATGTTCCTAATGCATTCCCAGCTCTGTTATTTGTTATAAATTTGTGTACGATGGACAAAATTGGCCATTTATTCAAGAGTAACAGCTGGTTCCAACACTGTGCATCTTATCAAAACAGGACATTAAAAGAAGGAAAAATACAGTTAATCTCTAAAATGCTGAAAACAAGAAAAATCTCGTTTCAAAGGGAAATATTTAAGAGGAAACTTACAAGCAGATAATTTAAATACCCTTCTAGTTTAGCATTTTTATGACTAACTAGAAGCCTCAATATGAAGATTCACAACAATAAAACTGCACAATGCTGATACCTAAGAAAGAACAATAGGATCTGATACTGTGACAATAGGGCCTGCTACAGATTGTTAAGTGAACACAGTTAATTTAAAAATTACTAAACGGAGGCTGGAAAAGTAGCAATGTTTCACTCTGTCAATCCAAGAAAAGTATTACTCTGAGAATATAAACAATATCATCAGTACTTACACTATTTTAAAATGCTTAACCAACTCATTTTGTTGATCTATAGTAATCTTTAGAAAAACTACAAATAGGAAAATTAAAAAACTAGATTCTGAGGACTATCCCCTCCATTCCATAATAACCTTGCAGAGCTTCTGATATTTAATATTAAAGACTAGAATTGCAGTCTCTGTTTTGTTAATGGTAGCTGGTTCACTCTGGCAGTATTTCACTGATATAGCCCAAGGCTCTAGGTAATGGATCATTACTCACTGTGATAGCCAGACTTCTTCTGCATGGCAGTTACAGGGCAATCTTTATGAGCCAGAAGAAGCTGTTTCAGCTGTGCCACTTCATTTCTCAGCAGGGTGACTTCACTCTGGAGAAGAGACAACTTATGTACCTTACCAGCATCAGACTAAACAATTTTTACTGTTTAAAACAAGTGAAGATTTAAGCTATGAAAACTGGATGTCTTTAAAAGAATACCAAGAAATACACAAAATATGTTGCTTAAGTGTATTGAATCATTACACATTTTTATTTTTTAGTATTTATATAAAACCTATAACTTACATAAAAATTTAAATAACACAACAACTGGATAGCGTATTTCAAAGTTTTTTACATTATCATTTGCCTTGGGACTCCTTATATACTACACAGGTTACCTAGTTACCTATCGAAGGCATTTTTATTTTACCTATGTTACATGCTCTTGTGATTATATGAACACTTACAAGTACTAAGGGAGTCAGGATAAAATTTCACTGACTCCATTCATTTGGAAATTTAAAAAAAAAAATTCTAGTAACTAGTTAACTAGCTTTCTAGAAATGAAAGCTCCAGAGGTGAAAATACAATAACTGGACAATCATGGTTACCTAAAGTGCATGGCAAAGCACTGTGGTTTTGGACGGGGAACCAATGAAAGTAGATGGAATGTCTAAATGGCTTAGTTGCTTTTGACCTAGGCCATTTGTACACATCTAAATTTAAATCTGATAAATCAATGGTGATTTGTCCTACTTATTACAGAATCAGCAGTTCAATCTTTGCTTTGGATGCATTCATCTGGTTGATTCTACGTAGAAATTCCAAGTAGGGACAGTCCAATTAATTCCTTTACACTGTCTCGTTGGAGACAATCCAAAGGTCACCTCCGAACACTAACACATAAATTACTGATAATTACCAATAATCAAGAGTTAGAAATAACATGAATTTAATAAATTGGTAACATTAAAAAATCTTAATACCTCTATTTATTTGGACTTACATTTATAATTATTTGCACTTCATTCATGAACCCAAAACTAAATGAACACAACAAAAACGTATACATAAAAGCTCAAACACTTCTTTTTCTATCCCTAAGTCTTTTAACAAGAAAGCTGAATGTAAAATAATTTAATAGATTAGATTCATTAGGCCTCCTTAGGTGATTGATGATAGACATATACACGATCAAAAGAATAAAAGTTAAGCAATTCAAAGGCAAATCTGTCAAGTCAAATAGTCCCTCACATTCCAGTAACAACAAACTGTAATGCTATATTAAAATACGGAACAAAAACTGATGCCTTACAAGAACTCTGAACCATGGTTAAATTATGTTTAGAACACTATTTGAGATAAGAATGAGTGCATAGTGATTAAAGTATAAAAGGAAAGGTTAAAAGTTTTGCCTTAAAAAACAAGCTGTTATTTAGAAAACTTCTATGGAATATTGAAGTCGTTAGTGTCAATGATGGTTTATATCTCTTATAAATCATGTATATTTATATCACAATAATTATATCTCTATTAATGACACTACTTATGAGAAGCCATACTATGAATAATCCAAAAAAGTTTCTTCCTCTTTCTGCTGTGTCAGCTTGATTCTGAGACTCCCATCTACGAGCTTCTCTCATTAATTTCTGTAATAAAAAATAGGGCTGGATATGTATTTTCAGTCAATACACATCTTCTATAATCTAGTACCCATGAACACCCTTCACATTAGTTTGAACCTATTAATCAATATTTAATCATTCTGACCTAGAAATAGAAATTCTGTATGTCTAACTAAATATATACTGTTGTTTCCATCTAGAGAACCTTTCCTTTTTGCCTTGCTAATTATTTCATTGATCTGTAAGAGCCAGCTCAGTACAATATACATGGGAAAAGAAGATAGGTGTTCATTATTGTACTCCCACAGCCATATTTACATATATGCATATATGTGTGTATTTACATAGTACTTATCATACTGGATTGTAATTTTTGGTTTACTTATTTGCCACCTCTCTTAGAGTTTCTCAAGTGCAGGGATCATCTTGCTTTTAACATCCGCAGAGCATAGCCCATCACCTAGCATAAACTGAATATAATGAGTTACCAAGGTTTTCTGTAAAATCTATTTCCAGTGGGTAAAAAACAACAAAGAGGGCTTCCCTGGTGGTCCAGAGGGTAAGGACACCGCCTTGCAGTGCAAGGGGCGCCGATTCGATCCCTGGCCTGGGAAGATCCCACGTGCTGCGGAGCGGCTGGACTGATGTGTCCAATTACCGAGCCCGAGCTCTGGAGGGCGTGCACCCAGAGCCGGTGCTCTGCGACAACAGAGGCCACTGCGGTGGGAGGCCCACACGGGCCAGGGAACAAAGACGGATGAAAACAGATAGATGAAAGACCAATATTAGTGGCCTGCCCGCCCCCCTCCCCCCCCAACCTGCTCCCACAGCGCCCCCCACAAAATTAGTCTAAAAAAAAAAAACCAAAGACGGTGAAATGAAATAGTCTACATAATATAAAGTTATATTAGGGGTTCTACTTTCATTATTTATGGTCAACAACCTCACCAGCATAGTCACACTGTTCATTTTCTTAGAAAACTGACATATTTAATAGCGTCATCTCAATTACAGAATTTTTAAAAATCACAAATACCTTCCCACTAAATATAGGGACATTCATTATAAACCATATTATAAAACAAAATGTTGTATTAGATAAAATTCCTGAGCAGTTACAAGTTGATAATCTGATACACACTAGGTTTGATTTAAATAATCCTGGGGGTTAACCATTAAAGCAATACATTTATGCATTCAAAAATATATATATTTGAAATCTTCTAATGACAGATTTGAAATGGACAGATTAACTATCAGTTTCTATATTCAAACTTAACAGTTGGTGGTATTATGATTATTCATCTAATTAGACCACCTAGTTCATGAAGAAGTGAACAAATGTAAAGATGCCACTAGCTAACAGTGAGAAATGAACATTAAAGACTTTAGAGAGAAGGTATTTGATTCCTTTTAAAAGGGCTTTACTGGTGGTTCAGATGGTAAAAAAAATCTGCCTGCAATGCAGGAAACCCAGGTTCGATCCCTGGGTCAGGAAGATCCCCTGGGGAAGGAAGGGTATGGCTCCCCACTCCAGTATTCATGCCTGAAGAATGCCATGGACAGAGGAGCCTGAGGGGGCTACAGTCCGTGGGGTCACAAAGTTGGACATGACTGAGCAATTAACACTTCCACACTACCATAACAACTTATATTTGTGTTAACTGAAATTAATTAAATTTAATTCACACTTAACAGAACAACTGGGGGAAAAAACTGGGAGGAAGAAATTTTAAAATGTTGAAAATATTTTAATCTGTATATACCTAATATACAGTGCTGCGGAGCGGCTGGACTGATGTGTCCAATTACCGAGCCCGAGCTCTGGAGGGCGTGCACCCAGAGCCGGTGCTCTGCGACAACAGAGGCCACTGCGGTGGGAGGCCCACACGGGCCAGGGAACAAAGACGGATGAAAACAGATAGATGAAAGACCAATATTAGTGGCCTGCCCGCCCCCCTCCCTCCCCAACCTGCTCCCACAGCGCCCCCCACAAAATTAGTCTAAAAAAAAAAAACCAAAGACGGTGAAATGAAATAGTCTACATAATATAAAGTTATATTAGGGGTTCTACTTTCATTATTTATGGTCAACAACCTCACCAGCATAGTCACACTGTTCATTTTCTTAGAAAACTGACATATTTAATAGCGTCATCTCAATTACAGAATTTTTAAAAATCACAAATACCTTCCCACTAAATATAGGGACATTCATTATAAACCATATTATAAAACAAAATGTTGTATTAGATAAAATTCCTGAGCAGTTACAAGTTGATAATCTGATACACACTAGGTTTGATTTAAATAATCCTGGGGGTTAACCATTAAAGCAATACATTTATGCATTCAAAAATATATATATTTGAAATCTTCTAATGACAGATTTGAAATGGACAGATTAACTATCAGTTTCTATATTCAAACTTAACAGTTGGTGGTATTATGATTATTCATCTAATTAGACCACCTAGTTCATGAAGAAGTGAACAAATGTAAAGATGCCACTAGCTAACAGTGAGAAATGAACATTAAAGACTTTAGAGAGAAGGTATTTGATTCCTTTTAAAAGGGCTTTACTGGTGGTTCAGATGGTAAAAAAAATCTGCCTGCAATGCAGGAAACCCAGGTTCGATCCCTGGGTCAGGAAGATCCCCTGGGGAAGGAAGGGTATGGCTCCCCACTCCAGTATTCATGCCTGAAGAATGCCATGGACAGAGGAGCCTGAGGGGGCTACAGTCCGTGGGGTCACAAAGTTGGACATGACTGAGCAATTAACACTTCCACACTACCATAACAACTTATATTTGTGTTAACTGAAATTAATTAAATTTAATTCACACTTAACAGAACAACTGGGGGAAAAAACTGGGAGGAAGAAATTTTAAAATGTTGAAAATATTTTAATCTGTATATACCTAAGTGATACAGTACACAAATATGCCGTTTTTTTATCAAAAATGCAAATAATCTAATTCTCCCCCTACACCTTTTAAATGATACAAATTGTAAGGAAAAAACTCCCAAGAAACTCAAAGTGTGCTCAATACAAATTTAGTCCAATATTTTACATCATCCTGTTCTAAAATGTTTTATAATGGTAAGAGATTATTGTATAATTAATCCTGATACTCAAGTGATTTTTGATTGAAAGGTTAAACTAAATCATTAGATTGTATTATTACTGTCTACTAATACTCAGTTTCTTTAAAAATTGGTATCAGCACGAGACTGAAAGCAGCAAATAGGACATAGTGGATAGCAAATAACTGGGACTATGAGATACACTGCAAAGCAAACACAACTGGACAAAAGAGGCCAAACCTCGAAGAAGCGGATTTAGATGAATTGTAGAGCCCTAAGTGTGAGCATATACTGTGCTTAAGATAAGGTCAAGTAGAGGTCAAGATAAAAGGAGGCAAATCCTGGTATATAACCTTTATATTAGGCAAAATTAGAAGAGTTTGCCAAAGCCTGGCCAGCATTCTTAAAACCATTTATCACCAATGTGGAAAATTCAACACATTAAATGAAACAATCAAAAATCATAGTCTCATAACCCGTATGTATAAAGGAAAGAACTTAAACATAAAGACAGACA
Source organism: Tragulus kanchil (assembly GCA_022376925.1). Taxonomy (NCBI): domain Eukaryota; kingdom Metazoa; phylum Chordata; class Mammalia; order Artiodactyla; family Tragulidae; genus Tragulus; species Tragulus kanchil. Next base: position 273,111,433 of record JAIOJX010000026.1, read on the forward strand.
GTATTTAGATAAGATAGTTCCATAAATCATGACTTTAATTCCGAAATTTTTTGATGAAGAAAGACTGGAAGGCAGGTAAAATCAGAGAGAAAAGTTTACACATATATAATGAGAAGAGGCCTGAATATCCTATGGCGAGACCTCAGAATGAAAAAAAAAAAAAAGACTAAGACTCAGGGAACTCAAACAGGGGCTCTGTAACAACCTGAAGGGGTGGGATGGGGAGGAGATAGAAGGAAAGTTTGGGGGCAAAAGAGGGACAGGGCAATCTAAAGACTGACTGACATTAACACTTCCACACTACCATAACAACTTATATTTGTGTTAACTGAAATTAATTAAATTTAATTCACACTTAACAGAACAACTGGGGGAAAAAACTGGGAGGAAGAAATTTTAAAATGTTGAAAATATTTTAATCTGTATATACCTAAGTGATACAGTACACAAATATGCGTTTTTATCAAAATGCAAATAATCTAATTCTCCCCTACACCTTTTAAATGATACAAATTGTAAGGAAAAAACTCCCAAGAAACTCAAAGTGTGCTCAATACAAATTTAGTCCAATATTTTACATCATCCTGTTCTAAAATGTTTTATAATGGTAAGAGATTATTGTATAATTAATCCTGATACTCAAGTGATTTTTGATTGAAAGGTTAAACTAAATCATTAGATTGTATTATTACTGTCTACTAATACTCAGTTTCTTTAAAAATTGGTATCAGCACGAGACTGAAAGCAGCAAATAGGACATAGTGGATAGCAAATAACTGGGACTATGAGATACACTGCAAAGCAAACACAACTGGACAAAAGAGGCCAAACCTCGAAGAAGCGGATTTAGATGAATTGTAGAGCCCTAAGTGTGAGCATATACTGTGCTTAAGATAAGGTCAAGTAGAGGTCAAGATAAAAGGAGGCAAATCCTGGTATATAACCTTTATATTAGGCAAAATTAGAAGAGTTTGCCAAAGCCTGGCCAGCATTCTTAAAACCATTTATCACCAATGTGGAAAATTCAACACATTAAATGAAACAATCAAAAATCATAGTCTCATAACCCGTATGTATAAAGGAAAGAACTTAAACATAAAGACAGACAGTATTTAGATAAGATAGTTCCATAAATCATGACTTTAATTCCGAAATTTTTTGATGAAGAAAGACTGGAAGGCAGGTAAAATCAGAGAGAAAAGTTTACACATATATAATGAGAAGAGGCCTGAATATCCTATGGCGAGACCTCAGAATGAAAAAAAAAGAAAAAGACTAAGACTCAGGGAACTCAAACAGGGGCTCTGTAACAACCTGAAGGGGTGGGATGGGGAGGGAGATAGAAGGAAAGTTTAAGAGGGAGGGGACATGTATATACCGATGGCTGATTCATGTTGATATTTGGCAGAAAACAACAAAACTCTAAAGCAATTATCCTTCAATTAAAAAAAGTAAACCGCAACAGATTATATATATATATATATATATATATATATACAAGCAAACGCACACACATACATAACCAGTTTGCTTAAGCCAGAGCAAATCTGAAGGGATAAAAGTTAAGCCATAAACAGATTTAATATTAAATGAAAACAGAAATATTTGTACCTATACTGTGAATTATTTTAGACTGATTATAATTGGATTCAGCCTCCAAAGCCTTTCTGATTAATCTGTTATTAGTATACTTGCAGAATATATTAATTATCTTCCTGGGTCATTCTGAAGATCAAATAAGAGATGTGAAAACATTAAAGTCCCACTCAAATATGAGTATTATTGATTTTTGTTTTTTGTTTTTTTGGTCAAAGTAAAATATATTTAGTAAGATAAAGCTGATGCTGAAGAAATAATTATAGGCTATAAGAAAATGCAATTATTTAGCACTGTCCCTACCACTGCTCTACTCTACCTGTATCTACTCAAAGAACATACTGATGAATAAAAATGTATTTACAGTTTGTCTGAAGCAGATCAAACTGATGAAATAATGACAGGATAGCCAACTGATTAATCAATCAAAACTTTTCATTGACATCTGGTCACAGATTGATAACCAGGTACTCCATAAATTCAGGGTCTCTGGCTTTCTAGTTCAGCTACTATCCCAAATTAAAGAAACAATATTGGATAGTTTCTTCTTTGCAGAATTTCTCACTGCTAAGGATAAGCTAACTCTTCACAAATATCAATGACTATGTATCTTAACTTTCACAAGTTTCAAGTGTTATCATGGATGCAAAAGTTTATACTTGAGAATAAAAGTTCTTTAATTTTTACTTTCAATAATAGGAAAAAAAGATGACTTTTGCAAATATGCTGCAAAATGAATTGGAATGAGTCTTCTATTCTCATACTTTAATTACTTGTTTCACATCTGTATTCTCTGCCAGACCACAAATTCTGCAAGTGCAAGGACAATGACTTTTTTCACTGTTCTATCCCTTGTGTCTAACAACATGCCCTGCATGCAAAAGAGGATTAATGACAGAATGAATAATAACCAGCATTTGCACAGTGGAGTCACAACACACTTTTCTACTACTTCTTTTATTTGATCTTCAAAATAGTACTTACTCCATGAGTTTGACAGATGGGGAAGTAAAGGCTTGGGAAGATTTTAGTAAAGGCTAGGAAAAAGAAGTACTCAGAATAAAATGTACCAGATAGAGCTGGCATCACTATTACCCTTTCCCCCTCTAGAATACAGTGAAAAACTTGGGGTGAGGGGTGAAAAAAAGACAGTTCTAGAGTATTTCTTTTCTTTAGGAATAAAAACAAACAGGTATTGTATACCATCTCCCAATTGTTGCCAATCCTATTTCAAATGATAAATACTAAAGTAAAATACTGTTTAGGGATCAAGAATACAAGATCTGAGATGAAGGCAAGTGAGGAGCTAAGATGGCAGCATAGAAGGACATGCACTCATGTCTCCTGCAAAATCGCCAGAATTGCAACTAGTTCCTGAGAAACCATCGACAGGAGGAGGTTGGATCTTATCACAAAAAAGAAACCCCACATCCAAGAGCAAAGGAGAGGCCGCAACCAGATGGTAGGAGAGACGCAACTGCTCTTTTAAAAGCCAAACCTCAAACCCGCTTGACAAAACCTTAAAAGAGGCCTCTAGATGCAGCCATTACCAGAGGCAAGAAAAAGACTGATAATTCCTGAATAGTCAGCAAGAGACAGAAGAGCATAAACATTCACTATTTTTATGTTGTGACTGGAGCTGGATTTACCGCTGGACCTCTTTTTTTTTTTTAACATATGTTTTTAATCTGTCAGGAAAAACAACAATTAGTAAAAACAGTTCACATTGAAGTGGACTGGTTTTCCCTTTCCCTTACTCCACTGAAGGCAGCCCAGGACATGCCAGCTCTTCAGATGGTCTCCCTCACAGATGAAGCTTCCCAGGGGACATGAGTGATGAGGCTCCACCTGCCAACGCTGGAGACTCAAGAGATACGAGCTTGATCCCTGGGTTGGGATGATCTCCCAACGTCTGGACCCACTGAGGCTCAGGTTCTTCATATCTTTTGGCAGAGAAGAATTCAGCGGAAGACAAACTGATAGGTAAGAAATGGATTTATTCAGATTCAGAGAAAGCACACTCCATAGACAGAGTGTGGGCCATTGTAGAATGAACCCAGCAGCCTTTCCTTCTTTATTCCCCCTTCCCCACCGCGCCCCACCCCTTTTTTTAAAACCAAACACTTTATCTTGGTTAAATACTTCTGATTCTTCATTGGCCTTGTGTTGTCCTGTGGGGGTTTTGTTTTTATTATTTTTGCTTTGTTTCTCTGTTTTTCTATATATTTACCTCTGTTTTAATTTTTTTCATTTTTTATATGTATTATTACTTCTTCTACAATTATTTCTTTGCTTTCTTTGCCTTCTCTGATGCTCTTTTCCTACAGCACTAAACTCTAATACATACAGATCTTTATCTTCCTATATTTAACTTTGCATTATTATTCTATATTTCTCCTCTATCCTCCCTTTCTCTCTTTCCCCACCATATTTCTTGGTCTGTTTTGCTCTCATTGCCTTATCCCCAGTTGGGACCCTGCTTTAACACTGTTTTCCAATTCGTGTCTTAGTTAGTTTGGTTCTTAAGTGGTGGATATCATTCTTGGTTTTCTCTCTTCACCGTGCTAACGTACTGTATTTTTAAACATTTATTTATTTATTTATTTATTTATTTTGGGGGGGGCGGGAGGGGAGTGGGCAGGTCACTTCTATTGGTCTTTCATTTGTCTATTTTCATCTATCTTTGTTCTTTGGCTCTTGTGGGCCTCCCATCGCGGTGGCCTCTGTTGTTGCAGAGCGCCAGCTCTGGGCGCATGCGCTCCAGCGCTCCAGAGCTCCGGTTCGGTAACTGGACACATCGGTCCAGCCGCTCTGCAGCATGTGGGATCTTCCCAGGCCAGGGATCAAACTGGCGCCCCTTGCACTGCAAGGCAGTGTCCTTACCCACTGGACCACCAGGGAAGCCCTAACGCACTGTATTTTTTGTTGGAATGTTTGGGTTATGTTATGGCTGTATATGCTGGTGTGTATAACCTAGTACACTAGATAGCAGCTGCATGATATTTTAATTGCCATTTGTCAGAGGTATACCTTCTGTGTCTCATTTGCATATATATGTTTTAATACCATTTAACGCCATAACAAAGCAGCTGTGAAATCTGCATTCCCTGGTCAGGCAACAAGCCCAGGGACTTTAGGGAGGGAGCACTGACTTCAAAAACCTACAGTACCAGAGAACACCTAACACTAGAGAGCATTAAACAGCAAGAACCCTAACAAAGGCAACCACTTGTATGCAAGTCCTGACATCACTCAACCACCAGCATCACCCAGAATAAGACACCTCATCCAAACAACAAACACCCACAGACGTAACCCAAACTCTGGGAAAAGGAAACTACAAACATAATTAATTAAAAAATCAATAATTAATAACAATGAAATGGCAGAGAAATACCACACAAATGAAGGAACAATCTACAAACACACAAGTCCAAATAAATGAGGAGAAATCAGACAAACTTTTTGATAGCAAGTTCAGAAGAATGGTAACAATGATGATCAAAAACTCTGAAAAGAGAATTCTAGAGAAACTGCAAGAAGCAACTAACACACTGAACAAAGAAATGCAAGAACTTAAAAAACACCAAACAGAGACAAACAACTCAATCACTGAACTTAAAAATACTATAGAAGGAATCCAGAACAGAGTATCTGAGGCAGAAGACCGGATAAGTGAGTTGGAAGATAGAATGGTGGAAGTAACTGCTGAAGAACAGAATCAAGCTCAAAGAATATAAAGAGGATAGTCTCAGAGACCTCTGGGATAATGTCAAACTCACCAATATTCGAATTATAGGGGTTTCAGAAGAAGAAGAAGAAGAAGAAGAAAGGATATGAAAAAAATTTTGAAGAGATTATAGCTGAAAATTTCCCCAAAATGGGAAAAGAAATAGTCAATCAAGTCCAAGAAGCAAAGAGTACCATACAGAATCAATCCTGTGGGATCTTCCCAGGCCAGGGATCAAACTGGCGCCCCTTGCACGGCAAGGCAGTGTCCTTACCCACTGGACCACCAGGGAAGCCCTAACGCACTGTATTTTTTGTTGGAATGTTTGGGTTATGTTATGGCTGTATATGCTGGTGTGTATAACCTAGTACACTAGATAGCAGCTGCATGATATTTTAATTGCCATTTGTCAGAGGTATACCTTCTGTGTCTCATTTGCATATATATGTTTTAATACCATTTAACGCCATAACAAAGCAGCTGTGAAATCTGCATTCCCTGGTCAGGCAACAAGCCCAGGGACTTTAGGGAGGGAGCACTGACTTCAAAAACCTACAGTACCAGAGAACACCTAACACTAGAGAGCATTAAACAGCAAGAACCCTAACAAAGGCAACCACTTGTATGCAAGTCCTGACATCACTCAACCACCAGCATCACCCAGAATAAGACACCTCATCCAAACAACAAACACCCACAGACGTAACCCAAACTCTGGGAAAAGGAAACTACAAACATAATTAATTAAAAAATCAATAATTAATAACAATGAAATGGCAGAGAAATACCACACAAATGAAGGAACAATCTACAAACACACAAGTCCAAATAAATGAGGAGAAATCAGACAAACTTTTTGATAGCAAGTTCAGAAGAATGGTAACAATGATGATCAAAAACTCTGAAAAGAGAATTCTAGAGAAACTGCAAGAAGCAACTAACACACTGAACAAAGAAATGCAAGAACTTAAAAAACACCAAACAGAGACAAACAACTCAATCACTGAACTTAAAAATACTATAGAAGGAATCCAGAACAGAGTATCTGAGGCAGAAGACCGGATAAGTGAGTTGGAAGATAGAATGGTGGAAGTAACTGCTGAAGAACAGAATCAAGCTCAAAGAATATAAAGAGGATAGTCTCAGAGACCTCTGGGATAATGTCAAACTCACCAATATTCGAATTATAGGGGTTTCAGAAGAAGAAGAAGAAGAAGAAGAAAGGATATGAAAAAAATTTTGAAGAGATTATAGCTGAAAATTTCCCCAAAATGGGAAAAGAAATAGTCAATCAAGTCCAAGAAGCAAAGAGTACCATACAGAATCAATCCTGTGGGGCTCTGAATTGAAAGAGGACTGTTTTAAGCATAAAGAAGCTTAAGCACATGTTTACAGTTTGGAGCTAAGATGGCGCCTACAGGGAGGGGTGTGGGAGTGAAAAGAAGCTTAAGCACATTGTTTCAGCTTGCAGCTAAGATGGCGCCTACAGGAAGGGACATGGAAATGAAAGGAAGCTTAAGTACATTGTTTAAAGAAGTTTAAGCACATGTTTGCAGCTAAGATGGCGCCTGCAGGAAGAGGCAGGGCGTGATCTAAATTGTTAATTGATGGTCAAAATTTCTGATTGGTTCCCCTGGCTTCCACGCTCGTGAATGATTGCTTGGTCTTTAGCTTGATTGGTGTAATCTATAGGAAGTCCCGTGCAAAACCCCCTTCACTTGCCTATAAAAGCTGTGGATCTTCATTAATAAAGCGGAACTACTTCGATGGAACCCCTGTCGCGTCTGATTGTCCCTTGCCTCAGCCGAGGGGCTGCGGGGCGGACAGTTCAAGATTTGCCTCTCTCCGAGATCTCCCGGTTCTGCCGGGAGTAATCCCTGCTGCCTTCCCTTTCTGCGGAAGGTCCCCGCAAATCCGAGAAGAAACACACCAAGACACATATTAATGAAACTAACACAAATTAAACACAAGGACAGAATTCTCAAAGCAGCAAGGGAAAAGCAACTAGTGACATACAAGAGAAAGCCCATACATTTTAACAGCTGATCTTTCAACAGAAACTCTGCAGGCCAGAAGGGAATGGCAAGACACATTTAAAGCGCTGAAACAGAATAATCTGCAACCAAGAATCCACTTCCCTGCAAGGATCTCATTCAAAACTGACGGAGAAATCAAAAGCTTTACAGATAAGCAAAAATTAAGAGAATTTAGTAACACCAAACCAGCTTTACAACAAGCTGGTAAAGGGACTTATATAGACAACAAGTACAAGAGAAGAAGATCCATGAAACAAACCCATCATAACATCTAAGAAGATGCCAATAGGATCATTTGTATCAATAGTTACTTTAAATGTAAATGGACTAGATGCCCCAATGAAAAGACATGGACTGGCTGAATGGATACAGAAACAAGACTCATACATATGCTCCCTCCAGGAAACTCACTTCAGACCTAGAGACACTCATAGACTGAAAGTGAGAGGATGGACAAAGATATTCCATGCAAATGGAAATCAAAAGTAAGCTGGAGTAGCCATCCTCATATCAGATAAAATAGACCTTAAAATAAAGAAGATTGTAAGAGACGAGGCAGGGCACTACATAATCATCAAGGGATGGATCCAAGAAGAAGACATAACAATCATAAATATCTATGCATCGAACACAAGAGCACCCCAATACAAAAGACAAACACTTTCAGACATAAACGAGGAAATCAACAATGATACAACAATAGTAGGAGACTTTAACACTTCTCTCACAGCAATGGACAGATCATCAAAACAGAAAATTAATAAAGAAACACAAGCCTTAAATGCCACACTTAGAAGAGATGGACCTCACTGATATCTTTAGGACCTTCCATCCCAAAGCAGAAGATATACACTTTGTTTTCAAGTGCTCATGGAACATTCTCCAGGATAGACCACATCCTGGGCCACAAATCTAACCTCAGTCAATTCAAGAAAACTGAAATTATATCAACCATCTTCTCTGACTACAGTGTAGTGAGACTAGAGAGCAACTGCAGGAAAAAAAACCGCTAAAAATACAAGCACATGGAGATTAAACAACACACACCTAAAAACCAAACTGATTACCGAGCAAATCAAAGGAGAAATAAAACAATTCCTAGAAGAAAATGACAGTGAACACACGACAGTGCAAAAACTACGGGATACCACAAAAGCAGTTCTAAGAGGGAAATTTACAGAAATGCAATCCTACCCCAAGAAACAAGAAAAATATCACACAGACAACCTAAACCTACACTTAAAACAACTTGAGAAAGAAGAACAAAAACACCCCAAAGTCAGCAGAAGAAGTGGTATCATAAAGATCAGAGCAAAAATAAATGAAAAAGACATGAAAGAAACAACAGTAAAGATAAAAAATCGAAAAGCTGGTTCTAAGAAAAGATAAACAAAATCAACAGACCGCTGGCCAGACTCATCAAGAAAAAATGAGAGAAGAACCAGATCAACAAACATGAAAAAGGAGGGCTTCCCTGGTGGTCCAGTGGGTAAGGACACCACTTTGCAGTGCTCCCTCCAGGAAACTCACTTCAGACCTAGAGACACTCATAGACTGAAAGTGAGAGGATGGACAAAGATATTCCATGCAAATGGAAATCAAAAGTAAGCTGGAGTAGCCATCCTCATATCAGATAAAATAGACCTTAAAATAAAGAAGATTGTAAGAGACGAGGCAGGGCACTACATAATCATCAAGGGATGGATCCAAGAAGAAGACATAACAATCATAAATATCTATGCATCGAACACAAGAGCACCCCAATACAAAAGACAAACACTTTCAGACATAAACGAGGAAATCAACAATGATACAACAATAGTAGGAGACTTTAACACTTCTCTCACAGCAATGGACAGATCATCAAAACAGAAAATTAATAAAGAAACACAAGCCTTAAATGCCACACTTAGAAGAGATGGACCTCACTGATATCTTTAGGACCTTCCATCCCAAAGCAGAAGATATACACTTTGTTTTCAAGTGCTCATGGAACATTCTCCAGGATAGACCACATCCTGGGCCACAAATCTAACCTCAGTCAATTCAAGAAAACTGAAATTATATCAACCATCTTCTCTGACTACAGTGTAGTGAGACTAGAGAGCAACTGCAGGAAAAAAAACCGCTAAAAATACAAGCACATGGAGATTAAACAACACACACCTAAAAACCAAACTGATTACCGAGCAAATCAAAGGAGAAATAAAACAATTCCTAGAAGAAAATGACAGTGAACACACGACAGTGCAAAAACTACGGGATACCACAAAAGCAGTTCTAAGAGGGAAATTTACAGAAATGCAATCCTACCCCAAGAAACAAGAAAAATATCACACAGACAACCTAAACCTACACTTAAAACAACTTGAGAAAGAAGAACAAAAACACCCCAAAGTCAGCAGAAGAAGTGGTATCATAAAGATCAGAGCAAAAATAAATGAAAAAGACATGAAAGAAACAACAGTAAAGATAAAAAATCGAAAAGCTGGTTCTTCGAAAAGATAAACAAAATCAACAGACCGCTGGCCAGACTCATCAAGAAAAAATGAGAGAAGAACCAGATCAACAAACATGAAAAAGGAGGGCTTCCCTGGTGGTCCAGTGGGTAAGGACACCACTTTGCAGTGCAAGGGGCACCAGTTTGATTCCTGGCCTGGGAAGTTCCCACGTGCTGTGGAGCAGCAGGACCCATGTGTCCAACTACCGAGTCGGTGCTCTGCAGCGACAGAGGCCACTGTGATGGGAGGCCCACACAGGCCAAAGAACAAAGATAAATAAATGAAAGATCAATAGAAGTGGCCAAAAAACAAAATTAAGAAAAAGGAGAGATTACAACAGATAATGCAGCAATACAAAGGATTATAAGACACTGTTACGAACAACTATATGGCAACAAATTGGACAACCTGGAAGAAATGGACAGTTTCTTGGAGAAGGTTAATCTTCCAAGACTGAACCATGATGAAACAAACTATGAACAACCCAATCACAAGCTCAGAAATCGATGTTGTGATCAAAAATCTACCCAAAAATAAAAGCCCAGGGCCAGATGGCTTCACAGGTGAAGTCTACCAAACATTTAAAGAATAGCTAATGCCTGTCCTTCTAAAACTCTTCCAAAAAACTGCACAGGAAGGAACACTTCCAAATACATTCTATGAGGCTGCCATCACCCTGATACCAAGGCCAGGCAAAGACAACACAAAAAAAGAAAATTGTAGACCAATTTCACTGATGAATTTAGATGCCAAAATCCTCAACAAAATCCTAGCAAACAGAATTCAATAACACATCAAAAAGCTCATACATCACGATCAAGTTGGGTTCATCCCAGGCATGCAAGGATTCTTCAATATCCACAAACCAATGTGATACACCATATCAACAAATAGACAAAAATCACACGATAATCTCAAATGGTGCAGAAAAAGGCCTTTGACAAAATCCAACAACCATTTATGATAACAACTCTTCAAAAAGTGGGCATAGAAGGATCCTATCTCAACATAGTGAAAGCCATATATGAGAAACCCACAGCGAACATTATCCTCAATGGTGAAAAACTGAAAGCATTCCCTCTAAGATCAGGAATAAGACAGGTGAAAAGGAGGGCTTCCCTGGTGGTCCAGTGGGTAAGGACACCACTTTGCAGTGCAAGGGGCACCAGTTTGATTCCTGGCCTGGGAAGTTCCCACGTGCTGTGGAGCAGCAGGACCCATGTGTCCAACTACCGAGTCGGTGCTCTGCAGCGACAGAGGCCACTGTGATGGGAGGCCCACACAGGCCAAAGAACAAAGATAAATAAATGAAAGATCAATAGAAGTGGCCAAAAAACAAAATTAAGAAAAAGGAGAGATTACAACAGATAATGCAGCAATACAAAGGATTATAAGACACTGTTACGAACAACTATATGGCAACAAATTGGACAACCTGGAAGAAATGGACAGTTTCTTGGAGAAGGTTAATCTTCCAAGACTGAACCATGATGAAACAAACTATGAACAACCCAATCACAAGCTCAGAAATCGATGTTGTGATCAAAAATCTACCCAAAAATAAAAGCCCAGGGCCAGATGGCTTCACAGGTGAAGTCTACCAAACATTTAAAGAATAGCTAATGCCTGTCCTTCTAAAACTCTTCCAAAAAACTGCACAGGAAGGAACACTTCCAAATACATTCTATGAGGCTGCCATCACCCTGATACCAAGGCCAGGCAAAGACAACACAAAAAAAGAAAATTGTAGACCAATTTCACTGATGAATTTAGATGCCAAAATCCTCAACAAAATCCTAGCAAACAGAATTCAATAACACATCAAAAAGCTCATACATCACGATCAAGTTGGGTTCATCCCAGGCATGCAAGGATTCTTCAATATCCACAAACCAATGTGATACACCATATCAACAAATAGACAAAAATCACACGATAATCTCAAATGGTGCAGAAAAAGGCCTTTGACAAAATCCAACAACCATTTATGATAACAACTCTTCAAAAAGTGGGCATAGAAGGATCCTATCTCAACATAGTGAAAGCCATATATGAGAAACCCACAGCGAACATTATCCTCAATGGTGAAAAACTGAAAGCATTCCCTCTAAGATCAGGAATAAGACAGGGGTGTCCACTTTCACCACTACTATTCAACATAGTCCTGGAAGTTCTAGCAACAGCAATAAGAGAAGAAAAAGAAATAAAAGGAATCCAGATTGGAAAAGAAGAAATAAAACTCTATTTGCAGATGACATGATATTATATATAGAAAACCCCAAAGACACTATTAGAAAACTACTAGAACCAATCAACGAATTCAGCAAAGCTGCGGGATACAAAATCAATACACAGAAATCACTGGCATTCCTATACACAAACAATGAAAAATCAGACAACAAAATCAAAGAGGCAGTCCCCTTCACCATTGCAACCAAGAGAATAAAATATCTAGGAATAAACCTACCCAAAGAAACAAAAGAACTGTATACAGAAAATTACAAGACACTCATGAAAGAAATTAAGGAAGACTTAAACAGATGGAGAGATATTCCATGTTCCTGGGTCGGAAGAATCAATATTGTGAAAATGACCATACTACCAAATGTCATCTATAGATTCAATGCGATCCCTATCAAACTACCAATGACATTCTTCACAGAACTAGACCAAAGAATAACACAGTTCATATGGAAACACAAAAGACCCTGAATAGCCAAAGCAATCCTGAGAAAGAAGAATGGAGCTAGAGGGATCAGCCTCCTCAACTTCAGACTCTACTACAAAGCAACAGTTCTCAAGACAGTATGGTCCTGGCACAAAATCAGAAATATAGATCAATGGAACAAGATAGAGACCCCAGAGATAAACCCACATACCTATGGGTATCTTATTTTTGACAAAGGAGGCGAACATATAAAATGGGACAAAGACAGCCTCTTCAACAAATGATGCTGGGAAATTTGGACAGCTACATGCAGAAAAATGAAGCTGGAACATTCCCTGACACCATGCACAAAGATCAACTGAAAATGGATTAAAGACCTAAATGTAAGACCAGAAACCATCAAACTCTTAGAGGAGAATATAGGCAAAACCCTCAAGGACATAAATCAAAGCAAGATCTTCGCTGACCTACCTACTAAATAGCGGAACTAAAAACAAAAATTAACATGTGAGACCTAATGAAACTTAAAAGTTTTTGTACAGCAAAAGAAACTAGAACAAAGCTGAACAGACAATCCACAGAATGGGAGAAAAGCATAGCAAATGAAACAACAGACAAGGAATTAATCTCAAAAATCTACCAGCAACTCAGACAACTCAGCACCAGAAAAGTGAATAACCCAATCAAAAAGTGGGAAAAAGACCTAAACAGGCACCTCTCTAAAGAGGCCATACAGATGGCTAAAAAACATATGAAACTTATGTTCAACCTTGCTTATTATTAGAGAAATACAAACCCAAACTACAATGAGATATCATCTCACACCCGTCAGAATAGCCATCATCAAGAAATCTACAGGCAATAAATGTTGGAGAGGGTGCAGAGAAAAGGGAACACTCTTGCATTGCTGGTGGGAATGTAAATTGATACAGCCTCTATGGAAGACAGTATGGAGATTCCTTAAAAAACTGAAAATAGAAGCACCATATGACCCAGCAATCCCACTATTATGTTTATAATACCTGATGAAATCAAAACTGAAAGAGGCACCTGTACCCCAATGTTCACTGCAGCAGTCTATACAATAGCTAGAACATGGAAGCAACCTAGATGTCCATCGACAAATGAATGGATAAAAAAGCTCTGGTACATATATACAATGGAATACTACTCAGCTGTAAAAAGAAATGCTGAAGAATCGGTGCTTATGAGGTGGCTGGATCTAGAACCTTTCATAAAAAGTGAAGTAAGTCAAAAAGAGAAAAAGACAAGTACAATATACTAACTCATATATATGGAATCTAGTAGGATGGTAATGATAACATATGCAATGAAGCGATGAAAAAACAGACATGGAGAATAGACATATGGACATTGTGGGGTATGAACAGTGGGTGGGAGGCGTAAAGGTAGCATGAAAACCTATACTATCATATGTGAAAAAAATAGCTATTGTCATTGCTCTGTGGGAAAAGAGGATCCTGCAGGGGCACTGTGACATGGCCTGGAGGGGTGGGACGGGGGGCGGGGGGATATAAATATGACTAATCTGGGATCATACATATCTGTAAACAACAAAACTCTGTAAAAGTAAAAGTAAAATAAATATTAAAAAAAAACGATCTGATTGCATTCTCCCTAGGTCAATGGAACAATAAAGAAAACCTTTTCTATATTATTAACTTTTTAGTGAAAAATCACACATCTTGCTTTCAAAGAATGCTATTAATTTATCGAGCTTCCAGTCCACACACATTTTGAAGTGCCTGTTTTTCTTTTTAAATTTTGGCCTCTTTTATTGTTTTTTTACTCATTTATTTTCATCTGTCTTTATTCTTTGGCCTATGTGGGCCTCCTATTGCAGTGGCCTCTCTTGTTGCAGAACGCCAGCTCTCAGCGCAAGCATACCAGAGTGCTGGCGCGTAATTGGACACACAGGTCCAGGTGCTCTGCAGTATGTGGCATCTTCCCTGGCCAGGGATCAAACTGGTGCACCTTGCACTGCAAGGCGCACTCTTTACCCACTGGACCACCAGGGAAGCCCCGTGCCTAAGTTTTAAAAACAAAATCCACAAGAAAGTCTCCCAAGTTTTATCTACAGACTGTTAACAGCTCCTATGAGCAGCGTCTGCCTTTTGTTCATAAAGGAAACACTGAACTTCTAAACTGAAGTTTAGATTAGTACATGAAAGATAAACATATAATGAGGTTAAAACCATTTCAAGTAAAAGACAAAATCATATATTACCTTTGAAAACATAATAGTTTATAGCCAGCAGCATTCAATTCTTGGTCTAGATGACCATAAATGTCTCTAATACAATTTGATTAAATTGCTTTTAAAGTAATGATTTAAAACTAAAATAAGAAAAGACAAGTACAATATACTAACTCATATATATGGAATCTAGTAGGATGGTAATGATAACATATGCAATGAAGCGATGAAAAACAGACATGGAGAATAGACATATGGACATTGTGGGGTATGAACAGTGGGTGGGAGGCGTAAAGGTAGCATGAAAACCTATACTATCATATGTGAAAAAAATAGCTATTGTCATTGCTCTGTGGGAAAAGAGGATCCTGCAGGGGCACTGTGACATGGCCTGGAGGGGTGGGACGGGGGGCGGGGGGATATAAATATGACTAATCTGGGATCATACATATCTGTAAACAACAAAACTCTGTAAAAGTAAAAGTAAAATAAATATTAAAAAAAAACGATCTGATTGCATTCTCCCTAGGTCAATGGAACAATAAAGAAAACCTTTTCTATATTATTAACTTTTTAGTGAAAAATCACACATCTTGCTTTCAAAGAATGCTATTAATTTATCGAGCTTCCAGTCCACACACATTTTGAAGTGCCTGTTTTTCTTTTTAAATTTTGGCCTCTTTTATTGTTTTTTTACTCATTTATTTTCATCTGTCTTTATTCTTTGGCCTATGTGGGCCTCCTATTGCAGTGGCCTCTCTTGTTGCAGAACGCCAGCTCTCAGCGCAAGCATACCAGAGTGCTGGCGCGTAATTGGACACACAGGTCCAGGTGCTCTGCAGTATGTGGCATCTTCCCTGGCCAGGGATCAAACTGGTGCACCTTGCACTGCAAGGCGCACTCTTTACCCACTGGACCACCAGGGAAGCCCCGTGCCTAAGTTTTAAAAACAAAATCCACAAGAAAGTCTCCCAAGTTTTATCTACAGACTGTTAACAGCTCCTATGAGCAGCGTCTGCCTTTTGTTCATAAAGGAAACACTGAACTTCTAAACTGAAGTTTAGATTAGTACATGAAAGATAAACATATAATGAGGTTAAAACCATTTCAAGTAAAAGACAAAATCATATATTACCTTTGAAAACATAATAGTTTATAGCCAGCAGCATTCAATTCTTGGTCTAGATGACCATAAATGTCTCTAATACAATTTGATTAAATTGCTTTTAAAGTAATGATTCTAAGAAGCTAAAATATAATTAAATTTAGTGAGTGGGCCAATATGGTTGAATAATTAGTATTTTCCTTGAAACCTAGTATATATTTAGAAAAATTTGAACAGTCACACCTCAACACTTGCTAAAAACCTTTTATTGTATATAATATATAAGTAACCATTGGTTATTACTGCCCACCACAATGATCAGCTAAACCTGTATGTCATGTGAAGGATTATTAAGGAAATGCAGAACTGATGAGTATTTTCAGATAAAGTAGAGTTTAGTTATTTCTTTGACCTTCAATTTTCTTTATGAGTCATTCTGTTCTTCACAGTTAATGATTTTGCTGTTGCCAGACTGAATGACATTTTTTTCCCCAGAATCTATTATAAGCACACTAACTCTTCATACTCTGAACAATAGAATCTGTCACTTAATTTTTAAAAACTGGTATTTTAAATAACATATAAATAAAAGACAACAAAAAAGTCATATATCCACTTGAAAGAATAGAGAAAATTCATAACTGAAGTACCCTTTCTTCCCAAACCATCCATGCTTTCCCACCCCCTCTTCATCACTGTTACAAAGCTGGTACACATCATTCTTAAAAGTTTTACCTCTATTTGAAGATTCATTTCTAAACTGATTTCCATACCTACATATTTACACTATATTAACTATAAACCTTTCATTAATGAAAAAGAATGCTATACATTTTTAGTATGCAACTTCTGAGTAATTTGTTGAGGTGAAATTTCCATAATATAGAACTAACCATTTTTTAAAATATATTTTGGCCTCTTTCATTTATTTATTTTAAAAAATTTATCTATTTTCATCCATCTTTGTTCTTTGGCCTGTGTGGGCCTCCCATTGCAGTGGCCTCTCTCATTGCAGAGCACCGGCTCTGGGTGCGTGTGCTCCAGAGCGCCAGCTTGTAATTGGTCACACCGGTCCAGCCGCTCTGTGGCACATGGGATCTTCCTGGGCCAGCGATTGAACCAGTGCCCCTTGCACTGCAAGGCGGACTCTTTACCCACTGGACCACCAGGGAAGCCCCAGAATTAACCATTTTAAAGTGAATAATTCAGTACCATTTAGTACATAATATAGGACTAACCATTTTAAAGTGAACAATTCAGTGGGATTTAGTACATCTGCAATGTTGAATGTTGTGCTACCTCGCTCCCCCATCTGTTCATTCAAAGTAAAACCTCTTATTCATTAACCAGTTTCTTCTAGTTCCTCCTCCTCCCTCCAGTCTCTGGAAACTGCCAGTTTGCATTTTGTCTCCATGGATTAATTTGTTCTAGGTATTTCATATAAATGGAGTCATATAATATGTGACTTTGTGGCTTCTTTCACTTTTAAGTCTAATGTTTTGAGATTTATTCACACTGTAGCATGTACTTTTACTCATTTTTATGGCTGAAAAGTACTTCATTATTTACTACTTATAAATGTATTATTTACATATTTGTAAATATGCCACAACTTATTACTAATGGACCTTTGGGCTGTTTCCAAGCAACTTAATTTCTGCCCATAATAATATATTTTCCAGGTTAATATATTCAGAAGGACGTGATTCTCTTTCATTTTTGCAAAATTACTTTTTTTAAAATCCAGAATAATACATCATCTCACCTATTTTCTTATTCTGTCAGGCCTCTTTAAAACTAAGAATTCTTTCTTACCATGATGCAATCATCACTCAATTAGTGGCTAAAAATATTGATGTATATGCTTAGTGAAATAAATCAGAGAAAGATAAATACTGTATGGTATCACCTATATATCGGTGCTGAAACAACTAAGTGAAAAAATAAAAATAGCAATATACATTTTAGTATGCAACTTCTGAGTAATTTGTTGAGGTGAAATTTCCATAATATAGAACTAACCATTTTTTAAAATATATTTTGGCCTCTTTCATTTATTTATTTTAAAAAATTTATCTATTTTCATCCATCTTTGTTCTTTGGCCTGTGTGGGCCTCCCATTGCAGTGGCCTCTCTCATTGCAGAGCACCGGCTCTGGGTGCGTGTGCTCCAGAGCGCCAGCTTGTAATTGGTCACACCGGTCCAGCCGCTCTGTGGCACATGGGATCTTCCTGGGCCAGCGATTGAACCAGTGCCCCTTGCACTGCAAGGCGGACTCTTTACCCACTGGACCACCAGGGAAGCCCCAGAATTAACCATTTTAAAGTGAATAATTCAGTACCATTTAGTACATAATATAGGACTAACCATTTTAAAGTGAACAATTCAGTGGGATTTAGTACATCTGCAATGTTGAATGTTGTGCTACCTCGCTCCCCCATCTGTTCATTCAAAGTAAAACCTCTTATTCATTAACCAGTTTCTTCTAGTTCCTCCTCCTCCCTCCAGTCTCTGGAAACTGCCAGTTTGCATTTTGTCTCCATGGATTAATTTGTTCTAGGTATTTCATATAAATGGAGTCATATAATATGTGACTTTGTGGCTTCTTTCACTTTTAAGTCTAATGTTTTGAGATTTATTCACACTGTAGCATGTACTTTTACTCATTTTATGGCTGAAAAGTACTTCATTATTTACTACTTATAAATGTATTATTTACATATTTGTAAATATGCCACAACTTATTACTAATGGACCTTTGGGCTGTTTCCAAGCAACTTAATTTCTGCCCATAATAATATATTTTCCAGGTTAATATATTCAGAAGGACGTGATTCTCTTTCATTTTTGCAAAATTACTTTTTTTAAAATCCAGAATAATACATCATCTCACCTATTTTCTTATTCTGTCAGGCCTCTTTAAAACTAAGAATTCTTTCTTACCATGATGCAATCATCACTCAATTAGTGGCTAAAAATATTGATGTATATGCTTAGTGAAATAAATCAGAGAAAGATAAATACTGTATGGTATCACCTATATATCGGTGCTGAAACAACTAATGAATATAACAAAAAGAAACAGATATTGAGAAAAAAACAGTGCTTACCAGAGAGAGAAGGGGAGGGGCAAGATACATGAAGTCAATTAAGAGGTAAAACCTGCTATATACATATGGGGACTTCCCTGGTGGCGCAGTGGCTAGGTCTGCACACTCCTATTGCAGGGGCCTGGGTTTGATCCTTTGTCAGAGAACTAGATCCCACCTGTTACAACTAAAGTTCGCATGCCCAGATTAAGACCCAGAACAGATAAATATGTAAGAAACTGCTAAAATATATATATATAAAAAAAAAAACTGCTATAAATAAACAAGCTACAAGGATATACTGCACAGCAAAAGGAATACAGTCAGTATTTTATGTAAGTGTAAATGGAATTAGCCTTCAGTAATTATGAATTATGATGTATATACACATAAACATGTAATTATGTATTATACATCAACCATACCTCAATTTTAACAAATACTGACTTTACTGGTTCTGTTTTTGAGATATTAACTAAAGTTACGTTCAACTATAGAGTTTAACTTAGTGATTTCCTGAATTTGACTTCTATTTAAAAGTTTCATGCTGGGACTTAGGTAAAGAGCCCACCTTGCAGTGCAAGGGGCACCAGTTCGATCCCCGGCCCTGGAAGATCCTGTGTGCCGCAACGTGACTGGACTGGTGTGTCCAATCAAGAGCCAGCACTGGAGCTCAGAGGTGATGCTCTGCTGAGAGGCCACTGCAATGGGAGGTCCACACAGGCCAAAGTATTATTTACATATTTGTAAATCACAACTTATTACTAATGGACCTTTGGGCTGTTTCCAAGCAACTTAATTTCTGCCCATAATAATATATTTTCCAGGTTAATATATTCAGAAGGACGTGATTCTCTTTCATTTTTGCAAAATTACTTTTTTTAAAATCCAGAATAATACATCATCTCACCTATTTTCTTATTCTGTCAGGCCTCTTTAAAACTAAGAATTCTTTCTTACCATGATGCAATCATCACTCAATTAGTGGCTAAAAATATTGATGTATATGCTTAGTGAAATAAATCAGAGAAAGATAAATACTGTATGGTATCACCTATATATCGGTGCTGAAACAACTAATGAATATAACAAAAAGAAACAGATATTGAGAAAAAAACAGTGCTTACCAGAGAGAGAAGGGGAGGGGCAAGATACATGAAGTCAATTAAGAGGTAAAACCTGCTATATACATATGGGGACTTCCCTGGTGGCGCAGTGGCTAGGTCTGCACACTCCTATTGCAGGGGCCTGGGTTTGATCCTTTGTCAGAGAACTAGATCCCACCTGTTACAACTAAAGTTCGCATGCCGCAATTAAGACCCAGAACAGATAAATATGTAAGAAACTGCTAAAATATATATATATAAAAAAAAAAACTGCTATAAATAAACAAGCTACAAGGATATACTGCACAGCAAAAGGAATACAGTCAGTATTTTATGTAAGTGTAAATGGAATTAGCCTTCAGTAATTATGAATTATGATGTATATACACATAAACATGTAATTATGTATTATACATCAACCATACCTCAATTTTAACAAATACTGACTTTACTGGTTCTGTTTTTGAGATATTAACTAAAGTTACGTTCAACTATAGAGTTTAACTTAGTGATTTCCTGAATTTGACTTCTATTTAAAAGTTTCATGCTGGGACTTAGGTAAAGAGCCCACCTTGCAGTGCAAGGGGCACCAGTTCGATCCCCGGCCCTGGAAGATCCTGTGTGCCGCAACGTGACTGGACTGGTGTGTCCAATCAAGAGCCAGCACTCTAGAGTGCATGTGCTCAGAGGTGATGCTCTGCAATGAGA
Organism: Tragulus kanchil; assembly: GCA_022376925.1. Lineage (NCBI taxonomy): Eukaryota > Metazoa > Chordata > Mammalia > Artiodactyla > Tragulidae > Tragulus > Tragulus kanchil. Next base: position 273,132,190 of record JAIOJX010000026.1, read on the forward strand.
GGCCACTGCAATGGGAGGTCCACACAGGCCAAAGAATAAAGATGGATGAAAAATAAATAAATAAAAAACCAGTAATGGGCTTCCCCTGGTGGTCCAGTGGGTAAAGACACTGCCTTGCAGTGCAAGGGGCACCGGTTTGATCCCTGGCCTGGGAAGATCCCACGTGCCGCGGAGTGGCTGGACCGATGTGCCCAATTACCGAGCCGGAGCTCTGGAGTGCATGCGCCCAGAGCCGGCGTTTTGCAACAACAGAGGCCACAGCGATGGGAGGCCCACAGGAGCCAAAGAACAAAGATGGATGAAAATAGAGAAATGAAAGACCAATAGAAGTGGCCCGCCCACTCCCCTCCCTCCCCAACCCAACCCCCGCCCCAAAATAAATAATAAAATATATAAATCTTTAAAAAAAAAAAAAACCAGTAAAAGACAAAAATTAAAAAAAAAAGAAAAGCTTCATGCTAGCTTCAAAATTAGCTTTTACATAGCTGATAAATCTTGCTTTTATTCCTCCAATCAAGAAATTTCTACCCCAATTAGGAAATATGAAAATGTAACACATTTTATAATAATGATTTTTTAAATAGTTTGGATGGTGGAGAAAACACGAGATTAATGAAGTAAATACTACGTTTAATGTGAATAATTAATTTTCTAAGATTTTCTGAATAAAGTACTGTTGCTGTTCATAATGGTGACCAATGCTGCAATGTAATTAAGGAAACAGCAATCTCATTAACATGAGTTTGAGCAAACTCCAGGAGATAGTGAAGGACAGGGAAGCCTAGTGCACTACAGTCCGTCAGACCACAAAGAGTTGGAGACGACTTAGTGACCAAAAAACAACTGTCTTATTAAAAGTTGTTAATATTGCTATAACTTGATTCAAAACAAAGAACTGGCCCAACCTTAAGTCCAATACCCTGAAAATAATACCATATACTTCTATAACACTTTGTAGTTTTCAAACATTTTCACTGCTTAAAAAGGCATAAGAAGCCAAATTACAAAGGAAAATATTGATAAACATATCCCATTAAAATTAATATATTTTAAAAATTCGGTTGATTCTCCCTTGAGCTGGCCCACTGTCCTGGCAGTGACTCTCGCTTCCCCTATTCTAATAAACTTTACTTTCTTCTCACTCTAAAAAAAAAAAATTAATATTAAAAAATTATAATTTGATATACGTAATAACAGAGCAGGAGGAGCAGCAAGTATTATATCTCTGTTCTATGGTTAAGACAACTGAGGCTAACAAAGAATGTTATTTTTAATATCATGTAACTGTAAAATAGCCAAGTCATTCTGAAGAATGATTCTGTTAAGAACAGAAAAGAGTAGATTCACGTAAACCACTTTGTTAATGTATTAATGACTATTTAAATATTTAAATAGTTAATATTTGGACAGGAATCTGGTAAATAATAACCATTTTTATAGTACATAAATAAGTTGGTATTTATAATCTGTTTCACTGTAAGAAAAAAATTCAAAATTTTCTTAAAATCTATGAAAATAGTTCTTGAAGAAGAATTCATTTATCAGATAAAGTATTACTTCTTAGCATATCCTAGTATACAGATATATATTTAAAGTCTCTGTGATATGGGAAACTGTATTTAATTTTATTCTAAATGGTTAAAATTAAATGGTTAAAAGTAAGTTTTGTGAGATAATTTGTTTTAAAGCTAACATGTCAATATTCAAAGCTGAATAGTTTTAAAAGATGTCTACCTCACATATGAAAAATATTAAGTTTAATGTGAATAATTAATTTTCTAAGATTTTCTGAATAAAGTACTGTTGCTGTTCATAATGGTGACCAATGCTGCAATGTAATTAAGGAAACAGCAATCTCATTAACATGAGTTTGAGCAAACTCCAGGAGATAGTGAAGGACAGGGAAGCCTAGTGCACTACAGTCCGTCAGACCACAAAGAGTTGGAGACGACTTAGTGACCAAAAAACAACTGTCTTATTAAAAGTTGTTAATATTGCTATAACTTGATTCAAAACAAAGAACTGGCCCAACCTTAAGTCCAATACCCTGAAAATAATACCATATACTTCTATAACACTTTGTAGTTTTCAAACATTTTCACTGCTTAAAAAGGCATAAGAAGCCAAATTACAAAGGAAAATATTGATAAACATATCCCATTAAAATTAATATATTTTAAAAATTCGGTTGATTCTCCCTTGAGCTGGCCCACTGTCCTGGCAGTGACTCTCGCTTCCCCTATTCTAATAAACTTTACTTTCTTCTCACTCTAAAAAAAAAAAATTAATATTAAAAAATTATAATTTGATATACGTAATAACAGAGCAGGAGGAGCAGCAAGTATTATATCTCTGTTCTATGGTTAAGACAACTGAGGCTAACAAAGAATGTTATTTTTAATATCATGTAACTGTAAAATAGCCAAGTCATTCTGAAGAATGATTCTGTTAAGAACAGAAAAGAGTAGATTCACGTAAACCACTTTGTTAATGTATTAATGACTATTTAAATATTTAAATAGTTAATATTTGGACAGGAATCTGGTAAATAATAACCATTTTTATAGTACATAAATAAGTTGGTATTTATAATCTGTTTCACTGTAAGAAAAAAATTCAAAATTTTCTTAAAATCTATGAAAATAGTTCTTGAAGAAGAATTCATTTATCAGATAAAGTATTACTTCTTAGCATATCCTAGTATACAGATATATATTTAAAGTCTCTGTGATATGGTAAACTGTATTTAATTTTATTCTAAATGGTTAAAATTAAATGGTTAAAAGTAAGTTTTGTGAGATAATTTGTTTTAAAGCTAACATGTCAATATTCAAAGCTGAATAGTTTTAAAAGATGTCTACCTCACATATGAAAAAATATTAAGTTATTAAAATTTCCAGTAGGTGAAATGCAATGTCTGGAGCTGAAAAAGCGAAAAGGCTTTTTCCTAAGCATTTAAACCAGACATTTAAAACTGGACGTCTTCAAAGATATGAGAGAAGGTCTCATCGTAAATTATGATTCACTTTTAACTAGGAATAGATAGCTCAGAAGATTGACCAACAACAACTACAATTCATTAACATCAATTTCCTAGTTGATGTTCATTAATTGGTAGTTGAGAAGATTTTACTCAAGAATATTCATAATATTAAAAACAACAATAAAAAAGGAAGAGAAAACAGTAGGAAGGAAACAGACTCAGTGCTGCCCAATAACATCACTGGAAATCTTACCAAAGACTGAACAGGAAGGAGCCTTAAAACCTTTATACCACATAAGGTTCCTAAGAAATGTATCTGAGGCACACTGGCAGGGCAGTATAAAATGATTTCTACTGCCACTGACCATATTGTACCTGTTCTGTGGATAATTAGTCCTTCAGTTCCAAAGCTGTCAATCTGGCACCTTTCACGAGCACTATATTCACTTTAAATAAAACAAAACAAAACAAAATTTATAATTCAAAGAACAAAAGAACTTAAAAACAAAAACTGCAAACTGAACCAACTTTATAGTTGTGATATGAACCAAAAAATAAGAAAAGTGGAGTACCAGGAATATTTTACAGTTTAAGATTCTGTTTGAACTCTACATAACAACTTTATAAAGTTTAAACCAGATAGTTTAGGTATTTTTGTACTACACAAGTAAACACTTATATTTAAAAACTTCTTCTCTGTATCAGTGTTGAAAGTCATATTACTGCATCTTAGTATTCAAATAAGTTTAGCAAACTATACTTTACTACAGATTTCATACACACCCAATATAGTGTCCTAAAATGTCTGGATGGCTAACTAAGAAAAAAAATATGGAGAAGATCTGCTCATAATTATTAAAAATAAACAACACAATTTACGTATATGTACCATACCTGCAGCTGACCATTTAATGAACTCAAGTCTTCTGCTTTCTTCTCTAAAGACTGAACCCAAACTTTTCTTTTCTGTCGGCATCTTGAAGCTGCTGCTCTATTTCTTTCCAGAAACTTTCTCCTTTTCTCATCAGGATCTTCATTAGCTGCTCTTCTTCGACGACCAGTTGTATTTTGGGTCTGTGGAGTTGTGTGAGCTGGAGAAGCCTGTAACAGACACAAATGAAAGGTTTTTATATTTGTACCTAGTGATTAAAATTAGCATAATAGGCAGTAAAGGACTGAAAGGTGAGAGCCACTGTATACATCAATATTTTGGAGAAATGTGAAAATCATCCTGTCTTTTAATAAATTCCTTGAAATAAATAAGCATGGCTAAACCAAGATTCTCACTGACTAATACAGTAAATGTATTGTTTGTTGTTGTTCAGTTACTAAGTCGTGTCTGACTCTTTTGTGACTTCCAGGAGTGCAGCACGCCAGGCTTCCCTGTCCTTCACTATTTCCTGAAGTTTGCTCAAACTCATGTCCTTTGAGTAGATGATGCCATCCAATCATCTTATCCTGCCACCCCATTCTCCTTTTGCTTTTAATCTTTCCCAACATCAAGGTCTTTTCCAATGAGCTGGCTCTTTGCATCAGATGGCCAAAATAAAGCAGCTTCTGCATCAGTCCTTCCAATGAATATTCAGGGTTGATTTCCTTTCAGATTGTATCTATTCTTTAATGTTTGTATAACTAGTATCTTCACACTTACAGAGAGAATACCAAGAAATTAAAAATGATGATGTAGAGATCTTGTATTTTTCCAAGTGTATTTTTAAGGAAGCGTTATGGTTTTGTTCAATCCTTTAATAATTATTAAGGTACTAATAAAAAATAACATTTAAATTCACTATGGGAAACCATGTTTTCTGTTACTTTTGAAGTAAAAAAAATTATATATACACTTTAGTGTATTCAGCTTTTCTTCAGTTTTTGAAACTTGAGGTCAGCCTTTTTCTAAGGGTCAGGTTCTTACAAAATAACAAATCATCATTTTCCTGGTGGGGTGAATACCACAGTGTAGATTTTAACTTTAATTGGTCCCTTGTGCCATGCAAGATCAGCCAGAGACAGAAATCTCCAGTCACTAGTGATACTGTCCAGTGTTTAGGATTATAGAATAATAACTTCAAGTCTCTCACAAATCTCAAAATTGTGCCACAGAACACCTTAATATAGGAGACAGGATATGAACCTTTAGAAATAGTGCAAAAGAAACCATTTTGTAGCCAAAATGATCTGAAGAAGCAGGGTGAACACCAATCTTTTGCCTCTATTTAATGGTATTTTAAAATGATGCAACAAAAACTTATTTCTCTTAATCTATACAACAGGCAGGAATCTTAAAAACTTAAGTTTTGCAGGGAAACAACCTGAGTTATATATATCTATACCTCTAACAAGGATTTGAGGCTACTTAGAATTATATTCCTCCTTCTCTCCCTTCTTCTATTGATTGATTCATTCTATTTCACTGAAAAAAAAATACAGGAACTATTCTAGTGATACAGCAGTGAAGAAATAAAAGTTCTGCTCTTGTGGACTTCTGTTTGTTCCAATACAATCAAGTATAAAAATATAAAATTAGGGCTTCCCTGGTAGCTCAGTGGTAAAGAGTCTGCCTGCCAATGCAGGAGACACGAGTTCAATCCCTGATCTGGGAAGATCCCACATGCTGCAGAGCAACTAAGCCTATGAGCCACAACTATGGAGCCTGTGCTCTAGAGCCTCAGAGCTGCAACTACTGAGCCCTTGTGCCACAACTACTGAAGCCCATGTGCCTTAGAGCCCGAGTTCCACAAGAAAAGTCACCGCAACAAGAAGCCTGCTCCCCTCAACTAGAGAGTAGCCCGCACTCCCTGCAACTAGAGAAGAGACTGCGGCAGCAGTGAAAATCCAGAACAGCCAAAAATAAATAAAATTAAAACATATATAGGGGCTTCCCTGGTGGTCCAGTGGGTGGGGAGTCCACCTTGCAGTGCAAGGGGTGCTGGTTCGAACCCTGGCCCGGGAAGATCCCACGTGCTGAGGAACGGCTGGGCCAGTATGTCCAGTAAGCTGGCACTCTGGAGCGCATGTGCCCAGAGCTGGTGCTCTGCAACAGGAGGGGCTACTGCGATGGGAGGACCGCACAGGCCAAAGAACAAAGATGGATGAAAATAAATAAACAATACAAGAGGTCAAAATTTAAAAAAAAAAAAAAAAAAAAAAACATATATATATACATATATATATATATATATAATTTAAACTATATCAAGGAAACTATAGTTAGTATAAGAAAATAAATTAATATAACTATTAAACCATTATACTATAAAATATTATATAATTATATAAAACATAATTATTAATTATATTAATTTGCTTTCTTTTAAACAAACTTTTAAAGATGTAAAAGCCATAATTAACTTGCAGGCCAGACAAAGAAATAGCTATGAGCTGCATTAGGCTCATGAGCCAGTTTGCTAACCCCGAATTAAGACATAAGAACACACTCTTCCTCTCTTTTGGCCCCTAAGTAAAGTTTCTTGGTGGATGACAACCACTACTACATTTCCTTTGTCTTAAGTTTCATGAAGGTAAAATACAGTTATCTAAAATATCTATGCTTAGGAGGCAGTCTGAAACTGGTTGTGTAGCTGTATTTTTTTAATTGGAAAGTTTTACTTTTAAATGCTAATATCTTTATGTAAAGAAAATAAGAAAGAGATCTAAATAGAGCTCTGAAACATTTAACAGAAATACAGTAACCCTCTACTGCAGACATACAGAAATAGCAATCATCTAATGGGAAAACACGAATTAGAGTGAACCAGACCTCTAGTATCAACAGCTGCCATTAAGCCTATCTGGTACTTTGGTAACATTTCACAAATGTTAATTCAAGAATTGTTTGTCTTATATCAGTAATATAGTTCATATATACATTACCTGTTTAATATAACCAACAGAAAAAAAGTTTTCTTTAAAAAGCATTGACAGATACTGTGCTATTTTAAACCAACAAACAGATACTCAGAGAAACATTTACAGGGTGCCCTCAGCAGTAACAACTGCTTATTCTTCATATCAATACTTTTACTTTGAACTACCTTTTCCTAAATCTTTTTAGATACTTTTGGAATAAAAATTTGACCAGAAAAAATGTATAGTCATTTAAGGTACACTGTGGTCTTTTTTTCTTTTTTGAAAACTGAATGATGAATGATAAAAACAACACACGTACCGGGGTTTCTGTAGTGGATGTGGCTGGCTGTTGCAATGACTGTGGTCGAGATTCCTCTGATTGAGTCCTGACCAATCCACTACCATGACCTTTTACAGTATCGCCATTGGTAACTGGAGGATGTTGCTGGGTCAAAGCAGCTTTTAATCTCTGAAATGCAAACACCAATTTAAAAAATGTTCCCTGCTCTCCACCCAAATCCAACTCCTACCATACTTTTAGTTAACCCAATGACACACTTGTTAATGAATGTATAAATACATCTGACTTTAAACTTAGGTTTGATTTATTATATTCCAGTGCATTCCTAAGTATCAGTAAAACAAAGAAGATCTTGGGAAGCTTGCCAGAGTCTTTTTTATCTAGTACTACTAGAGGGTTCTATACTTTGGCATTCCTAATCAATTTTGAGAAGAATGAAGAATAAAAACACCATTGACTGCAAATAACTAGGTTGGTTCAACTAAAATAAGCAAAACAAGTTAATTATGCATGTTTCCCCTATTTTTTTCCCATCCCACCCCTAAATCATGTATCCCAGTCTTTCCAGGCTCTGTCTAGATTTTTACACCTAACAGCTTTCTTCTTCAGATTTGAGCCCATTTCATTTTTGCTTACAGGTCTGATGTCACTGCTTACTTGGACAGTGCCCTAATGTTGCATGTTTTAGGCCACTGTACAACTTCAGAATGAACAGAACCTACTGTTAGGTCTTCCCTGTCTCTAGTAAGCAAACTAGTTCCAGGTCTGTCCTTTCCACTGTGTTCCATTTTGTGAAACTATTAGTCTCTCAGTCATGTCTGACTCTTTACAACCCCATGGACTGTAGGTCACCAGGTTCCTCTATGCATGGAATTCTCCAGGCAAGAATACTAGAGTGGGTAGCCATTCCCTTTTAAACTTAATGTGCTATTTTAAACCAACAAACAGATACTCAGAGAAACATTTACAGGGTGCCCTCAGCAGTAACAACTGCTTATTCTTCATATCAATACTTTTACTTTGAACTACCTTTTCCTAAATCTTTTTAGATACTTTTGGAATAAAAATTTGACCAGAAAAAATGTATAGTCATTTAAGGTACACTGTGGTCTTTTTTTCTTTTTTGAAAACTGAATGATGAATGATAAAAACAACACACGTACCGGGGTTTCTGTAGTGGATGTGGCTGGCTGTTGCAATGACTGTGGTCGAGATTCCTCTGATTGAGTCCTGACCAATCCACTACCATGACCTTTTACAGTATCGCCATTGGTAACTGGAGGATGTTGCTGGGTCAAAGCAGCTTTTAATCTCTGAAATGCAAACACCAATTTAAAAAAATGTTCCCTGCTCTCCACCCAAATCCAACTCCTACCATACTTTTAGTTAACCCAATGACACACTTGTTAATGAATGTATAAATACATCTGACTTTAAACTTAGGTTTGATTTATTATATTCCAGTGCATTCCTAAGTATCAGTAAAACAAAGAAGATCTTGGGAAGCTTGCCAGAGTCTTTTTTATCTAGTACTACTAGAGGGTTCTATACTTTGGCATTCCTAATCAATTTTGAGAAGAATGAAGAATAAAAACACCATTGACTGCAAATAACTAGGTTGGTTCAACTAAAATAAGCAAAACAAGTTAATTATGCATGTTTCCCCTATTTTTTTCCCATCCCACCCCTAAATCATGTATCCCAGTCTTTCCAGGCTCTGTCTAGATTTTTACACCTAACAGCTTTCTTCTTCAGATTTGAGCCCATTTCATTTTTGCTTACAGGTCTGATGTCACTGCTTACTTGGACAGTGCCCTAATGTTGCATGTTTTAGGCCACTGTACAACTTCAGAATGAACAGAACCTACTGTTAGGTCTTCCCTGTCTCTAGTAAGCAAACTAGTTCCAGGTCTGTCCTTTCCACTGTGTTCCATTTTGTGAAACTATTAGTCTCTCAGTCATGTCTGACTCTTTACAACCCCATGGACTGTAGGTCACCAGGTTCCTCTATGCATGGAATTCTCCAGGCAAGAATACTAGAGTGGGTAGCCATTCCCTTCTTCGGAAGATCTTCCCAGTCGATCCTGGGTTTCCCTTGCTGCAGGTGGATTCTTTACCATCAGAGTCACCTGGGAAGCCTTTGTTCCACTTTACCAACTAACTGAACTACACCTGACTCACTGTCAGAATACAAAGATCTAGCACTAGAATGAGGGTCTAGACATTTATGGCTATTTCTTTTTTAAAAAAAACAACACCCCCAATTTGACTAAAGCTTATTATTCTATCAGCAAAACTGTATCTTATTTCAATGAGACAGTAAGCTCTTTAAGAGCTGAGATTGCCTTCTATTTCTTTGCATCCCTTTTAGCAACTGGTATACTGATTTGCTACAGAGGTGGACAACAAATATATTTGCTAACTGATAAACTGGTTTCTTTGGAAATGGCACATATGATCTTTGGGGTAACTGTATTGTTATGACCTATAAATATGAATAATTAGCACAAGATAATCATATTCTACTGATACTCTCTTAGCAGTGAAAGGCGCCCCAGGGATCTGAGAGACATAAATTCAGAAGTAGCCCCTGAGCTCGAAATACAGTTTTATCACAGAATCTGGTGAAGAGATATGTCATTACATTTTCCTAAGATCTACACTCAGATGCATATGTGGGTGGAGGGAAGTTAAAAACATTGATATGAGAACTATAATGCAGCCTACCCAGTGCTTCCTGCTTTTCCTAGAAGTGAGCGCCTTGGTATTACATGTTTAACAACCTTTCCTCTCTCGTTTCTCTAGAAATAGCATAAAGGGGCAGAAATAGAGAAGAGCTTTAGACAAAGTCCCCTAAATGATTCTAATACAAGTGTTTTCATTTACTTCAACTAAAAATATTTTGGAAAATTTGTAATTTCTTTATTTTCATCTGTACATATCTAAACATCTTTAACTGATCCAGATTCCTTAAAAATAGAGGTATATATGAAAAGATTACTACAATTCCTGCTGAAGCAAGTGTTAGTAGGTATTTTCTACTGCTAATCACTGTAGATTCTGGGTATGATTTTATAATAAAGTCAATAGTGTGAAAAATATTTTGTTGAGGTGCAGTTATATACAGTAAAGTGAACTCTTTTCAGTGTACAGTTCTATGAGTTTTAACTAGCATATACAGTTGTATAACCACCTCCAACAATTAGGATACAGAACGAGCCAATCACCTATCAAAATTTCCTCATGCTTCTTTCTTGTCACACTTTCCTCCCACCTAAGTGCTGGAAATCTCAAGCCTGCTTTTTGATCCTCAAAGTTTTCCCTTTTCCAGAATATCATATAAATGGAATCAGGAGTACATATAACCTTTTGAATCTGGCTTCTTTCCTTTAGCATACTGCACATGAGATCCACCCTTGCTGTTGTGTTAGCAGTAGTTTTTAAATCAGTTTCTAATAAATGTTATGGTGGTTTCACAGATTAGGACAGTGAGATCATTTGCTCAAGGTCAAATAGCCATTAAGTTAGTTTAAATCCTACATTTGAACCTGGATCTCCTTAATTTCAAAGTGCAGCTTTTCTATAACATCACATTATGTATATTATCCTATCTCTCTCCCCATGCCCTGCAAAAAGGAAGAAAAAGAAAATGGAAAAAGTCAAGAAAGATAATGTAGGTCCGCTGGCGGCGCAGCCGGGACTAACGCGGCGTGTGCGTCGGCGTCGGGGCCAGACGAGGGATTCTGGGTAACGGCCCCAGCCGGCTGGGGCGGCTGGCTCCGCACAGCAGGTTTGACTTACGCAAAGTCCGTTGGCTGAGGGGTTTGCAGGGCCGGGGGCAGCCGGACATGGGGCAGCCGTGGCCGCCGCCTGGACCGTGGAGCCTTCCTCGGGCACAGGGTGAGGTGGAGGAAGAGAGTGACTTGGACTTGTCCCCCGGTTCTCCCCGCTGCCCGCAGCTGCCGGGAGGCGGCACCCAGATGTATAGCCATGGAATCGAAATGGCTTGCCAAAAACAGAAAGAGTTTGTGAAGAGCTCTGTGGCGTGTAAATGGAATCTCGCTGAAGCTCAGCAGAAACTTGGTAGCTTAGCACTGCATAACTCTGAGTCCTTGGATCAGGAACATGCCAAAGCACAAACAACAGTCTCAGAACTGAGGCAACGGGAAGAAGAATGGCGGCAGAAAGAAGAGGCTCTAGTACAAAGAGAGAGAATGTGTCTGTGGAACATGGATGCCATTAGCAAAGACGTTTTTAATAAGAGTTTTATTAATCAAGATAAAAGAAAAGAAACAGAAGATGAAGATAAATCAAAATCATTTATGCATAAACATGAACAGAAAATCAGACATTTTGGTATGTTAAGTCGATGGGATGATAGTCAGAGATTTTTGTCTGACCATCCATACCTTGTCTGTGAAGAAACTGCTAAATACCTTATTTTATGGTGTTTTCATCTAGAAGCTGAACAGAAAGGGGCTCTAATGGAACAAATAGCACATCAAGCAGTTGTAATGCAGTTTATTATGGAAATGGCCAAAAACTGTAATGTGGATCCAAGAGGATGTTTTCGCTTATTTTTCCAGAAAGCCAAAGCAGAGGAAGAAGGTTATTTTGAAGCATTCAGAAATGAACTTGAAGCTTTCAAGTCAAGAGTCAGACTTTATTCTCAATCACCAAATTTTCAGCCTTTGACAGTTCAGAATCATGTTCCCCATTCTGGTGTTGGATCTATAGGTTTATTAGAATCCTTACCGCAGAATCCAGATTATCTTCAGTATTCTGTCAATACAGCTCTCTGCAGTTTAAACTCAGTGGTACATAAAGAAGATGATGAACCGAAAATGATGGACACTGTATAATTTGGTTAGGACTGCTGAAGCCAAGTGCTATTTTGTTACAAGAAAGGAAGAACTTGGCTATTTTCTTGACACTTTTATGGGTGCTGCACTTTATTTTTGTTCGGTTTTTGATGGGAGGGAAAACAAAGAGTACTGAAACTTTTTGTAAAATTTTTTTTATGTGCTGCTAGGGTTTTTTTTTGTTTGTTTGTTTTCTGAAGAGAGGAGTGGTACCATATGTTGCAAGTCAGACTGGACCCTTTTTGGTTTTTTTGGCTACTAAATTTGCCTTTAATCTTACTGTTCTCAATTTTGGAATCAAAGTATGAAAATCTGCACAAACGCAATGTTTACAAGAACTGGTTGATTCTAGGAGGCATCTGCTACAGTCTTTTTATATGGATATGTACATGTCCTACTCGACAAAAATGATTAAAGATAAAAATGTACTTGTATCTTATTGCTAATTTAGCTGTCAAATCTTATTATCATATTAAAAGCAATAAATCAGTAAAAAAAAAAAAAAAAAAAAAGAAAGATAATGTAAGGCTAGATGTCTTAAAGAGAACCACGAGGGAATTCCCTGGTGATCCAATGGTTAGGACTTTGCTCTTTTACTACCATGAGCTTAGGTTCAATCCCTGGTCGAAGAACCAAGATTCTGCAAACCAAGTGGTGTGAAAGACAACCACAAAGGATTTGGAAGGCCAAGTTGATACTTTAACAGCTAAAGCCATGTCACCCCAGGATCAGGTACATTTTCCCCATCTTTTCTGACTTAGTACTTCTTTATGAATTGCAAATAGCAACATAGTATGTAAAATCCTAATTTCTCCAATGGTTAGCCTACATAATGTATACTGCATACATAATATATATAGTGAGAACACTACTGTTTAGAATTTAACTCTGCCTCAAACTATCTGAGTAAATCATTAATCTTTTGGAGTTGAGTTTCCTTGTCTGTAAAGCTAATGGTAACTTTTTGCAGGGTTGAGGTAATGATCGAATATAATATGCAAAATTACCTCAGTCATATAAGCAGTTAATTTTTATCAGCTTCCTTACTTTTTTCAAAAATATCTACTGAGCCCCCTATTTTCACAGCACAGGTACTGGGGTATGGACACCAAACAATCAGGAGAGTTCCTATACTTTTGTATTTTCCAAATGTACTTAGGGAAAAAAAAAAAAGGTACTCGGGGGTCATTTTAAGAACTGGTTTAACTTCAGACATATTTTGAAAAAAATATTTACTATTTATTTGACTGTGCCAGGTCTTAGTTGTGGCACGTGAAATCTGACCAAGAGTCCCCCCTTCATTGGGAGAGCTGAGTCTTAGCTCTTGGACCACCAGGGAGGTCCTCTATACGTTTTTTATTATGGAAAATATATCTCAAGACCACATGATACACAGTATCTTTCAGAATGCAGGTTAAGATTCCTGGTTCCATTTTTCCTTCCTTACTTTTTAAACAAGCAGAAATAACCACATTAGCAGCTAAGATCCAGGAAATTGGGACACTCATAACTAATGGAATAATGTAAAAGTAGATGGCTTAAAGCTAATTAGATAAGTGACCAAAGCAGTATATAGTTGGCTATAATCAGGTAGGAATACTTGGGCTAAATGGTCAAAGAAGGGAAAGTAAAAAGACAGGAATTTGAAAACATGGGTCATATAAACAGGAGGAGGTAGTCAGTGTGCATAACTGTAATCATTTTAAAGCCAATCTATAGCATTACGTTAGGGCTTTCATTTCTGGATATAAAATTGTATATAAATATAAGCACTGGTTGAGATTTGAAGCTTTAGTAAATTATGTGTTGGAAAAACATTTTTAAGTCCTTAGGTAGAAAACACAGAACTGAAGAGCATTTAAAGTTTTATAGTGAAGAGCTTAACTCTTAGAATTAATGAATACAGTAACTGCACATAGGGGAGTCTGAAGTACATAAACATCACTCTCTTGAATAATCTTTAGTAGGGCAAGTTACTACCTTATAGAGCACTTAAAAGCAGCATCTGTATTCATTCATTATCCTCTCTTGACTGCCCTAGGGTATATAGTACTCATCCAGTGAGGAAGCGCTAATGTTTGCTCCATGCTGTTACATTGATTACAATGGGTCTAACTTGGAAAGTGTGCCACTGGGTACAAAATGTAAGAAAAAGATTTTCAAGAGTTAATTAACACTGCTCTAAACTACAGATTGTTTTTAAATGACAGTTTTTTTGTTTTTTGTTTTTGTTTTTTCAAAAAAAACTACAAATTTCTTTTTAAACAAGGCATGTGTTTAAAAACACATGTAGGCTAAAAAAAATTACAGTGGGTTAGGGTGAAGAAAGTTGTCACTAAATGATGATTCATATATATTTTATAAGTAATATAAGAATATCTATAATCTGCCCAGATATATGTTGAGACAGTTTAAAGAAAGGCAACAATTTGCCACCCCCCAAATTAATGAACGTATCTATAAAATATGATAGATATTTATTTTACAATAGAACTTTGGAGCTAATCAATTAGTCCAATTACCATCTTACAGATAAAGAAACTAAGGTCTAAAGAGTGAAATTACTTTCCAGGATCACAGAGTGAGTTAGAAGCAAATCTAGGACCAGAAATTCTGTCTGTTGATCTCTAGTTCAGTGAACAAACATATTTAAAAACAAAAGTTTTTTCCAAACTAGAACTTTTGTCTAATATTAAGTATTCTAAGTGTATTTTGTAATCATTAAGAGCAGTATCAGACACTGGTCAGTCCATTACTAAGATCAAAATTTCTATCAATAGAAAATTCTAACATAAGTAAATAAAGATTAAGTACTCAGAGAAATTATCTAAGACTTAACAGGTCTATATTCTCTAACATATACAATAAAAGCTAGTCATAATTTTCATTTTAAACTAAACATACATATTGTCTGAAAGAAAAATCTTTATTACTATACTTCTAAGCAGACTAGTGCTTTAAAGTTTAGAGTTAAATTTTAGTGTTGTAAAATTTAATTATTATGTTGAAAACTTTTTTCTTAGAGACAGTCTCAATTAAAGAGTGAATATAGACTTAACTGTGCTGACCAATCTGACATTCATCTTAACAGGTAATCTGCTAAGAATAATTTGTTAATTCAAATTCTATGTTACATGTTATACCCCAGAAAATAAATTTTTATCACATCTGTCAGTACCTGGCAGGAATAAACTACTCTATCATAGTTCAAAGAAAAAACACAATGTTCTCTAGAAACAATTTATGAAAAAGTCAGATCCATATTTCATAAGCGCCACTAAGGCTCATCAGAGTAATAACCCTCCTTCTCCTGGGTGTTATCCTACCATCTGCTGCTCTATTACTTATCTTTATTTTGCAACTAATTAACAGCATAATCTTCTAAATTCAGCAAGTTAATTATCATTATTGTGGTCTTTGCAGCATCATCAATCCTCATGAAATCTTGTCTCCCCACCCCCAGAGAACATATGAAAATGAAGTAGGTTGGAAGAGAGGCTGTTTCTTTGGAGTGGGCTCATTAGGTGTTTGCTGATTAGCTTGGCATGCAGAGGCAGGTCAGAAGAATTCTGCTGAACATGAGGCGCCATGCAGGGCCCAACTAAGTTAATGTAGGTTTCTGAACATTTGCCAAGATGCCCTCTGTCAGCTCTCAGTAGAAACCCCCTGCAGAAAACCTACTGGCTACCCACTGCGTGCAAAGATCTCTCTCAGTTTGTCACACACGTCTTAAAGGAACGATTCTGGAGAATACTACTTAAATATATAACTAAATCTTCTTAAATGAAACTCCTAGATGGTTTATATTTTCTTATTCAGAAGCTACTTTTGATAACAAATATTACACAGGAAATTTGTTTTATTAGAAAAGTAACACAGGTAGCAAACACTTATGGTTTATGTGCTTAATGATCAACAAAACTCCTAAACCTACATTTGATGAGATCCAGTGAAATTCTGTAGAAAAGAGAAGATCCCAGGAATTTCCCTAGAGTATTAAAAAAATACTAGATAATCTTGTATTTGTGGACTCTCACATACATTTTTTTTTTTTAAGATTTATTTATTTATTTATTTTGGGCAGGGTCGGGTTAGGGAGGGAGGAGAGCGGGTGGGCCACTTCTATTGGTCTTTCATTTCTCTATTTTCATCCATCTTTGTTCTCTGGCTCCTGTGGGCCTCCCATCGCGGTGGCGTCTGTCGTTGCAGAGCGCCGGCTCTGAGCGCATGCACTCCAGAGCTCCGGCTCGGTAATTGGACACATCAGTCCAGCCGCTCCGCGGCACGTGGGATCTTCCCAGGCCAGGGATCGAACCGGCGCCCCTTGCCCTGCAAGGCGGTGTCCTTACCCACTGGACCACCAGGGGAAGCCCAACATTTTTATTTAAACTATGTTTATTTTGCAACTAATTAACAGCATAATCTTCTAAATTCAGCAAGTTAATTATCATTATTGTGGTCTTTGCAGCATCATCAATCCTCATGAAATCTTGTCTCCCCACCCCCAGAGAACATATGAAAATGAAGTAGGTTGGAAGAGAGGCTGTTTCTTTGGAGTGGGCTCATTAGGTGTTTGCTGATTAGCTTGGCATGCAGAGGCAGGTCAGAAGAATTCTGCTGAACATGAGGCGCCATGCAGGGCCCAACTAAGTTAATGTAGGTTTCTGAACATTTGCCAAGATGCCCTCTGTCAGCTCTCAGTAGAAACCCCCTGCAGAAAACCTACTGGCTACCCACTGCGTGCAAAGATCTCTCTCAGTTTGTCACACACGTCTTAAAGGAACGATTCTGGAGAATACTACTTAAATATATAACTAAATCTTCTTAAATGAAACTCCTAGATGGTTTATATTTTCTTATTCAGAAGCTACTTTTGATAACAAATATTACACAGGAAATTTGTTTTATTAGAAAAGTAACACAGGTAGCAAACACTTATGGTTTATGTGCTTAATGATCAACAAAACTCCTAAACCTACATTTGATGAGATCCAGTGAAATTCTGTAGAAAAGAGAAGATCCCAGGAATTTCCCTAGAGTATTAAAAAAATACTAGATAATCTTGTATTTGTGGACTCTCACATACATTTTTTTTTTTTAAGATTTATTTATTTATTTATTTTGGGCAGGGTCGGGTTAGGGAGGGAGGAGAGCGGGTGGGCCACTTCTATTGGTCTTTCATTTCTCTATTTTCATCCATCTTTGTTCTCTGGCTCCTGTGGGCCTCCCATCGCGGTGGCGTCTGTCGTTGCAGAGCGCCGGCTCTGAGCGCATGCACTCCAGAGCTCCGGCTCGGTAATTGGACACACCAGTCCAGTCGCTCCGCGGCACGTGGGATCTTCCCAGGCCAGGGATCGAACCGGCACCCCTTGCACTGCAAGGCGGTGTCCTTATCCACTGGACCACCAGGGGAAGCCCTACATTTTTATTTAAACTATGTTTATACTTTTTCAAAGAGGTAAAAGGTCTAAAAAAAACAACAAAAAAATATAACTTGTCCTGAAGAAATTTCTTTAGCAAAAAAAGATCTTATTTAAATATTTACAGCAGACACAAACATAACGCATGTAAATCTTCCTATAACACTGGGCACATGAAAATCAGGCCACCACAAAAACATCCTTGGCTGTCTTAGGATACAAGTAAGTTTCTCTTCAGCTGTAGTGTACTCCTCTTGTGTTCCAATCTTGCTATTTCTCAGACATTATTTTTTTAACCACATTTTAGCAGAGTTACCACTGCTACACTATTTAGCATGTCATTAACAGACTGTGACCACAGACTGTGACCAGACTGTGACCAAAGGTCAAATAAATCCTTAACAGAGATGAAGAATCAAACAGGAAGGATGTTTAAATATTTTCAAAGAGTTGAAAACAACAAAGCAAACTCCAATGAAGCAGTGAAAGAAGAAATTACAATTTTTGCTAAGGGTCTTTAGACTGGTAAAAAATCAGAAACATTACTTAAACACGTAACATGAATTTAGTGGATATGAATTGGGGACCATTCATTTGGAGAGCATGGAACGGGAGTTCTATCAGTGATAGGAGTCAAGTCCCATGGTCATTTATCTGATCATTAAGAAACCTCTGCACACTAGGATATGAACCTAATCTTAACTTTCTCCAGTTAGAACTATGCAATTATTTATTTAGTAAATCATCTTTTTAGTTCCATGATGCTTAATAAAAATAAAAAAAGTCAATGACACTGACATTTTAATCCAAATTTAGAAATAATCAAATCATTCAAAGTTCTACCAATAGGAGAATGGATAAAGAAATTGTGGTGTACTCATACGATAGAAAAATACTCAGCAATAAAAAGAAACAAACTATGATACATGCAATAACATGGATAAATTTCATAGCCATATGTTCAGGTGAACACAAGAGTAATACAGTGATTTCATTTACATTGCTGGTGACAAATATCAGAACGGCTGGGGAAGGGAGAGTGACTGGGAAGAAGAATAAAGATGTTAATGTCCTATACCATAATAGAGATGAGTTACATGAATGCACTTAAACTGTACAGTTAAAACTGGCCTATTTCAATCTATGTAAATTTTGCATTGAGAAAGGCCTTATTAAAAAAATAACTGAATGAGGTAACTAACAAGTATAGATAAAATAAGAATGGCAGTTATATTGCTAATAATTGAAACTGGGTGATGAGTACATTCGGATTCATTACAGAATCTTATTTACTTTGTTTATATTTGAAATATTCCATAACAAAAAGCTTTAAAAAAAGGAGGAAATAGGTTAATTTCTGAGTTTTTTACTTAATTAAAAAACAGAACAAATTTATTTACTATCCCAATTAAAATAGGTAATCATCTAAATATGTCGATTTTATATGCGAGCAATATTCTACCTTAGTAGAACTTTAATTGGCCTGTTAAATTTACGTGAGGCAATCTGTGACTCCTCATGCAATTCGGGGAGCCTTCAACGAATAACTATGTTCCATATATAAATCTATGAAATACAGCTTTCGTATTTTTCAATGTACAAACATACAAAATACTTTTATTCTTATTAAGTTTCTCAGAAGTTTATTCAGTTATTCAGGGAAGCTTATTAGTTCTATCTTATAGCTGAAAGTATTTCTTTATATCTGATTTGTTCCTTTTGAATAGTAGAGAAAAAAAAAGTCCACTGAATATGCAAAAGTATTTTGAGATGCAGTGTATAAAAAGATCTCTTTTACTTCTATTTTACATAGTTCTCACTAATTCAATTTTTAATTAGAATAGTTATGTTTAAAATAAGAAGTGTAAAATACACTCCTAGTGAAGCTCCTCTGCTATGAAGTGAAAAATACTCATCTTAGTTACTTTCAGGGTTTTGACCTAAACACTCTTATTACAGGAAAAATTCCCCTCTTGGATTTTTGAGTTGTGTGTGTTATGTGTGTGTGTGTCTGTGTGTGTCTGTGTTTCTTGCTCAGTCGTGTCTGACTCTTTGCAACCCTATGGATGGTAGCTTGCCAGGTTCCTCGGTCCGTGGAATTCTCCAGGCAATACTTCTCAAGGGGATCCTTCCTGACCCAGGGATTGAACCTGGGTTTCCCACACTGCAGGACAGATTCTTTACCATCTGAGCCACCAATAACCAGCAATTTTCTTTTTCTTTCTTTCTTTTTTTTTTTTGCAGGGTGGGGCACTTCTATTGGTCTCTTATTTTATTTATTTATTTTCATCCATCTTTGTTCTTTGGCCCATGTGGGCCTCCCATCGCAGCGGCCTCTGTCGCTGCAGAGCACTGGCTCTGGGCGCATGCGCTCCAGAGTTCCAGCTCGGTAGCTGGACACATCAGTCCAGCCACTCCGTGGCATGTGGGATCTTCCCAGGCCAGGGATCGAACCAGGGCCCCTTGCATTGCAAGGCAGTGTCCTTATCCACTGGACCACCAGGGAAGCCCAATAACCAGCTAATTTTAATACTCCTTCAACCAAATATTGTCACATGCCAGTCCCGGATTGATTATCTGCATTTGTGGAGAATAGCAGTAAAAAATTTAAAGCCTTGAAATACTATGTAATAGTTTTTATGTGTAGATTTATGTTAGTGTAGAGTCTAGCATAAAACTGAAATAATAGGTGTCAATAACTATCAACTGATTGTAATTAAGAAAAATTAGCTCTAAAGTGTGTTAAATTCTGGAAGGGAGAATTACACTGCTTTAAAAGAAAAATTAACCCTCCAAACCTCCCTACCCCATAGCAGTAGCTTCAGGTCTTCTACTAAGAAGATAATCAAGTAAGTAGGATTTGGGGTTAAGAAAGACTATAGAATTCAAAGGTTAATCCCTTTATTTTACAGATGAGGAAAATGAATCTCAGAAAAATTAAAGTGGCTTGATTGGGGATAATAAATAGAAGAAATAGGATGAAAATGAAAATACATCTGATTCCTACTCTTTAGTCCACCCCTTAATACCGATTTCTTAGTGTCTGAAACACAATTCAAAAATACGGTTTTCCTTTATATACAATGATTACTAACTTGTACACCAGTTCAGAATTTTTTCTCAATACTGTTCTACTCATTTGTATGACTGTTTTAAACTGTTCATTACATCAGCACAGCCTTCAGACGATTACTTATAGTTCGAGCTGCAATATCCCTAGCCTCCAGCAGGAGGAGAGTTTGTCTAAAAAGCCATACAGAAAACCAGGCAAACTAAGGGTAAGAACTAGAACTTCATAGTCCCAATCCATTTGTTTTAAAGTACCAGTAACTTGTCACTATGCTAATTAAAACCATCCTTTTCCAAATTTTCTGGTTCCCCTATAATGTAATAAAGTCCACAAATTTATAAAATTTGATCTAAACTATGCATTTGAAGTGGGCTTTAATTGAAAAACTAATTCAAAACAGGCTCAAGAAATGTACGGAACACATCAATCCTGCTTACCATTTTTGCTTCTGACTGTACTGGTTGAGGAGAGGAAGGACCTGGAATTCCTGGAACACTAGGCACCATGGTGACTGGTCGAACAAGCTACGAAGAAGATATTGAAAAATAGTTGCTAGAGAATATATTAAAAACAAGATCTGTACTCTATGTGTACAATGACTGCTATCATAATTTACATATTAAATGAAATCAGTATATAATACAGTAATATTTATATGACTATATTACATGTTAATAGAAAAAGTATATATTGTGTTGGCTAGAAAGTTCCTTCTGTTTCTAAGTAAAAATTAGACATTTTTCATTTTCACTAAGAACTGTATTGAACAACATATTCACTATTTTGTTCCACTATCTTCTGCCATTTTTCAGGCAACTTCATGATTCCATCCTTCCCCCAAATGTTTCTTTTTGAGGAAAGAACTGTTCCAGGTGCCTGTCACAATTTGCTTTAAAACGGAACGTTTCTGTTACCTTTCAGTAGAGATGAGAAAATGACAAAATTAAAGTGGCTTGATTGGGGATAATAAATAGAAGAAATAGGATGAAAATGAAAATACATCTGATTCCTACTCTTTAGTCCACCCCTTAATACCGATTTCTTAGTGTCTGAAACACAATTCAAAAATACGGTTTTCCTTTATATACAATGATTACTAACTTGTACACCAGTTCAGAATTTTTTCTCAATACTGTTCTACTCATTTGTATGACTGTTTTAAACTGTTCATTACATCAGCACAGCCTTCAGACGATTACTTATAGTTCGAGCTGCAATATCCCTAGCCTCCAGCAGGAGGAGAGTTTGTCTAAAAAGCCATACAGAAAACCAGGCAAACTAAGGGTAAGAACTAGAACTTCATAGTCCCAATCCATTTGTTTTAAAGTACCAGTAACTTGTCACTATGCTAATTAAAACCATCCTTTTCCAAATTTTCTGGTTCCCCTATAATGTAATAAAGTCCACAAATTTATAAAATTTGATCTAAACTATGCATTTGAAGTGGGCTTTAATTGAAAAACTAATTCAAAACAGGCTCAAGAAATGTACGGAACACATCAATCCTGCTTACCATTTTTGCTTCTGACTGTACTGGTTGAGGAGAGGAAGGACCTGGAATTCCTGGAACACTAGGCACCATGGTGACTGGTCGAACAAGCTACGAAGAAGATATTGAAAAATAGTTGCTAGAGAATATATTAAAAACAAGATCTGTACTCTATGTGTACAATGACTGCTATCATAATTTACATATTAAATGAAATCAGTATATAATACAGTAATATTTATATGACTATATTACATGTTAATAGAAAAAGTATATATTGTGTTGGCTAGAAAGTTCCTTCTGTTTCTAAGTAAAAATTAGACATTTTCATTTTCACTAAGAACTGTATTGAACAACATATTCACTATTTTGTTCCACTATCTTCTGCCATTTTTCAGGCAACTTCATGATTCCATCCTTCCCCCAAATGTTTCTTTTTGAGGAAAGAACTGTTCCAGGTGCCTGTCACAATTTGCTTTAAAACGGAACGTTTCTGTTACCTTTCAGTAGAGAACTGCATGTGGAAAACACAGTCAAGATGGTTTTTTTCATTTAACTTATGCGGAACTCAAATATCAAAGTGATTAATCAAGCTGGTACAAATGATTTTCAATGCTTAGTTTGAATATGTGGATTTCAGCTATCAAACTCATGTAAAACAGTGATTATTCTTAATTAATGACTCAATTCAATCTCTATCAGCAGGCCTACCCAACTGTGGGGCATCATCCAGAAAGGAATCTCCAGCAGCAAACTACACAAACCACTTTAGACACATTCTATCAGTCATAGACCTTCCTCCATACATTGCACTAATCTTCTTTTGTACTTCAGTTGCATTTTTACCTTTCTGAAATAATAAAGCATAATATGCTGAAAATGTTGCTTTTTCTTTCATCTTCAATATTAAACTGGCTCCACAAATATTCACAAATTTTGATTTCTTTTTTAATGCAAACTGGTATGAGAGCTGTCACAATACAAGCTAACAAAATTGTTTTGAATGAAGTCAAAGACAACTAAGCTCTACTAGAGCTGGGGTGGGGAGAAGAGACCCAAATGAACTTTTTGGCCAAACCAATATATGAATATTATTTATATATAAAAACTGATAAAACTGAGGCTTCAGAATCAGAAAACTGTATCTCTATCTGAACCCATAGTGACCTCAATCCTCATTTATCCTAATTTATTCTTCAAAAGTTGTCAATATTTCTGAGATACTCATTCTTAATCTTCAACTTTCATAATTTCTTTTTTTACTAATAATATTCAGTGACTGATGCAAAATTTCTCACAGATCTGTCACATTTCATTTTGAATGTGAAAGAATGTTAAAACTTATGTAATTATGCATAAAAAGTAATTTCAATGATGAACTTTCCTTTACTAAAATATATACATGAATGTCCTTTAAATTACTAAAATATTAAATAAGGCATAATGACAAAGCAGAACCTGATTACCTCTAGTAATTTCACTAGTAATAGTAATATTTAACAGATTTTACATTGTCTTTTGTCCATTTTTAAAAAAAAACATCTAGTATCAACACTGAATGGCTAGTTTCTGAATACCTAAAGTATACCTCTTCTTCATTTCAGTTTCTCTCATCACAGTTACATTTAACAGGACTACCATATAATCCCAGATACAGAACAGGATGTTTCCCCATCAAAAATATCCAAAGAAAAGAGGAAGTAGTCACCTTACATTTGAGTCCTTATAATCTCTATCAAATAATGCATTTTGAACAACAAAGTTCCATTTTCAATGCTTAGTTTGAATATGTGGATTTCAGCTATCAAACTCATGTAAAACAGTGATTATTCTTAATTAATGACTCAATTCAATCTCTATCAGCAGGCCTACCCAACTGTGGGGCATCATCCAGAAAGGAATCTCCAGCAGCAAACTACACAAACCACTTTAGACACATTCTATCAGTCATAGACCTTCCTCCATACATTGCACTAATCTTCTTTTGTACTTCAGTTGCATTTTTACCTTTCTGAAATAATAAAGCATAATATGCTGAAAATGTTGCTTTTTCTTTCATCTTCAATATTAAACTGGCTCCACAAATATTCACAAATTTTGATTTCTTTTTTAATGCAAACTGGTATGAGAGCTGTCACAATACAAGCTAACAAAATTGTTTTGAATGAAGTCAAAGACAACTAAGCTCTACTAGAGCTGGGGTGGGGAGAAGAGACCCAAATGAACTTTTTGGCCAAACCAATATATGAATATTATTTATATATAAAAACTGATAAAACTGAGGCTTCAGAATCAGAAAACTGTATCTCTATCTGAACCCATAGTGACCTCAATCCTCATTTATCCTAATTTATTCTTCAAAAGTTGTCAATATTTCTGAGATACTCATTCTTAATCTTCAACTTTCATAATTTCTTTTTTTACTAATAATATTCAGTGACTGATGCAAAATTTCTCACAGATCTGTCACATTTCATTTTGAATGTGAAAGAATGTTAAAACTTATGTAATTATGCATAAAAAGTAATTTCAATGATGAACTTTCCTTTACTAAAATATATACATGAATGTCCTTTAAATTACTAAAATATTAAATAAGGCATAATGACAAAGCAGAACCTGATTACCTCTAGTAATTTCACTAGTAATAGTAATATTTAACAGATTTTACATTGTCTTTTGTCCATTTTTAAAAAAAAACATCTAGTATCAACACTGAATGGCTAGTTTCTGAATACCTAAAGTATACCTCTTCTTCATTTCAGTTTCTCTCATCACAGTTACATTTAACAGGACTACCATATAATCCCAGATACAGAACAGGATGTTTCCCCATCAAAAATATCCAAAGAAAAGAGGAAGTAGTCACCTTACATTTGAGTCCTTATAATCTCTATCAAATAATGCATTTTGAACAACAAAGTTCCATTTTAAGACAACACATCTTGAAATTGCTGAAATATTTCAGTCATTGCTAATTTTGGATACTTACGTCACTTTAGTCAATAAAAAATTATTAATTTTAGTAATACTCACATACAAATAAAATTTATTTGGAATTTTAAAAAGCTATACAATAAATGATTATATCATACTGACCAGAAATATGTATCTACAAGGTAAAAAAGAGACTGTCTTTTTATTATGGGTATTAGAACTTGGTGTAAGATTTCCAGGATTATAATAGTAGATTCAAAAGGTGTTATTATTTAGAAATTATTTAGATAAGGATGAAAATAATGTGTTTTGGAAAACTTTGTGAGGTTTCTTAAAAGTGGTTCTAATGAGGAAAACTTGAATGTTAAAGACACATTAGAAGAGTCTTATTTTATGAAATGTGAGAATAGGAAAAAAAGCATTATTTTTAACTTATATCATTTCAAAGAATGTGCTTTTCAATATTCACTAAGTTATTGAATATTGTACATAGATATTTAACTACTGTCTGAGTCTTTCAAAATTTATATATTTAACATGCCCCTCAAAAAACTTTTCTTTTAGACCTTCTCATTAGGGAAGTTTGGACTATCTATTGTTATTCTCCATTTAGATTTTCACATGCCTGGGATAGCAAATGAATTTTGTAGACCTAACTTGACCATAAGAGTTCAGAGTGCTTTTAAAAACAATTTCTATAATAATTAAAATAACATGGAGTTACCTGATTAAGTGTTCCAGTATAGGTATCTTCTTACAGAGTAGAAATCTATGTTAATATTTGAATTCTACCAATCTAGCAAATTGAAATGGGTTGAATAAGGAATTAGTTCTTAATACTAAAAATAAAAGGAAAACAATTAAGATTTTGAGGACTGAAACTGTCTGCCTTGGAAAAAACATCTAGTATCAACACTGAATGGCTAGTTTCTGAATACCTAAAGTATACCTCTTCTTCATTTCAGTTTCTCTCATCACAGTTACATTTAACAGGACTACCATATAATCCCAGATACAGAACAGGATGTTTCCCCATCAAAAATATCCAAAGAAAAGAGGAAGTAGTCACCTTACATTTGAGTCCTTATAATCTCTATCAAATAATGCATTTTGAACAACAAAGTTCCATTTTAAGACAACACATCTTGAAATTGCTGAAATATTTCAGTCATTGCTAATTTTGGATACTTACGTCACTTTAGTCAATAAAAAATTATTAATTTTAGTAATACTCACATACAAATAAAATTTATTTGGAATTTTAAAAAGCTATACAATAAATGATTATATCATACTGACCAGAAATATGTATCTACAAGGTAAAAAAGAGACTGTCTTTTTATTATGGGTATTAGAACTTGGTGTAAGATTTCCAGGATTATAATAGTAGATTCAAAAGGTGTTATTATTTAGAAATTATTTAGATAAGGATGAAAATAATGTGTTTTGGAAAACTTTGTGAGGTTTCTTAAAAAGTGGTTCTAATGATGAAAACTTGAATGTTAAAGACACATTAGAAGAGTCTTATTTTATGAAATGTGAGAATAGGAAAAAAAGCATTATTTTTAACTTATATCATTTCAAAGAATGTGCTTTTCAATATTCACTAAGTTATTGAATATTGTACATAGATATTTAACTACTGTCTGAGTCTTTCAAAATTTATATATTTAACATGCCCCTCAAAAAACTTTTCTTTTAGACCTTCTCATTAGGGAAGTTTGGACTATCTATTGTTATTCTCCATTTAGATTTTCACATGCCTGGGATAGCAAATGAATTTTGTAGACCTAACTTGACCATAAGAGTTCAGAGTGCTTTTAAAAACAATTTCTATAATAATTAAAATAACATGGAGTTACCTGATTAAGTGTTCCAGTATAGGTATCTTCTTACAGAGTAGAAATCTATGTTAATATTTGAATTCTACCAATCTAGCAAATTGAAATGGGTTGAATAAGGAATTAGTTCTTAATACTAAAAATAAAAGGAAAACAATTAAGATTTTGAGGACTGAAAAATGTCTGCCTTGAAAGGTTTACTCTACCACAATAAGTATCAGTGAATATGTATTACTCACCACTAAGTATTAATCGTTTCATAAACTAATCCAGCACCCCCAAGGGTATTTTCTGGTCACAAAGATCAGTTTCATTATAAAGCAAATATTTATAAATAGTCTAAATTTCAAACTTACTGGGACTGCAGCTGGAACATGCACATTGGAACTTGTGATTGATGCAGGAATAGCAACAGGCATGGTCTGTCCATTAGGAAGATGTAACAGAAGAGGAAATGGGCCTGGCACAGGACTAAGGAAAACAACAGAAGGGCACTTACGAGAAAGAAATGCATAACAATCACCTCTAAAAATACAAAACTATTTTTACTCCTATTATTACATAATTTAAAATGAATTTTCCAGGTAAATCTAAAAAAATGAATAAATATAACAAAAGAGAAACAGAGACCAGAAAGGTAGTTGCCAGAGGGGGATGGAGGAACGAGAGAAATTAAGAGGCACAAGCTTCTAGTTACAAAGTAAATTGGAAATTCAGTATGAGAATTGTCATTAACAATGTAATATCATCTGCATGTGATATCAAAGGTGGTTAGAAGTTACAAACTTAGAAGATAATTAAGGTACTAGGGATGTAATGTCTGTGTGTGGGTGTGCTCCATCATGTCCAGCTATTTGTAACTCCAAGGACTGTAACCTGCCAGGCTCCACGGTCCACGGGATTTTCCAGGATTATTATTATTATTATTATTCAAGAATAATGCAGTAGGTTGCCATTTACAATAATGGAGTAGGATCTTCTTGATCCAGGGATTGAACCCACTTCTCTTTGGTCTCCTGCACTGGCAGATGAGTTCTTTACCCTAGCACCACTGGAAAGCCCTAAGGGTCCATGTATAGCTCAATAAAACCGGAAAAAAAAAAAAAAAAAAAGAACAGGAGCTCCAGCTCAAGGAAAATGCCCATGTGACAGATGGAAACCTGATACCATTTCTCATAAAATGAACAAAATACCCACAGAAAATTACACATGGTATATATATACCACTCATAATAAACAAAAATCTTTGAACTACTGCAGAGCACACTGTAAACTATTTTTAATTGCATCTTAAATGTACAATATATATAAGCAGTATAAGGAAAAGGAAAAAATGGAAAAAGTTATGCTTGAGTTTTGAACAAGCGTTTCATAAACTAATCCAGCACCCCCAAGGGTATTTTCTGGTCACAAAGATCAGTTTCATTATAAAGCAAATATTTATAAATAGTCTAAATTTCAAACTTACTGGGACTGCAGCTGGAACATGCACATTGGAACTTGTGATTGATGCAGGAATAGCAACAGGCATGGTCTGTCCATTAGGAAGATGTAACAGAAGAGGAAATGGGCCTGGCACAGGACTAAGGAAAACAACAGAAGGGCACTTACGAGAAAGAAATGCATAACAATCACCTCTAAAAATACAAAACTATTTTTACTCCTATTATTACATAATTTAAAATGAATTTTCCAGGTAAATCTAAAAAAATGAATAAATATAACAAAAGAGAAACAGAGACCAGAAAGGTAGTTGCCAGAGGGGGATGGAGGAACGAGAGAAATTAAGAGGCACAAGCTTCTAGTTACAAAGTAAATTGGAAATTCAGTATGAGAATTGTCATTAACAATGTAATATCATCTGCATGTGATATCAAAGGTGGTTAGAAGTTACAAACTTAGAAGATAATTAAGGTACTAGGGATGTAATGTCTGTGTGTGTGTGCTCCATCATGTCCAGCTATTTGTAACTCCAAGGACTGTAACCTGCCAGGCTCCACGGTCCACGGGATTTTCCAGGATTATTATTATTATTATTATTCAAGAATAATGCAGTAGGTTGCCATTTACAATAATGGAGTAGGATCTTCTTGATCCAGGGATTGAACCCACTTCTCTTTGGTCTCCTGCACTGGCAGATGAGTTCTTTACCCTAGCACCACTGGAAAGCCCTAAGGGTCCATGTATAGCTCAATAAAACCGGAAAAAAAAAAAAAAAAAAAGAACAGGAGCTCCAGCTCAAGGAAAATGCCCATGTGACAGATGGAAACCTGATACCATTTCTCATAAAATGAACAAAATACCCACAGAAAATTACACATGGTATATATATACCACTCATAATAAACAAAAATCTTTGAACTACTGCAGAGCACACTGTAAACTATTTTTAATTGCATCTTAAATGTACAATATATATAAGCAGTATAAGGAAAAAGGAAAAAAATGGAAAAAGTTATGAATTTACTTCGAGTACAATTTGCAACACATTAACTGAGAAGACTTCTTATCAGAAAGCTCCTGAGAGCTACCTGTAAGAACTGAAGGAAATGTGTATTAGTCACTCAGTGGTGTCTGACTCTTTGTGATCCCATGACTGTAGCCCACCAGGCTCCTCTGTCCATGGGATTCTCTAGGTAAGAATATTGGAGTGGGTTGCCATTCCCTTCTCCAGGGCATCTTCTTGATCTAGGGATCAAACCCGGGTTTCCTGCATTGCAGGCAGATTCTTTACTATCTGACCCACCAGGGAACCCCTGAAAGAAATGTTATGCAGTTATAAAAATAATCTTATGTGTTTTGTGTGAAATAGCATGAAAATAAGAGCCCATCTTAAAAATCACATTCTATGTTTATTTGCCTTTAAAATTAAGTCCTGTATACTTGTTTTCTAATTTGCTACATAACATTCATATTTATATATATAAAAAGACTACCCTAGTATTTTTCTCAAAAATCAAAACATGCAAAATATGATTAACAAACACACACAAAACTAAGGCCATAATTAGAATAATTCAATGTCCTAGGAAAATCATGACAAAAGCTTTAACAATTCATATAAATCAATGCCTGGCCCAGATCACTCACACGATTGGCCTGTTGGAGGATGGTGCCTGGGTGATTACAGTACTTGAGGTTGGTGAAGGTACTGCCTGCTGAATAATGACACTTGAGTCAGAACTTGTAAGCAGCACATTGGGAACTTGTAAAGATGCTGGACGAACGATAGCGGATGTGGGTTGTGCAGTTTGTGCCAACGGTACTTCCTATTTAATAATGAGGTACAGAAAGAATGAAATTTAAAAATCCAAATCAATTCATGCAATTCAGAATGTAACACATCTCTTAAAAAACCCCAGAGATAATACTTAATATCACCCCCAAATACATTAGTATTTATTAAAGTCAATTAAAACAAAATTGTAGAGGAAGCTGTTAAATTTCAAATGCCAAATTACATTCAGTATTTATAAGCAGAATAAGGAAAAAGGAAAAAATGGAAAAAGTTATGAATTTACTTAGTACAATTTGCAACACATTAACTGAGAAGACTTCTTATCAGAAAGCTCCTGAGAGCTACCTGTAAGAACTGAAGGAAATGTGTATTAGTCACTCAGTGGTGTCTGACTCTTTGTGATCCCATGACTGTAGCCCACCAGGCTCCTCTGTCCATGGGATTCTCTAGGTAAGAATATTGGAGTGGGTTGCCATTCCCTTCTCCAGGGCATCTTCTTGATCTAGGGATCAAACCCGGGTTTCCTGCATTGCAGGCAGATTCTTTACTATCTGACCCACCAGGGAACCCCTGAAAGAAATGTTATGCAGTTATAAAAATAATCTTATGTGTTTTGTGTGAAATAGCATGAAAATAAGAGCCCATCTTAAAAATCACATTCTATGTTTATTTGCCTTTAAAATTAAGTCCTGTATACTTGTTTTCTAATTTGCTACATAACATTCATATTTATATATATAAAAAGACTACCCTAGTATTTTTCTCAAAAATCAAAACATGCAAAATATGATTAACAAACACACACAAAACTAAGGCCATAATTAGAATAATTCAATGTCCTAGGAAAATCATGACAAAAGCTTTAACAATTCATATAAATCAATGCCTGGCCCAGATCACTCACACGATTGGCCTGTTGGAGGATGGTGCCTGGGTGATTACAGTACTTGAGGTTGGTGAAGGTACTGCCTGCTGAATAATGACACTTGAGTCAGAACTTGTAAGCAGCACATTGGGAACTTGTAAAGATGCTGGACGAACGATAGCGGATGTGGGTTGTGCAGTTTGTGCCAACGGTACTTCCTATTTAATAATGAGGTACAGAAAGAATGAAATTTAAAAATCCAAATCAATTCATGCAATTCAGAATGTAACACATCTCTTAAAAAACCCCAGAGATAATACTTAATATCACCCCCAAATACATTAGTATTTATTAAAGTCAATTAAAACAAAATTGTAGAGGAAGCTGTTAAATTTCAAATGCAATATTCATATTTTAATTTAAAAAAACATCTGAGTGGTTTTTTCAGTACAACTTGTTTTACCATCAATCTAGAAATAAGTTAGGCTGGGCAACTTGGCTATATTAACTTCAAGAGGATTTCAGAAAAAATAAAAATACAATTCCATTCTTATGGAAGTACAAAACTTAAAATCCAGATGGGACTGCCTTGTCCTACTCCATCATTATATTGTATAAAGAAGGAATAAGTCCAGAAGACTATTTTACATTGACATAAATTCAATATTAAAAATGTTTATAAATTTTGTAATTAATACAAATGTTTGCTAATTTCAGGTAACTTTCTCTACATTGCCAATAATTTCTCAGTATCAAAAGGTCAAGTAATATTAATATCTTGAATGTAAAGCTAAATAACTATTGGAGAAGATCTTTCCAAAGTAAAAGAAAACCAAGATGATCTCTTCCCCAATTTTACAGATTAGAAAACAGATCATCCAGAATTCCAGAACTAGTTAGTGTAAAAATTTGTCTACCATGTTCTCTGAATTGGTCTTTATACTGCCATTTATTATCACAGTCTTATTAAGCTAAACAGGAAGAAAGATAAACTAGTACTACTGGAACTTCATTTACTTGATAAGTTTGAGAAATTACAATGTGCTCTCAAGGACTAGTGGGAAGAAAGACAATAAACAAGAAAATTTCAGAGTGTACTGTGTTATAGACTAACAGCAAAACATCAATAAATCATGAAAGATTAACTGAGGGAAGGTTGGAGTTGGCTACTTTAGATAGCATAGTGAGGTAAAGTGAGCTGTTTTGCTAAATGCCATTTGAACAGGTGCTGTAAAAAGAGAGCATTCTAAAGAAAAGGAAGCAATACCACAAGCAAATGTCTTTAGAAGGAACTTGAAAGATGCTGGACGACGATAGCGGATGTGGGTTGTGCAGGCAACGGTACTTCCTATTTAATAATGAGGTACAGAAAGAATGAAATTTAAAAATCCAAATCAATTCATGCAATTCAGAATGTAACACATCTCTTAAAAAACCCCAGAGATAATACTTAATATCACCCCCAAATACATTAGTATTTATTAAAGTCAATTAAAACAAAATTGTAGAGGAAGCTGTTAAATTTCAAATGCAATATTCATATTTTAATTTAAAAAAACATCTGAGTGGTTTTTTCAGTACAACTTGTTTTACCATCAATCTAGAAATAAGTTAGGCTGGGCAACTTGGCTATATTAACTTCAAGAGGATTTCAGAAAAAATAAAAATACAATTCCATTCTTATGGAAGTACAAAACTTAAAATCCAGATGGGACTGCCTTGTCCTACTCCATCATTATATTGTATAAAGAAGGAATAAGTCCAGAAGACTATTTTACATTGACATAAATTCAATATTAAAAATGTTTATAAATTTTGTAATTAATACAAATGTTTGCTAATTTCAGGTAACTTTCTCTACATTGCCAATAATTTCTCAGTATCAAAAGGTCAAGTAATATTAATATCTTGAATGTAAAGCTAAATAACTATTGGAGAAGATCTTTCCAAAGTAAAAGAAAACCAAGATGATCTCTTCCCCAATTTTACAGATTAGAAAACAGATCATCCAGAATTCCAGAACTAGTTAGTGTAAAAATTTGTCTACCATGTTCTCTGAATTGGTCTTTATACTGCCATTTATTATCACAGTCTTATTAAGCTAAACAGGAAGAAAGATAAACTAGTACTACTGGAACTTCATTTACTTGATAAGTTTGAGAAATTACAATGTGCTCTCAAGGACTAGTGGGAAGAAAGACAATAAACAAGAAAATTTCAGAGTGTACTGTGTTATAGACTAACAGCAAAACATCAATAAATCATGAAAGATTAACTGAGGGAAGGTTGGAGTTGGCTACTTTAGATAGCATAGTGAGGTAAAGTGAGCTGTTTTGCTAAATGCCATTTGAACAGGTGCTGTTAAAGATGAGGAGAGCATTCTAAAGAAAAGGAAGCAATACCACAAGCAAATGTCTTTAAGATAGGAAAAAGCTTAGACTGCCTGATGAACACACCAGAGAAAAGGTCAGGCTGGATGAGAACATAAGCCCAAATCAATGACAGCTTATAGAAGGAGTGTGATACCTTAAACTGCAAAGGCAAATCACTGAAGAATTTTAAACAGCGAAGTGACATAATGTATTAAAAATAAAACAGCCTATGGAAAATAGGTTTGAAAGTCCTGATAATTATTAAAAATTTTATTAACAAATAATAATTATTAACAATTATTAGAATGTAATTGTTAATAATCCAAGTAAAAGATGATAATGATTTGGACTAAGGTGGCGACAGTGAAGATGAAAGAGATACATAAATTAAGGATATATTCAGAAAGTAAGATGTGCAACAGGTTTCACTGAGAAGGAAAAGAGGGAATTAAGTATAATTTATTCTTGGCCTGAGCAACTAGATGAATGGAAAGAAAATGTACTGAGACAGAACTGTGGAGAAACAAGAGCTCTAACTCAAGACATATTATGTTTAAGATGTCTGTTAGACACAGGAAAGGAAGTATCAAGACGGAATATGAAAATCTGAGAAATATCTGGATTGATATAAATTCGAAAACCATGTAGATGGTTTTCAGAAGTTATGGGTATGGATGAAAGAAGAAACTGAGAAAGAGAAGGTGGTCCAGAATTTACTTTTCACAACCTGGCATAACAATGCGCCACCCAGTGTGAGCTAATGACTGAACAACGCAGGAAGAAGAAATACCCCCAAGAGAGGCTAAAGCAGCTACCAGCAGGAAAAACTGGTGAATGTGAAGGGACTGGAATACTCTTTAGGAAAAAAAGATATTTATATCAAAGATTTAACAGCATTTCTTATTAACTGTGTATAATGTGGAAGTAATATTTACTTTCAACAAGAACAAGATCAGTAAATACATTAAGACAATGATAAAATAAAATGCAAACATTAAAAATTATGACTTGGGCTTCCCTGGTGGTCCAGTGCATAAGGACACCGCCTTGCAGTGCAAGGGGTGCCGGTTCGATCCCTGGCCTAGGAAGATCCCACGTGCTGCGGAGTGGCTGGACCAATGTGTCCAATTACCGAGCCAGAGCTCTGGAGCGCATGCGCCCAGAGCTAGTGCTCTGCGACAACAGAGGCCACCATGATGAGAGGCCCACACGGGCCAAAGAACGAAGATGGATGAAAATGGACAAATAAAAGACCAACAGAAGTGGCCTGCCTGCTCCCCTCCCTCCCCACCCCACCAAATAAATAAATAAATAAATCTTAAAAAAAAAAAAAATTATGACTTTAGAAAATTTCTAATGGCTTAGGAAAATGTTCATTCATGCTAAATTCTAAAGCATGATATAAAAAAGTAAACTAGGATTCATCTTTGTATTTATAATTGCATGCTTTTATCCTTCTATGTAACTATTCACTTGGCGTTAGTTGCTTAGTTGTGTTTGGCTCTGTGATTTCATGGACTATAGCCCGCCAGACTCCTCTGTCCCTGGAATTCTCCAGGCAAGAATACTGAAGTGGGTATTCCTTTCTCCAGGAGATCTTCCCAACCCAGGGACTGAATCCAGGTCTCCTGCACTGCAGGCAGATTCTTTATTGTCTGAGCCAGTAGAGATGTCCTACATATATATGTATGTAGGTATGTATGTATGCGTGTGTGTGTATTTTTATCTATAAAGGTGTTCATTATCTAGGAAAAGTGTTTGAAAACAGTAGTAATTCTTATTACTCAGTTATGGGCTAAAAGATGTCTTTTCTAATATTTTTCTGTATTCTTGAAGTTTTTATATTGAGAATACACTTTTATAATAAGGAAATAAAAAACACAACAAAAACACCTACAGTCAAAGCATTTATTCCTAGGCATCAATAAACAGTTACTTTCTCTGTCTTACTTCTAGATCCTCTGCCATGGCGAAGTACATTAGTTAGGTTATGATTTTAGAATAACAATCTACAAAACAATACTGTCACTGCCTCTTTTACTGTGCCCCATGTGGTACCCCCAAATAAATGTGCTCATTAGATGTGCTAATAAATGAGCAGTAATCTAGAAATACCCATAATAATGGTAACTCAACACATAATATAGCCCAGTTGGTACGAGGGTATACAGATCTAGGAATGAAGCACCAGACTACTACAAAAAGACCATCCTAAGTAAGACAGTAACATCATCATCATCTTAGTTGCTACCAAAGATCCACTGCTTAAGAGAGTAGCTATTCCTTTAACCATTTAAAAGTCTAAACAATCTTTCTTAAAACAATTCTTAGTTGCAAAGATTCTTTTTTTTTTTTTTTAATATTTATTTTTGGGGGGGGCAAGGTGGGGAGGGAGACGGGTGGGCAGGCCACTTCCACTGGTCTTTCATTTATCTACTTTTCATCCATCTTTGTTCTTTGGCCCATGTGGGCCTCCCATCGCAGTGGCCTCTGTTGTCACAGAGCACCGGCTCTGGGCGCATGCACTCCAGAGCCCCGGCTCGATAAGTGGACACATCGGTCCAGCCGCTCCGCGGCACGTGGGATCTTTCCCAGGCCAGGGATCGAACCTGAGCCCCTTGCACTGCAAGGCGGTGTCCTTACCCACTGGACCACCAGGGAAGCCCCGCAAAGATTCTTTTTTTTTTTTTTTTTTAGACAAGCAACTTCTAACTTTTTGTTTTTTTTTTTTAAAGATTTATTTATTTATTTTTATTTTGGGCGGGGGTCGGTTTGGGGAGCGAGCAGACCACTTCTATTGGTCTTTCATTTCTCTATTTTCATCCGTCTTTGTCCTTTGGCTCTTGTGGGCTTCCCATCGCTGAGGCCTCTGTTGTCGCAGAGCACCGGCTCTGGGCGCATGCGCTCCAGAGCCCCGGCTCGATAAGTGGACACATCGGTCCAGCCGCTCCGCGGCACGTGGGATCTTTCCCAGGCCAGGGATCGAACCTGAGCCCCTTGCACTGCAAGGCGGTGTCCTTACCCACTGGACCACCAGGGAAGCCCCGCAAAGATTCTTTTTTTTTTTTTTTTTTAGACAAGCAACTTCTAACTTTTTGTTTTTTTTTTTTAAAGATTTATTTATTTATTTTTATTTTGGGCGGGGGTCGGTTTGGGGAGCGAGCAGACCACTTCTATTGGTCTTTCATTTCTCTATTTTCATCCGTCTTTGTCCTTTGGCTCTTGTGGGCTTCCCATCGCTGAGGCCTCTGTTGTCGCAGAGCACCGGCTCTGGGCGCATGCGCTCCAGAGCCCTGGCTCGGTAATTGGACACATCAGTCCAGCCGTTCCGCGGCACGTAGATCTTCCCAGGCCAGGAATCGAACCGGCACCCCTTGCACTGCAAGGCGGTGTCCTTATCCACTGGACCACCAGGGGAAGCCCCACGCAAAGATTCTTAACTATCACTGTATAAAAGTAGCAAAAAATAAAACAGCAAAACCTATAGAAACTAAGTTTATAAATTTACATATCCTTTAAAAAATAAGTTTTATCTGAAATGACTATTCTCTCCAATAATTTTTCTGTGTCATAAAAAAATAGCCTATGAACAAATTATCTTCTTTCCTTGAAACTTCTGATATAAGACTATTACAACCTGATGCTGATTTATGCATAATTAATTATATTAACATTTTACGTAGACCAAATATTAGACTTTACTTAGAGTGCCAATTTTTTTCAACTTAGTTTGCATTTCTTCCGTAAATACAAATTTCTAACCTTCTCATCATTGGTTGTAGACTCTGGGTGAGGTAAAGGACTATCCTGGTGAGTTGTTTCTACAACAGAGGGCTCCTCAATTTTGCTTCTTATGATGGGTGTTGCAAGAGGAGATAAATCTAGAGGCATCTAAAACACAAATTAAAGAAAATGTTAGGAGTTTAAAAATAGCAATCAGTGTATCTAAAATAAGAAAGGAGGAAGGGCAAAATTGTTCTATCAGAAGCATTCTTTTAATTTCATGTTTAACAACATACTTTTTTAATATCATCTTCTGAGGCTTTCTTGAATTCATTCTCAAATGGACTTGCCAACTCATTAAACAAACCCACTTCTTCACAGTTTTTCAAGAATCTTGTTGGTGTTGGGGTCTGATCTGAAATAAATGTCAATAAATCATCACACAGACTTAAGTATCACATAGGACTCTAATACACAGCTAGTAAATTAACAAATTAGCAGGACTGGTTCAGTCAGCTGTTAATTCTCTTTGAAAAGACCTCTTTCTTTAAAGTAAATAAAATTTGGTTAAGTTTTTGTTGTAGTTTAAGGTATTTCCTCCAACTTTATTAGCCATAATTGTATGGAAAGAATTCCTTCCTGTTCCTTTTTCCACATGGAACATATGCATCCTCTACTCGAAGATCAACTATTATCATTATCTAACACAAATTTTTAAGAAATTTACACTATTAAAACTTAGAAATACTTAGAATACATGCAATTTGGGGAAAACCAGGACAAGAGCACGTACATTTGCTTTAACTTGGCCCTTCCACTAGTGTTCATAATTCATTATGAAAACAAGCTTAAAATAATCTTTAGTAAGTAGATCAAAACACAAGGAAGAAAAGGTAGGTTAAAACAAGAGCCCTCCCAAACAAAATCAAACTAAAACAAAACTTTCTTTTTTTAAGCTAATTCTCTACTTTAGTGCATTTTTCAAGCTTGGTATGAGGTCTATGCAAGAGTTATGTATCTCTGGAATGGTCTAGCTTCTTTTAGGCAGCAGAGAATTAGCCAACTCTGTTCTGGAAACCTGAAATATTTTATTCCACTGGAATGTGTACTACTTCTGATATAAGACTATTACAACCTGATGCTGATTTATGCATAATTAATTATATTAACATTTACGTAGACCAAATATTAGACTTTACTTAGAGTGCCAATTTTTTCAACTTAGTTTGCATTTCTTCCGTAAATACAAATTTCTAACCTTCTCATCATTGGTTGTAGACTCTGGGTGAGGTAAAGGACTATCCTGGTGAGTTGTTTCTACAACAGAGGGCTCCTCAATTTTGCTTCTTATGATGGGTGTTGCAAGAGGAGATAAATCTAGAGGCATCTAAAACACAAATTAAAGAAAATGTTAGGAGTTTAAAAATAGCAATCAGTGTATCTAAAATAAGAAAGGAGGAAGGGCAAAATTGTTCTATCAGAAGCATTCTTTTAATTTCATGTTTAACAACATACTTTTTTAATATCATCTTCTGAGGCTTTCTTGAATTCATTCTCAAATGGACTTGCCAACTCATTAAACAAACCCACTTCTTCACAGTTTTTCAAGAATCTTGTTGGTGTTGGGGTCTGATCTGAAATAAATGTCAATAAATCATCACACAGACTTAAGTATCACATAGGACTCTAATACACAGCTAGTAAATTAACAAATTAGCAGGACTGGTTCAGTCAGCTGTTAATTCTCTTTGAAAAGACCTCTTTCTTTAAAGTAAATAAAATTTGGTTAAGTTTTTGTTGTAGTTTAAGGTATTTCCTCCAACTTTATTAGCCATAATTGTATGGAAAGAATTCCTTCCTGTTCCTTTTTCCACATGGAACATATGCATCCTCTACTCGAAGATCAACTATTATCATTATCTAACACAAATTTTTAAGAAATTTACACTATTAAAACTTAGAAATACTTAGAATACATGCAATTTGGGGAAAACCAGGACAAGAGCACGTACATTTGCTTTAACTTGGCCCTTCCACTAGTGTTCATAATTCATTATGAAAACAAGCTTAAAATAATCTTTAGTAAGTAGATCAAAACACAAGGAAGAAAAGGTAGGTTAAAACAAGAGCCCTCCCAAACAAAATCAAACTAAAACAAAACTTTCTTTTTTTAAGCTAATTCTCTACTTTAGTGCATTTTTCAAGCTTGGTATGAGGTCTATGCAAGAGTTATGTATCTCTGGAATGGTCTAGCTTCTTTTTTAGGCAGCAGAGAATTAGCCAACTCTGTTCTGGAAACCTGAAATATTTTATTCCACTGGAATGTGTACTCTTACTAGGTGCACTAAAACATGAATTGAGTGTACATGTGAGCACATATTAGTTACAGAATAAATGCCAGTTAAGGTCTACACTGAATGAAAAAAAGCAAAGTCATTAATTTTGCCTGTTTAGCCTTATTATTTTCAAGGCTATCTGCTCAGATTGATTAAAATTAAAAGTACATTCAACTCTGTTCACATTTTATATATTTTAGGGCATCAATTTTGTAAGTTATCTCAAGGACCCAGCCTGAAGTAAAGTATAAGGATGACTACTGGTTTAAAATAAAATACTCATAAAACTTTCTGTGAAATTAAAATCATATAGATTTGTTAACTATTGGGTCCCTACAGTGGGCTTTACTTATTGTTTTATCTTCTCCCTCACCCCAACACATATCCAGAGTACTAATATGTTCACTTCATATACATGTACTTAACACCAGAATGATATATTTATTAGATATGATTAATGTAGGCCTACTTCAGACACTAGTAATATCATCAAAACTACTGGAGGACTTTTGTCATTATTTTACCTAACAATCTGCAACGTAAATAACCTATACCCCCCAAAGAGTTACAAAATGGTATTGCAATAAGGTCCCAGCATGCTTGTGTCAACCTAGGTCCGTCATGACTGCAACAGTAAACTGAGCCTAAATTTGACTCTTCTCTTCATACCCAAGGCTTTGTCTATGCCCTAAAGAAGGTCCCTATTTTGTCTTAAAGGGAGAGAAATCTTAAAAATAAAAGATATACAAAAATCACCTGTATAAGTTATTACTGTAATGATCAGGCTTGGAAAGAGAAAAGTCAACAGAGCCACAATTGCTTTAACTTGGCCCTTCAAAGAACTAAAACAAGCTTAAAATAATCTTTAGTAAGTAGATCAAAACACAAGGAAGAAAAGGTAGGTTAAAACAAGAGCCCTCCCAAACAAAATCAAACTAAAACAAAACTTTCTTTTTTTAAGCTAATTCTCTACTTTAGTGCATTTTTCAAGCTTGGTATGAGGTCTATGCAAGAGTTATGTATCTCTGGAATGGTCTAGCTTCTTTTTTAGGCAGCAGAGAATTAGCCAACTCTGTTCTGGAAACCTGAAATATTTTATTCCACTGGAATGTGTACTCTTACTAGGTGCACTAAAACATGAATTGAGTGTACATGTGAGCACATATTAGTTACAGAATAAATGCCAGTTAAGGTCTACACTGAATGAAAAAAAGCAAAGTCATTAATTTTGCCTGTTTAGCCTTATTATTTTCAAGGCTATCTGCTCAGATTGATTAAAATTAAAAGTACATTCAACTCTGTTCACATTTTATATATTTTAGGGCATCAATTTTGTAAGTTATCTCAAGGACCCAGCCTGAAGTAAAGTATAAGGATGACTACTGGTTTAAAATAAAATACTCATAAAACTTTCTGTGAAATTAAAATCATATAGATTTGTTAACTATTGGGTCCCTACAGTGGGCTTTACTTATTGTTTTATCTTCTCCCTCACCCCAACACATATCCAGAGTACTAATATGTTCACTTCATATACATGTACTTAACACCAGAATGATATATTTATTAGATATGATTAATGTAGGCCTACTTCAGACACTAGTAATATCATCAAAACTACTGGAGGACTTTTGTCATTATTTTACCTAACAATCTGCAACGTAAATAACCTATACCCCCCAAAGAGTTACAAAATGGTATTGCAATAAGGTCCCAGCATGCTTGTGTCAACCTAGGTCCGTCATGACTGCAACAGTAAACTGAGCCTAAATTTGACTCTTCTCTTCATACCCAAGGCTTTGTCTATGCCCTAAAGAAGGTCCCTATTTTGTCTTAAAGGGAGAGAAATCTTAAAAATAAAAGATATACAAAAAATCACCTGTATAAGTTATTACTGTAATGATCAGGCTTGGAAAGAGAAAAGTCAACAGAGCCACAATTGTTTAAACATGCATATGGCTTACCACTATTGATCATCAAATATATATCACACATGTCATGCATTATATTTACATATTTATGCTAAACTACTTATCCCAAATATACTAGAACAAAAACAGTCAAGCGCTATGTTTGAATGTGTTCTACTTTTCTATTGCATTAAATGTAAACAGACAGGAAAGTAAGTTCTAGAAACCAATCTCAAAACATTTTTGCATTAAATTTTACAGGCAGAGAGATGGTTCAGCTCTGTGGTATGAAGTTCCAGAAGTAAACGCCTTCAGGCCCAGGAGGGTGAAACTTATAGGCTATTGTTACTTTGTGGTTTTGGTTTTCTCTCAATAGCTGACTCATAGCATTTTAAAGAAACACATACCTCACTCTTACCTGCTTCCTTTTACTTACAAAAATAAAGACATGCTGAACGTTCCCCTACATTTTTCCCTAAACAAACTGGTCTTTTTGGTAAATTACCTTGTTACTTCAGTTTTTTCAATACAAAAATCTTGATACTGAATGATAAGAACTATTGTTTTTTCCTCAGTGTCATATGCAATGTTTATGAGAGATAACTCAATCTCATGATTTAAAAGTATTAATAATATTCAGTATTCAGGTATAGTTCTACACTTACAAACAGTATGACCTAAGCTTTACAAGAAAAAAAGAAAAAATGTTGATTTGAATATTTAGAATGTGACTGTGGTTATGACACAAAAGGGCTGAAGGACTTTTGTCATTATTTTACCTAACAATCTGCAACGTAAATAACCTATACCCCCCAAAGAGTTACAAAATGGTATTGCAATAAGGTCCCAGCATGCTTGTGTCAACCTAGGTCCGTCATGACTGCAACAGTAAACTGAGCCTAAATTTGACTCTTCTCTTCATACCCAAGGCTTTGTCTATGCCCTAAAGAAGGTCCCTATTTTGTCTTAAAGGGAGAGAAATCTTAAAAATAAAAGATATACAAAAAATCACCTGTATAAGTTATTACTGTAATGATCAGGCTTGGAAAGAGAAAAGTCAACAGAGCCACAATTGTTTAAACATGCATATGGCTTACCACTATTGATCATCAAATATATATCACACATGTCATGCATTATATTTACATATTTATGCTAAACTACTTATCCCAAATATACTAGAACAAAAACAGTCAAGCGCTATGTTTGAATGTGTTCTACTTTTCTATTGCATTAAATGTAAACAGACAGGAAAGTAAGTTCTAGAAACCAATCTCAAAACATTTTTGCATTAAATTTTACAGGCAGAGAGATGGTTCAGCTCTGTGGTATGAAGTTCCAGAAGTAAACGCCTTCAGGCCCAGGAGGGTGAAACTTCTAGGCTATTGTTACTTTGTGGTTTTGGTTTTCTCTCTCAATAGCTGACTCATAGCATTTTAAAGAAACACATACCTCACTCTTACCTGCTTCCTTTTACTTACAAAAATAAAGACATGCTGAACGTTCCCCTACATTTTTCCCTAAACAAACTGGTCTTTTTGGTAAATTACCTTGTTACTTCAGTTTTTTCAATACAAAAATCTTGATACTGAATGATAAGAACTATTGTTTTTTCCTCAGTGTCATATGCAATGTTTATGAGAGATAACTCAATCTCATGATTTAAAAGTATTAATAATATTCAGTATTCAGGTATAGTTCTACACTTACAAACAGTATGACCTAAGCTTTACAAGAAAAAAAGAAAAAAAATGTTGATTTGAATATTTAGAATGTGACTGTGGTTATGACACAAAAAGGGCTGAAGTTATACTAAATTTTATATAGAATTATTTATCACAATACTTATGTTGTATACACATATACAGAGATGTGTGCATCTATAAATACAAAAAAAAAATGGTAGCTGACATAGCATGGAAAGCCAATAAACCAATGCATGAATTGGGTTTTTCTTTTTGCATATTTAAAGGTAATCATCCATTAGGTGATACTGTATGTTCAGAGGAGCAACATACAAAAATAAAAGCACTAACTGAATTTAAGCCTCCTTTATTGAGAGTATTTTACTAACACAGATGTTTAGTCCAAACAGAAACATAAACAAAATCCTAGTGAACAGGTCTGCTAATTGCTTTCTCCAACAAGAGGAGCCTGCTTATTTTCTAGATTCACACAGCACTGGAAAACAGGTGTAAACAACTAAAAGAAACAATGACTAACCATCATGTTAATTCAATTATCAGTTAAATGTAAATTCTAGAAATGGTAATGAATGCTTCCAGATCCTAATTAACTTCCACAGAAAATGACATTGAAGTCTACATTTGAAAACCAAACAAAAAATGGTCAGAAGGAAACATGAAAATGTAATGGGTAAAATACATGTTGCCAACATTTATGGTAAATGAAGTTATTGGAATATCACCAGACTATATTATTTACAGAGAATACACAAAAATTGTGCACATTCCAGGTGAAATATGTATATAAAGCTATTAATAAAAGCATATACTAACCAGCCACAATGACACTGTCATTACGTGCTGGACCAAATTTCAGTGTCATCTCATGTTTATGTTTATGGACAGCCAAATGATCCTCGTTGGTAAAACGCTGTGGCAAAAAGTTT
Organism: Tragulus kanchil; assembly: GCA_022376925.1. Taxonomy (NCBI): domain Eukaryota; kingdom Metazoa; phylum Chordata; class Mammalia; order Artiodactyla; family Tragulidae; genus Tragulus; species Tragulus kanchil. The sequence goes on from JAIOJX010000026.1 coordinate 273,176,018, forward strand.
TAAAATACAGTTAAGATTTTCAATTTGATCAAATAAGTTAAATGATAAGGAAATTCATTTCCACAACAACATGTCTAAACCACCATTAACATAGATACAGCAGTTTGTTAACTATTAAAAAAATCTACTGTTGGTATAGATAAGCATACTAGATCTCAACCACAGAGAAACTCATTACCCAAGAATAAGCAATACTGATAGAATACTAGTTCACAAAACTCATTTGAGAGCATTTAAAAACAAAACCTGAGGCAAAAAAACTTTATATAAATTTTATTTGGACACTAAAAATAGGCCACCATTAATTATGCATATCATGGTAGAAAGACATACTCCACGGTATAATGACTTCTGAAGAAAGCACTGTATTTTACTTGGATTTTAGGTTACTTACCACTTTTAAAATGAGAATTTTCTTATAAAAATAATACTTCTACTTTACTTAAGAAGTAAATCAGGTGTTTTATGTTACCACGTAAAAAACAAATGCCTTGATTATAACCGAAAGGAATAGTCAATAATAAAGCAATTCATTTTAAAATAAAATTTTAATTTATAATAAAGTGACCTTTTTGTTTTTTTAAACCATACTCATTAAAAAATGAAGTAAAATTTTTCTAAAGCTAAAAAAATTGCTTTCTCCAACAAGAGGAGCCTGCTTATTTTCTAGATTCACAGCACTGGAAAACAGGTGTAAACAACTAAAAGAAACAATGACTAACCATCATGTTAATTCAATTATCAGTTAAATGTAAATTCTAGAAATGGTAATGAATGCTTCCAGATCCTAATTAACTTCCACAGAAAATGACATTGAAGTCTACATTTGAAAACCAAACAAAAAATGGTCAGAAGGAAACATGAAAATGTAATGGGTAAAATACATGTTGCCAACATTTATGGTAAATGAAGTTATTGGAATATCACCAGACTATATTATTTACAGAGAATACACAAAAATTGTGCACATTCCAGGTGAAATATGTATATAAAGCTATTAATAAAAGCATATACTAACCAGCCACAATGACACTGTCATTACGTGCTGGACCAAATTTCAGTGTCATCTCATGTTTATGTTTATGGACAGCCAAATGATCCTCGTTGGTAAAACGCTGTGGAAAAAAGTTTTAAAATACAGTTAAGATTTTCAATTTGATCAAATAAGTTAAATGATAAGGAAATTCATTTCCACAACAACATGTCTAAACCACCATTAACATAGATACAGCAGTTTGTTAACTATTAAAAAAATCTACTGTTGGTATAGATAAGCATACTAGATCTCAACCACAGAGAAACTCATTACCCAAGAATAAGCAATACTGATAGAATACTAGTTCACAAAACTCATTTGAGAGCATTTAAAAACAAAACCTGAGGCAAAAAAACTTTATATAAATTTTATTTGGACACTAAAAATAGGCCACCATTAATTATGCATATCATGGTAGAAAGACATACTCCACGGTATAATGACTTCTGAAGAAAGCACTGTATTTTACTTGGATTTTAGGTTACTTACCACTTTTAAAATGAGAATTTTCTTATAAAAATAATACTTCTACTTTACTTAAGAAGTAAATCAGGTGTTTTATGTTACCACGTAAAAAACAAATGCCTTGATTATAACCGAAAGGAATAGTCAATAATAAAGCAATTCATTTTAAAATAAAATTTTAATTTATAATAAAGTGACCTTTTTGTTTTTTTAAACCATACTCATTAAAAAATGAAGTAAAATTTTTCTAAAGCTACACTTAACTTGGATAGGTCCTGCACGCTAAAGGTATCATTTATGATTACAATATAATAAATCTATTGTTTAAATACTTCCTGTGTCTGGACATCAGTCTTTATGAAGATGTTCCTTATCTTTAACAACATTTACAAATGAACAGAGAGCATTTTTCATTTCAGAGAAATAATTATAAAATGTCAGATTAAGAAGTCTAACCTACTTTGTAGTTTATATCCTTATAAATGAGGATGTTAAAATAATACATATTTGAACATGATTTCTCTGAACCACCAAAAATGGATTCCTTCTCTTGTGGTCTTAGCACTCACTATTCAACTCAGTACATCATCCTTTCATGTGACTAATGATGGTAGTTTTAGGGTTAACCTTAAAACAATGTAAAAGAATGAAACATTTCTATCCATTGTGCTTTCTATTCTAAATATTAAAAGTATTACCTATTTTATCCTGAGCCCAGCCCACAAGGCCACTGTAAAAATTAATCCCCTTCATTTATATCCCATTTTGTTCTGCACAGTGCATGTTTATAACACCAGCAATATTATATTGATATTTCCTTTTAAGTAGACTGAGCTACTATTTAGACTTCCTTACATTTAGCATATAGTAAGTAATCAATAAATTCTAACTGAAAGGATGAACTTCTTACAACTAAAAGTCTGAATCTTCAAGCCCAGTCTAAAGGAAAACACACAAAATAACCACCAAACCACAGACTGTTCCTAATGGTGAATTAAGTCTTAATTTGATTATAATGTGCTCTCATGTAAGTATGCTTACTACTAAGTCTTTAAGTTATTGTACAGCAGTGGAAAATTATTAATATGATGCCTCTTGAGAACCTGTTTATATTCCCACTGAAGCTAAGTGTCCAGATGCAAATGGTACCTCTATCCCTTGACTTATGTACTATTCAAACAATCACTGAGCACTGGGATCATAATCCAGCTCATCACTCCAGTGCTATTTTTCTACTATTTTTTCATTATATATAAGGACCCTTTCCAATTTGGAGACAAAAGAAATGGTCATCCTTTGACAGACTTTACAATAACAAAGCTTTTGGAGAATGAACAGAGCTATAGTATTTACTGGTATTACTTCATTGCTTTTTACTTTGCATTTTAGCTTTGAGTATCTTACAAGTATCTTAAAGCAAAATTCACTTTATGTTCCAAAGAATATAACAATGTGGGTTCTCCACTGAGGGCAATCATTAAACATTTGCAAATGAATGTGTTTAGGTAGAGGTCTTAGATTTTAAAACAGCAAAGTCAGCATAATTAACAGAAGAGCTTGAAAAGTTAACCCTAGGAATTTTATCCTAACAGTGTCCTCTTAGATACCATTTGAATACAAATATCCAATCAAACAGTAACTACATATAGAATAACATGTTTTGTACAAAATGTGAAAATGGATTCCTTCTCTTGTGGTCTTAGCACTCACTATTCAACTCAGTACATCATCCTTTCATGTGACTAATGATGGTAGTTTTAGGGTTAACCTTAAAACAATGTAAAAGAATGAAACATTTCTATCCATTGTGC